>CM052130.1:5486765-5577893 GCA_028454255.1 Halictus ligatus | reverse complement strand
AATATATGTACATCTTACTGTTAAGCATTAATAATGTAGGAACCGTAAAACACATTAGGTATATAAGACATAAGTACATAACTTTAAATCTTTAAATTACATTGCTTGAAAAAATTAAGGAAGCTCAAATTGTTTCCACCCTTAAATATCAGATCGTTACTTTATGAACCGAATATTCAGGCATGTTATTTTCTTTTCAATTTTTTCAAGCAATGTAATTTAAAGATTTAAAGTTATGTACTTATGTCTTATATACCTAATGTGTTTTACGGTTCCTACATTATTAATGCTTAACAGTAAGATGTACATATATTACTAATGTATAGCTTTATAACCCCCTATGGGGAGTTTCAATTAAGCTTTCAGTACAAAAAAAGAAAAACAAGACGCCATTTCGTACGGTTTCGAAGTGGTGACATTGTATTGATGCGAAGCTTAGAAGAAGGTACCCCGGCAGGACTGGTTCAGAGTGGAAGAGGCAGGCTTCGTTTCACACGCATTTTCGGCTGAATTCGAAATATTGGCTACAGCGGTCACACATACTGTGTAGCGTGACGGCCTTTGGCCTCAATAATTGGGCCAACAGCCGCGGCAGAGATGGGGATAGGCATACCTACGATAGACTCGGTTTGTTCAGGTACCGTCCCCCGGCGCTGCTCTGTATGGAGCGATTTGACAGATCATTACTATTCAGCTGGAAGTCGGCACAGACGAACAACATCTGTTTACTGTAAAGTAATTTGTAGACCCTGACCTCTTCGACGAATATAAAAATGCTACACCCGAGAAATTTAAAAAACGTTGGCCACGATGAACTCTGAAATGTTCTAGTTAACAGCTTTTGAAATAAATAATGACGAGTTGTTTCACCGCACAGATTGTCATATGATATTCTTTCTTTTTCGTTAGCGTAGTAATAAATTGTTATTTTGTTTGTTATAACGTTTAAATTCCTTAACAAGGTATTCCCCATCTATTACCACGAAGAACTCTGAAAAGTTCTGGTTGATAGCTTTTTAAATAAATACAGTATGTTCATTCTGTCTTTGTACGGCTCTAGCATTGGGAACCCTTAGGGTTCTGGTAGCAGAGGACACACTGTGCCTTTGTTCCGAGCCTCTCGAACCCTCTCAAGTGGCTGTCCCGGGCCCCAAAATGCTTATAAACTGGGAAAAAGCGGCAGGCTCGCCGGCCTGTGAGATATGAATTGACCTTTAATGGTCAAATTCGTGACTTACAAGGGAACATATTCAAGTGCGACACGCCGATTTTGTACTTCATATTCACTAGATGTAGTTGTACTTCAATGTTCTTGGTGCAAAGAACATTTATGTTTTTCTCATTTAATCCTTGAGTATCATTATTGCCAGAATTATGTAGAATAATCTTTGCGGACAGCCCTTCTTTCGAAATCAGCTCTTTTCAGAGCTACCATAAACGACGAGGGAAACTGCAGCTTCGAGGATTCACAGTTTAAAAAGGCTGCAGGTATATTTTAACCGAAGGTCCAACGACTGCAGAAATTCATAGGCGAATTGGCTTTAAAAGTCGGTACCCTTACTCCACCGCGGTAATTAGCACCGCGTCACGCTGCTAACTGCGCCACCTTCTTTAGCTACTAATAAAACAATAAACGACACATAACCCAGTGGTATTGTTTAAAATACTATACACGCTTATACTAAATGTTTATATTTCGATGAAACAAGCCAGAATTCCTTCCTACGCACGCCAGGTGCAAGACTATCTTCCATTATGCTTAATTATTGTTAAATGGCAAAAAAAAAAGAAAATCCTGAAACATGTATCCCCTATTTTGGATCAAAGATCACACACCCAAGTTTACATTAAAATGAACTACCAATAAATAAAAGAAACTGCAAAAAAATCAAATTTTCTGCATTTTTTATAGTTTTCATGATTTGATTTTGAATATTAGCTTCTTCAATATTAGCTGCCATTGTATAATAAAATATTAACAATAACTTACCAAAAATTCGTAAGACACTCATTTCGCCTCGGAACAGATTGCTCCAGTACTTTCTCACTGTTGAAAACAATTATTGTGAGGGAGTTGGTATCAGTGTGGAATGTGAGAGAATGTTGGCAGCGGTGACTGAGGAGAGTCCTCTTCTAGTTTGAACGGCGTGACGGTGTCGTCGAGTGCAACAGCGTGCGTAAAATCTAATACTAACACTAAACCTACCGACATTTTATATATACCTATTTCTACCGATAGCGATCAAATGATCGCTTTTCAAATAAACGCTATATTCTTTTCCAGTTGATTATAAGTAATACAGAATTTTGCATGGGCAATAAAACAAAAACTAATTATCATGTAATAATTAAAAAACATTTATTTTTTCGGGCTTTAGGAATATATATTTTTAGAAAGAAGGCTCGAAAGAGCCAGTGCTCGAATTTGAATGATCATTATTTTGCCTCGTTGGATGCCAGCAGTCGGCGCTCTGTACCCAGCATAAAACAAACTGAACATAAACATATGGCATGTTCCTCAAACACAATCGGATGACATTTTCTTGGAAAACTTAAAATTAATAGTAAGTTTGAGATTTTAATGTAGATAACTTCATAAAATTTCATATATTTTCCAGTGGTCAAAAGACCGCTCACGCTAGATAACGTTAGAGTACATATGATTACTAGGAAAAAAGAAAGAAGAAGAGAGATAGATATTGAAAAATTAAGTAGCTATATATTATAGAAAAAGTGGTGCAGTAAGTTGAAGAAAAATGAAAACCTGGAATTTAACCATTTTGATTAAAGTCTCAAAAGTGGTCATTTGTACGCTCTGGTAGGTTTAGTGCTAAGAAACCAAAACTGTAGTTGCTATATAAACCAAAGACATTGTTTATACCATTTAAGTATCCTTTATTATTGTTCAAGTTCATCTATTTCATATAATAAACTATACCCTTTTGTTGCGGGATTAACATAATTTATTCGTAAAGACTTCTTGGCCACGTGTTATCGCAATACCCACCAATATTACTTCCCCACTACTTTTTGCTTATGATGTAGATACGTTACTGTTTTGAGTGCGCATGCACGAGAATCCTGGCCGATATATCACCACTGATCCCGATCAGTGTCTAACCATTAAGTAATAAAGTTTAATACTTGATTAGATAGAAAAAGTTAAAAATTTACATAATCCTGAGGGCTATTATTATAATAACAACCTTTTTGAACAATAATATTGCTGGTTTTCTTAATTTTTTCAAAAATCAATGGAACCAAAGTAGTATAGAAATTGAATCGACAGTGATTATATTTCGAATCTATTGATTGAAATCGATGGCAGCAAAGCGCAAAGTTTCCGTTGAAACAATTTCGTTACGATTTAACTAACCTCGCTCAGTGACTTCGTATCCCTCTAGTGTATTTTCACGTGATTTTGTCACACAGATTTGAGGAGCGCAATCGATATGCGCCTGTTGAACTTTGCGTACGACTACAATTTGAGCTCGCAACTCTCAAGGGTCGTAGATTCGATTGCGAATTATGTTTTGTGCCGCGTCATTAAAACTTCCGGAGTTGATACCCAGTTATATCTTAAAGTATAATAAAAGCATACTTCAGTTACTTAAAATACTGATTAAAATATTGATTAGCGAAATATTTATGAATAATGCTATTTTCTATTAAGGAAACGGTTGTTACGTATGAAGAAGTTTCTTTGCGTTTACTTCGATTAGAATTTTTCTAATCTCGCGAGTAGGCTGTGGATCCTTGTATAAGATAACAATTTTTTGCATCCGTTGTAAGACACTGCAGTCACTTCGGTATTGTGGTAGGTCGAAATTATTGTAAAATATCTAAATATCATTTTTGTTGTAAATGCATAACTACTCGTGAGTATCGGTAGCCCGAAGTTTTACATATCCCCACTATCTCTCAAACTGCGACAGGACATTCGCTCGAACTGTAGGCGTGGGTAGAAAATGCATTACAGCAGTGCTCACTTTAATTTGCACAGTTTGGAAACCGGAATTAAAAGTTCTCGCGTAACAGAGTATCGTTTTTCTTCCAGGAATTGAGGCGAACTGTACAAAATACGAGAATAGATATAACAAGGGAATGTAGGATGAATGGTGGGAGAAAAGTGGGGCTGGGTCGTGTAAATTTAATCGTACAAATTTTAGTACAATTTAACCGGGAATTACTGCACTGCTACTTCAAATTTCACCCTCAACCGTAGCCAATCATGTATTTTGTACCTTCCGTGGGAAATTTTGATCGTTTATGACGTCCACTAATTTTTTTACTATCGTAGACTAGCTTCGGTTTTTTGTATACTACCGTTGACAAATATTGTTTCGATGTATATATTTAAGTTGTGACGCAATTTAAAAGAAAGACAAGAAATACGGCAGTTTGAATGTTCGACGAATCCATTCAACGGAAAATTTTTCCTCGATACGTTCTATTTTACCGAGCGTATAATAAATTGACGCCGCATTCGAAATTGGGAGAGCGACGAAATCACGGTCGAGTCGTAATTCACGCACTGGTCGTTGTGGAGATGCGAAAACGAGAGCACGTTTTACAATTACATTCGCGCCCGTTTCTCTCTGCTCTCCGGTGCAATCGATCGAACGTTCCATTCCACTCTAAACGATCCGAATTAATGGAAATGACGCGACCTATATGTAAGCACTCGGAAAAATAATCGCCTGACTAGCAGATGCCTGCTTTCAACGAAAGATGTATGGAATCTCCAATCTACAATAAGTTATAATTGAGAAGCTTTGTGTCTCCGAGTGATTTACTTTCGACTGATCAAATTACCAAACTTTGTACTTGTGACAGAAATGTTTGAATATCTAAGAGATTATGGACAATAATAGGAAAGCATACGTTATGAAATCACAAACATTTACCGACATTACTATAAATGGGATGTAATATGTATTTTAGTTTAGAAATATATTGTGTTAATATATTTATGTGTCTCGCATAATTTCATTATACACTATAACTAATTTGATTAAAATATGAAAAAGTGATTCCATAGTACTAATTTTATAACGAACTTTCTTAGACAGTTCAAACATAATTTCTCATAGTTTTCTCATCCAAATTGTGTACGACGTAGTTCGAATAGTTCTGCATCAAATTTGACCATCGCGTCGCCACACATATTCACTACACATTTGTGAAAATAGCTGGTAAAAGTAATTAGAGTTTATGATTACGGATGATGGTCTTGTAAAAATAGCATTTGAATATCTCTGTTATTGTTGAAAAATGAAAAACTTTATGGACCCAAGTTTTTCAGTATAAAAAGAACTACGATATAACAATTTTTTTAATGTCACCTTCATTTCTTAAAAATAAAAACTTATATTTTTCTATACACAGTTCGATACAGCTCGTTATTGTCTATAAAAAAGTAAGAACCTATATATGTTAAAAAATGATTAACTTAAGAAATATTTCAACTTCAATTTTGTTGAATTCTGTAAATTTTATTTCGCGTTGAGATAAACACGGAACGATGGTAAATACAAAAGGTGTCGTTGTAAACAGGAAGCTTTAATCTTTAAATTTGTGGTAGTTTCAATCACGAAAAGAATTTTTTAGTTTTCACAAACGTTCGAATATATAACATTTTTTAGAAAAAACGCGTCCTCAGTTTCTCGCGCACTACATCATGAGAAAGGATCTTAGAATAAAATGAACGACGGATTATGAAACCACGGGTTTCTGGTTTTAAAATGTGTCCAAATTTATTGTCATGCGATAGTTTTTTACGAAATCGTCATAGTTTAAATATAGGACATTTATCGAGAATCGACTATTTCAAACATTTCTTGCAGCTACTGTATGTAATATGGAGAATCAAGAAAGTGACATCACTACTAACTTGTGATTTACCGAGCCGTCAGTCGAGTATTTAGTTAGAAACGGTGTTTCATGATTCCAATGGGATCGTTGGAACGGCATTGCAGATTTGTACCATTGTATGATAGTGCAATAATAGTATTGTATTATGAACTGGAGGTGCTCAAGAAAAACGACTTTCGGATTCGAGTTCAACGCAACAAAACGCATAAGAATGAGTTTAAATGTTTGCGACAGAATTCATGTTGATTGAATAAATTAAATTAACGTAAGTTTCCGTTAATTCTCACGTAACCGAAACCAAGCTTTGTCTAGTTATACCTCAGAACCTAGTTATACTACCGCACGGTGGGGACAGGTGTGATCCGCACTACATTTTCAACGTAGCCCACAAAGCACGCTTCCCACGTAGGTGTGATTGGGAGGCAAGTGCGAGGGAGCTTCTCTGTCCGCATGGGCTTGTTTGGCTCACGGATGGCTCTAAGAGCACGATCCGTGTATGGAGTATGCGGGAGTATGTATGCGGCATTCGTCGCAGGGCGAACGTGTCTTACGCACTAGGGCGCTACGCAACGGTTTGTCAGGCCGAAGTGTTTGCCATCCTATCATGTGTCAGACTAAACCTTGACAAAGAATACAGGAACGAACACGTCTGTATCTGAAAAGACAGCCGGGCGGCAATTCGGTCAGTATGTAACGTAGAGACTAAATCTAGCATCGTGCAAGACTGCGCTGTGGCACCGGCAAAGCTAGCGGTCGACAACCATGCCAGCCTGCTGCGTGTTCCAGAACACTCTCGAACCGAAGGGTACGGAGAGGTGAACAGATTTGTTCGCGAAGGATCACAGTGTTCGGACGGGGCCATCCGTAACCCTTTTAATTTAGCATCGAGGGTGACAAAAAGATGGGTGAAAGACTGGGTAAGAGCGCAATTTGTCTAGCTCTGGGACTCAGAAGCGGCCCTGACAGGCCTAACACGAAGGCGTTAATAAAGGGCCCCTCAAGGGAACTCGCGACCAAGCTGTGTCGCCTGGGTCGCTCAAATGTACGGCGGCCCGTGGGCATCACCACGGGTCACCGGTACACTGAGAAGCACTTGGCAAACCTGGGAATCAAACAGGCCGCCAAGTGCCCAAGATGCGGAGAGGAGGATGAAACCCCTCGGAGTGTAGTACAGGGGTCCTAAGAAGAAAATTCGGTGGGTCCTCATTACTTCTGGAGGCCAGCTCGTTAGACAGGCTCTTGGAATTTGCCAAGGAAGCTAATCTACACGAGCGCCTCTCCTGAACTGAGTTTTCCTGCTGCTCCTGGGCTTGGTGCTACAATGCTCTCGATGGACTGAGTGCCCGGTTTAAACAATTAAGACAAGTCAACTTACTTTTACGATTCATAATATGTCATAAAGTTGGACATTCGCAGTGCACAGAATTCAAATATTTAAAGTTTGAAAAAGTCGATGACTATGTGACATACATTATGCAGTTTAACATACAATATTACTTGTATACAGAGTCTACGTTGGATGAAATTACTGCATAAAAAGAGGGTAAAAGGCTGAACGAATTTAACAGCTATGTCTCTCGTGTCTTGTCAGCAGACCAAGTGACAAACACAACACACCTCACTTTCTGCGTTTACAGAGATTCCGCGCTGCAGGTGCCTTAATGAGCGAAAGCTTTGACAACGTAGTAAGCAAAAATGCAATGGAAATGCCACGAATGAAGAGTAAACAGTGTATTGAGTCAAGTCTAGTCGGCTGGCATACTATGTAACAAGAAAAAAAGTGAGAAAGTAATTTTCCATCCGGCAAATCTTCTTAAAAAATTCGTTGAATTTCCATCTGCGCACTTCTGCTTCTTCTCCGGGAGATCAATTTGGATTATCGATTAGAGATTTCCAGAAGAATAAAGAATGTGTATAGCTAACATAGATCTACAAAACACATATTTTAAATTTTCATTACGGGCTCAAATAAAATAGTTTCAAAGTGCCTTTTGTATTGCTTGCATGTAATTTCTACAGATTGAAATTGTATCGAAATCTGTTTTACACGTCAATTAAGTTCGAACCAGCTCGAAAGAGACTCGAGCTTTTCGAGCCAATTATAACTTCGAGCCGGCTTGAACGGCTTCATTATCCATCATAATCAATAGATAGGAATGTGTAGTTAGTGGAACAGCTATAACAACCTAGTGATATTAGTTCTATAAGAGAAATGGTACCATTGTTAGGATGGAGTCAAATCACATGTCATAGTCAGTCCGAATAGGCTTCATCGTTAATTTCGTGCACAGAACTTCATTTCAGGAATACTGATTTTCAGAGTGAAATTACTAAACACAAATTTATTTCTGTCGACAACAAAATATTTAACATATATGTTATAATCCATCTAATGTAATCTAATGTAATCCATCTAATGTAATAGTAATACCAAGACTCGATATTCTAGACATTAGGATACGCATTCAAGGATACTCTTATCAGGTCACATAACAATATAATAAATAAATTTTATTATAACTTTCTATTTTCTAGGTTATGACGTAGGTTATGTCTAAATAAATGGTAACTTGAAATCATTAAGTAATCTAAAAGAAGAAACGTAAGATAGTAACGATCTCCAAGGGTGGTTCTCCGAGGCAATATGACGAAAATGACGAATAAAAAAATTGCGATTTCTGCTTCATTCTTTAGTTATTATCAATTAAAAATCCGCCTAAAATGCAGCAACCCGACCAACAGAGGTGTACGTTTCATACGTCATAGAGGAACGCGACCGTCACGTATCAAGTGACAAATGCTCTGTGTGCCTCACAAAAAGTCACCTGGCAGGAATTTGGCAAGAATGCGGATGTAAATCGTGTCCGATTGGGTCATTCCATACGCATTTTCGGTTCTAGATGGATCATTGGCTAAAATGTGTGACGTCAAAGACTAACCATTGGGAGCGAGTGGGGACCCCCTTTGATATGTGACTGTGGCGCGCCTTTATGACGTAAACAACGTACTCCTCTGTTGGTCGGGTTGCCGCATTTTAGGCGGATTTTTAACTGATAATAACTAAAAAACGAAGTCGAAATCGCAATGTTTTATTCTTCATATTCGTCTTATATTGTCTTGGAGAACCAACCCTTAAATTTTGTCCCACGTGTAGTCAAACAACCTGTATACAGTGGCGGCCATTTACGTACGTAGAAATCATATTTTAAGCTCCAAATGACTTATAGCTTCCTGGAAAGCTTACAAAAATGTTCCAGCTATGTTTTTATAAAGTCAATTTTACGCATTCAAAGATATTTATGTTTAGTTTGTTCTGAGCCGACGCTTTTGTAGCGGATAATTACTTACGTACGTGAAGTAGTTGCTCCGTAGTTCTGAATTACGGCGGTGTAAACAACTTTTGTCAGTATCTGTTGAACAGTTGAGATAATTAGAATTGTATTGTACGTGACCGCGATGAGTAAAGGAAAGAAAATTGCACCAGATGAACGACGTCAAGTAGAAATGCTTCGTTAGGTTGCAAAACATTCCGAGAGGTAGCTAAAGAAATATCTGTAATGGTTTGCTGTCAAGCAATGCAACATATTAAATATTATGGAGCTATGAAGAATATTCTTGGCAAAAATAGAATTAAATAGAAGAGTTTTAAGACAGCTGTTAACATTCATATAGAAATAATGCCGAACCTTGAGGAAAATAGTAGCGTGAGAACACTTCGCCGTCGCATCGGCTAAATGAATTTGGATTAGAAGAAAGGGTTGCAAGAAAGAATCCCTTTATTTCAGAGATAAATCGTCGTGCGAGAATTGCTTTTGCGAAAGAACACATCAATTGGACACGAGAGCAGTGGTCTAAGGTAATTTTTACAGCTGAGTCAACATTTAACAGATTCCCATGCGATGGCAAAACTTATCTTAGGTGTCGCATTGGTGAGGAATACAGGGAATCATAATCAAAGTTTAGTGATGTGTTTAATATCGATGTCAAGACGTACTTACTGTGTGGCCGGCTCAAATTTCAGTTTAGATCGACACTGCGATCGATTTTGGGCGATGCCATGTTATGAGCCCGACCATGTATGGTTAAAAAAAAAATGGAAGGAACTCAGTTTTGGCGGACTCATTTCTCCAAAGTTAACGTAATTCGTCTATGGGCGTTGCCCTTTTGAAATGTATTTTGAAACATGTGTATTTTGAAATATGTATTTTGACATGTATTTTCTCTCTGAATGCGTGTTATTGGCTAAGATCCCACCATTTTATATGTGGTGGAGAAAATCACCCACACAAGGTTCTATGATTCATATGACTTCGTTACCAAATCAGTCGTGAAACAGAGTCAAAAATAGAACACAAGTCGAGTTATAGTGTAGTCAACCTCTATTTCATATTATATCCGTTCTTCACGCAGTTTTTATTAAAGTTGTACAGTTATCCGGAATCCTGACTATTTTTTCATTTTATTTTATTTTCTCTCTCTGAGGATTGTACCTCAGCGGCTCACTGATTGCAGTTCAGCACCGACGCAACACAACAAATCGTCAAAAATAACATTGAATTATTCGTAATTTGTTTCAGTTGATCACTGAGACGACACAACAATCGTAGTTCACAAAAAAGGTTCCGTTTGTTTTTCATAATATTCTAAATACAATAATAAATAAATAATTCATAATAATACACATATTCGGCTGTTCTGTATCCTATAGAAACGTAGAATTCTTGAACTTTTCAAAGATATTACTTTCTCAAAAGTATTTAGAATGTAACATATTATGTATCCGTTTAACTCGTATCTAAAATCTTCACGGAGACTTGATGTAGACTCTCGTTTACTCGAAACAGTGGAGGGCAAAAATTCGTATGCATAACTTAATCGTGCATATAATTGGAGTTCTCTGCTTTAAATAACTAAAGTTCACCTTCGGATACGTTAAATATCATAAAATGGTAACGGTAGTGTAATTTCAACCATTTTAAAATAAATTTTTAAAAACACGTTGTTCGGCTCGCATTTACAAGCTGACTCGGCGTTAACATTAAAATATTTCCTGCACTAATGGCTTTTCTGTGTAGATATAATATGATTCCATTATTTTGTATTAAACGGAACGATGGAATGTATAATTAATTTTACCTGGTTACACTCCACAAAACATGATATGTATCGTTTTCATTTTACTGACACCTATTGGCATCCAATACGACGTAAACGCACGTTTTGTAACACACGCATGTAGAAATCATTCATCAATTTCGTAATTTCGATAAGAATTGACTGGATATTCAGCCCTCAATGACAAACATGTTTCATTACAGAGAAAAAATTAGTCATGAATTTAGAAAAAAGCTCAACAAAAGGTTGATTTGATTTTGTCCAGGTTGCGATAGCAATTATTCATATATTATTACATTTCATATACATACGTATATGAATGTATTGTAGGTTTTAATACTCTACCACAAATTCTTTTATTTATCCATGCAGTTGGTACATTAAGTATTCTTGATATTGTTAACAATAGTTATTGTCATGCGAAAATTCGCAATGGAATATTGTACGTGTTTGTACGTGTTGTTTGTACACCAGTCAGCGGCAACCGGTGCTGTGTAAACAAAAAGTTTTATGTCGGTTGTTAATGACTGGCGGGTTACGAAATATGGTAGTATTTTCTTATACGGAATAAAAAGACCTATTCATTAACGCGTAGCTATTGTACAGAAAGTTAAAATGTACAAATACAACAAAAAATTCATCGAATACACATGTCCTTTAAAACAATTGAATTTTGATTTGAAACATTTTGAACATTTCAAAAATTCTACATGTTTGTCTTTGCAATTTAGAATACTATCGAATTTTGGAAATGTGATGATATTGTAAGACATTAGAATGGCATATGAACTTACCGTTTATGTTATATTGTTTACAGTGATGTCCATCGAAAGCGATACAGTTAACAGCAGCGAAATGCCGAATTAATGACTTATAAGTAGCAACAATTATGAGTAAAGCATATTCCCTAGCTGACTGTAGGAAAATGGTTATTATGCAGGGTCATTAAGCTAAGTGTGCTACCTAAATTACTTGTAAACTACTTGATATACGAGAAAATGATTGACACAAAAGTCGTATAGTTTCAAGAGTAGCATATAGTATAATAATTTGGTTTCTCCTATCTTGCTTTTTTCCGAGATATGAAGGTCACCCTGAGTTCTTTTTTATTGTGAAGGGTAAATTTTAATTTTGCGATAGAGCAGAAAATTGAACCCTGAGTAAGAAATTATAAGGATAGATGAGATAAAAAGTAACTGCACTTTACTTTCCTGGTATCAACGTCATCCACAAATAGCTATTTAGGTTCGGGCATGAATGTATCGCCCATAGAATTTGTTCTGAATGAGGTTTACGACACGAGGGACAGAAAATAGCTATTTTTGAGAGTTTTAGTACACATGACAGTTTCAGTCTACTTTTTAATTCACATTGGAGTCTGCCTGTAGAAGTAGTGAACGTGTATGCTTTTAAGCTTTGGCTTTCAACTCAATAGCGATTGACGTGCAATAAACCTCCAGATGCGTCACAGGACTCAGAACAGTTAGGTTTAGACGCACGACCATCCTCTGTCCAGTACATCTCGTGTTTACTTTCTTGGAGTCCGTTTCGACCCCACCACAGCATGAAGGGCGATGATCTTACTTTTGGAAGTAATCGCCCTCAAGCAAACACAAAATGCCATTATTGGCTGGAAATGTTGCTACCTATGCATATACGAATTTAGTGGAGGACCGCACGACGACATAGTCAGTCGAAATTAGAATATAACACACATATATACGTTGAAATTCAGAATAGAGATCAGATTACACAGTTCGGATAAACATATTGGCAGGAATTACCATAGCCAGTCAATCCTTGTAAATACTCTGTTATTCGTTGTTGATTAAATTATAGTTACACAATTTCTGAATATTCCTTATTCACCTCATACTATGTCCGTGTACAGCGATGCATCGAAGAGTGTGAACCCCTCTGTTCACTAACATTGCTGAGCACCGAGACGACAAGGCAGTACCGAATAGAGAATTCTCAAATCTTTTGATTGCACGTTACAGTCGGTCACAGTTTGGCCAGCACGTCCCCCGAATCTAATCCCATTAGCCTTTTTCTTTCGGTAAAACTGAAGTAAGAAATTTCCTAAAAGCATCCTACTATTTCAGGGAACAATCATATAACTAGTGTTTGTATTGTTATCCCATCAAAAACAATTGAAAGGACATCGCAATCGATGATTGTTTGTTTCAGAAAGTATTTCTATGCCAACGGATATCCCTTCGACTATTTATAACATATGTATCATGTACATATGTATCACATACCATTAGAAGTCATGACGACCTATAAAAGAACTTAAGGAAGAATAACCCCACAACATACATTCTTGTGTTTCATGATATTCCTTGTTTGATATTATGCAACTTGTGCCGTCAACAGGATTCAAACGAAATATTTTAGTACGTATATTATAGTATATTCCGGTATATTATGGTATATTCTAGTATATTCTGGTATATTCTCGTATATTCTGGTATATTCTCGTATATTATGGTATATTCCGATACATTATGGTATATTCTAGCATATTCAGGTATATTCACATATATTATGGTATATTGTCACAATGTCACGTTACTAACTCTGTACTGGCAGAGAGAGGGTAACTTTTTCCCCTCAATTCGTGCTCCCTCCCCTCATCTGGCGACTACGCTTATACCGTAGTGAGCTGAGAAGAAGGTTTCTGGCAGGAATGCGGTAACGTAGTACGAAAGCATGGCCGATTGAAAGGGGAAGGAGTACGCCTCTCACGCCGAAATGTTAGCTGAAGCGGTTACACATACTATGTAGCGTGTGACGTCAAAGCCAAAACATTGACTCCTTTTGTCCTTTCCTGTCCTGGGTTCTTCTTCTCATCTCACCACGGCTCATATACAGTCAGTCAAATAATTGATGGCACACACTTTCAATCAGAATAACTTTTTTGTAAATGGACCAAACGACGTCATTTTTTCTGCCAAGCTATAAGCATTAGTTTGCCAGACGACGTGTAATAACAATGTTGAAAAACGCGTTTAGTCGGAATTACGAAAAAAAAGTTGTGAAAGTTGCTTCGAAATTGGTTACTTGGTTTATGAATTATAAAGTACTGTAGTGTTATATCGGCCGCGAAATATGTGACTTGGATCACGACGGGATTTACGACGAATGGTTGTATGGTCACACTCCAGAGAGCAAGTTTCATTTATTGATAACTACAAGACTCGGTTTGCTTCTCTAATGCTGGGTCCACACTAGTAGAACTGTTCGCAAGCTATTCACGAATTATTCTTTGTTCAAGGGAAGGTGTCTTTGCTTCGAATAGTACCATGGTTCATTGGACTAGTGTCGATGCTTCCAGTAGTTGTTCTTAAAGCTGTGCTTTGGAATTGATAATCCTTAAGATGTTGGGTTTTGTCCGATTGTAGACTATTGAACCATAATCAATTTTTTACCGAATTAAAGCTTGATAAGTTTTTAAGATGATTTCTTCGGTCGGTTGTTTACAAATGCTTTGATGATGTCTATCTCTTTATTGCATATATTCTTTCAGTATTTTTACAAGAATTACGTCCTGTTATAGTTTATTGTTTATTGTTTAGTGTTTCCTTGTAAAAAGTATTTCAACTGTTTGCCTGGTTCATAAATACAGGATTTATGTTTAGAAAATATTTAATTTACACACACTAAAAATTTCTCAATGATTTCCTTTCATTACAGAAAGTGCATTATGAACTGCTTGCATTTGATGTTGCGCCAATTTGGTATACACATTATGACGGGGCAAAATATGACGTGTCCGTTCCGAGGTTTGAGCGACAGCTCGTAGGAACGTGTTCAAACGGACCAAACTGCCCCGTGTCTATTAACGTTGAAACTCATTAGACTCGCTAGCGTCCCCCCTCCCCCCTGGATGTTCTAGTAACGATTTGGATTAGAATTAACGTTTTTGCGCACATTGCGGAATTTCAGGACCGTAACCCGGGCCCAGGCAGCCCGGAGTCCTTTTCTCGATTAAAAGTTCGAAATGCAATTCAATTCAGGTACACCATTTTTACTGGCCAGCAAATCCTCCGGGTGGGGAGATAATGGAGAATTTGAACCCGGGCCAAGAAACCTAGAGACGCCAACGTGGGACCATCAAGCCTCATAACATCAATTTCGTCCTCGTACCGTCGACATGTCGCCCGGCAAGAAGAGGGCCAGTGAGGTATAAGATACCCTGAAACAAATTAGGTTCCGCCTAGGCTTACCTTTACCTCAAGGATCCAAAAATGTTAACTTTCATGTAACCCTGTAGATTTTGGCGTGAAAATGCCGAAAATCCAAGTCTTGATCTCAGAAGATCACTAGTTCAAAAGTTATACGTGTGTAAAGACGTGCCATTTTCAATGTCTTTGACACGCGAGGGCGCCGCCATGTTTGTATGTAGTGAGCGTCGCTTAACGAGCGGAGCCGCTAGATTTTCCAGTGGAAGATCCACCTGTTTCGTCAGCAACTATTGCGGCGTAGTTCCACTATTACCGTGAGATGATTGTCGACGTTTTCACCAAGATTCAATTGGATAAGGGTTTATGATACGATCTTGTCTCGTAACGAGTTTATTGGTTCGAAGCTACAACGGCACAAGAAACGCCGATTTCTGCCGAATTCAAAGAAAATACGCGACTCTATTTTCCTAATGACTGTCGCCGCGCCGTAATCGGACAATGCGGCGGCGGATCCTGACCTCTAACGACCTTACATTCATGCAAAACGTGTCGGAAAATGCGATACAAACTTTTGTGACGTCCCACCGTGGAAACGTCTAAGAATCAGCGCTCAATTTATCCTAGTATCGACGACGACGCCACCCCCCTCCCCCCACACGAATTTGCAGCATTCGAGTTTACCACCTGACGACGCGGCATACAATCGTCGAACGACGGTCACGCGGACGGTCTGCGATTCCCCACGGAGTTCACATTCACCCCCTGCCGGCCAGACCCCATGGTGTCGCGACGCATTCACGGACCCTCCAAAAACTATTTGTATTCGTGCAATACTTACATCCACTGCCTACATGATAGTGTTCAAGGTAGCAATCTGCGCCGTAATAATTGAATCTATTTTCTTCTTAAGTAGCACATCTTTCAAATATCTGAAACAAAACGTTCTATACTCAGTAATATTTTCAATAGGTTTTCTATATAGAGTGTTCCAAATTCAATCAACTCCGTGAAATGATCGGTTCCTGAGGTCATTTGAAGCGACATTTTCCTGTGCAAAAATGTCCGCCTCGGCTTTATTAGAGAGTTATTAACAGAAAATACAGACCGACCAGAAAGCGGCCACGGCGCGCGATGGCGGGGAGAGTCCGACTCGGCAGCTGGATCCACTGACGGGAGTGAACAAGAGAAGGAGCAGAAATTGATTTATAATAATTAGAAATCGCTTTTTCAGCCGTAAATGCACTTGCTGCTTCGAATTGTGTGTCACTGGGCCATTCGGGGACGAATTGCACAGCTGACTTGAGGTATACGGCATTGCCGAAAATTAAGGGACGTACGAACAGGTCAGGTCAACGAACTCCATAGCTGGTGGTAGGTATACGACAACCTAAGGGATGTGCGGTCAAGTGAACGATCCTGACTTTCACTTTCAATTTCTTATCGATAAATTAATCGTATGTTTATTTCACACAGTGCTGTGAAATTTTTCCACACTCACGATTACTGTTCACATTTGTCAACATATAGCTATGTACTAATAAGGATCGCACTATCACTTGCATTGACAGATGAGATCACAGAGTCGATGGGTAAGGGTCAGATTATACTAGACAGGTCAGACGCTGAATGTCTATAAACACTAGATACAAAAACAAGATAAACAAATTCAGCCGACAGAATTGTTTTTGTATCTAGAATTTGTAGACCCTAACTGTTCGAAAACAGGGTCCATCCTTCTTTTAGAAAGTTTGTTAAGGGAGTTATAATAGGACAATAGCCATGCGGACCTGACAGTTCGTTGACCTGACCGTACGTCCCTTACAAAGTTTTCGGCATTGCCGTATATCTGAAGTCAGCTGTGCAGTTCGTCTCCGAATGGCCCAGTGACACACATTTCGAAACAGCAAGTGCATTTACGGCTGAAAAAATGAGTTATAATTATTTATTATAAATTCATATCTGCTCCTTCTCTTGTTCACTGTATCACTGCGGCGCAACACCAATGCTCCCGCAATGATCCACTAATGACCAATGATCCTGCTGCCGAGCCGGACCCTCCCCGACATCGCGCGCCGTGAACCTCGGGAACCACCCATTTCACGGAGTTCATTGAATTTTTAGACATCCTGTATGTGCGTGATGTTAATACAATTTATTATTATTATATTTTATTATATTTATATTTATTATTATTATATTTATTATTTATTATATTTACGATAAATCTGAAACTAGTATATTTTGTCTTAACTTACTATATAGGGTGAAGCCGGAAGGGTTGTACAACCGAAGGGGGGTGATTGTATGCGATTGCGACTTCAATAGTATTTACTTACAAGTATAAGCCGTGATATTAATTTGTAATACAAAATGTAGCTATAAATACAAAATGTAGCTGTAAAAGTGAGACTTTTGTTCTTCGCGTTGAGTACTATACGATGCGATATAAAAATGTTGACATTGAAAAAATGGGTCAAGGGCAATTTTGCGATGTATTTTTTAACAGACCTCCACTGATCCAGAAGTATGGGTCAGGCTTGTGCATACTCCGCGCGAATCACCATCTTGCATTTAATAAATTATTACAAGGACAACTAAGCAGTTGCTCTATCACCCATGCTCCCATGGAAAGTGCAAGGGACTTAGTAATTAACTAACACATTTCAAAACGCACTTCGAGTATGTTGCTTCGATTCATTGAGAAATGCGTATGTAGGAAACAGCTGTAAACGTTGCCAAGTCCATTTTGTCGTGCATCGATCGCAAAGACAGTGCCAGGTTTTGCATCTCGTGTGATTGGAAGGATTAATGAACAGCACAAGCTACATGTAAAAATTGTGTTGTAATCTGATGCCATTACCGAGATTACTTTTCGGAGTTCATCTAGTAATTGATCAAATGCCGCGACTTTGCTAACAATGAAAGCGTTAAGAAACTTTCTGGTGAACGAAGAATGTGCTTTAATTGCTATATAAACCATTTCTGTTTAATGATTAAACAGGGTACATCAGCAACTCTTTCAAGGACAGTTTTTTTAATTCGATTTCGGTTGGATGTCTACTACATGGTATTAGAACCGCGAAAGTAGTAGTTAAAGTTTTCAACTCTAATCTAGACTATCAGTGAAAACCATAAACTAATAACAAAATAAAATTTTTTATAAAATCATTCTAAGAAAAAGAATTAGTTGAACTAAACTTTCTATACTACCTAGTGTCGAAGTTAGTTGATAAATAGTTGCTCAATTGTTTGGAGATTTGAGCAAACTTCGTTTATTTTTTGGAGGACCCTATTGTTACGAGTCAGGGTAGCAAGCAGCTTGCGTGACCGTCGAAGTTTGTAGAGAAAATGCTATTCAATATGCTAGTGCACGGACACACTGGTCGCGAAATCAGGAAGCTGCTTGGATGTCCAAACTTCATAAATGAACCCAACGTGAGAGCGGGGAGCCACTAGGAAGTAGGCGCGCGGACGAACCTGATGCGAACTCGCATATGAACTCGATATGACATCAGGGAGCCGCACAGGTTAGAAGAACCTGGTTTGGATTCCTATATTGCGTTAACGATCCTGACACGAGATCAGGTAGTTAATGTAGGAAATAATTTTCTGAGAATTCTTGATTATGTATTAGGAAACCATGGCTGTTGCGCAATTTACACTGATGATAGTAAAGTTCCTGGGTCTAGTTGTGTTGGTTCGGCTTGCATATGTCCTGAACATAATTTAAAGTAACACATTCTTTAATCCCGTCGCGTTAATGTTCACCGTAGAATGTATTACTTTGAATGTATTACTTTTTCCAGACTCTCTCAATGACTAAAGTACCGAAAATCGATCTAATCCGATTGATCTGAAATTTAGTAAATAGATTCATTTAGGATTAAAAAACTGTAACGTAAAGGTTGCGGTGGTTAGTTGCGGAATGACAGGAGTTGGAATGTCTGGAGACACATGATATATTTTCCAAAATGTTAGTACAAAGGATGGGAGATAGGTTTGATACACAAAATAGGTTTCTTTCAAGATAGAGAGAGAAAAAGCTAGCAACAAACAATTTAAGAAAAGATATCATATACGCGCTACCACCATCGGGCGTCCGGTTTATTTCAACCATACTCTCCCTCTGGGAATACGACGACGACGCGGTTTCGCCGGTTTTGGATCTATTCATATTTGCCGGAGGCGAACGTTAGTATGGATATTACCACGTTTTTCTAATCCATACGCACCGGAACCCTAGCAAGGCCACTTGAGAACCGCTCGAGATGATCACAACAAAAGCTAAGACCCGCACACAGCGGGGGTTCGCTACCTAACTCCCGAACAGTTTACTCCCTTCTACACCCCGGGGATACTCCGGCTGAGAGCTGGACATCGGATGACAATCCGGTGTAGGTCAGCCGGTAAGCCGTTGGGCATCCGATCTCGACAGCATCCGCACGCAATCCATTTTCGAAGTAGAGAAAAGAGTGAGAAAAGAGTGAGACTTGTTCATCTGAGTTGTAATGTTAATAAGTAATGGTCCAAACTATAAGGAACAACAAAATTCAGACAAAAATGCAGTCACAAATTAATTTTAGCATTGTTAAATTATATCTTTAGTTCTGTCTTCCTTCATTCAAGTTCTGTGAATTGTAATGCTTATTTCTTATTTGCTTTCGTGTGTTACGTATGGAGACGTTTCTCCACGATTCATTTTCGTGTAGACGTTCTAATCTCTCTTCTGAGAACGAAAAGCGTCCCAACAGGCCCCTTTGCTTAATGATTGTACTCCGGCTGGACGCAACTGGCACAGAGCATGAGCATCACCGTACGATTTCTTAATATGGAAATCCTCAAAACATCCCCTTCTGGAATATTTTGTCAAGATAGTTCTCGATAGGAAACATCCTGGCTAACCCTTCGTTTTTACCCCTTTAAACAAAAGATCCAGCTGCAAACCTTAAACTCACCGGAAACGTCAAATACGAGTACGCGATCGTACAATAATACATACACATTTCTCTCTCATTTTTGGGGTATATAAACCCGTTCATTTTCATTCTCTTTGGTTCAGTCGAGACGCGGTTCTGTTGAGATTCAGAAGTGGTCCGGTCGCGGTATATCAATCGTGAAGTCACGTCGCGTTACTAGTATCGGGCTAAATTCTGGTGAGATCGGGTTCAAGTCCCTTTTGGATCAAACGTTAACTTATATAAGCCGTTAGTTAGTGTAGTTTCTATTTTGCCTTCAACAACTGCTCTCCGACCCCGCATTGCCAGTGCGTCAATACCGTGCAACATAGGTAACAAATTTCTATAATTGTACATTTATTACCTTCACTCGCGACACAATAATCACAATTGTAAGCTATTCGAATCCAGAATAAATTGTCTTGTTTGTTAACTCGCGTAAATTACAACCCTTAATCATTGCCAAACATCCTAATCTAATAATTGAACGTTCCCACACGATACAATCTTACCGCTCGGATTGTATCAATTAAATTATATAAGTTACGAGGCTTGCTAATGTTAAATTCAGATTAACAAAGATTTCCAATTTTGAAACCATATTCTTGGGGTAACAACCCCTCGCCGGCCTCTCGCGTTGTTCGCAGCCCTGGCTCGTAACACGTGATTATGGATGAGCACGTACATAGTTTAATAAAACATACGGTTTCATAAGTACAAATCATTTTATCACACTTTCATCTTAAATAACTCCGGTGCCTTTCCAGGATGGAAGGCAAAGCGAACTCTGCCCGATGCTCGCCGGCTGCCGGGCGCCGCGACAGCATCCGCACACAATCCATTTCCGAAGTAGAGAAAAGAATATTGTTCATCTGAGTTGTAATGTTAACACATTAAAAGCGGGGGATCTTGACGAAAGTATGCGAGGTAACGCGGCGACCGCCCCGCCTCGTTTTTGTCCTAGAGCGGGCGATATTTTGTGTAATCATAACAAAATTTAGACTTAAAAAAGTTTATTTAAACTCTTAAAACTACAAGAAATATTAAAAAAGAACTAAACACTAATTACAAAAATTGTTCGCATAAAGCAAAAGAAAAAGAATGTTCGCAAATCGTCTGCATCTATATCTTTATTTTCGCGTGAAACGATATTGAAGGATTTCAAAATTTACTGTAAGTAGAATTTGAACAACCGAACAGCTTCAAACCACAAAACATACTAAATACAAATGTAAAGTGGCGCATGGATTGCGCAATGTGGTTGCAAACCGTACTAATACGACTCCCGCCTTTAAGCTACAGTCGAGATAAATCGTAGTACTACGACTCCCGCCTTTAACACTTTAACGACCGATCACACAACATGTGCGTGATAGCCGGAACAACCGTGGCATGTTTGCTATGCAAAGAAAATTAGAAAACCTACTTATTTTATGTGTAAGACATGTAAAATACCATTACATGTAGATGATTGCTTTAATAATTATCATACAAAGGAAAAATATTAAATTTGTTTATAATTTATATTAAAAAATATTAAATTATACCTTAAATTATACCTTAAACATTGTTAAATTATATCTTATACCTCATAAGTGATTATAAGTCAAAACTCCGGAGAACAAGTTTAAAATGATTAGAAAGGTGTGGTTGCAAGGTGTGTTCGAAAGGTGGTGGAAATAATGGAAAATTGGAAAAGTGGAAATATATGTACGTATAACATTTTGTTCGTAAGCATCTACGGTTATAAATCTTAGTACGCTAACGGTGTACGAAAGTGGTGGGATCATTCGGAAGGATTTTTGATTGATGACGTCCATGGTCGGTACGTCGTCGATAGGGATTTTTATACCTGGCCGCGTGCTTGTCGCGTCGTACGTAAGGTGTTACGACGCAACAAAAAAGAAAACCATTTTAATTTCACCATTTTTTAAGTGCCCTATTTTTGGGGAGTCTATCGTTATGTCTGCCTCTGCTCATCTCCGCCGCGCCCGCAGACCCAGTATCTCGGCTTCGACGTCACACGCTACATAGTATGTGTGACCGCTGTAGCTAATATTTGGACTGTAACCGAAAGTACGCGTGAAACGAGGCCTGTCGCACTCTGATCCAATCGGCCGCGCATTCGTACCTATGCTCTGTCCAATGGGACTGAGGCAGTGAAGCAACCAGCGTGCGTCCTTTGCTAATTTTCTTGTAAGGGCAACTTCAACTCTGTCGCATTCGAGCGCCTATGTTTACGTCTACTGTCTCGTCTCATTGGACAATATATAGATACACCATCGCATTCCTGCCAGGAAACCTTCCATTTAATCATTTTTAGGTCATTATGGACAAGAATTCAGAAGTCTTCCGTATACATTTTTTCGTCTCGTAAGACAAAACGATGCAATTTATGTGGAATTAATTCTTCTTATTCTACAGATACCCCGATAGTTTACCTAAGGAGCTGTAGAGCCCCGAGAAACCTTTTTTTTTGTGCCACGCATAGCAGGGAACTGTCAACATGGTCTCGAAAGGCCATCTGGTAATGATCAGCCGCTTGCCGGAGTCGAGCTAAACGGCGACCGGTGGGAATAGTTCAATGGCCAGTACGAAGGCGTCCGATCTTCGACAGATTATCGGCAACACGGCATTTGGACCTAAGTCCATACGTAAAACCCTCCGGTCCCGGCAAGTATGAATAGACCCTTTCTCATTGCTCGTTTGGCGGCCGGCCTTCATGGCCGTCCTCTCTCCCATGTATCCAGAGAGGCGTCCAGTGCAACCCCTGTCCTCTCCTGGGTTGCTGGGCGTCCGATATCATTGCTTCGTACTCTTCCATCCTGTGGGCGGCCGTGGTCTTACCTCGGCCTCTCCCACAGGTGCAGCAAGAGTGCTCGCTCTGCGGTAATCTACCGGTATTTATACGGACTCGTTGCTAACTTTATCAATAACGCGTTACTAAGGGTCTAGAAGGTTCCAGACCCTGCGGTTCCCCTTGAACCGCTGGCCACGCTGTCTCGGCGCAATTCTTCTGTTAGATCGGGAGAGGAGGGGCAGCGAGGAGTCTTGACACTTTATTGTTCCTCGTCGCGTTGCAAAACATGTTTCCCAAAAGGCGACTCGAAACAATTTTGTTATCATACTAATATCGTTTCCTACATTATTGGACACTCACTACAGCGAATTCTACCCATTTTAATTGACAGAACACGTATTTTGGAATAGAGACACCACCCCCCTGCACTCGCCATGTCCCCAAACCTAACCTAGGCCTAACCAAACTTCGTGGGTAAGATAGGAAATGATACTAATATGATACAACATTTTTTTCGAGTCGCCAAAAATCCTTCTGGGAAACATGTTCTTAATGCAACATGAGGCTATGTGGAAAAGTTGAGCTGAATTCAATTTGATCGATTTTCAAAATTTCAACCCATTCAATTCCCTTCTGGCCTTATAGTCTCCCACAGCAGATATTAAAACTAACTCCTACATCTTCGAAATTTATAAAAATGTAATTTGTTTATTAATAATGAACATAACAGTTTCACTAAATTATTTTGGATCACATCGCATATCGGAATCCAGGGTAATGAGGACGCGGATAGAGCTACCAAACCGACTACTTTTTTAATTACCTACAACATCCCTACAATTCTTTACACTGATTTACATATATGCAAAGTTTGAAACCAAGCTTAACCACATACTTTCGAAATGATAAAAAATCATGGTCTATTTAAAGGCAAATAATTTTTTTAGAAATTTTTCAATTAAAATTTTCTCACCTTGTTTGCTCATAAAAAGCTTAGACGACATTTAATTGTTACAATCAATACAATGCAAATGGATCACTTTAGATTAGTCACTTCCCTACCACGGGCTGGCATTATTAATGACTGCAAATGTAAATGTAAACAGAGTAGTGAAACCCTAAACCACGTAATTTGGAAATGCGAATTGTATAATTCAAAGAGATCTAAACTAATCCATTCTCTACTTAATCTAGGTTTTCAACTACCTCTAAATGTAGCGATACGTTCATGACGAAACCTAACGTCCAAGCTTGTGTTTCTATTCATTCTTTCTTCATAGATTGTAATCTATGCATTTAGATGTATTATGTGGTATACTTGTAGTTCTATACGTGTGAACCTAAAGAAGCCCATAAGGGCTTGATGCACTTAAGAAAACGTTAGTAACTTGAATATTATAATTTTTATTTTTTCAATTAATATAACAATATCAATTAATATATGAAACAATAATCAATTAATATGTGATAATTATTGTATGAAAGTTAAAAATATTCATTATAAGTATTGTAAATTGCTTTCTTTGTTATTACGTCTTTTTTAATGTGTCATTTAGATATTATGACTAGTTTGACTGCTAAAGAAAGAATAATAATTATTTCATGTTAGAATGCAAGTGTAAACCACTGTGCGCAATTAATTTTCTTTTTCTTATGTACAGTATTTTTCACGTATACCCAGCAACGGGTGACTTTAAACATAAACCGTAAATATCCTTCCTCCGTCCCTCTGTGTCGCAGTTCCTGGGTTAATACCTCGAAATGTAGCATCTACCATTCATTCGTTATATTAGGAAAAATAGGAAGGAGAAATTAATCTTCAGAGTCTAGTTTAAGTATTATTACGGGTTAAAGTATTTTGTTATTTTATCTTATAATTTGGCTCATCAATATTTTCGTAAAAAATATAACACATGTCTTAGTCAGTTAAATTTCCATCAGTTCGGTAGCCAGTAAAAAATTTAAAAAAATTATAAACAAATTTTTTTTTTAATTCTCACGAGCAGAACATTATTTTTCGTTTCCTTTCTTTACATTGTATTTATTCCCTATCCTTGTATACTGAAATAGCCTCACCGAGCTTAAGGCACTGGCAAGTGAATTGTTGGGAAGACTAGGGCTGAATAGTATAAATTTAACCCAGCAGATTTTTATTGAAAACCGGATGCTATTGTATAGCGCTGATTCCTGTATTTTATTTTACTTTTAAAATTGTCATTTTCTAATTAATTAACGTAGTTTGTATAGTATACTACTAAGAAATCTGAATCTTTCCATCAAGATTTGAAGGAGGTTTAAATTTGTAGGAGAGGACAACTAAGCCATGAATTTACGAATCTAAGCCTTTGCATTGAGAGTTCAAATCGCTTCCAAGAGAATAATTTTCTAAAGCGCAAGAGTTCTCCGACGTGGATAAAGTAGGGGAGAGATGTCTAACCTTGACATGAGCGTTCAAATGTCTACCAAGAATAATTTCGGAGTGCAAGTAAGAGTTTCCACTCTGTCTCTATTTCTGCCTAGCGATAGGTCTCAAGCACTTTGGTGCTTGAGTGGCAAGAGCTGTTCAGTCGGAAAGTAAGTTAACGATTGGCATATGTAGGCAAATGAATATGATATATCTTTAATAATGATAATATATTTTTGACTAACGTACTTATTTATAACGTGTATGTTTTATTATTATTAAAGATATATCATATTCATTTGCCTGCGTGCCCTAATCGTTACCTTACTTTCCGCCGTACCTGTATCTCATATAGAAGTGCTGTTAGCGAGTATCGAATTTAGTATACTTAATATTTAGGGAAGCCTTCGATTTTTGTTGCTACTAGTACTTTGAAGAAGGAGTTTTATACGACTGAATATTCGTGGAATATTATATGGTAACATAGAAGGAAATGGTGATCTTCACATGATCTGAGAAAATCATTCAAGGTGAGCTTCAATCATCATATTACATATGTAGGTAAAACCATATATCTACACCATTCACAATTAGATACTTTTAGTGAAGTTCCTTTGAGGATTCTAGAAGTTCCACGTTGATGTTAGCGATGATTGGATAGATAAGTGTTTCTATAACTGCGTCGGATACCTGTTCCTAACAGCTGCTCTGGAAGAAGTAATAGCTACAAACCAGGCAATGATGGAAGAAGTAAAAGAGATTTTCTTGTATTTAATTCTGGATAATGCCAGTACCATCATTGATAAAAATGTTTCGAGAAAGAAGGTGTACGTAAAAGCTAATTCATGTTGACTGCAGGTCTTTGAATAACATTCTTAAATTTGCAAAATAGGTAATCGCTTCCTCGAAGCATTTTGATAAGTCCAAAATAATGCAATAATCATTCCAAATTCTTCTAATGTCTTTACAGTTTTCTATATCACCATCAGTTATCAGTTTTCTTTTTTATCATAAATGCATCAAATCCGTAGTCTAATGAATGTCACTGTATATTTTACTTATATTTCGAAAAAACTAAAAGATAAATTCTTTTTTAGAATAATATACAAATTATTATTCATTTCACTTATGTTTCTTATCGCATCTGTAAATGATAAAATAAAGAAGACACTGCAAATTACTGATACTGTATTCGCTGTTCGTTTCTCTTTCGTAAAACAATTCTGAAAAATTGTATAAGAAAGTTTCGGCTTGACGTAAAATTCCTTTGCCATGGTGATTAAGGCGATTAATTATGACCAAGCAATTTCGAAGCGAAATGAAAGTTTTGCCATTTAACTCGTTAATCGTATTTCAATTTTTCCAGTTTTTTACAAGTAGTAATAGTTGCGGAATAAGGTTCGTTGAAAGAAAAACCTTTTCCTACCAAGTGTAATATGTATAATCAATCATTACAATCTGTCGAATAATAAAATATATTGCTTAAAATTGGTATACCTGGTGGTAGAATTAATTCTATTAGTGTTTGTGAGTATGAACTTTAAAAGAAGGTCACATATTCCCGTCAACATTCTTTCTGAATACTACTAAAGAAATCGATAAGTCTTTCCAGACTAATTTTTTAGTCCGATTATAGTTATTATACAATCAAGAACGTTTCTGTCTGCATATGCTATGAAATCAAAGATTTCCATTGCCGTCATTCAAATTCAAAGGATTTGTATCTTTATTAAATAAGCTGCGAAGTAAGAAATTATATCGTATGAATGTGGAGACAGCATCAAATGAAATATACATATGCGTATGCGCATCTTTACAAGAAGATATGAAATATAAGAATTCAAATGAATTTCTGGTTTGCAATATTTTCAGCACTTTATTTTGTAACACTATAGTTTCACGTAAAAATTCGATGAAGGGTAAGAGAAAATGTAGAAGGCAATTTTCTATAGGAAAATAAAAATAAAGTAAAAATAACAATATCGCAGCTTCAACTCCGTTCCACGGTCTATGTATGGAAAATTGGCAAATCGAGAGACTTGGCTCGATAACATCTACGAAAGACGAAATGCTGAATCTTTGTCACAATCGGTTGAAACTGCGACAAACATTTTATACCGTTAGAGCTAGCTATATTTTTTAAACAATCTTGGAATATATTTGTAGTAATCTTGTAGTGTATTCACAAATTTTTATATTCACTGGATTTGATATTACGAACACCCTGTATATTATAAATCTACTTGTAAACTTGAATAAGTAGATAGTGTTGATGAATTAGAATTTTTATACCGTACTACATGGACAAATACATTGCATTATAAAATTCGTATTTTACGAGAGATGCGATTAAGAACGACGCTTATTTAAAATAACATTTGCTTGAAAATAGACTTCAGTTAAATTGAAGGTTACATTAAATGTAATCGTCATCGTCTAAAATATTTTCAGTGTTGTGAAGGTAATCCGTCGTCAATATAAGTACATAGTTATGCATTTGCATTTTTATACAGCACAGAATTAATCAGCTAATATTGCTTTATAATTATTTTTATATTGTATTTATTGTTTATTTTATATTTTCTGCTCTCGTTTTTATTATAAGTAGTTACATTTCTTGAAATTTCAAATTTCCCAAAGTGTTCCTTATTCTCCTTATTTAGTGCTTAATTATCAGGTACAATGTTGTCATCAGAATGAATCTTGAAGAAGCATTTTATGGAGTGAATAAGAAATAATGAGTGGCTACTATACGATCTAAATTAGCCTAGTTTTAGCCTCTTTCACGGGCTGCTGGTTCAGTCATTCGATCGCAGTCTGGTATGGTCCGCTGACTAAAGAAGCGGGCTTACGCTGAAACACTCTCATTTATAACTTTTAATTGAGTGGGAAACTTTCAGGCAGAATTCGACCAATCGCCGGGATGCACAGCATTATTTGACCAAAATTATTCGACTTCGATCAAGTATCGACGATAATGCAGTTTAGTTCTGAAAAAGAATTTCTCTGATAGAAAATTTCCTTCAACATATTTATAACAGCAGCGCTTAATACTGATAAAAGTATAATATGCAACATTATCTAATGAATATTTACCACAGGTACTGTTGGCATCCGGGCAACACTGAACGTGCATTAAAGTTTTAAATATAAGTTTTACTTAGCACTACTCGTATAACTCCTGTCACAATTTTATGAAAACTTCGCGGTATAGAATTTTCATGACTGACTAGAAGTAATTGACTTCTAGTTTGATAGTTTAGCGGCCGGACTTACATATACGTGGGTTCACCGTACCAGCGGCTGTCAGCAAACTTCACGTATACGTGAGTTTACTGAACAAGCAGTTATTGGCCAACTTCACGTACTTTCGTTTAGTAGAAGCGTCAATTTTCGAAATAACAATGTCTGATGGCTGCATCTATGAATGTATCGTGGTTGAAATTCTACTCGCTTCTTTTTCAGAATGTGAGAAATAGTTTAATATGATAATACTGTACTAACGCATCTTATTGATACGGCTACATATCATGTTCAAAATGGTTGACATTAAGTATGTATTTTTGAGATCTCTAATCTTGCGGTGATCTCTTTTAACGAAGTCATCAAATCGTGTAAATTCCTGACCTCCCATAATATTAAAGATCATTGCTAAATACACATTTCAATTCGTGGCAGCCGTTTCTATATGGAACAAAAATATATACATAGCATTCATAGCAAAGATGACCTCAATTTCTCGAAAAATACTGTCAATATAAAACATTGTTATGTCCTATTGTGTTGGTCATGCCAAACAGTGAAATTTTTTATTCTGTCACGTTTCTTTTATATTTACCATTTTCGAAAAAAGCTGAACAATAATAACACGAACCGCTTGTATACTTCGATCAGGCTACACGGTTAGTTGCTTGCTACGGAGTTAGATTCAAATCAAAACATTCCAAAATTTAAAACGTAAACATCAGCGATAACAGGCGCGACAAAATGGTGGCACACTTGCAAAACTTATTTCTTGCGCTACAGTTAGGGTATATTTCGCGGAAAATTAACTACTAGTTATTTTTCACATAAAATTTTGAAATTATGTGGTTTCGTATAATTTTTGATACTGAAGTGAATAGTGCTAAAATTAATTTCGATAATTATTCAGAAGTTGGCCCTCATCGATTTTCATAATCTTGAAATGTGTTGTCAATGTCATCATTCTGAATAACTTTTCCCTATACACGTTACCGCAACTCGGCCTTAGTTTTTTTAGATATTAATGTAAGAGAAATTTATAAGAAATTGTTGCGTATTTCCTACAAAGTTCCTTATGAAGGTGAGAAGCAATTATAAATTTTGCAGAGTCGAAAAGCTAGATTCAGGAAGATGAACAAATCTAAGAAGGAAATATATTAAATAATTATACAAATTACTTCTATGAATTCAATCCATGAAGTATTACTATTTAGATATTATACGATAGACAATACTGATTAAATTATCGGCATTGATGCCAGCTATTTGCATTTTCGAATAAATCTTGTTCTGGAAACCTGTATTTCCACGAAGGTATCAAATCTTGATCTAAATAATGATTAAATCGACATTATCACGTTAGAAAGAATTCGATTGATTTGTCAAACACGTATACTTGACATGCGAAACTTTTGGATGATATCGATGGATTGAATATTACTGTAATATAAAAAGTTATTTTACCTTTTAAGAACTTTTACCACCGAATTAATAATATTTTTCCAATAAGCGGAAGATTGAATAGGACAAACTTCGAGAATTTTTAATTAAATCCGTTTTCAATAAAATCAAATCAAAAAGGATTTACTTGTACTTTTACATACAGGGCGAATTACTTAATATTTTTACCGAAGATATCTCCGTTATTTTTAATGATTCTAGAAAATGTGTAAAGGAGAAAATTTTTGTTTCGGCGAACCAATTATTGTGATAGAGAAGATTTTTGTCTCAAAGTCATGTCTTATTTTTTAATTATGCTTTTTGACAAGTATTTCTTTTGAAGATCATTTGAAAGTCAACAATTATATATGGTTGAATTTGTTAAATTACTACATAAAGCATTAGACCAAAATATGTTATGGCATTTATCAAAGCGACCTTGAGAAAATTTTTCTCTATTACAATAACTGCCACACTGAAGGAAACATTTTTCCCTTATACATTTTCACATATCATTAAAAGCAACGAAGATATTTCAGGTGAAAATATTAAGTGACTCGCTGTGCAAATTAACATTCGCAAAAACTTATACAGGGTGTTCAAAAAATACCATTCAATATTTATATGGTATATAGAACACACTGTGCTGAGTAAAAAAATAGTTCCTTAGTAAATATAGGTCGAAAGGTCAACCGTTTCTGAGACATAAACATTTTTGTTTGCACATCCACTCGCTGGCTCTTTTCGTTTTTTTTTACGTTGTGTAAAAAGAAAAACAAAAACTGGTAAAGATACATATTTTATGTTATTGCTAGTTATTGTCCACAGTATGCACTTTGTCCAAACTATACGTAAGCAAATGTGAATACACATTCAGTTCGCAAGTGAAACATAGTTAATCAAGTGTCTAATTACATTTTGTGATTTATTTGTATATCTAACAACCCTGAACACGTGAAGAATCGCTTTTCATTTGCACTGCATCATCGGTAACTGGAACATCGTATCTTCTCAACTGTTATAAATATGTTTACAATATTAAAATCTTGATAGCACAATTGCCAATATTACAAATATGTAATTATTGTCCTGAATAACCCGCCTAAGGCGCATCATTTTACGAACCGTTGCACTTAGGCCGCCATGCTTCGGTTCGCCTACCTGGAAAAGCCGATTCAAATAAACAATTGCTGCTAATAAATAAATAAAAAAAGCTTAGTCACAGAGAAAATGAAGTTCTTGATAACAATGCGGAACACCAAAGTAATCAACAGCATTTTCTCTTTGTATTTCTGGGGTTAAGACCGATAATTGGTCACATTAAAAATTTATTTATTATTTTATATATTTCCATAGTATTATTTAGGATTTACCACGTCGTAAAATGTATTTGGAAAAGATGACTCATGTAACACGGACAGTTGGAACACTCTGATTAACTCAAAATCGATTTCCAATCAATGTATCGAATCCTGTTAAATAATAATTGTTCTGCTTTCTTCAAATTATTGTAATTTGTATTTGTAAAAATCAACTGGCACTTGCAACATTATTCACGAGCAAATGTAATTTTCGTTACCTAATAATGGAAATAATATGGCATGAGAATAAATAAGAGAAATTAAAAATATATTAGTTATAACCTCTGCCAAAAATTTGCTTTTGTGTACACGCTAAATCAGGTAGTTTGTCTGTACAATTCACATTTGTCTAGATTTCAGTAGATAAGACGCTGACAAATGTCTTGTAAACAGTTAGGATTCAAGGATTCAAAGATTCAAGCCAAGTAATCGTTTCGGAACACTTAAATAAATGACATCATTTGTACATTCCCCGAAGGAGTTGTGTATAAATTGTGTACGACCTCTGTCCCTTGAAAATGAAGGAGTCTGAAGGGGGGGGGGGGTTTCACGTGACCGACAAGGTCTAGGGGACTGTGAGATAGAGTATTCAACCTACAGAGAAGTAGAAGAGAGATGCAGCAGCCACACGATTGTCATTTCCTCGTGAAATTGCATCTTTGGTTACTCTGCCGTTCCACGGGCTGGCCATGTGCACCAGAACTCCGCAGTTTCCAGCACAATGTCGGATTTACTTGGAGTATCTGGGATAAATGTCCCGTAGCTGGAACTAAACCCTGCAATGGACTGCGCTTCATTTCGCAGTCATTTGCTAAATCTACGATCTTTTTCATGGAGCCTTGCATCTAGAAGAGGCTGGTTTATGAATTTTTCATTACATTATCGTTCGCATACACAATACTTTCCATAAATATTCCTCGTCCATTCTTTACTTGTATCAGGTCATAATTGAAATTTAGATGATTCATCGGTACAATAATAATTATTACAATGTTTATGTTCCTCCATTTCCTAGCAAATCTTTTGCTTCAATTATGTCTTCATTTAAAAAATAAGAGTCACTTGATATCCTTTGTAAACGTGACGTTCTTTATGTCTCCTAAAAGAAGAAAATCTTATTGTAAAATCATACATATGTATATTCAAATTTAAGGGACCAGTCTCCGTACATTCGCGATAAGGTAGAGTGACTACATTACTGTCAAAAAATGGCTTTACGTGCTTCAAGTTTTCGTCCTTATATAAGAATATTTTGTCGCTGGTAAAGGGCTCATTCGAAAGAGGAAGGTTCAATCTAGTGCGCGCTGTTCAGGAGCTGCCGAGATTATGCAGACATTTGGTAATATAAGCGTTCGAAGTAGGCCAAAAATTGGCGATGTGCATGCCGTGGAATCCAAGCATTTTTATGCCATTGAATGAGTTTTCTGGATGATGTCGAGACCAGCACGCACTAGAAAATATCCGCAGCTATAAATTGAGTTATAATTTGTCTTGTCGGATCAAGACCAAGACGGATCTTAAGTCTGTGTCTGAAGGCTGTGAATAGAAATTATTAATTAAAAAGTCACGTGACTACCCCGGGTCCTTAATAATGTACAAGCAGAAGGACTGCATCAAATAAGCATTTTAAATGGAGATTAGTAGTACTTTAATTCTAATACGTGCACTATCTAGTAATATTATGGGTTGAACTTCACCTTGACAACCCAGAAAATATCAAAATTCCGAGTTTTAAGGCAAGGAATTCACTGGTTCAAAAGTTATGCGTATCTAAAGGTGAGCGATTTTAATACGTTAAGCGCGGAGTTTGTACTTATGGACTTTCCGTTCACTCATCCGACGATAGGCGGCGCCCTTGCCTGTCAAAAATGCTTTAGATCGCTCAGCTTTAAACGCGCATAACTTTTGAACCAGTGAATTCCTAACAGTTTGAAAACTGGAATTTATATGAAAACTGGATTATATAAAAAAAAGTAAAAAAATTTTTGGGTTTCCAAGATGATGTTAAGCCATATTACGAATCGGCAAATAAGATGCTGTTAATATTTTCAATTTTGCACGTATTGTTGTTGATATCGTTTAAGAATAGGCTTATGCATTACATAACTTCATGCTCTTTTAGAACGTACACATTTGTGCACACTTTACAGGGAGCAACACGTTGTGACCACAACGAGGGAGTGAAGAACGCCGAGAAAATCGCACCCTTTCAAAAACAATCCCGAATGCGCGTTTGCAATCACCATGTACGCGGGTAAAACTCTGTGGCTGCACTTCGGGTTTCGAAACAGAGCTACAGAGGAAAAGAAGACGTTTTGCGATCACTGATTTTACAAGCATGCTCACTACTGTGGTTAGCGGAAAAATGTTGCAGAAGAAATATTTTTAGGGACTCCACAGCTCCTTAGGTAAACTATCGGTGGTATCTCTCCTCTACAACATCATGGAGATAGGAAACGATCCTGCCTTTTCGTAAAACAGATATAGCGTGAAACAGGTACACAAATTATACATATATTGTAGAAACGAGAATAATAGTTATTTTTTAAAGGAAATATCTACATTAGGAAGAGGAACATTCTATGTGAATCCGATCATTCTTTTTGGGACTATTTCTCGGATTTGGATGATATTGAAATATGTTGTAATTCAAGTGAAAATGAGAGGCGGGGGTTGAGCCATCATTTTGTTATCTTCAAAATTGTTTCAAAGATACAGACCATCAAAGCTTGCCATTTTGGACGAATTTATATCACAGTTATTATTGAAGATAGAGATATTTCTAATCATCATCGCAAAAGACTACTCTTCTTAAATAATTTACTATTCTATACGCAAATGTAATTTCTTGATGCAACAATATTAGAGATACCTTTTTTTTTTGCAAATTTGAACACCGTTTCAAGTTACCTTTCCAAGATAGTTAGCAGAGGACGCACGCTATTACTTCACTGCCTCGTCTCATTGGACAGAATACATAAGGCAGGAATGCGCGGCCAATTGGACCATAGTGGAGGGGGAAGTACTCGTTTGACACAGAATTTCGGCTACTGTCGGAATATTGGTTACAGTGCATCCGTCACATGTACTATGTAGCGTATGACGTCGAAGCCAAAACATTGGGACTACGAGCGCGGCTGAGAGGGGGATAGGGCAGACCTAACGATACATTCTCCATAAAGGGTGACACTTTAACACTAGGTTTACGGGACCCGTCAAAATGACGGGTTTTAATCAAATAGTTCAGCACGTATATGTTGTCCATACACCCCAGTCCTTTCCTAAAACCCGTCTGGCTGTCCGGTAGCATCCCCTTCCCCTCCACTTCCTTCCTCAACCTCTCCGCCAACACCGCGTATACTTTGTACGCAGTCTGTGTTAGGGTGACCCTCTATATTCCCCCACCTTCCTACTCTCCAGTAGGAAGTTCAGTCATCCGGCCAACCTTCCCCCCTCCATACCTTATCACAAACCCTCCACAACCAATCCTCCACTTCCTCCCCTCCAAACTTCCACACCTCGTTTGGTATCCCATCCCCACCTGCCGCTTTTCCCTCCTTCAATCCCTTCACTACCCTGCTGATCTCCCCCCTTTCTATTTCCTCTTCACCATCCTCGTCTCTCCTTTTTGACTCACCCTTCCTCACCCTACCCTCTACTCCCCCCAATAACCCTCTAAAATGCTCATCCCACTCGTCCATCCTTATCCTCTCATCCACGCGTGACCCTTTCTTCCTTTCCTTCCTTATCATCTGCCATACTTGCCTTTCCGTTTTTATTCCCTCCTTTTTATTACCTCTCTTTCCCATTTTTCCCTCTCCTTTTTCTTCTTCTCCTCACATAATTTCTTATATGCTACCTTCTTCTCCCTTAGTTCTATCCCCTCTCCACCCCTCTTTCTCCATCTCCTCAACTCCTCCCTCACCTTCTTCTTTTCTTCCCTACACTCCTCATCCCACCACCCTTTCTTTTCCCCCCTCTCCTCTTCCCCATCCCCTCTATCACCTCCTGTATCTTCCCCTTCAATTCTTTCCAGTCCTCCTCTACTCCTCTCTCTCCCCCTCCCTTCTTCCCAAACTTCCTCCTGAACTCCTCCACCTCTTCTTCCGTCCAGCACCCCACCAACCTTCTCCTCCTTCGTCCCCCTCTCCTTGTCCCCCCACCCTTTCTCCTTTAAGCCATACCGTCAGCGGCATGTGGTCCGAGTCCACTCTTTCACCAATCTCCATCCTTTGCACCCCATCCCTCGTATCCTCATCTCCTATTACATAATCTATCACCGACTTCCTCCTCTTTCCTATATACGTCCATTCCCCTACCTCATCTCCCTTTGTGTTCCCATTTAGAATCCCCCACCCCCTCTCCTCTAAATACCCACACAACCTCCTTCCTTCTATATTCACCCTCTCATCCTTGGAACTCCTACTCCCCTTCCCATTTCCCTCTTCCTCCCCTCCTATCCCACCCCCTTCCCTCCCCGCCCTCGCATTAAAATCCCCCCTATAATCACCCTCACCCCTCCTTCTTTACCTTCTATCCAGTCACCCAACACCTCTAATTTCTCCTGCAAGTCCCCATTTACATATACCCCAATCACCTTCCACCATCTCCCCTCTATCCTCATCTTTATGGCCATCACTCCCTCCCTTCCCCCTTCCACTACCTCCCCCACCGTCTCAATCTCCTTTCTTATTCCCAATACCATGCCCCCCTTAGCCCTCCCCATCTTTTCCTCCCTCCTTGCCCACTGCTTTTCCCATACATACCCTTTTGGCAGCTTACTCCTAATCTGCTCCCAACCTATCTTCTCTAACCACGTCTCCATTATCATAATCACATCCCACTCCTTCAACCCTCTCCAGAAGTCCTCATCCTTGTTTTTCAATCCCGCCACATTCCAGAAAGCCACCTTAACCCCCCCTCCTTCTTCTTTTCCCCCCTCCCACCCCTTTACCTCCCCTGCCCGTTTCCCTCCTCACTTATCCAACCCTCCTCTATTTCGTCCCATTGCCTCAACTCTGCATTCACCCACATTTTCATGTACCCCACCTGTACATTATTTCCAACCCCTCTCTCCTTCTCCGCTTCCCTTTCAATTTTCCACCTCGCTCTCCTCTCCTCCTCCGTCAAATCGTCATCTACCCTTTCCTTTTTCCCTTTCAACTTATTCCTCTCCCTTATCACCATCCTTTTCCGCTCCTTGTCCTCTAACTTCACTAGAACCATCCCCCTCCCTTCCTTCCCCATCCTTCCTATATTTCTTATTTCCTTAATTCCTTCGTACTTCATACCCATCACCTCCCACACCCTTTTTATCTCCCTTTCCGTGCCCTCACCCTCCGTTTTTACCCCCCTTATTATCACGTTATTTCTCCTCTCCTCCCTCTCTTTCCTATTCTGTTTAACCTCCATCCTCCTTATCCTCCGTCTATTTTCCTCTATATCCCCATTCCCCATCCTATCTTCTGCCCCTTCTCCCCCCTTTTTCCACCCTTCTATCTCTGCCCTCTCCATCTTTCTCTCTATTCCATCCATTCTTTTCTCTAGCCTCTCCCTCCTTTCCACCTCTTCCCTCCTTTCCTCTTCCCACTTCTCTCTCTCTTCTTCTCCCTTCCCTCTCTCTCTCCAATTCCTCCCTCATCTCCGTCAACTCCTCCTTCATTCCCCTCATCCCCTCTTTTATTTCTCTTATCTCCGCCATCTCCTCCTTCAATCCCATCATCCCCTCTTTTATTTCTCTTATCTCCGCCATCTCCTCCTTCAATCCCCTCATCCCCTCTTTTATTTCTCTTATCTCCGCCATCTCCTCCTTCATTTCCCTCATACCCTCTCTTAATTCTCTCACCCCTATCGTCAAATCCCTAATCATATCCCCCCAAACCTTACTTACTCTTTCCGCCTCTTTCCGCTCTTCCTTCGGCGACCTCTTTGTCTTCGCACTTTTTTAAAAATTCCCCTTTCCCCTTCCCCCTCGTCATCCCCCTCCTCCCCTATGTCCCTCCCTCTTTTCTTCCAAAGGTTACCGAACCTGCTCCCACTACCTCCTCCTCTTCCCCCTACCTTTCCCTCGGCCGTCGGCCCTCCCCCCTCACCTCTCTCCACCTTCTCACCTCCTGCTTCCTCTTTCCCTCTACTACTCATTTCTTCCTCTTCCTCTCCCTACACTATCCTCCTACTACTACTGCTCTTCAAATTTCCCGCTTTCCTCTTACCTCTAACACCACCATGCGGCGCCACCTATCACTCCCACTCTCTGCTCCCGCGCTCGCCTCCCGAGGTTCCCGCCAACCTAACCTCCAATACCTCCTCACTTCCACCTTTCCCACACCTTCAACCCAACCTTCTTTCTGTTTGCCCTTTCTTTTCCTACCTACCCCTATTTTTCTCGCTCTCTTTTCCACACTCTCTCACCTCTCACACCTCTCACTCTTCCCTTTCTCACACCAAACTCTCTCCACACACACTTCACCCGTCAGCCTATCCCTCGACCGTAAAAGGAAGTCCATGACGGGTTTTAATATTTTTCATTTAAAAATATTGAGATTGTAAGGATGCATAGATGAGAAATTATTTAGCAAATTTATTTCTTTGGGTATCTATTACTTTAAAAATATATATAAAAATATATATATAATACTTTAAAAATATAAAATTTTGGGTAGCAGGTTCTTGTTATTTTTATGAAGTGATGCAAAATATTCACGTTTAGTGCTCCGTAAACCTAGTGTTAAAAATGGTGAAATTAAAATTATTTCGAATGAGCGCAGCACCGCCATATTATCTTCTCGGACGGCCGACGAGCGGTATGAACAACAGCCAGGCAGCTACAGCTGATTTAATATTGTTATGAATTATTGGAGAAATTCACTCTTTGTCAATAACATAAATTGTTGGAAATATTTACAGTCATTGCTCGATGGACGTCGCGTCGCAAGAATGTAGAGGACTCGTTCCATTGGGAAATGAAGGAAAATAGTATGGAGTAGTTTCAAAACCTAATGTTCCATTACATAATAATTTATGATATAATCAATAACTAAATAAATAACCTAAAATAATAGGATTATTTCGCTAATAAACGATTTATTGCTATTTTGAATTTTATTTAAAAATTCGGTGTAATCGTGTAGGCAGCTCTTCCAACGACTGGCAGCTCGAGTAAAAAAAAAACCGAAAAAATTCTGTATTTATCTCGACGGCCTTGTATACATGTACGCAACCACCTCTGTTGCGCAGTAGTCATCGTAACGCGTCGTCAACCTCCCGGTGCGGTGACCGAACAGCGATATTGGCCTCTTCATCGACACTTGAATAGAACCAAAACACGCGTTTCACACTGCGATGGTTTGGTGGCGACACTGCTTGTGGGTCCTCCAACCAATGATCCACCCTGTACAATACTTGATAATAGGCAGACAAGATTACTTCAATCAATATCCTCCTTTATATTCGATCAAGACACTAGGTTTTTGTGTTACATTGCATTTGACGATGATCCAATTGCGAGTGAAGATCACTCATATGAGAATACATACAAACTACATTTTTGTGTCTTTATCTTTCGATGAATCGGCCATCTTCACAAGAAGCTCCTTTTTACCCTTTCCACACCGGCTAACAGAATTTATGAAGCCATTTTAGTCTAACGATCTTCTTCGTTTCCACTTTATGAAATTTAGTGATAATGTAATATATTACATGTCTCATGCTGACACTCTCGAGGTTCCAAGCACTCTACTAATGAAAAATTTCGTGTTGTCTATAACACAATATGTAATCTACTATACACGACACACTACAACAGAGACTTAGAATAAGTATAAATCGCTTACATAACAGAATTTTTCATTGACAGGTCCGCATTCACCAATACTATTGAAAATACGATAAATGTAATTATGTTTATTCTCATCATTAAATGTACCAGGAGAATTACTTCTGCAGTACAGATAGTATTGAAAAGTAAATGTAAAATTTGAAATGAACAAAGCGATTCTTTTTACCATAGCGACTGCGACTGCGATTGAAAATTGATAGAATTTGAATAATAGATCTGAACTGAAATATAAGTATGAATATATTTTCACAACGAATGATTCCAGTTGACAATTATATATCCATACGTTAAAAAAAGCAAATGAACGTCACTTTATATCGAAATAGTGATCGCTGATTTTAATAAAAATTTAAGGGGACGTATGTAGTCAGAAAAACATTTAATATACAATGTTTTAAATATGAAAGATAAGGATGAGAAATATATTTCCTTCAATATCTTGGAAACGAATAGAACTAGAAGAATGGTTTTTTGACGAAGCGACGAGCTCGTTGCAAAGCATGTTTGAACTATAGAAAATCGATAGTTTACAAGAAGAAGGAAGTATTACTTAAAATACAGCATCGATGTATGGTGTGGAATTCTTAATATGTGCCATATCGATTCGTATTTTATTCGTGATAAATACATTATACGTTATACAATATAGGTATTTCTTAGAATTGGTATTAAAAAATGAAGTGTGAAACAACAATCTGAAATATTATTAGCAAGATGTCACACCGGCTCATAACACTGGCACCATATGGAAATACATTTAACTACAGTATTCGCATCTTTTGAAAAAATAGTGTATTCAGAAACATTCGGTTAAAATACAAAAAGCATATAAATACGAAAGAACAATTTGAAGAAATTGTTTAAATATTAATATTTAAGGAGTAAACAGTGTATTTAAAATTCCAATTTATCAAAAATATGAAGCCGCTACATCTCAAAAAAAAAATTTGTAATCGTCATATCAATCAGTTCCTATTTCGGTGCCACCTATAGTCAACAGCTTTTTTTAACTCTTTTCATTCCACAAATGTTGCAGATGGTTCTTTTTATTTGTGCATCCTGTATAGAATAAATACGGTCAGAAAAATGTAATCGAAAAATCGAATTTTATACAGTCTGTTTTTCTGAAACAACGGGAAATCCAACTGATTGGCTTGTGTTTTTTCGTAAATATGTACAAAACCGTACCACCCTCCGATCTCCATGATATTTTAATATATTGTCAATGGTTTATGAAAAAGTTAATATATTAAAAGCTATTTCGTCCAAATTTTTCTTGTTTCCACATTTCTTATATTTTTGCACTACAAAATTACATTTGCATGCTAATTGATAAATTATTTAAAAAGAACAGTCTTTCCCGATGATGATTCATAATGGTAGTTTTCATAAAAACACATTTTCATCGGTTCGTTAGCTCAAACATTATCATTTAATAGAAAAAGTGTTGACACTTTATTTTACACGTCCGTAAAACTGACAGTTTTTAAGACTTCGAAAAATCCTTTGAGAAACGTTTGTATATCACCACAGATTTCAACATATTAAAATTTGAACAAAATCCGAAACAGTAGTCCGAGTATTACTCTGAAGCAGTCGGCCCAAAACGCGTGCGTCTGTGTCTGGGGTACCGTTTGGAGGTCTCGAAGAGTAGCTACAAATGCAAACTTGTGCGTCCAGACGAACAGCAAGGAGTTACGATGAATGGAGTTTGGATCGCAAAATCCCTCTTTCTGCAATCCCACACGCTCACGTAATCCAAATTTTATACAAACCAATACGAACACGCATGCATGCAGAAAATACCTATCATGTATAGTACCAAATCTACTTTTGCGAATATCCCAGAAACTAATTATCAGACCGAACAATCTACGTATTGATTAAAATAGATGTCAATACCTTTTTCATCATCGGTAGATTAATATCTCCATGTCATATGACCTCATTTTCCAATTCTTTTTATCTTCAGTAGTAGTGAAAATAATCTGTTTTAGGCGATGGATTTCAAAGTTAAGCAAGATTGACACATAAAGGCGAAATTGAGGATCTTTCTATAAACTGAAATAAGCTCCCGTCATCATGAGTTGTTTTATAACTCAATGCTATCATTTTTTGTATCTTAAAATTTTACAAAAGTCGTAAAAACTTTTTAACTGCGCTTTTCCTCAGCTTAACTCGTTTAAAATTTATTCTCCAAATATTATGATTACAGTACATGAAATTTAAGGATTAGCATTTAACGAAATTGAAAAGTTAGCGAAAAACAATGTGGCACGTATAAAACGTCACGAACAGTTTTACGGTGGACTTTCTCGGATCACCCATTGTCTCTTTTATCAAAACGACTGTCAAGTACCGGGCGAGTGTTCCTAGATAGTTCGTAGTGACATCAACGTGAAACTCATAAAATTAACTAAAATAACGGATATTACAAATACTAACTCAGATATTGAACCACAGTTCATGAATACAAAATGTAATTTAATTCATATTTCTTAACACGTTCGAATCATCTGTTTCCACTACTAGGGTACAAAATAATAGTAGCTAATAGGTGTAGTTCACATAGTTAGCACGGTGGAACAATGCTCGTCAAAAGCCTGCTATGTAGCGATTACATGTTCTGGTCGAACACACGCGATAAAAATATTACGGCACGCTACTTTCTTAGAGAGCGGAAACATTGAGAATTTCCGTTTAGGGCAATTTCGCACAGAGATGTATCACAGTACGCAGCTCGCTTATCACGATACAAGTATTTGCGAGCGAAACCGAATCCGTTTCAATCTAATTATCTCTCGCTATAAATCTTTCAACGATAAAATAGAACTTGCACACGAATTATCTTGTTAGGTACTTCTCGCTTAAATTTCTATGTTCCACTAACAGTAAAAGAAATTATGCGTGCTATTGTCCTGCAAGTCTTTTGCTGACAATCCTCGATACGGCTCATTAGGTTCTTTTCAATTGGAAGTAGTTTACCATTTCGAAATAACGTTTTTAGTGTAGCAAAACTTTTAATGCCCATTTAGTCAATGGGCGGTGCGCCCTTCATGAAACTAAGTCTTATTACCTAGGAGATTAGTTTTCCGAAATAGCTGAATACAATGTACCCCCTATCTGATGACCAGAGGAATGTGTGACATGTTGCGCGTGCGCGACGGGGATTGAGTGGGGTGAATGATGACACGTTGCGATGGGGATGCATCAATGATATGGCATGTCGCAAATTTTAGGTTATTGCCGCATAACGTACCTATTACGATACCAAGAAGAAGGAGAAAGAGAATAAGCTGAAGGAGCTAAACGACGATAACAATCATCTGTCTTCGGAAAGAATTATCATCCATTACTGGCAAAAGTCACTTGCTAAGTCACTTAGCATCAGTGAAGTAAAATTCCGGATAAAATGGGGTACCTTCATCAACTTGCAAAATTTTTTAAAATTGTTATGATTTGATTTTGAAAATAGCAAACTCTACGCCTCTTTATAGCTGCTTCTCCAATATTAGCTGCCGTTGTATAATAAAATATACAGGGTGCGGCCGAATAACATGTATAAGCGGTTACGAGGCGATACCTTATGAGAAAATAAGAAAAAAATATAGAATAGAATTTTTTCATCCGAAGCTTTGTTTTCGAGAAAATCCAGTTTGAAAACACAGCGAATACGCTTACTATTCGATATTCATCGTCTGACGTGTATGATCATGACCAGCCAATCCTAATTTCTACATATAGTAAAGCACACGAACCCGACGGATCTTTAAATTCAATTTTCTCGAAAACGAGGCATCAAATGAAAAAAATGTTATTCCTTTGTTTCGGTTTGTATTTACATGTAGAATCACCCCCTGCCCGCTTGTACACGTTATTCGGCCGCACCCTGTATACAATAACTTATCGAAAACTCGTTGGATACTTGTATCGTCGCGGAAGAGATTATTCCGGTACTTTCCCGCCAATATCACTGCCCCACTACCTTTTCCACATAATATAGGTACGTTAATGTTTTGGGCGCGCATGCGCGAGAAAACTTGACCGATATCTCATCACTGAATCCAGCGGAGTTCGTCTGGAACAGCTCTGTGAGGATCTCCTCGGAACTCCGAACTATTCGCAACAGCATGGTAAACACGCATCCTTGGACTTTCCCGTGCGCGTGTGAACACACTGGTGTGTAGTAAGCACGCATCCTCGGGCTCTCTTCTTGTTTCGGGAGCCAAGGCAGAAGAACGTAATTATGATGTTCGCTTACCAAGCGTAATAATATATCACTATATTCAACTAGTGAACTCCATTTATTCTACGCCACGTGGACACACTGGACACCCTTGTTTTTCGCGCCCACAATTTTCTACAACAGGCCAGATAACATATTTGAAGTTCATCAATATCGATAACGAACCCGTGGATTATTATTCCACAGAGAGTTTGATTTGTACGGCTTTTAAATGAATATTGGTAAGGTCTGGGTTAGAATTCTTGGGGAACAGCTGCAGGGATAGGGTTAAGGACGAAATCGGTCATTGGGAAAAGGCGGAGTTCGCTATATTCATCCAATATCTAGAAAACTGAGGTTGGGCGGCGGTAACATATACAGGGAAAAGTTTTTCAGAATGATGACATTGACAACATACTTCACGGTTATCAAAATCGATGCGTAATCGCTAAAGTATAGAATTATCCATTTTTTCATACGAGACTTTGTCTTCGAGAAAATCGATTTTGAAAGTTTAGCGAACACGCATTGTATACGAAGGCGGCGACGAATGATTCCGTTGCCTTCTCTCAATGTGTACTAGGTAACATTGAGCACCTTGGATGGGGAATAGGGTGATACACCGTCGGATATATACACTTTATTCCTTTGAGTACACTATGGTTCGCGATATAAATGTTCGTTTCGAGCGTTCTTAACTGTTAAGTGGTGGATCGCGATATATTCGCTTGTTTTGGAGAGCTCGTCTCGTCCGTTTGCCAGTTCGATTTGTGTCTGGTCTGTTTTGTCGTGTTCTGTCTATCGTCAGTTCGTGTTTTTCGTGATTGGATGATTTTGGATTTAGGTGGGAAAATGTAGCGTTTCGTAATTGGACGTGGGTGCATTGGGAGGAGTTTTGAATTCATGAGAGTGGGAGATTGTCAGGAACTTTCTTGGTTTTGTCTTTGTTCGTCAATGGCGTGATTTATTGTGGTCGTTCCGTTCGTCGTTTTCGTTAGTTCGGTCGCATGTGCTGTCCATCTGTCGGGGTTCGGATTGTCGAATTACGGTAGTCATAAATTAATTTTCTCGGTCATTTTTTAACTACTTCGCACGTGTTTTTTATGGTCATCCCTTTCAGGTATGTCCCATTGTCGCCTGGAGGAATGGTAACGTACGGTCGATCTTCGGTGTTGCCGTCGCAACACGCATGCTATTGAATAGGAATTGTCTGAGGCGTCTGTTTTACGACCTACCGATTCTACTTCCTACAGATCCTAAGCAAGCAAACTTGCATTTTCAGAGTCGTTTTTCTGGAAAACAGAGCTTCATATAAAAAAATTTTATTCTAAATTTTCGACTTATTTTTTTTATGTAGAATTATCCCCTTTTCGATTGTACACCAGTTACTTACCAGATCACCCTGTATATTTAAGAAAAACGTTCATGGTGTATCGCATCACAACTTATTATAAGGTATCACTAACACAGAGGACCAAAAGGGAGACGCGATTCACTTTCGTTTGCGATTTAGAGGCACTCGTATCCTACCAATCTTGTCTGCTCTTGCGAAACCATAAATCTAGGCTCTCGATAAAGTCTGCCGCACCCTTCCCTCTTTACCAATCCCTTCCGCGTAGCCGCAGGCAACCGCGCCGTGATTTTCCTGCGGTGTTCCACCTCTTCCTACTATTTTAACTCTGTTTCACTCTTCTCTAGTTCTCCCAATCCGTCCCTTTCTCCCCCATTCATTTTTGCTTCGCTGTTGGTTATGTTTTTACCATCGCTTCTTCAACCGTTGCTTTGCTTGCATTCTGGTTTTCGAGACCGTTCTTGCACGAATTTAAAAAAATTTTTTTCAGAAACTGTATTGAACCATCTGTATTGGGATTTTATACACGTATTTATTGGTATTCAAAGTACACGTGTGATTTTTGTAAAGTAAAGATAATCCAAATGACATGGGTTATACATTTTTTTACAGAGTATGTTTTGAAGAACATGGATCGCCTCTTTCTATGACCAAGGTGTTTCAACTGACCGGTAATAAAAAGAATTAAGTTGTTTATTAGTCAGTACGAATTTAGTTATGATTCGAACCAAAAGAATATAAAAATCTTTTGTGTTTTTCATTGAAGTATTAAGTCTGAATTCTAAAGATACTGTCTTAATCGTTTAAATTACTTTACAGTATTCACTCATTTCACATAGCGATGGAAAGCAAAGTACATAACAGAAGCTTGGCGATTAACGATTTAATTAATGAAACTATAGTAAACAGTGAAATACAAAGTAACTTTACGTACAAAAGAAAATTTTTCCGTATTACCTTCTGATTTGATGGTTCACTACAGTCTGCACGCAACATGCAGCACGCAACACACCTTAACGTAAGATTTTAGATACTCCACATTCATATACCACTGAAAAATGCGCCGCGGCAACAGTTGGCTTATGTTTGCATGGGTCCGCTTCGTGCACTTCGACTGTTGGTTCGTAAACATCAAAGGAAAACGAGCTCATTTCAGTCTATTGACATTTACCGACGTTGAAAGAAAACATAAACCAACATGCGTGAATTCGATACGACAGTTTTCATGATGTATTGTTCGACAGTAAATTAATTGTAAACAACGAATCAAAGAAAAGATGAACATTATGAGAAGATGTCCTAATTACACTGTACAACGTACGTAGACAGTGACTCCAACTAATATTGGCACACTCTTAAAAATCGCATAACATTGTCAATATTGGAGTATACTACTTGCATTTTTTTTTTAGAAGTTGGAACAATTGGTTCGCTAACATAACGTGAAAAAAATGTTTGATCACAATTATAATAGGTCCAAATTGCCGAGAAAGTACTAACAATTGCATTTTGCAACTTTTTTATGCGGGCTTATATTAAACATTTAAAAACTACGTTTTGTACATCTGCATGAATTATACATATTTTGAGAATTTCATAAAAATCGATCAACGTTGTAATAAGCTACAGATGTTTCAAAATTATCACATAAAGGCGAAATTCCCTGAGAAGGCCAAAATTCTGTGACTTTCGCCCTTAAGATTTCATCGTTAAACGTTTGTAGCTCAGTGCAATGTTGACCGATTTAGATGAAATATTCAGAATGTGTATAATTGATACAGATGTACAAAACGTACTTTTTAAATGTTTAATATAAGCCCGCATAAAAAAGTTGCAAAATACAACTGTTAGTACTTTCTCTGCAATTTCGATCAATTGTAATTTTAATCAAACATTTTTTTCACGTTATGTAAACGAACCAATTGTTCCAACTTCTCAAAAAAATGCAAGTAGTATACTCCAATATTGACAATGTTATGCGATTTTTAAAAGTGTGCCAATATTAATTGGAATCACTGTATACTTATTTGGATTTATAACTTTCAGTAAACGTTTCTAATCACGATCTTCGATGACACGAATTCGAATCGGTAACCGATTTTCCAGCAAGTTCGTCTGTACTTAATCTATGCAATTCTTTAACTTTACATCAGGTGCTTTTCATCAACACGCTCAGGAATTAGTTGCTTACGTAGGATCCCGAGTTTTCAAATCAAGTGCAACACATTATAGAAATCCAGAAGAGCTTTTATTTACAGTAGCTCACGAAAGTATTCGAACGCTTCCAACCTACATCGTTAACAAATAAAAACCACTCGTTAGGTTTAAGTTTTCAAAATAAGATTGTAAGTAAAGACACATAGGAGTCTTAAGAATGTATAAGTGAAATTACAAAAAAATCTGATAACACATACAGGATTCACAGGGCATTGAGTATAAACATACCGTTTTCGGACGTCACAAAAGTATTCGAACGCGTAGACAAGAAGCGTATTTCTAGTGATTGAAATGTAAACATTACACTTTAGTCGATTCCGAGACATCGTGTGGTTCATACAGATTTCCTAGAGTATAATCTTTCATAGTTATTCTAATCATGGGCACGAAAAAATCAGAAACCAGTAAATGTGAACGTGAATTAATATTGTAGTTGCATAATGAAAATAAATCTTATCTTGAAATTGCCAAATTATTAAATCGAAGTAAATCTACGGTACATTATATAGTAAAAAAGTCGAAAACTGAAGGTAATATTACAAACAAGAAGCGTACAGGACGTCCAAAGAAGTTAACGCCCAGAGAGGAGTAAATGATTATACGTGAAATTAAGAAAAATCCAAGCACATCTGCACCAAAACTTGTGGGGATTGTTGCAAATAATTTTGGGAAAGATGTACATCCCGAACTGTGTCGTAGGGTTCTGCGGAGTAATGATTACCATGGAAGAATGCCACGAAAAAAGCCATATATCAGTAAAATTAATAAAAAGAAAAGACTAACGTTTGCAAAAATGTATATTGATAAGGATATTTCATTTTGGAATAAAGTTATTTTCTCGGATGAAAGTAAGTTTAATATTTTCGGTTCGGATGGACAGCATTATGTGTGGCGAAAGTGCAACACAGCATTGCAAATACAGAATATGATTCCAACTGTGAAACACGGAGGTGGCTCAGTGATGGTATGGGGGTGTATGGCGGCGAATGGAACGGGAAATCTTGTTTTTATTGACGGAATTATGGATAAGTACAAATATCTGAATATTTTGAAACAAAATTTGAAACAAAGTGGAATTAAATTGAACCTATTGGATGATTTCTACTTCCAACAGGACAACGATCCTAAACATACAGCTGGGATTGGAAAGGAATGGATCATATATAATACCCCGCATACACTACAAACTCCTCCGCAAAGTCCTGACATAAATCCTATAGAACATTTGTGGGCCGAAATTGCAAGAAAACTTATGAATTTTGACATAACGTCCAAGGAAGTGTTAAAAACCAAAATAATAGAAATATGGAATTCCATTGAAAAAAAGACAACGGAAAAACTTGTATATAGTATGGAAAGCCGGCTAGGACACGTTATTGATGCCAAAGGAGGACCAACCAGATATTAACATCAAACAATTCAAGATTTATTCGTACGTTCGAATACTTTTGTGACATCCGAAAACGGTATGTTTATACTCAATGCCTTGTGAATCCCGTATGTGCTGTCAGATTTTTTTGTAATTTTACTTACACATTCTCAAGACTCTTATGTGTCTTTATTTACAATCTTATTTTGAAAACTTAAACCCAACGGGTGTATTTTATTTGTTAACGATGTAGATTCGAAGCGTTCGAATACTTTCGTGAGCTACTGTAAGTAACGTACACGGTGGCGAGGCATGGTACAACAACGTGACCTTCTGGTCTTGAATTTGCAAGGAGAAAGCTTTATGCTGTTTTGGTGGGCTGCTATGCGTATATAGTTGGATTTGGAGAGAAAACTGTGAAAGGGAGTGGAAAAGGTGTGCTGTGAAAAGAATGACGTAGAAGAGATGGTTGTTTGGTCCTAGTGACTCAGATATAGATGGTTAATGTTGCCGTCAGATGGCTGGCTTGTCTACGATTTGGTAATCGTGATGCGTTCGCGTTTATATAGGTTATCGGGTATACAACACTTACAATTAGTTATAGAAAACGCGATAGTAAGAGAAGCGAGGATTCAGCGATGTTGATTGATACAGTTGAGTGGTTACCTCGATACTTGCAGGATTTTTCAATCCTGCTTCGTTCAACTACCGAGGTTCTACTGTACTCCCCAGTGACCCCCGATTTCGCATCGGGTTCGTTTACGAGGTCTCAAATATCCCAGCGATTCCCTGACTTCACGTTGCGTTGGCCCGTGTACCCACTAACATATTAAAGACACCGTTCTCTCCTATAAACCAAAAACCTGACCAGCCGGTCCGGTCCACACGCGCTGCTTGCGGCACTGGCTTGTAACAGCCAATGCCTATTCAATAGCACGTACGTTCGACGAGCTTCTTACATATTTTTCCATGAAGAATCGCCTCCGTTTCTTTATTACGATTTCCAACCCGCCCTATATACAGGCTGTTCGACTACAGGTGGGAGAAAATTTAAGGGGTGGTTCTCCAAGACGATATAAGACAAAAATAAAGAATAAAAAATTGCGATTTCGGCTTCATTTCTTAGTTATTATTGTTGGATTTTTCATATCTAATTGTACATATAAGCAAAAATGATCTTTGTGTTGAGAATCACTTTAGAGTGCCAGGAACGCGGAGGCTGAATATTACTCTTAGCAATGGGTCTCCAGCAGTACCCCGACTCTTAAGGGTCGGGGGGTGTCATAAACACTTTTCAGGCCCAGGCCTTTTTCTTTCGTTCCTGGCTTCAAACCTAAGCAACGGTTTTCCGTTGCACATTTTTCGTTAGTCTCGTTTAGAGTATCGAGGTGTCAGGAGCTAAAGTAGTCCTTCCGAATCTCTTTAAATAAATCAGTTTTCTTATTAAATCAACTGAGTGTTTATTATACTAAACCCCATATCCTAATAGGTTATGGGCCCAGTTACGTATTAAACTCAGTTCAATTGTGTCCTATCTGTGTAGTGTATTGTTAACCTAACTAAAGGTGATCAAAGTTATTGATCAGCCAACTCCTGATATGTTAACTGATGAATGGATCGAAGCGCGAGAATTTGCAAAGAACATTATTGTGCAATATTTGTCAGACTCTTTTCTTAGCTTTGTGCAATCAGCAAATAGTGCTAAGCAAGTGCTACGCGATTTGGATGCTGTTTATGAGCGAAAGAGTGTAGCTATACAATTGGCTATTAAAAAGAAATTATTAAACTTAAAACTCGAAAGTGATACGCCACTATTAAAACATTTTCAAATATTTGATGAGCTAATTTCGGAGCTTTCAGCAGCAGGAGAATAAACCATATGTATATAAAAAAAAAGGACTGTTATTATTATAACAGTCAGATGAAAAATGCAAACATTCAAAGTGAGAAAGTGGCTCAAACAATTGAAGTAATACAACCATCTGCATCTTCAGGAAATTATAATACATCCTCAACAAATTATAATCCATCACGTGTTGCGTTTATGGTGGGACAATATGAAGAGAAGGACAAATCTGGTCAGGATCAAATTACATTTATCTTGGATTCGGGTGCATCGGATCACATAATCAACAGAGAAGATGTAGCCGAAAATTTTGACAAACTTCCTGTATCAGTCAAAATTTCCGTTGCGAAGAATGGTACATACATTAGTGCAACAAAGAGGGGTACCATAAATATCACCACCAACAGGGACATACAAGGGACGCTGCAGGATTGCTATCTAGAGGTTCCGTATAACTTGCTTTCGAAGCAAGGCGTTAAGATAAGTAAAAATGAAAATATCATAATGTCATGTAAGCCCATAAACAATTTAACTGGCATAGAATTTTTGATAAATGCTTTTCCTACTGTCCATGTCTCTAAAACGGTCAAAGATAATTACGAATTATGGCATCAGCGTTTAGGCCATATCGGAAAATCAAAATTCTTAAAATTAAAGACTAGAAAAATGTTTGATGATATAAATCGAGTAAAGAATGTTATGGTTAACGACAATCTTTGTGAAGCTTGTATAAACGGCAAACAAGCGCGATTACCATTTCGAAACTCGAAAGATAAGAAATGTGTAAAACGACCGTTATTCATTATTCATTCAGACGTTTGTGGTCCGATCACTCCTACGACAATTAACGAAAAAAATTATTTTCTACTATTCGTTGACGAATATACCCACTATTGTGTAATATACTTGATGTCACATAAATCAGACGTATTTTCAATGTTTAAAGATTATGTTGCAAAGAGCGAGGCACATTTTAATTCTAAAGTAGTAAGCTTGTATAGCGATAATGGCAGGGAGTACTTGTCAAACGAAATGAAAGATTATTGTGTTGAAAAAGGCATTACATACCACTTAACAGTTCCACGAACCCCACAGTTAAATGGTGTATCGGAACGTATGGTAAGGACAATAACAGAAAAGGCTCGAACTTTAATTGCTGGAGCTAGTTTGTATAAAGTTTTCTGGGGAGAAGCTGTCCTTACCGCTACGTTTTTAATTAATATAACCCCGACGAAAGCTTTAAAACAGTCAAAAACACCATACGAAATGTGGCATAGTAAAAAGCCACAATTAAAATATTTGAAAGTGTTCGGTTCAACAGTATATATACATAATAAAACTAGACAATCAAAATTCGAAGAAAAATCTTCAAAAGGTATTTTAGTTGGTTATGAACCTAACGGGTATAAAGTGTGGAATGTGGGAACTGCTAAGTTTGGTGTGGTGAGAGATGTAATAGTTGATGAAACTAATTTTTTGATATCCAGGCCTGTAATGGTACAGCCTGAAACTGATGCATCTGACGTAAAGTCAAAATCAGTAGATAATCATAAATCTGAAAGTACTAAATCAGATAAACCTCCACCATCAAATATTGTTATGGTGAGAGATGTAATAGTTGATGAAACTAATTTTATGATGTCCAGGCCTGTAATGGTACAGCCTGAAACTGATGCATCTGACGTGCTGTCAAAATCAGTAGATAATCATAAATCTGAGAGTACTAAATCAGATAAACCTCCACCATTAAATACTGGTATTAAAAATGTCATCTTAAGTCGTGGACTTAATGAATCTGTAGTTGAAGCAGATTCACACAATGATACTTCCATAAATAATTATCGAAAAAGACAAGTGCCTTCTGAGCTAAGAAGAAGCAATCGAATTAAATGTCGACCAAGTGTTTCATACAATGAAGACAATATGTCGGACGATTATCTTTTATGTGCTCAATCGATTATTTGTAAAATCCCTACATCCTATCGGGACATTGAAAATATGAATGATAAAATTCAGTGGGAACAGGCTGTTAAAGATGAGATTAATTCACTTTTAACAAATAATACGTGGACCTTAGTCCCAAGGCCTAAGCATAAAAATATTGTTGATTCTAAATGGGTGTTCACAGTTAAGAACGATGAATTTGGAAACCCATTGAGATATAAAGCTCGGCTTGTTGCTCGAGGATTCAGTCAACAATATTTAGAGGATTACAATGAAACCTTTGCACCGGTTGCTAGAATTTCTAGTTTCAGGTTTATATTAGCTTTTTCAAATCAGTTTAACTTGTTGATCCATCACATGGACGTCAAAACTGCCTTTCTAAATGGAACGTTAAAGGAAGAGATATATATAAAAGTTCCTGAGGGAGTTAATTGTGATAATAATCAAGTGTGCAAATTAAATAAAGCATTGTATGGATTAAAGCAAGCAGCCAGATGCTGGTTTGAAATCTTTGAACAAGTTCTTCTAGAAAAAGGGTTTAAAAATTCACCTGTTGATAGATGCATTTATACTTTAGATAAAGGAGATATATCGGAAAATATATATGTTGTCTTGTATGTAGATGACCTAGTAATTGCAACCGCAAAAATTGACACAATGAATAGCTGTAAGAATTACCTTAAGATAAAATTTTGCATGACAGATTTAAACGAAATAAAACTTTTCTTAGGTATTAAGATTGAGAGAAATGGAAGTAAGATAAGTTTGGATCAAAGTGCATATATTAAAACGATTTTGCACAAATTCAATATGTCAGATTGTAATCCTATTAATACGCCTCTTGAATATAAATTAGATTACACGGCATTGAATTCCGCTGAGGAGTATGATGCTCCTTGCCGAAATCTTGTCGGATGTTTGATGTATGTGATGCTGTGTACGAGGCCTGATTTAAGCACAGCTATTAATATTTTAAGCAGATATCTGAACAAAAATAACAAAGAACTTTGGCAGTGCTTGAAAAGAGTACTTAGATATCTGAAAGGTTCGCAAAATATCAAATTAATTTATGAAAGAGGAAATTATGTTAATCTTCTGAGCGGCTACGTTGACTCAGATTGGGGAGGCAACGATTTAAATAATAGAAGAAGTACAACAGGATATCTGTTTAAATTATTTGAAAGATGCACAATATGCTGGAACACAAAACGGCAAGCATCTGTAGCAGCTTCATCTACAGAAGCTGAATATATGGCTCTTTTTGAAGCTGTTAGAGAAGCTCTTTGGTTGAGATCTTTGGCAAAGGCTTTAAATATAGATGTTTTGAAATCAATTGTAATCTATGAGGATAACAACGGCTGCATTAGTATTGCTAACAACCGAACGAACCATAAAAGATCAAAACACATAGATATAAAGTACCATTTTCTAGAGAGCAGGTTGAAAAAGCCATAATTAGATTGTTACATATGCCCACAGGTAATCAACTGGCAGATATTTTAACAAAGCCGCTACCTGCAGTCACATTCTTACAGCTCCGAAATGGAACAGGACCAAAAATAAAATCTATATCAATAGATTGTTTAATTTTATAATAAAAATATATATTTATTTATTTATTTGTTGCTTTAAACCAAGTGGTTTATATAGCAAGTACAGTGTTATGTGTGATTATTGAAATTTTTTTTATTATTGGATGGTCTAATCAGGTTTTCTGGGTTTTCCTGATTCTTGCAACAAATGTTGGACCATATGTAGTTCCCAGGAAAGATAAGGAAGGACAATATTAATTCTCTGATACCCAATTTAATAATGTTTAGAGTAATCGCATTTATACGAAAAAATATATATATAAGCTTATAACAAACGTATATATGAGATACATCTAAACACAGCCGATTCATTTTTGAGGAGGCGTGTTGGATTTTTCATATCTAATTGTACATATAAGCAAAAATGATCTTTGTGTTGAGAATCACTTTAGAGTGCCAGGAACGCGGAGGCTGAATATTACTCTTAGCAATGGGTCTCCAGCAGTACCCCGACTCTTAAGGGTCGGGGGGTGTCATAAACACTTTTCAGGCCCAGGCCTTTTTCTTTCGTTCCTGGCTTCAAACCTAAGCAACGGTTTTCCGTTGCACATTTTTCGTTAGTCTCGTCCAGAGTATCGAGGTGTCAGGAGCTAAAGTAGTCCTTCCGAATCTCTTTAAATAAATCAGTTTTCTTATTAAATCAACTGAGTGTTTATTATATTAAACCCCATATCCCAATAATTATCAATCAAAAATCCGCCTAAAAGAGTTATATACAGTCAGGAGGTCTAAAAAAGCGATTTTTTAAGAATTTTTCCTGAGAAGACTTTTACATTTATTAATGTAAAAATTTGTACACATATTATGGTAACTTTTAACTGTATTTTAACATTTTTTATTTGTAAAACAATAATTTTGAAAGCTGATATAGCTGATCTCCAAGAGCTCCTCTAGCCTTGCGGTGACCACGATGTCTCTGGACTGGATCATCTAAAATGAAAAAACCAAACGGATTTCATTAAAGTAATGTATAATCTTGTAATTAATCGAAGGAATAAGCAAAATAAAATTTTTTTACAAAATGGCGGCTTCTCCAAAAAAATGGATTTTTCAACAAGATTTTGGCATTAAATTGTGTATAAAAAAAGAAATATTCATCGGTGAGAAGAAACCTTCGATTAATTACAAGATTATCGTTATTATTTCGATTAATTACATTATTATTGATTATATATCAGTCCAGAGATATCGCGGTTACAGCAAGGCGAGAGGAGCTCCTCTTCTCAGGAAAAATTCTTAAAAAATCGCTTTTTTTAGCCTTATGACTGTATATAATCCCTAAAATGCGGCAACCCGACCAACGAAGGTGTTCGTTGCTGACATCATAAAGGTGCGCGACAGTCACCTATCACAAGGAGGTTCTCGCTTGCACCCAGTGGTTAGCCTTTGACGTGACACACTTTAGCCAATAATTCGACTAGAACCGAAAATATGTGCGGAATGTTCCAATCGGGTGGTTTGCACGCCGAATTTTTGCCAGGTGACTTTTTGCGTGGCACGCAGAGTATCAGTCTCTCGATATGTGACTGTCGTGCGCCTGTATGACGTACGCAACGCACACCTTTGTTGGCCGGGTTGCCGCATCTTAGACGGATTTTTAATTGTTAATAACTAAAAAATGAAGCCAAAAGTCGCAATTTTTCTCTTCATTTTCGTCTTACATTCTCATGGAGAACCACCCCTTAAATTTTCTCTCGTCTATAGTCGAACACCCTGTATAAACAAAATTACTCAGGGCGTTGACATTTACATCTTTCGAGATCATCGAAATCGGTGCAGTGTATCCTTTTTCTAAGGTATCACTGTATATACGTTTAGCAAAACCTGCGCTTTTAGCGTCTTGGTTCTGGGCTCAATAGCAATTGACGCGTCTTAAACCTCAAGTAGCGACACAGCAATTAACGGGCCTACCGAGCGCGCACTCTCGTAGTTCGGTACTCATGCAGGTCACCCTAAATGGAGACGTTTCATTCCCTCTACCAGTTAGATGGGTGATAGCAGTTAAGTTTTAAGGTAACTGCCGTACAGCCGTCACAAACTTTTCTGCATTAAAGTACGAGTTCAACCGAGCTGCGATACTAGCAGCGATGCTAGCTAAGAAAGCGTCGTCAGAGCGCGGACTGTTCATTAAAGTGCAATTTATCACACTCTATTCGCTTTGCCCGTTTAATGGAGACTCTTATAGTTTTGTCATAACAAGAAGATCGAGTATACATACATTTCTTATTGACGTTCTTTGATGAAATTTTCAGTGTGTGTACAAGTAACACAGATCTAAAAAAGCATATTTTAAGTCTTTTTACCCAAAATTTATACAAAATCTTTTTTGCACGTCATTTAGTAAACCAACGATTCTAATTGCTAAAGAGGCGTCAGGTCGTTTAGTGTATCTCTTATAGTTTTGTCGCGGGGTGTACGTACGATCGCGTGTTTACTGCTGTACTAAGGACGTTAATAAGAGAAATTCGTTGGCAGTTTCAGAATCAGTGAGAATCTGACCTTAGTCAAGCCTATCGATCGGCTTGACGCAGGTAACCATTTCTATGTGTATGTATGTGACCGATTTTCAGTTCCCGGATCATGGCACATAGCGGGACCGTGGCATAAAGGGAAACGTAGCAAAGAAAGCAAAGCGTAAACAGGCTTACTTCCTCGCGGTTGAATGGACATTTGTCTACGGAAACGGCTTTGGGCCACTGCCAACCACTGGCACATCACAGTGGACCCACTCTTGGGATCTGCTGTAGTCGATACCGTTCGATATAGCCCGGCGCTGTCTTTTACCAAAAAAGTCATTGCGTCACTTTCATGCTAAGGTTACCTTTAAAGCGATTCACATAATCTCGGAATTTTATTGGCGATACACTGTGATGATGGTCTGCCATCGGACAAGCGGGACACACTTAAGGTCAATGGCCATATGTCTGATTACGTAAGAGTTCTGTCATCGCACTAATAGATTTTTATTATTTATTTATGCAACAATCGACAAAAAAACCGTATTAGGTGTTAAATTTAACGCTTCAAGCCATTTTAACTCTAACTTTTAATAAATTTTTTTCATGTTATACATACGAAAATGGTTGGCATTTACTCGTACATTTACTCGTGTTTAGTAATTTATTAAATACAAACAAAAATAATGTAAAAAATATTTTGAATACTAATATAGCAATTTTTAGTGACGCCTTACAGTCGCCATTCGAGTGCTAAGGGTTAAGCTTCTCTTTAAAATGAAATTGAAAAAAAGTATTTTCAAAGACATTTTAACTTAATAATGGTTAGTTTAATATGATGTAAAAAATGCCTCTATTTCTGCTCAACGAAAATACATTGTACGTGCGTAGATAGAAAAGATCCTTGGATTCGATTTTCCTCATATCTGTCACTTCTGGCTTGGTTACTTAAAAACGCGCTAAATGATTAATAAAGGTTGAGATGTTTTGAATGACGTGGTTTAGATAAATGTATAACAGTTGTGTTATTAACGCTAAAGTACATTACGCTAGGACGATTGTACAAAGTTGTGGCTTATGCGGTTGATTACTGAAGACTGACTAAAGAGGAAAACTGCCTGTTGAGGGATGTGAAATTTGTGGTAGAGGTGCTAAAACATAGTTGGAGAAAATTGGGGGTGAATTGTGGAAATGGTGAAAACGCTGTCTGAAGATGTTATTTTTATCGTGCCGGAAAATCACAGAAAAAATCGGACGAGTCCCGTCACATCGAGCTCAAGAGCATTCGACTCTTAGACTAATTTATTGCCTGAAATCGGGTGGTTGAAGTCTTCGATTTTGGTGAAAAATTCTACTTGGGACACTTTCGTGGGACCCACATTATCTCAGTTTTCATTATCAAGTTGCATCTCAGCACGTATTTTACTTTTGTTAGTCGATAACTACTGTAGTTTCGGACGAGACAGCTTATAAGACCTTATTCTCACCACTTGGTATGTCATATACATATGGTATAATACCTACAATATAGGTTATAGTGCATATTGCCGTCCACGATTTCCATGTACCTTCGCATACTGTACATGACATACGTATACAAACCAGGAAAGATTGAGACGATCTTAATTTACGGAGTGCTCGGGCGTACTTCAATGAAACCACAACAGTAACAGTTTCCGGTTGAACGATATTCCGTTAAACCCTCTCGTTCTATGGCATATTCGAATAGGTAATTGAAACAGTACGAGAGACAGCTAATTTAAATTCGCGGAAAATTATATGCTGAAAAACACATTAATGGCATACATACATTATTCTTGTGAAATTGTCCTCTGCATTTTCGAATAAAAACGTGTTACAAATTTGTATTCAATGTGGTCATAATACACGTTCTTACAGTTGTTCGAAACAAGAGGGACACTTACTTTCTTAATTTGTATGGATGTGCTAATAGTGCTTTCAGATAGTGATTACATTTTTACTAATCTTTTCGAATGATAATAGAAATTTCACCTTTCTCACCATTTTATTAAACTGTGGATAAAAAGCGTCGCTGACATTAGACAAATATAATTTTACTATTTCGAAACAAATATTTAAGCATTTGTGAAGTTATAGACAAAGAAGTTCTAATTATTGTAACTATGAAGGTAGTCGCATGGCAAGAGGTTAATTGTAAATATACCAAACAGGCTATAAGCTGCAATAGACAAGAAAGAAAATCCTATAAAGTAATAAAACCTACACAATGTTTGAATATCAAAACTGCAATCACAAAAATGTAGAATTAAACTTGCTTTTGTCCATTCAGTTTCTTTATCGATTTCCTATCCGCTTTTGTAGTTTTTTCGCTTCCATAATTTTATAAGACGTTTAAAATAAAATTTCAATCTATAAAAGTTGTGGTAGTTATCGTGTAGATTACTATTTAAACTGCCTTTTGTCCACCACGGTACACATTAGAATAGGCAGATATATTACTAATAGGTAACTACGTAAACTAGCTGTTAGTGTTACGTCAGTTCTATATGTCGACACATTTTAGCTTCTCCAGAAAATAATAGAGTCATTTAATACATTAATAATCACCATTTTAATATCAATTATAATCTACCGATTTGGATGGCAACCAATTCTCTCATTTCGTAAATTTGACGTGGAAACTTGGACGATCTATCGAATTGGCTTCTCGAAAGGGTTAACAGAAAGGATGCGGTCATATCATGGTCGCTGCCTTTACCGGTGCAGATTGATGCGATTTTAAACGTAGGGATAATCAGGCAGTTTCGCTCTTGAAATTGAGTTGACCCACGACCGGAATAATAACGACGTACCATTGGCCTCTTCTTTATTTCCCATTTCTAACATTATCTTCTGCACTGTATTTAACTTTTATAGTTATTTATAAATTCCAAATATGTCATACAGAACATTTTTTTAAGAAAATCTCTTTGAACTGCATACTCATTAACAGAATATGAGCAAATATATAATTGTAAATTTTTTAAATTTTATTATGTTATCCAATATTCGATAGATTTATACTTTATAAATGAGACGGCGAGCTGAGGCTTGTATTGAGACAGGACGTGAACATATTGCCTCTAAGACGATGTGACGAGAATTGTTGCACAAAAACTTTAATAACTTAGAAACTAATCTTTTCCGAACCTATGTTGATATAACTGTTTTTATTCTCTAAGCACTAGGATCAATTCCTCAAGTTTTGCCCATCATTTACGAAACACGCTGTATAATTGGATTTATTTGATATCTGATTGACTTGGTACGTACAGCATTAAATTATGTGTTTCAGTTACATAATTCAATGTATTGAATGCTTGTATGATCCTTCGTTGAAGGAGACGTACATTTTCAGTTATCGAATCGATAATTAATATTGTCCGATTAGTCAATAACTTGGCAAATGTATTCACATCTAATACGAGGACATATACATATTGCTTATTTACCTCAGGACGCACAAACTATCTACTTGTCGATTTATCTATACATTTGCATATGTTTGTGCCAAGTGTAGTGGTATGTCAAGTGGTATGCAAATATAATTATTATTTACCATACCAGGCTCATTCTACCGTGTTATTACTGATAATTCTCGACATTGAAGCTATATTATCATACAGGATGAACGTCATGAGGTTACAATTAGCTACACCAGGTCATATTTCCAATTGTCCTAAACAATTAAGAAATAGACAAATTAACATGCTGTGACCTGTATATTACAATACCGTTTACTTTCTAAAGTTCAATGTGCTTTCTATTCCATTTTTTTTATATTTTCTGTTATGTTACATGTGTTATATTGAACCATCAGGCAATAGTTTTAAACTGAATTTAATGCAACTTTTTTTACAGCAAGCAGCTCGTAAAAAATGATACTAAGAAAAATATTTTGTTATTTTGTTATAACAAAATGGCATTCTTGACAAATAATTTGACGTTTGTTACAGAACCCTTTCATGCCTCAATAGCTATTTGCAATGGTCTATGTATTATAAGATAATAGAAACCAATATTTTCATTTTGTCCGCTACAATATTTTACAACTTAATTAATACTATGCATAGCACAAGGGACAATGGTTTTTCCAAGCCTGCCGGTGAATAGCGCTCGCTCGGTCAGTATAATTACCTGAATCGCTGGATATCGTGTCCTTTGCTGGCCTGTTCTGCTCGCAATTTTTGAGCGGCCTCGAATTAAAAAATGGAATTTCAAAGAGAAACAATCATAGAGAGATTGCGGTCATAGTTTTCCAAAATTTGTCAAAATTTTTCTACAAAACTGTCTCTACATTTTTACTACTTTTGCCCGATAAAATTACATTTGCATGCAAATTGATAAATTATTTAAAGAGAACAATATTTCCCGATAATGATTCAAAGAACAAAAATGTTTCTATTCTTAATGATAGTCGTGACATAAATTGTTACTTACAGCTAGAAGAGTTACATTATTCAAATGCTTTCAGTTTATGAATGAGAAATATAATGGGTTTGAAGAAACGCAAACCGCGTGCCTTGCTGCAAACAAATAGTTGTAGTTAATTTATTTTTGTAGCATTGTGTATTCTCAAATTGTCCCTCGAGACAAGTACTTTTGTTAACAGTTGTCTAATTTTCTCATAGTCGTAGCTAACCATCGTTTTAATATTGTGCATATCTTACTGTTTTAATTAAAGACCGTGGTTTCAGTAACGGATGAACATGGAATACTAGATATGTACTTGAAACATCTGGACTATGGGCTTTTATATATTCAGTGCACATACATCCCTATGCTTTGCATGACAATTGAGATGTCGCAGTAAAGAACTACTTTATCCCCGTTTCCAATATTCTTTATAGTTATTATACTCTTGGTCGCTTATTCAATGCGAAAGCAATATATAGAATATTAACAATTTTACCTCGTATAATCGTGAGTTTATCGAGTGAATCCTGAATCGCTTTTTTTATTTTACTCCGATTCTATTTGAAAACATTTGAGTAACAAGTTAATATAGTAGAGTAAAATTTTGTAAAGTATAATTCTGAAAGAGTGTAATAGAACTCAAAATTACGCTTTGAAGTAAAATATTTGAAGTAGTATAGCATTTTTTAAAATCGCAGGATAGTATTTAAATAATGAACGTTAGAACTCTTTGTGTAATCTTTGTGTCAAACAATTGAAATGAATACAAGCACATATGTACGTGTAAGTGTACTTACTACTCGTTATAAGCTGCATTGTAACACAAGCAGTAAAATAAATTTTTACTTACAACAATACAAAACACAATATATATATAGTGCGTCCTAACATCGGTGGTACAACCAAGGGGGTGATTCTACATGAAAAACGAATCGAAAATAAAATAACATGCGTATTCGTCAGATTTTCAAACTCGATTTTCTCGAAAACGAAGCTTCGGATGAAAAAATTTGATTTGATATTTTCAACTTATTTTCTCATATAGAATCACCCCTCCTCAATTGTAAGCATCGATGCTGGGACACTCTGTATATGTACAATCGTATACTAATGATATGGAACTTACACCATGGTTGGAAGCACTTAAAAACAATCACACTCTGCCCATACTTAAATGTAGTTACATGAATAGATCCATCTGGAACAAAAAGTCTAATCTCATTATATTGCGTTAAAATACAATCAAAAGATCCAAAAATTTAGCAAAATATAAAATATTACGACAGTTTAGTATTTAATAGCACAAACACTTCAAGCTATTATCAAGTGGAAACAATATTTCAAAATTATTAGGAACTTGTATCTATCATAAAGTATGGATAACAGTTACAGCATATTCCAAAAACATTGGACCATCCAGAAGGTTCTATATTTTCTATGCAAATTTCAATTGTCAACTAACTATTAACTGTATGATTTTTTTATTGTTATCAATGTTAGAAACGTACAGGTTTCGCAGTCACTTATTTTATATTTTGATGTGGCGAAATTTTGCATGTCCCTCCCAAGTTGGAGCGGAAGTCGAACCTGTTCAAACGGACCGCCCTCCGTCTATTAATTTGGGATCTCGTTAAACTCGCTGGCGCTCTCTCTGCAATGTTCTACTAACGATTTAAATATGAATTAACGTTTTTGCGTGTCGCGCTGAGTACGCGCGAGGAATTTCAGGACCGTAACTCGGGCCAAGAGGTCCCTTTTCGACTGGACAGAAAATCTTCCAGAAGGGGAGATAAGAAACCTGACGACACGGACGTAGGATCATCAGGTTCCACAACATCAATTTCGTGTTCGGCCCGTCAACGTCTTGCCCGGCAAAAAGAGGGCCAATTGTCGGTGGGGTTCGAGATACCGTGAGATGTCTTAGGACACCCCCGATTATTTAGGACGGTCATTGAGGAAATCGGAATCCGCCTAAGCCAGGGGGCTATTTCATAAGGTTCGTTCCTGCGTAGCGACGCGATCGCACGCGTTAGCGCTTAGTCTAAAAGCGAAAAGACGAGGAAAGTGAAAGCGCTTCACACCCGGGTTACCGAATCGCCGAAATTAGCGAATGACTGCAGCGGTAGCCGTAATCGCGAAAAATCGCCATGTAATGTTAACTCCTACATTCACGTGACTCCTGGCTGCCAGCCATTATCGATGAGGTGTGTGGGGGAGGGAGGTAATCCGATCAACTTAATTACCGTATTTTTGTGATGGCATCAGTAACTTTTTACTTAAGCCGATCCTCTATTAGTGTTCCGTTCGGCGATATGTTGCGTTATTAACCGCTTCGCTCCCATGGACGCTCGCAATGAAGCACGTGAAATCTGTCGTCTGTTACATCGTACGACCCGACGATACTATTATGAAGTCAGAAATATATAGTAACATTTTAAAAATCGAGGCGATCCCCATATCTTGTAATAAGAAATTTTCTTAAATTTCTTTATATTGAAATTTATAGAAAAGTAAATACTCATCAACTTTTTTTGGAAACATTTTTTGTCAGATCATAGAAAATGTCTTAAACATCGTGTTAATAGTACTATTAGCCGCGGAAGTAACATGATTATCAATAACAACACAAATCAAATATAAATAAAATTAACTATAATATCTAAATTTTAACTTGTACAATATGCAACGTTCGTAGAACGAAAATATGTCAGTCCTATATGCGTGCCTGTCAAGTGACTGCAAGCGAACGCTTTCGGAACGCCTGAAACCCTCGACGACTATTTCTTAAAATCGATGTACAGCTCAAAGGAACAGGAGGTGGCAGCTGGAACTCTATACACTATATTCCAAAATGTCTACATAAAGTTTCTTATGAAAAAGGTCATACGCCTGTCATTCTTAGCCACTTTTTTTAAAAAGCTTCTCAAAGTTTACATTGTTTAAACTTGGCACTATTTGTTCGCGAATACAAAGATGCTAACAACTGCATTACACACTTAGAATACACCTACCGACACGTACGAAATTATCATTTAAACCTGTAGTTTGACATTTTGTATTACTTATATTTTATCTACGATGAGTATTTAAACGTTTTATCTAACACGAATTTTACGATTTTGTCTTCATAACGTTATATCTGATCACAGAATAATTCGAAAGGAATAATAATTTGGATATGAACGCGTTAAAGGATTCTTACTCTATTACAAAAAAAAATTTTTCAATACTTTAATTTTGAAAAATTGTCTTTTGGCCACAAAAAGAGGATTTCCAGATATTAGTGGAGCGGTAAGCGGCAAGAGCGGTAAACAATTGACGACGAAGCGTCAGAAAATAAATCAAACTCATTGTATAAATATGAAATAAACCATACAGCAACTGGCGGCGCGATATCGCGGGCGATGATGAGCGGCAGCAATTGCCGCTCGCCACTGTCTGTATAAATACGGCCTAATGAGCGAAGCCGCTACATGGCACAATAAGCACGCGGTGATGTCGGTAACGTAGATTTGCAAGCGTAGTCGGGCCGGCTTGACAGCCGACCCCCCCCCCCCCCCCCGCGACGAACCTAACCCTAACAAACCTTCTCACGGCTCCGCTCGTTGGACGATGTCTGAGCACATACCAATATGGCGGCGCCCTTACCTGTCAAAAACGCTTAAAATCGGCCAACTTTGCACATGCATAACTTCTGAATCACTGAATTCCTAACATTAAAACTTGGTTTTTTGACATTTTTTCGTCCAGGTCTACAGGATTATATTTTTTTTTAAAAAGTTAAACGATTTTGGGTTGCCAAGGTGAAGTTAAGTCATGACTAACGTTAAAGCTATCCTTTGAAAAACTAAACGGGAACCTTATATGCACGAACACGAAATCTTTGATCTTTCTAAAATCTTCTAAAAATACCCTAAACAGTCGATTTTTACGAGTCCCAGCGAGCACGTAAGTGATTGATACTCATAGAATGTAGAAACATTCACGTGTTTCGAAAACCATATTCTGTGAAAAAGATACTACATGAAAGTATAGAGCATGAATAAGAAGCGGTATCACGAGCCAAATTCGAGAGAACCGTTGCACGAGAACCAATGACAAATGAAACTGAAACGCTTGCGGCATCCTTCTAAAGTTTGCTGCGACGTTCACATTTTCTCCATTTCAATTGCTTTCGGTGTAGCTTGTTCATTTTCTTCTTCACGGAAAGTTAACCGCTTGAGTTGGAATTTAATCGACGGCTACGCAAGTTATGAGTACTTTCAATTTCAACAGTTACTTGAGGGGAGCCATCAATAAAATAAATAACCAAAATATTTATCGTCCTTTTTTTCAAAAATAAAAATGCAAATTTCATTACATAGAACCAATCGTTTACATTGCATACAGGATGTCCTAAAAGTGTCGCACTTCCTTGAAAAGAGAGATTTCTCTGTGGCTTTGTTCAGGAATTATTAACGAAAAACACGAACCAATCAGAGCGCGGTTTCTATGGACGGAGTCTGGCTCGGCCAATACCAACGCTACATTCAGCGGGACCTGACGTCCAGCCGAAATTGTACTTTCTGTTACGGTTTTCACGAATTATTATATAATTGATAAATATTTTATATAAAATCGTTAAGACAATTTGTTATGTTTGCATTAAAGTTAAATACTGTAATATCATTAATATTAGCGAGTAACTAATTCAACTGATAACAATCAAAGTCGAGAAACCAATATTCCGCCAATGGGATGAATTTGGAAAACAGCATTGACTATTTATTGCATTAAACATCAGATTTCAATTTCTTTCTTTTTAAATATTGCAATTTATATGTTACAGTTCGATCTTTTTACTTTTTTGCCATTGGTGGAAGCACTGTGCTATTATGCAAATATTAGTGTATAGGTGTATCACAAACTATGTAGTACCTACTCTAACAGGATATGTGCATGGCTAGTACCGTGAAATTGTGTATTCAGCACTAGTAGATTCTGTACGAATCATTGTAATTCGCCCGTCATTGGAACGATTGCTATTAATTAGCATCGTACGCACATAATCGATAGATAACTGAATGTTACACGTAACAGACGAATCAGAGAAACAAACAGACAATTATATAAATGAGGACCTTCCCTAAAGTATACCGCTTTATTCTATGTTATCTCTGCAAAGCATTTGAGAGAAAACATTATTTGATAATCATTTCGAATACTTATCACTAGATTGCGAATTTTTATCTGTCTTAAATACTTTTGATTTTTTAACTTCACTATTATACTCATCACATTTAAATTGCTAAATAAAATATGCTTTACGAACATGTAGTACGTGCATCTTTGTCTAATTGTGATCATACATATGTGCCAGTGCGTTTTAAACAAAACATAAAAATCTTAACAAGTTCACAATACTTCTAACGTAACTGATAACAAACAATCGATTGTTTATGATTCATTATTTATATTTATGATATTACAACAACGACATGCGGAATCTTCTCAAAACGCATGTTTCTTTGTTTGCAATGATCTAGAGGGTGAAAATAACACTTAAAGTTGGTATTGGAAACCATATTTCTGCAAATATCTTGGGAACTAGAGGGTTTAGAACAATGATTTTTTTTTGTAAATTTGTGTATTTTCGGTGAAGAAATGCAGTTACATAAAAAGATTTTAGAAAAAAGATGAATTTTTTAAATATATATAAGGTGTCCCAAAATGTTGTATTTCCTTGAAAGGGGTGATTCCTGAGATGATTTGAAGTAACTTTTTCCTTTGGGAGAATGTTCTCCGCGGTTTCGTTAAGGAATTATTAACGAAAAACGTGGACCAATCAGTGCACGGCTACAGTGGAAGGATTCCGGTTCGACCAATGTCAACGCCACACTCAGCGAGACCTGTCACCGTGCCGGAATCCGTCCGCTGTTTCGCGCTTTGACTCGTCAGTGTATTTCGTTAATAACTCTTTAATAATGCCGCGGAGAACATTTTTGCAAAGCAAAAAGTTACTTGAAATTGTATCAGGAGTCACCCCTTTCAAGGAAATGCCTCATTTTTCGGGACACTCTTTATATAATTCCGGTATTCCATAAACTAATTAGTTATTTCACAACATCCATAAAAATTGTATACCAAAGATGTATTAATTTATGCTTATTTTATGAGAATAATGGTCAAAGTTTGATCGAAATCGATTAAAGCTGCTATAAGTCATTGGTCCACTTTTTAAAAAGTTATTTGTTTTTAAAGAAAAAAAGACAATTAGAAAGATTATGTAAAGGTATTTAATCTTAATATTGTATATCATTTCTAGAATACGACTGGCAAGGAGAGAACCGCATAAATTCGTGAAAGTTTCTGCCTGTATTTTGAAATTTATTCGTTATCGCGGAGAGACGATACTATCGAAAGAGACTCCGGCCAAGAAGAAAGTAATGGCTAGAAAGAGGAAGAAAGACGGGTGTAGAGAAACTAGCGCTGCCAAGGATGGCAAGTGGGTAAAAATATTGCCGACGTTGTCGCGACGCTGTCGCTAGCTAGTTCCTGAATTAATATTTCAGACTTAATTTTCTGCGCGTGATCCGAACACCAAAGGATGCTTAGTATGATGTTTTTAGGTCGGCTAACCAAGCTTGTTCCGCTTGGTTGTTACGGACATTCTCGAGTGCCATGTAAATCGACGCCACGTTAGCGAGAATAACACTTATGGTCGTGCAATAGCCATTCTGGGTATTCTAGATAGATAATGCTGCCATGCGCGGATTCGAGATTCTCCCGTTTGGAAATGGTTCAAGCCCCTTTCGAGATCTAGTTTCACGGGTCGGTGACTTGTCCTTGCCCTACTAATCTGATACTCTCGGAACACAACAGAAATAAACAAAACGACTCGTTTGGACACTAATTAAAAGTTTAACAAATAATAGATTAAAACAGACATTTTCTCAACTGTCTCTTTATATTAGGTTCTCTAATATGTCCGTATACGTTTTGTTATACCAAGTTTTCTTAAATATAATGTAACGAATTTTATATGGTACATGTAATATGTTCGCAATTTCCTTAGTCGTATACACAAAACAGCCGCAAAACACACTCGGAGCCTATGTTTTCTCCTTCTTTCTCTTATAAGTCGATGACGACAGTGAAGTGCTGGATGACCTCATTCCGCCATTGTCATTCGGAACCTTCTGCAAATTCCACCAGAAGTATTTCATCGAGATTCCACTAGAGACGTTCCGGTATTTCATTGTCATGGAAATCGACATAAGACCAAAACGATGACAACGATGCTACGCGCCGAAATAAAGAACAAGTTTATTCCAACGTGATCTCTGCGTCGTACTTAGAGGAAACCAGGTATGATTATCACATTTCGTTACCTTGACTTTTCTACAACTTATATCTACCGGAAGGGTAGTTTTGACAAGCGTAGTATAGACTAGGGCCTTAAAATTGTGTCTCTTGTTACGTATGGAGACGTTTCTACACGATTCATTTTCGTTTAGACGTTCTAATCTCTCTTCTGAGAACGAAAAGCGTCCCAACAGGCCCCTTTGCTTAATGATTGTACTCCGGCTGGACGCAACTGGCACAGAGCATGAGCATCACCGTACGATTTCTTAATATGGAAATCCTCAAAACATCCCCTTCTGGAATATTTTGTCAAGATAGTTCTCGATACGAAACATCCTGGCTAACCCTTCGTTTTTACCCCTTTAAACAAAATACGAGTACGCGATCGTACAATAATACATACACATTTCTCTCTCATTTTTGGGGTATATAAACCCGTTCATTTTCATTCTCTTTGGTTCAGTTGAGTCGCGGTTCTGTTGAGATTCAGAAGTGGTCCGGTCGCGGTATATCAATCGTGAAGTCACGTCGCGTTACTAGTATCGGGCTAAATTCTGGTGAGATCGGGTTCAAGTCCCTTTTGGATCAAACGTTAACTTATATAAGCCGTTAGTTAGTGTAGTTTCTATTTTGCCTTCAACAACTGCTCTCCGACCCCGCATTGCCAGTGCGTCAACACCGTGCAACATAGGTAATCAATTTCTATAATTGTACATTTATTACCTTCACTCGCGACACAACAATCACAATTGTAAGCTATTCGAATCCAGAATAAATTGTCTTGTTTGTTAACTCGCGTAAATTACAACCCTCAATCATTGCCAAACATCCTAATCTAATAATTGAACGTTCCCACACGATACAATCTTATCGCTCGGATTGTATCAATTAAATTATATAAGTTACGAGGCTTGCTAATGTTAAATTCAGATTAACAAAGATTTCCAATTTTGAATCCATATTCTTGGGGTAACAACCCCTCGCCGGCCTCTCGCGTTGCTCGCAGCCCTGGCTCGTAACACTCTAAACAGAACTACCACATGCCATTTAAAGCTATGCACGTGTTTTTGTACTGATAATACGGATTCGCAATGTTTGAATCAAAATATCTTTTAAAATAATGGTTTCTCGCGTCACTTACATTGCCGGACCCCTCACGGAGAGACGGAACCGGAAACGACAATGGATATTTGCAGACTGAGAGGCTGGGATAGGCGAGGCCGTGCGATATATAGTCCATCCGGAACAAAACGGCTCTTAGCTGTCGACTACGCGAAAAATCTCGAAATTTTCACAGATTCGGGCGCCAGGCATCCGCAGGTGTCGCAGAAAGTTATCCAATCGAATTTTAGAAGTCGACCACATAAATAAGCCTTCAAGAACCGTGAGGTGTTCTGGATAGATGATAGAGAATACAGGGTATTGACCGCGGCGGGAACGGATTTCATAATTCAGTTTGACACGTGTTTACCGATTCAACGATGTTTAATCAAAATTACAAAGTGCTGCAGTTTCTAGTGAAACGGTGACATACGAGCCCGTCGCATTTTCACAATTTTCCAGCGTCGGATGAACATGTATCCGGGTCCCCTGGCTTTTGGTCGGTTCCGCGGCGAATCTGTTGCGACCTATAATCCGAAGTCGATGATGATCCGTGATTGCTAACGATGTCAGGTACGGTGGTTTCACCCGCCGACTTAGTATCTAGCGGCTTGTAAGCTGAGTGCACACGCAGAAGGGAACTCGCGACGTTAAGAACGACGGACGTGAAATACGAACGCGGACGCGGATTCGAAATACGGAATCGGACGCGAATTACAGATACGGATACGCACGCGAAGTCGTAGTACGAGATCGATTACGCGAAATACGGACTCGGAATACGGATTCTGGCGAGAAATACGGACGCGCATTCCGATTAAGGATTGGGGCACTAAATACGAACGCGGATGCGAACGCGAGATATTTAACCCTACCCTACCCTAAAATATGATTGCTCGGTGCCGACGTGAAAGAACCCATGCGCCACACGTGGGGGTCGGCGTCGAGCCACGTTCACCCTATCTGGTCGGTCGAGAAGAATTCTGGACCCGATCACTGGGGACAGCGTCGGCATGAAGTGTTGGGTGAAGCGTTGACTTGACTCGCACTGAATAGACCCTGGATGTCGAGTTACCGCACAATCACAACTACTTGAGTCTCCGAGCGGTTGCTCGGTGAGTTGCATTCAGCGAACTCCGCTTATCAGTTCTCTCGGCGTTCCTTATTAGTAGGACCACAAAAACCGAATTAAAATATCTTCAACATTATACATCGCGATAACCGATAACATTGAACAAGCATGGTTTTCCTTTGGACCCTCCAAAAAGATATTTAAGACATCGCGAAAAATATGGGAACGAAATTGGTTGACTTACCAAAAATTAGGCCTCTTGCTTTGATGGTAATCGGTAGCAAAAATCGACTAATCGCAACTCTAATACAACAGCCATTCCTAAGTTTTGGTGGTACGGTAATCTGTAAACGGAAATACCATCGCCCTTTTTTACATTTTCGCATACACTAAATCTTAACTCATGTGCTTTTGTCGTCGCACAAAGCCGATCCATACAGGATAGTACTTGGTCCGTAGAGATCCGGATTTTCTTAACCGTTGCCACGGACGACTGGAGATGTTCTCGAACATTCCGGGATACCCGACACCGCACCGCTGCAGCAGCGTGGCCTACTTGTAGAACGGTGATACGTCGACGGAACGAACACGAATAAGATGTAGTAGAGCCCAGTGGTCTGTCGTCGGCGCTTCCCAGTTGATTGGTCTGTTTGCGTGCAACCCCTTTGATTCACCCCTCGGGGATTTATTAGCCAGAAAACATGCCTGGATCGTGATAGCGTGATCTTCTTTTAGAAAATATATATTCGGGCCCCTCGAGCTCGAAAAGACAAAAGCCGTGATTACATTCAAATTTTGACTACAACACCCAAGAAAGAGCGCCTCGATTTTAGGCGAGACCTCAAATTGAAAGCTAGAGGGCGGTTCGAAAACAGCTCGAGCGTAGGAGCGTTCGAAGTTTTGTAACGTTACAAATAAACAAGCGTAAAAAGAACAACGTACTTATGGATACTTCGAAAGTCATCGTTTGTCCTCCAAACTCTCTATTCTTAAACAAGAATACGAAGGGAAAGATAGAAATAATCTATGTATAATCCGCCCTTAATTGTTCTGACTAGTCTTCGGTTAGAATTTTAATGCTGAAGATAATAGTTACGGTCAGAGATTTAAGTCTATGGCTTTTCAAAAAATGCCGTTGAATTCGAAACAGATTTCATTTTGGCTAACGCCAATGTAGTCCTTTTTACTGATTGTTCATAGTTGGCAAACACGTGCTCCAGTGTCCTAACCTGTGACATTTTTCTTCATAAATCAGTAAACGTCTCGCACTCCGTTTGAGGGATTTTTCCAATGCGAGGTTTCGTGACAAAAATTCTGCCGCACCCGCACGAGCTTTTCCTGACGGTCGCATAGTGGTCAGGGAACGCCCTTTTTGTAGCCAAAACTAACTATTGCAGCGTTATTTCAATGTTTAATGTTATATTGTTATAGGTTGTTGAATTCGTCTCGATACCAGTCAGGATATTATGAAGTAAAAAATATATGTTAAAATTTAAAAAATTGAGGTGACCTCAATTTCTTAAAAAAAAACATTTTTTATGTTTTTATATTAAAATGTTTAGAAGAGTGAATACTTATTCCACGAAGTCATAATAGAAAGACGCTCTGAGCAAGCCTCTTCATGGCTAATGTTCATGAAACTTTACGCTAAGGGTAGAAACCGCGATGCCTTAGCCGTTCTTGGAACGGTCCTACGTGTCACTGTACGCGTGTAAGTTTAAAATGCGTGACGTGTTCAGAACGTAGCATCCTAGTGTATACTTAGTTCGAACGTCTTGCTTGTTAAAATTCACGTAGGATTAAAAACTGCAGGAACTACAATTAAAATTTACATGTGCACATGTTGAAGTTCTCAGCTTTCACAAAAAACAAATCTATAAGATAGCATTTTTAGCCATTTTTTGAAAACTCTTCTTAGAGTTTACATTGTACTTAGTTTGTACGAAACATGCTCATATCACTATTAAATAACTGAAATATATCTGCTCTGTGCCGCCTCCCCCTCACCACACGAACCTACCCCGACCAACCTTCTCGCGACTCCGCTCATTGGACGATGACTAAGTACACACCAATATGGTGGCGCCCTTACCTGTAAAAAAAATGCTTAAAATCGCTTAACTTTGCATACGCATAACTGTGGAACCAGTGAATTCTCAATATTAAAACATGGACTTCTGTTATTAATAACAACACGAACAAAAGAGATAACGGTGATCAAACTTCGTTTCGACTGAACTTGCTACGCAGATTGAAGTCTGCTCGATACTGGGTGCACAATAAACAACTTTCCTTATAGAGAACATAGGAAAGCAATTTCAAAGTTAACAAAGTTTTCTACCGCGCGGATGACTGAGAATAAATTAGATTCTTTAGCAACTGGTTACTAAATATCATATATAGTGCTGCTTCGTGAGTGCCACTCTTTTGCATTCGCAAGGTATAATAGTATTTACCATAATTTCAGTGTTTCATGGTGAGGCTGACTTTACAAAGACTGTGTTTAACTTTATTGTCTGGATGCTTGCCATGGTCAAACGAAATAGAACGAAACGGTATCAATTTAAGCGCGGTGCTTCGTTTGTACAACACCCGTATCCTGTAAATTCAGCCACCACAAAGACCCTCGACATTCATTACTTATACATAGCCACAATAGATTCCTCTTTTTCCATGTATACTCGCAAACGCGCATAATGAGAAAAAATTACGCTGGTCACGGTCTGTATAATTTCGTTAATTTGTCGAAAATGCGAAAGTAATCATCGCAACGCTTGTGTTAATAATTCGCTAAAATAACACTCAGAGGAACATGTTGTTAAAGACAAGTATAATTTGCTGTGTACATGTGTTAATGTATAAATTGTATAATTGTTCTTACAGTAATTATATTAGCCAGACAGCAAAGATAGCAGAACCGATAGCAAAAGTTTTCTCTACATAGCCAGAGTATAATAGTATTTCAACATTATATTCAATTTGCTTTGCAGTATGAAGCCTGAAAGAAAACATTAAAATTGCATTATTAAAACTCTTGCATTATTCATGCAATTTACTCCTTTTTTTATACAAAATTCCCTGCTTTTGAATGTAGTAGGTATAAATGTTATGATATTAAAGATTTCAAAATTAATCTAGAATGCAAACGATTTGTAGCGGTTTTTACACATCATTTCTTGACACTCCGTATTTGAATCGTGTACTTGGATATGGGATTTGGCAGTTCAGCATCGATCAAATCAAATGTTCTTTAAATTTAAACATTTGAACATTAGATCTGTATTAGGGTGGCACTTATTCTTCAACTTCCGACTTTTTATTGTTTTCTCCTATTCTTCTTTCAGATCGGTTCTATTTTAGGAAAAAGTAATTCCTGCAAAAATTAGAGTAGTTAATGAATTCTTAGAAAGCAGTAATTTTTTTCAGATATGATTGAAAGAGCATATATTTTTCTATAATTTTGATACATACCATGTTCGTATTTCTAACCATTTTGGAGGTAATAGCGTTTGAATATCGAAAGGTTTGCAGGAGTGGGGGTAACGTGTATGTACGTACCATGTTAATTCACTTGCTGCGCGGATAATTAAACAGTAAACAATAATTTACATTATTCTATTCATTTACATTACCCTTAATTATTTTATCCATGGAAATGTGTGCATTAACATCTGGGAAACGCTAACGGTTATTGTTTACAATGCGAACTGTGGGATGTAACGCGCGGGTCTTGATTGATTAACCCAGCCGAGGTTATAAGGCCCGAATCGAGCTGTTGGAGGACGCGTTTCGCTACCTGTGTCGTTGAATTATTACCTGCCAATCTAATCTTGGGTCAATGGATTCAAAGTGACAGCGGTGGTTGCGCGTACGACTTCTCGATGAATTCTAAGATGTTTAGAGATTTGAAGCTCTGGTGATCAACTGACTTGGTCGCCGTTGGTTGTCGAGCATCTCTCCTCTCTTCGCGATTTGTAGACGTCCCCTTTCTTGGAAGCTTCGTTTCGAGACTTTCCGTTCCATGCAGAAGAGGTGCGCCGATTGGTTTTTGCTGAACGCCACACTTTCCCAATCAGCGCATTCTTAATTTATTGTCTGCACCCTCCCGTTGCGCCCTCAGCGTGTCTGGTATTCGAGAAGGTGAGATTGTTATCTGCATCGGCCATTAGTCTTTGTGGTCTTGGACAACGTTACGGGTATCCTTGCAGGTCAACCCTAAGTAGCTTCGGTTACCGTTGCGTGCTAGGTTTGGGATGACCTTTGGAGATTCCCGGTTTATGACACGTCACAGCTATTGGTCTTTTGGCATAATTATAGAAAGGATAATTTGTGCATTTGTTCACAGAATACTATTAACTTAAAAATACTGATCAACTTGAGGTGATCAGTCACCTGGGGGATACGCTTATATTTTATATCTACATGTAAAAGTTACTTGGTTAATAACGCGTATACGGGATCATATACAGCATACAGAATATTAAAGAGAAGGTATGGTTAAAGATAGCTGAGGTTCGTGAGGGGAGTTGGCGGAGAGTATGCTTTCATGTTTCGCATAGATTTTTGTATACATGGCTAGGCCGGCCCTCTCCGTCCCTACCATCATACTTTTTTTTTTGTTAAAGGGATGGGAGAATGCCTTTATGGCACCCCCAACTAATGTTAGTTGTAGAGGGAGGGATAGTGTGAGTTTCCACGCAACTTGAAAAAACCCAAAGATCCCCACCCCCATGACTATCTCTAGCCTCTCCTCAACCCCTACCATCATACCAAGCCCAACCAATTCCAAATCGGTAAGTTCAACAAGGTTCAACAAAGCTATATTTGTAATAAACAAAAAATACCTACTTTTTTCATACCGAAGAACCGAAATTGGACCGAAAAGTAGAACCATATGTAGTTCTCTTGACGTCTACTGCAAGCTTGCAAGTTTTAGCAAAATTGTAATTTTCGAGTTACCGAAAATCTCTTCACAGTAGAACAAGATCGAATAGAATAGCTCTTTTATGAGTTTTCGCATAACGTAGACGTTTCCAAGCGAAATCAACGAGATATGAGAAGAGATTAAAGGAGGACACGTTGAGAAATTGTATCTCGTCGAAGATTTCGATTGTATTATAAGGTAATTCCTTCCAGACCCGTCGTAATTTAGTTGTAATTCAGTTGGAAATTTCGAAGTAGCATAATGTCCGCAGGCCTTTTAGCCACGTTATTCATCGCGTAAGTACTTACGAGTTGGACATTTTGCTTCTTTTCGAATGGTTAATAAGGGCTTATTGGCGCATTTCCCTATGAACGAATATATTTAAAAATACACGCACGCATGCCTGACATTTAGAAAGTCTTCAATTCATTAATACGTCCCCAGCCAGCACAAACTAGTTCCCGTGAGACAATGGGAGGAGGCAGTCGAAGACCAGGGAGCTGCGAGAACTTTATGCAGCATCTGAAAGACCGCAACCTCGAGGTCTTGCATCTTCCATCGACTCAGGGTTGTCGTTCTACTGGCAAGATACTACGCCAATCCGCAAGCAAGGTAGACGCATAGTGTGCATCAAACATTCATCCGGTTGCCAATCCGAAATGGAGTCCCGGCTCACGAACTGAAGCAACGTTTACCAAACGAACTATTTTCGTACGCTCAAAATTCCGTTCGTTCCCGAATACCTTCGATAGCTCCGAGCAACGTTTCGATCTCTGACTAATGTATATGATAAAACGAGGATTTCCAGAATTTCCTAGAGGGATATGAGAGCCTTAGAAGCATATTACTATATTTATTGTTTTCATGATTCTATGTGTAACGCTTCAATTGTAACTTTTTTCTTTATTTGAGAGTCAATATCTTTTGCATTTCTTTTTCTTGCAGAAACCATTACATAACTTGTTGTCTCTACCCTTCTACATGAAGAGAGAGAGAGAGAGAGAGAGAGAGAGAGAGAGAGGGAGAGAGAGAGAGAGAGCCAGTGGCGGATTTATACTTCTACCGTTTAGGAGCTACCTCTAAACCACTACAGCTCTCCCTAAAAAGTCAATCCTTTCCTCGCCCGCTCCCTATTACGCTTTCTCGCCATAGGTTTAACAGTAGCATAAAGCACAAAATCACTTGTACAATCCTAATTTTGTTAAAAATATTTTTCAGATATGGGAGAAAGTTAGATACCAGCATTCTACATTCCCCTCCCGTAGACTTTAAATGATTCCTTGTAATTTCATACAACACCATTCAAGCATGTTACTTTTATTTTTAAATTGGTTAATATTTTTATTTATTTGTTTTTGTTTCTGTGACTTGTGCCTTTGGTATTTTTCTAAATCCGCCAATGGAGAAAGTGAGGGAAGGAGGGAGGGTGGATGGGAGGGAAAGATTTTCACGGCCATGGTTAATCGTACGTGTACGTGGTTGCATCTGCATCAGTTCGTCTTTGAAACTGTACAGTGTATTGGCTACGCAATTACAATAATTTTGGCTTTCCTATTAATTTCATTGATAAAGTATCTAAAGTAAATATCTCGTTGATCGACGTACTATAAGATTTTCTGTGCAGTGTCGAACGCTCTCCCCTATGGGATGACTGGCGGGCAGAAATATCAAACATTCATCCAATCTGGGGCATCTTTGCCATGCCCTACGACATCAAACCTCTTTTGTTTATTCGTTTGTTTTCACATAATGCGTATTAGCAGCAATCCATTTTGTTCGAAACGTGCAGCGGACAAAAGTAAGATTAAAGTCTCCTGCATTGTATTCATATTAACAACTGTATAGTACACAGATCAATAAGAATAATAGAATTGATTCGGGTCGCGCATGAAGCCAATTAACTGTCCCAAAGCCCTGTTAGTGTCGAAAGACCCAGCAAAATCAATCTGTATCCAGGGTACACGTAGACAAACACGTCACAGCCTCAGTGCCTATAAAAGCCCTGATTTGGTTATTGTTTAGTCCCTTCTAGCCAACGTTCGAAACAATGCGCAAGGTGATAGTCTACCACAGGCAGGCAACAGGCGCTCTGTCCTGGGAGCACTTTCCAATTCCCTTAGAGCAAATGATGTCCGAATCATACACAGGGATGACATTTCACGGTTTCGCGAGCACGGCATCGACAGCAATAGAAGACATTGTCCATTGGCATTGTATTGTTCTTCCTCTGTAAATTACCCTAAATCTACGATTTAGATAGACATGGTAACTCGTCATCGTAACGCCAGTAAGGAAGTTTTAGTACACGTTTTCTGGCTAGTTACCAGTGCAACCGGCGAAGTCAAAACTGTCGATGAAACTCGAGAAACTGCGAACTTTCAAGGAGTTTGCATGTGGAAGCGTCAGACTTCTCGATAACTTGACTCCGTGTGTCACAAGGATCGATCTCCAATATCGAGAATTTGATTGGTTTCATACGTTTATCTGATCTCTGTGCCTTTGAAGTACCTATGCTCCGAAAACCATCGTATTTGATCTTTATGGTACTTTAAAATGCTTCATATCCAAATACCCTAATAGTCGAACGTTCTTACTATGCAGGCATTTTATTATCTGCACAGAGCGTTTATTTTTAAGGAAGGATGGTTTGAACAAACAAATCCCATTTGCAGGTCATAATATCAGTATGTTGACTTTGATATTTAGCATTTATGATCTCTATATAAAAGTTTAGCATTAAAAACGCAAAACAAATACTTTCGTCTCTCTGTTACATTATATACGCGAGGCACTGTTATATCTGAATTTGAAATACATGCTGTAGTGAACCAGAAAATTACAAGGTAACTTCAGTGATTATGGAAGATACAGTAGTACATACGAACATAGCGGCAGCCTTACCTGTCAAAAACGGTTACTATTTTTCCATTATTTTTTTTTTTTGGTATATTTAAAAAGTTAAAAATTTCTAGATGCCAAGGTAAAGTTTAACCTAGCAATCGGCTTACATCAAAGGCCTACGTTTCGATTCCAATACTAACGCAAGTTCAAAACATTTATATTTTTTATTCTTTTTTTCAGAATTCTTACTGACATATTTGTAATTTGGGCTAGTTTCAAAAAGAATTCATGAAAGTCAACATAACATTACAGCCATGTATTATGATAATAAAGAAGGCCATAGTCAAAATTGTAATCCTATAGCTATGTCCACACTGAAGCAACAACGAGCAATTTCTAGTTGATGTTACATATATCTTGAAACAGTCGCCACAAAAAATCGCTCGATGCTGCTTCAGTGTAAACATTTGTAGGTTAAGGAAACAATAAAGACGCACGTATGTACATGGTGTGAAATAAAAGTATACGACTGTCATTCGACAAAATGTTTTGTTACCGGCGTATCATGGCGACTCGAGCTCGAATACTAAATACAGTGATTTCTCTATATACAAATAACGCCAAGGCCTGGGTGATAAATAACGAAGAATTATCCCCACTACCTATGGGTATACCTCACAAGAGATCACGAGGCTCGAGAGGCCTCGGATGCTGAAAAGTGTAAACAACACGGCTCGGTTATGTCTCCTGAACGATACACGACGCCGGCAAGACTCGTGTTATTGACATGTACCGAGAATTCACTGTATTTCAAGTCTACCGAGAAACAACTTTTTGACAAAAAGTTACGAACAGTATACAAAAGGTTAATCCAGAATTTGACTATCAACATAGAACAACATATTCTCATTACTACAAGCATTGCTGCACCTTAAACTGAATAAAAGGACAATCTGGACTATGTATAATAGCTGAATTTCAAATCGATTTCGGACGAGAAAACGAGAACGGAGGCAAACGGTCTTTGGTTATGGAATTTGTTAATGGGGGATTAACCGCAAGGATATAGACGGAAGGAGAAGCCGGTATATAGCTAACACCGGAAGCCACAGGAAGTTAGTTGTTGTGGACGAATCAATGTATGGTTAACACCGGCAGCCACAGGATAGGCTAAGACGCGCAGACGAACTGATATATCGTTAACGTTTGAAACCGCAAGATAGGGATATACAATCGAACCGATTAATATTGGGAGTTACAGAATATGCTCGTAAGAAATACTCATAACTTTTATGAGTATTTCGCGTACTCACAGTACGTCTGGTTTAAACCAGACATTGAAGTGTATACACGCGATTACTTCCCTAATTGTCAGTAATGAAAATGCAAAAAAAAATATATTTGGGACAAATATTGAATGGTATCACGGGGAACACTTAGTAATTATAATTACGGTAGAACGTGGATTATCTGAACGCCGATTTTCCAAAACGTCAATTATCCAACTACAGGATGAAGCAACTATGCAGGGTGTCCCAACAATGTTATACTTCCTTAAAAGGGATGATTCCTGAAGTTATTTCAAATAACTTTTTATTTTGCGAAATTGTTTCCAGCGGCTTTGTTATTAACGAAAAATACGGATCAATCACAGTGCGGCTACAGCGGACGGATTCCGGCTCTGCGACAGCTGCCGCTGAATGTGGCGTAGGCATTCGGCGAAAAGTATTCGACAATATTTTTTTCTTCTATCGTTTCTATCATTCATCATCGATATTAAAGAGATAAAAACAGCCATCACAGTTACTATAAGAAACTAGATGGAGCACGATAAGCATTTTTTAAAAATTGTGGATTTTCGAACGAAACATTTATTCGATTAAGAAAATTTCGAAAAAATTCATTTGTTTAAACAATATATATATAAAAATAAACATTTTTTACAACTTTTTTACTAATTCTTAATCGATTTTTATGCAAACTCAGATACTCAGACACATGTTTTTGGATTTCTTGATTTTGATCGTTTAACAATAATTATTAAATTCATAATATTTTCCTGTCTCGTGATGGAAAGTATATTTGGACATATTGGGCTTGTATTGTACATGAAAATGTAATTTTTTATAATATTTTAATCTATAATATTGAGTTGGATGTCGCTAGTTGTTTTTGAATATTTAGAGGTGCGAATGTCCCTTTAAATTCGTTTGGCTCGAGGCACACACTATAGTTGGACTGCAGTAGCAGACTTTTGTCGATACGTATAACCCCACACAATCAAATTTTGCAAAAACTTTAACAGCTTATATCTCAATAACTGATTATTTGCGATAAATTAAATTAAATGCGATAAGTTCCTTTCAAACGTTTTCTCTCCTCGATGAGTAGAAGGTTTTGATGTAAAAAAATTTTTAATTTTCTTTATTATAAACAATTTTGCGGAAAGTTTCTTTTAGGAATGGCCACCCATAGGACGGATGATCATTACTTTTCTTACACTCTGTACATGTATGCGAACGTGTTAATTGGCTAAATGGAGAACATACACACCAACTGAAAAACATTAGCTATCGAATAATAATCAATATTACGTTTTGTATTACCACTTATACATGCTGTATCAAGGACAGGGCGTAAAATTACCTATACAATAATACATTTAAATCATTTCGAAATTGTGGGATAATCAACCTCTGATTACTAAAAACGATCCAAAATTTACGAAATTAATGTGAAAGAAGAAATATTGGTCGTAAAAGGTAAGCAAAAATTGATTACTGTTCGACCTCAACTGCGAATATCGTTTTAATGAAAACGTATTTAAATCGTAGCCGAATCCTAAGATAATAATAACTGAACGAAATAGTTGTAAGTTTTTTATATTTTAAGTAACAAGAGCTACCAAAAGACATTTCAAGAATTTGAAGTCTTATCTTCGTACCAGAGCAGAATTGTAAATATGTTGATCGAGAGGTCATTATCGATAGGTATGCTAATAATGGAAGTCGGAGCTGCTACGAACATTCTCGGCTTGAGTTTGCATCCCACCATCCTAGAACATCCACTGAATTGCTAACCGTACGACTATCGTCGAGAATCTCAACAACTTTCGTGACGAATCCCGTTTCGTCCCTTCTCGCATAATTTTGCCATTAAACATCAGCAAATTCGCCACATACTCCATTTTATTTGCAGCTTTCCAAATCTGAGTGTAATTTGAATTTGATTTCTCAGATTCTTCCGATGATAAACAAAATTGACAAATTCCAATATTCACCGAGTGCTTTCTACATATACATACGTAATTTGTATTTGAAGCATCTTTGTTTGGGTTTAAACAAACTTATATTTATATTTTGTTTATACACGGTGTTCGACAATTTAAGGGGCGGTTCTCCGTGACAATATAAAACTAAGATGAAGAATAAAAAATTGCGATTTCGGTATCGTTTTTCAATTATTATCAATTAAAAATTCACCTAAAATGATGCATCCCGACTAATAAAGGTATACTTTGCATAAGTTATAGACGTGGGTGACAGTCATGTATCAAGTGGCAGATATATTCTTACCTTGGTTGTCATTTCGTTTACCAGCGAGGTGAAAATAAAATGGTTATAAAAAAATCTATTCTAGGATGAATCTACACCTCTAGATCGATGGACATTTTTAAAAGAAACTCGCTGCAAAATTTCTTATTACAATGAAAGCTGTTAAACAATTTTTTTACATCAACGCCTACTCATGCAAAAGAGGAAAAGTTTGAAGACAACCGTATGCGCAAACACATAGCTATCGCGGTATACGTTCGTAACGTTCCTGTGAAATTTGACTGCATGGAGTTCAATTTACACTATACGGCACGGACCGGCACGTACCGACAACGGAACGAATCGTCACCGGTATGACAAAACATTGAAACAAGCGTTTAAATGGAACCATTCACATTTATACCTGCCGGTGCCGGTGCCGGTATAGTGTAAATTGACCATTATACGTATTGAGAAAAGCCTACTATCGTAGTATCTCCGTAACTATCGTAGAGTCGGGTCTGCCAAGTGGAAGTTCTAATAGAGGTGCTACATTCTTTGTACATAGTGTGCCGAACGTACAGTAGGATAACGGTTGACAAAGAAAGGACTGAGGTTTGACGCTTCGAATCTCTGCTTCTTTTTCTTTTCTGAAACGTAAATTGCTTAATACACGCGTAATTACAATCGTTATTATATCGAGTTCGGTGTCATTTTAATTAGAAAAACGAAACGGATGTGATGGTGAAATTTTCATGAAGAAAAGATAAAAAATTAAAACAGTTCCAATCTTTTGCTTCGCTTGCGCTAGTGAGTATCACCGATACGATGCTCAACCTCTCACTGCTCGGTCGTCGAGCGTGTTTACCACTTAACTGGTTCCAACGGGGGTGCCCCCAGTGGTGGCATAAAATTTCGACAGTTACGGTAAAGATCTTTCAGATAAAAAAAAATTTGACCAACGAATGATAAGACACGTTAATCCTTGCCAATGTTACAAAAAGTTAACAATCGGTATTAATAAATGCCAATATATGTTACATTTCCTGCGCATCCCTGCATATGCATATACATATGCATATGTATGTATATGCATATCATTAATATGCATGTAATAAAAATTATGCAAATTAAAATTCTGATTCGTTAATACGTATATACCTATCGAGTTTTGATCTACGCACTTGGCGGTGTAATTAGAACGTAGGTTTTTATTTTTTAATTATATTCGACCTATCTTACGGTTAGTTCTATTTGTTTCCTCTTATTTAGCATCTCACTGTTTCGACCATTGGATTACTTAAGAACGGACAACGATACTTTTCATTTATTGTTAGAACTACTTCGCCATAAAATTACGCAACAAATTACAAACATGACAAGTATAATTACTGGTTAAATACCTGCATACAGAAAAAATGACCGTAAAGACTTAAAAGTCTCTTCAACAAGTTGTTACAAGCCTACAAACGTTCAAACCAGTTGTACGTCTAACGGTATCTTGCGGTAGATTTTTAGCATGTTATATATGTATGTATACTGCCGTACCATACAGCCGCATTGTATTACAAGTTATAAATACGAGAGCACCGCAAACGGTCCAACTGTCGTCCAAATTGTCGCAACAACTTCTGTCGTAAAATTAGTTGTCCAAAAAATCGTATCATTTGTAGGCCGTTTAAAGGTCGATTTAACGGAACGAACCGGCATTGGCACGACAGTTTATGCTTTATGTCTATACTGCTCCGGCGACAAACCGTCGGTTGACGTAAAACTTCCTCTTCCCTTCTGACTCTGCAGAATCGGCAAACATTCTTCGGGATAATGTTGGTCAGTACCGGTTCGTTCCGCTGACGGTACGTGCCGGTCCGTGTCGGTCAGTGCAGTACAAGTGTGAACGGTTCCATTTAAAACGCATGTTTCAATGTTTTGTCGTGCCGGTGACGGTTCATTCCGTTGACGGTACGTACCGGTCCGTGCCGTAAAGTGTAAATTGACTTTTATTCTGCACTTTCCCTTTCTTTCCCTCTTTCTCTGCCTCCCGCCCCTCTCGTACACCCAACTTCTCACTGTTACCGATAGCAACTGAACAAATTCCTAGAAAGTTACCTCCTCGAAAAGGCTTGTCGACATAGTTATTGATACATACATATACCAAATGTCAAATACATCTCTAAAGTATGCGAAATATTATAATATAAGATGCTTTAAGTATACGTATGTCCGCTTAAAATCATGCATATCTAATAAAGGTCCTAGAAGGTTCCTTAATATTGATAGGTAAGTAAAACACGATGTTGCTATTGCAAAAAATAGATGGCATATTTATTACACGATATATATAAGGCATCTGACACATGAGTGGAATATTTTTATCACTATGTGTTGTTCCGAAGAAAAGTCTGTTTACTGTAACTGTATCAGATTCGAAATTCGAGACAAATCGTTCGAGGTACAATGAACGCGATTACTACGCGTACTGCGGAATGATGACGCAATTTATGGCTTCGAGAACATAGGCGTGCTCGACGCTTTGACCCCATTCGATCGTTTAATCCGTCCCAGATAGGTACGTACGATTAGACGGTTCGACAGAAGCTGAGAACCATTCAGTTCCCCAGTCCCCTTGGCCCCCCAGCGGCCATCCCTTCGCCCTATGGCGAAGGTAACGTTCATGCTCATGCAGTACGAGGTTCAGATTCGTATACTTGTCCCCCCCTCTCTTCCTCTCTTCTTCTTTCTCTCTGCGGGCTTATGAGTTTTTCCATTCGGGACTCAACGAAATTACAGCAATGTCAGTGAACGTCGATGTGTGTACACACAGAGACATACACACATCCGCCACAGATATAGGGAGTAAGTGTTTAATGAAAATTTGTTTAATACTGACATCGTTGATTGGTTCTTCTTGAATGTGTAGTTTTCAAAATTTTCAAGATCATTTTTGCTCATTTAAATGAAATTATATTTTCTTAGCCATATATCGAAAGAGTATTAAATTTCAAGTGAAACAGTACTAGCCTATGTTAATCCTAAACACAATAGGTAAAGATATATTTCACAATAATTAAAGCATAACTTACTTTGAGGATAACGATTGCGTAAGGTCAATGTCCCTATTTCTGATCATGTAAGAGTTCTGTTATCACAGAAATAGATTTTCATTATTTATTTATGCAACAATCGACAAAAAAACTTATTAGATATTATATTTAAACTTTCTTTAAAATTCAATTTATAAAAATTTCAGACATTTTAACTTAAAATAGTTAATTAAATATGAAGAATTAAATGTACCTATTTCGGCTCAAAGAGAATGGAGATGCTTGCATTTCTGTTCACGAGTGTGTCCTAGTTTCTACTTAAATATCCACGTGCGATTTATATTCCGATTGAAATTTTTATAACTATAATATGTCGGATAACACAAGTCAGCGAAACTGTTTAAAATTAAAAAATTCCCTTTCTTTACAAAAATAAAGGACACTTATAATAAAAACTGAAACGAAAATTTAAAATTTGTAAATACAAAATTTAAACGTACAAAAGAATAACTAACTCTACTTATTTTAACCATTTTTACTAAAAATTCAATGTTAATTACTTGACTATTCAAAATAAGGCGGTGACGGTTCCTTCCGTTGACGGTCCGTGCTGTATAGTGTAAATTGACTTTCATTCGCATCCGCACCTACCAACACAAGTGACGAAAATACCCGAAGACAAACCGACGTACGCCGATTATCTTTTGACAAGCGGCAATTTTGCAAAATTTAATTGAAGATATAACGGAACTGATATTAAACTGTTGTTTTATAAATATGTACGTCAGACGTAACAGAAACTACATTTTGTTCAATGGTTACGTATAAAGAATAAAATTTAATAACCTATCGCGTACATATATATAGTTCCAAGCTTCAATAATCGTCATTTTGAATTTTGGTATTTTTTGATATTTCTGATTTTTTTTTAAATTTGATGAACTATGATGCCCCATATATTTTCTATTGAATTAATATCAGGAAAACGCGCGAGCCATTGTAGTTAACGGAGGAATATTGATATTGGAAAACCAACGTAAGCTTTGTGTTGATTTATGCGCCGTTTCATTTTCCTGCATAAAAATTAAATATTCAATATTATTTGCAGCCCAAAAACGTTTTCAAATAGGTGTCCAGCTTGTCGGTATATCGAATGCTGTTTATTTTATTCGAAATTAACGCAACAGAATTTTTGCCATCAGCTGAAAATCACGTCCAAAGTATAACTGAATCCCCTCCAAAATTGCACTTCGCAAAACATTTTCTTTCTGTTAAAAATGATGCTAATATAATAGCAAATGTACCCGTCCGTTCCATCTGAAATTTTCTTTTCATTGATAAAACTACATACAAAACACACGTTCCGAGTAATAATAGTAAACCAGATCATAGCATCTATACCCAATGCGTTCTTGTACGACGGTAACATATCTGACTGACGTAGCTGACCTAACTTATACCTACTAATAAACATTAAAAAATAAAAGTACAATAGTAACGTATCAGCTTACCTTCAATAAAATACGTATAATGTAACATACACATTTACAAAAATATGAGTACTAGTTAACTATTATATTGAAAAAATTACATTGTGGTACTACAATCAAATATTTTTTCACGAGAGAAACGTTTAGTCATAATCAAGAGTCTTTCCTTTATGTAAAATTTCATATTATCACAACTTTAATGTGATTTTTCCACGTCTTCCTCTTATCCGATTAACTTCATCTTTTGCAAGAACTATTTTCTTGCCAATGAAACAATTTTAAAGGGCGACGTGGAAAAGATCTCGTAGAAAAAATTTCACTAGATATAACTAAGGTCCACCTTAATGTGCACATGTATGTCACGTGTTATCTACAATAAAATGCGGATAGGTGTCTACCAGGGGTGTACAGGTATGCGTAATTTCGTGTACGTATTTTCCAATATGTACGTGTAACCTGTGCATATATTCAGGAAGTAGAATTTTCTTGGTTGTATTATTAATTTAAAGAAGCTCAAACAATTAATGGAAAATACAAATAATGCTAAATGCGACTAAACAGTCTTATTCATAAGCAGTTCACAAACAAATCGAAAATCCTGGTCGTTGGCTTAGTGGATACATTTACAAATAGTGAATGGTGAGCAGCATGTAGCCCTACACTTCCGCGAACAGCGAACTGTATTCGCAACGGAGCTGGAACATCAAAGCACTTGTATATGATTTCAGAACGTGTATTAACACGTTTTAACAATTATCAGTTGATAAATAACATGTGTAATGTAACCAACAATCTTTATCTAGTCGAAATTGCTATTATTTTTTCCATTTCTAAAGATTAGTAAGGATTTCAAATTTACCTTTGTTTTCTAATAAATTGATTTATTAAAATGGCTTCCATTTTTAAAACTCGTGAATTGCATTATCACACGTCTAGTCCAGACTCTTTTATGAACCTCAAAATTGTGTGTACAAAATTCTCGATTCGTTCATCGATTTCTCGCGAACGTCAGTGTGTGTCGCCACTATAAAATGTTTACCAAAAACCTTTAATAAGTAACTTTTTAAAATAAAATTCTTCCACATGGTTATTTCCCATTTTCTTTCACAAGGTTTTGTGAATCAAGTTGGCAATGCAACGCATTTCATAATACCACCTCAATAACAAATCTGCAAACTCCTTGTTATTGTTATATTGCACCATTATAGGTTTAAAAGTAATCAATGTAACGTGAAGTTTTAATTTTTCCATTGCATACCACTTTCTTCTGGTTACGAATTCCCCAGGTCTCTCGATGCTGGACGCCTTTGTTAACGTGACCCAATCTCCAAGAGGAGGTAGACGAGGGACATTTAACGAAACATATTTTATTATCCATTGTTCAAAACACTTCTTTCATTTCCCCGAAAACCCGTCATACTACAAAAGTTATTTCACACATTTTCAACAAACTCCATCCACAGAAGTTGATTAAACGAGATCTTGCTTATCGACACGTTCATATTGTAATCGCTTTTCCAACATCGCACAATGTCCAATTAATTTATTTCCCTTTTTCATCAAATATTCATAACAAGTGAACTGTCCTTAAGGCTAGAAAACACAGTCTTCAATCACTTCTCCAATTGAAACACTTTACGTTGCCAAAGAAATTTCTACGTCATGTTTAATTCGTGGTATCTCCACTCACTTCACACTATCATTAAGTGCAATAGTTCTGTGACCGTATCGCTGTTAGACCACTTTTCACACACTTATACTACAAAAACTGAATAATGTTTTCTAAAATAACATAGAATCTGTTGCTTTAACGGAATGAAATCTACATTTGTTGCCAATGATGGAGCATGCACAGCGTTCGGACATTTTATTAACGCGCCGGAAACGTGGTGGGAATAACTGTTTTCGAATCGTAAAGACACCGTAATCTCACCCGTGAAGCACAGCGCTCTTCGCAAGGGGCGCGGCGTAACTGAGCTCGCCGAACCAACCCTGTCCTTACTTTTCTCCCTCTCCGTTTCGCGCCGTCTCTCTTTCTTCATCTCTTCTCTGTCCCTCGACTACCTTTTCGCCCACCCCCTCCCACTTTCACGCAGTCGCTCTTCCAACCCACAAAACCTCTTCTCTCTTTCTCGCTTTGATTTTCGGCTCTCGTTTACCCCTTTATCCTGCTCCTTCTTTCTTCACCCTTTTCCGTTCACATTCCCTCCTTTTCTACAGTTCCGTGTTCTCGCTCTCATCTGCTTTGCCTTTCTTTTGCCCGCTAAACGCGTCTCAATCCTCACCCCGCTGTTACCTCGCGACTCGCGTCTCGCATCTCACACCTCGCGTCCCACGCCCCTCGTCATCCGTCTCACGCCCGCGCCCCGCTCCACGCGTCCCGCATCTCGCGCAAACTAGTGCGCGAGCATATTTCTCTCTGACCCCTATACCAACACCTTCTCACCTGATCCCTCAACCAATACTGCCTCTGTTCTTCTTCATCCATACCGGGTTTTACTTCCTGTTCTTCTTTACTTGTGTGTCATTTGCACTTTCTCCTCTCTGCTCTTTCGTCTCTGTCCATATTCCGGCTTATAATAACACATCAACGTTTCTCGTTCGCGTTCTGTTTTCCGTCGTCGCGTCGTTCATTCATTTTCCCTTTCTTCGAGCGGTTTCAGAGTTCATGGATAGGGAACAGACAGATGGACAAAATGATGAAAGAATACAGCCAATTTCGATAAAAAATATTTACAAAAGATGTTTCTATTCATTTTACGATATTAAAATTTTTAAAAAGTTCTATCGCAATAGGGTGAACTATCTTTCAAGGGAATGATGCTATGAAAAATATGTTTCATGAAAGTTGATTGGTATAGAAGGAGTTGTTGTACGAGTATGGTTTCTTATACCTATTACGATGAGGAGGATTTCAAAATCAATCCAATTTTTTCAAATAGAATGCGATATTTCTTTCTACGTAATGAGCCTTCAAAGAAGCCATTTCCTCTCACGAAAAGTCGTAAAATATTAAGAAATCAAGCGTCAGATCACAATACGCTCCTAACTGTTGGATCTGCTCGCTAAGCCAATTTAGTTTTGTGTGCATCATTTCTTAAATTCTATTTATTTGTGTTATTTGTTTCATGTCATTTTTGTATGTACAATTTATTAAATTATTGGAAAAATTTATTTTCATCCATGGCTAGCATATAGAAGGATATCCGTAGAATAAAGTTTCCAATCGTTCCAAATAGAATATATCGATAAGTATAAAAAGATATCATTAATTTATATCTTTATTATTTTCTAGCTAATTATGCTGTAATTTATTCGACCTTAAGATGACCTTGAAAAAGCCTATAAAGATTAATTTTGAATTTTTTAATTGGAACCCATATTTTTTATTGTACGTTACTATTATTGAAATGAAGACGTTTTCGGAACCTTCCATGTCCTGAACGCAATTTTAGCATGAGACGCCCCCGAGATATAAACTCTCAAAGTTGACGGTTCGCCAGTATTAGCGTGGCTCGATGTCCATCGCGAGGAGATTGCACGGCCGGACATTGCATACCATAGTGGCTCTTAGACCCACTATGAGCACTAAAAAAGAAAAGCACTAAATGAGCCAATAAATAAAAATAAATTATTCGCTTTCAAATAAAACAAAAACCAACCCCCTTGTGATATACATCGGGTAATATTAATGGTCTGTGTCCATTTGAGAGTAAAACTATCGCCAGTTACTCTCGAGAGTTAAATTCATCAGTGTACATGCTACCGAGAGTGCTATCGGAGAGTGCTATTCCTTTTGTGCAACTCTCCGATAGCACTCTCAATAGCGTGTACACTGACGAATTTGACTCTCGAGAGTAACACGCGACGGTTTTACTTTCAAACTGACACGCACCCTAATACCGGCATTGTTACAAAACAAGAGCGTGTGACAAAAATATGCATTTGTAGAAATGTGCGGGTACCCGAAATTTCGGGTTCTAATCGGGTCAGGATTCCGAGAGTTTATATTATTTGGGTACCCGAATTTGTAGTCGACTCCGATCGGGTCGGGCACCTGATAGTTTGAAATGTTCTGATACTATAAGCTATAGCTAAGCTCTAGAACCCCACGACCGTGTCACCGAAAATGTTAGGTCACTCAAAAAGTTCTTTTCATTATGCGCATGCTTAGTGCGCTTTCACACGAATACACGAATTGCGATTCACGTGTCGCATACTTCTTGCGATTAGTATTATTTTTGTGCGGAAGGTATTCTGGTATGTTCGTCAGAAATCGTCATAAAGTGTTATAATGTTTCTACAGACTGTTCTACACTATTGTGGAGGAATTTGTAACTGGAAAATGATTAAACTCCGTATGAAAACTTGTTGTCTCGTCGATGACTCTGGTCGTACTGCACCATCCCCAACCATCATCGAAAAAAAAATTAACAAAAAGCAGATGAAAAAGTAAGGGAAAACCGAGTAGGGAAGGAAACTAGAGACCGGCAGAAAACGACGACCGCGGAAGAGAGCCAACCTTGAACAGGCTCAGCCAGTCTTGGGAAACACCGAAAACGCGCAGGAACGTTAGAAAAGTGAGCGTTAGGCGCGCATAGATTTGGTAGCCAGATGCGTACCAGAACTGACCAAACCAGTGCGAAAAGCAAATGAGAAACAATAGACAACAGACAATATAAGCTATAGAAAAGATCTCTAACCTTGGAAGGAGTCAACGTATGCCCCCGACGATTCTCGATACAACTTTGAGTTGCCAGCAATCGTCTGGAGTAATCGATTATATACAGGGTGGTTGGTAACTGGTGGTTCTACGCGAAAAAAGAAGTCGAAAATATAGAATAAAAATTTTTCGTTTGAGGCTTTGTTTTCGAGAAAATCGACTTTGAATTTTCGCTCGGTACGCGTGCACTTTATCACGTCTCGTTATAACGGATCTCACTGTAGATCGTTGTCTCGATGGATATTATCGCAGTTTAAGTTTGTTATTGCCGTAATGGAAAATTAGGAATACATAATGAAATAATATGAAGTAATCCTAAAGTTTATTAGGTAGGAAAACACTTCGGTCACATTGGAAGTGTTTATCAACATAACGTCAATCGTTGTCTCGATTGACGTTA
>CM052130.1:5383605-5477980 GCA_028454255.1 Halictus ligatus | reverse complement strand
ATACATAAAGTTTATTGCTTATAAAATATAAAAAATTTAATTATAATTGTATTGTTTGCTATTTTTTATACCTTATGGTATTGTTTCTTTACATTTTATAACTTCAAATAACTTAGACACTTTTCAAAACTCTTTTATTTAAATTCGCAATAAAAATTTAAAATATGTGTCTTTACCTGTATGTTAGTGATACACAAATTGAAAATTTCATCGAAATCGGTTGACGGGGAAAAAACAACGTGAAGTGGAAGATATAAAAATCGGTGTATCTGTGCGTTTGTACAAATAGCAATAATACTGCCACCAAATAGCATTATATGAATAAGAGCAGTCGAAAGTTAGTTTCGTTACGTAATATGAGACATATATAAATATACATAAATATAATAATACACATACATTATTACATTTATGCGCTTCGTGGCATAAAAAGAGCTGCAATGAGATTTGAATATAATTTTCTTTCTGACAGGAAGTAAATTCCGGCTCATTTTCAAGAAGTCTTGGTAATATGTATGAAATTATTATAATGTTAAGAATAAACTGATTCAATTTAATATAAATCAAATGATTTCCTTAGCTTTTGCATACACGTGACCGCCATTCGAGTTTCATTTCAGACATATTAGCGAAAAACTGCAGAGGTAATGTGACAACGAGTCCTGCGTATATCTACGCGCCCGTGGCAATGTGTGTGTTAGCAGGGCTGCGTGTGTTGGTGGGCTAAATCGTGCTCACGAGGCAGAAATCAGTTTCACGAAACGCTTGTACATTTACGGATTTGGTGACATGGCAACAGTGAGGCGAAGGATTATATGTGGCAACCATGTCTAGTCGCTAGCTTTCTCTCTCAATTTTCGTTTCTCTCTTCCGCTACTACTCAATCTTCTTACCATCCTCAGTCGGCATTTCATATATTCTTCTTTACCGATATGTCGTAGACGCGACGTAGTTCCACAAAAAAATTTTAACCATTCCACAATCAGTTTTCCCTACTGAACGTTCGAGGACCGTTCGAGAATGGGCGTGACAGTCAAGGTCAAATGCCTGCCGGTCCTCTTAAGATCAACAGACAAAGAGCAGGGAGGTGAGAAAACGCGAGCGCGGAAAATGGTCTGTGGCGTGCGTTGTGTGCATTCAGCGAAACGTGAACATTCAGTTTTCTTATATATAGTATAAAAAACATATATATTTAGTAATAGTGAAATTTTTTAACACATCAAATACCAGTTATGGAATAATATGGACTTTTTGTCCATATTATTTTGTAATATTGTTTTCCTGAATTTTTACTCTAAAACATTTGTCACTAATTCGAGATACGATATAGGAAGTACATATTATTTGTTTTTAAACATTCTATATGCTTCTAATCACGAAATTCCTATCAATCAATTGAAATATTACTTTGGGCACACATGTGATGTTTTATAATCAACGAAATGACGTGTAATCGAGTTCTTGTTTATCTATTAAATTCAAATGTATGGAAGTTGTAGAATATCACCAGTAATTACATGATGCGTTGTTACTTCAGATTTATTTTATTTATTGTATAAACTTTCTGTTAACAAATAATGAAGCTGTAATAAATCATGTATGTAGATACAGCGAAGTAGATTTTTTTTACTCAACTGGAAAAAGTTGCCACTACCAGTATAGTTGGAAAACAAATGGACGGCTGATAATTTCGGCCGTACACGTGACGTCATGACAGATGACAACGAGGGTTGGCACGCTATGACAAGAAGGGACCATTTGACCCCACTCATTGTTTCTAATCCCACAATAAATTGAAGCAGCTGTACCGGCAATTGATACGAATTTACGTACAGTCCCGTGCATAAATTGTCGATCTTACGAGACGTATCGACGGCTTACCCTTTCTTATGAACATTTTGACACTACAGAATATAAAATTTCAGTAACTGATTATTATTAGTATATAGTATGCACGCACATATATATATATAGCAAACAACCCGTGGGTATTTATAAAAATTTATTGATTTTTATATTGGCTTTTGAAAACGGAAGTTAAGCAACATTTGATTTCTTGAAGTTACAATTTTTTAAATATATTACTGATTTATAAGGATTGCATCAATATCTAGGTCATTAGCGACCACATTATACAATCTATCTGTAGTATTTTAAATCTGTACGTATACATGTGGGTAAGATTGTATTTTATAATAAAGCCCTACACCTTTGAGAACAAACGCAGTATCGTTCGTTTCGCTATTTGGACAATTACTGATTATATTTGTTTTAACCCATAGCATTCGAACGGCGACTGTAAGGCGCCACTAATAAGTGCTGTATTATTATTAAAAATATTTTTTACATTATTAAATTTGTTTGTGTTTAATAAATTACTAAACATTTCAGTATTGTACGAGTAAATCGCACCATTTTTGTATACATAACATGAAAAAAATACATAGAAGGGAAATATTCTAAGTTGGAAAAAATGTTTCGGTTTGGAATAGCTTCGAATGAAAGGGTTAATATACAGGGTGTTCATTTGGAAACTTTCCAGGCGAATATCTCGAAAAGTATGAAAGATATTAAAAAAGCCTAAAACACGTGTCCAAGGATTTCGAGGGGGAAAGAGGGGAGCGGTATCAGTTTCTTATTTGAGTAGCGTTTTCAAAGGCATTTGAAGGTCAACTTTGTTTTTTTAAATGGAATGTCCCATTTTTTATACCATAGATCGATAGAGTATCAAAGTGTAAGTATAAAAGCGTTGACCTACATATGTCCTAAACTTAATAATTAACGAGATATTATCCAAAGAAGAAAGAAAATTATTTTTATTACCCTGTATGTGTGTACAGAGTTTGAGTAATATTTGTGTGTGTATATGTATATATACAGGGTGTCCCACGTAAATGGGAACACTTAAATATCTTTCGTATTTACAGTTCTATCAGAAAACTTCAGAGGATAAAGTAACACTATTGCAAGGGGGCAATATAATGGTGAAGAAAAAAACTTTGTTATGTATTTTTTTTTTTAATGAAATTTGAAGGACAACGATGTTTTTTTTTAATGGAATAGTATATTTTTTTACGATAGCATGATAGGCAATAAAAAATTGAATTTAGTGGATACCACCTTTTTGACCTTGAAATGACCTTGAGCAAGAATAATCATGTTGAAGCGGATGAAATGTGGAAGTTTAAAACTCACGTGTTTCAGCAAAGATTGCGCGTTGTTTACGTCAGGTTGCCCTTTACATATCATAATAAATGTTCGAAATGTTGACCAACCTGATTTATGCAATGTTGCAATCTTTTAATAAATGATCTGTAGGATTGCTAGAGACTCACAGCTCACTTACCGCGCGTCGGTGCGCGGGGGGTATATCACCGGTCCTTCCTGGCGCGGGGAAGGGTGTAGAGGGGTACGCGTTGCCGAACGGTTCGGTGGCACAGTCTTTTCACGGCGCGACCTCGGGTTCGAATTCGCCCGATGCTGGCGACCGTTTTGCCGGGTGCGCTCGCTTGTTTGGGACTGTGACGGTCCTTTCGGCCGTTCGGTCGATGCTCCCGGTCTCTTGTCGGGCTCGGCCGATGGTTGTGACCAAACAAACATGAATTTTAGCTGTAAAGACTCTTGCAAAATATCAATTAATATTAATTGTGAAATTCGAAAGAGTTAAGAATAATAATTAATCAACAATTATGTAGTTGATCGTTTTTTAAGAGATTTCAATCTATTTTACTGTTGACTCACAACGTAGTTCTATTATTTTCTATCACGTTTGTAGTGACAAAATAAACGACGAACGCAACAGCACGACACGTACGAACACTACCGCATTTATCGAGCTCGATCAGGCTCGTCAAGTCGTGATGTCAGAATCGAGGGACGGCGCACAGGGGTGCCAAATGATGAAAAAGCGGCAAAAAATCTGTCAAAATGGAACTATCCAACGAATGTTTGAAAATTTGTGGAAAGATTGCCACAGGTACAACGCTCATTTGGATGCATACAACAAATCCTTTAATAGATTTTGGTCTGAGACTGATCGTTTTCGCAATGTATAATATTGAACTATCTTTGTGTAAAAATCGTGAGACCTTTCCAGACACTTTCGCCGCAATTTAAGTTTCAATATCAACTTTCAGAATTTCCAAGATTGAATCGCACGGAAATTACGATTATTTGATATTTCAGGTGAAAATTTTTTAGGAATATCTCTAAATAATACAAAAAAATGTGAAATACTTAGTTAGAATTAATGTTTTAAAAATAATTGAATAATAATTTCTTTATTTCCTTTTCCGGTTGTGCGAGAGGTTGCGGAGTGTGAAGCGGTGAGAGAAGTTTTTGTAAGAAACAGTGAAGATTGAAAGGTGTGAGAGGGGTCCTAGGACCTGTGGCCTCTATAGTGGGTGAGTCTGTCCCACTGTCGAACGGTTCTCTCTATTCGAGGGATGTCACAGATCTAAAGTCCTCTCGCTCCACCTCCTCGTGGTGGACCCTAGGAACTCACATAGTTGTGTATTGCTAACGGAGCGAGGGGCATTCCGCGGGAAATAGTCCCAATGATCTGTGAGGCGATGCCGACGGGATCTTCGGATCCTGTAAGGGCTTCCATGCCGGTAAGTCTCACACGGAGGGGTGAAAACCTCTTTTCTTGTGTTCATACCGTAAACTAATAGTCATGTTTTACCGGAACGGGGACTTACCTTAATCGGCCGGTCTGCGAGGAGGACAAACCTTTATAAAGAAGTTTCTTGCCCAAGCCATCGTAATGTGGCGACGGGAAACTCCTGGAATAAGCGCCGGGGATGGGCGATGGATGCATTCACTCTCAACCGTTGTACAACCTCGGAATACCTGTCGACCTCCCGTCGTATTTATGCTTACCGGGGTAAGCGGCTCTGCCCCGGTGGACTTTTCTTTCCTCTTGTTGTACGGAGGGTATCGATTGACGCGCCCCAGAAATGGGGGCGTAGTAACCAGGCCCATAAATGAAAATTGTGGACAATTTAAACGACAAGCCGCGGAACACTGATGAGGTGAAGGAGGAGCAGCCGCGCCCGGAAGCGGTCGAGGAAGGTGCAGTTGTGGCTGCAGAGCCATAGGTGATGGGGCCCCCTGCTCCAGTGGATGGAGTCCGCGGCACAATCCGTCTGGGAAAGGAGGCACCTGGGCTAGACCTGCCCAACCAGGAGGAGGACCGAGTATCAATAACTTCGGTCGCCTCTTTTGGCTACAGCAACAAGCGCCCACGTTGGTAGAACTCACCGACCTCGTCGGTGGACAAACGCGGACGTCAGCCGGGAAGGCGTTCCGGGAGTCAGCCAGCGTCATAGAGTCGGCGGTAAGGGAGCTGAAGCGAAGGGGAGCCTAGGGGGGACAAGCCAACGCTGGCTCCGGCTCCGCTTCCCTGTTGGTCCGGGTGGCTCCAGACGAAAGGCTGCGAGCGGAGAATGCTGCCCAGAAAAGGGAGCTGCGCGAAACGTACGACTCTTCTTTGGTCCGATTAGATCTCGAGACCTCCGGGATCCCTGAGGAACATCACGCGAAGGATGTGCGGAGGCCGGCTTGGGAGGCAACTCTGCTGGCCCAGGTCGGGGCCCTAATCGATGCGAAACTTGCATCGCATATTAAGGAGCTGCGACTGGGCAGGCGGGATGCGCTCGTCGCTGATGTGGTGACAACGGACGGGCGTGGGGCCCCTCCAGCCCCTGCCCTACTCCCGTCCCTTCTCCCCTTGCCCAGCACCCGTACCCGCACTACCGGCACTGGCGCTTGTCCCGGTGCCGGCCGGCGGGAAGAAAATGAAGAAGAAGAAGACGGAAGAGGCTGCGGGGGGGGGGCATCCTGCCCCTCCAGCCCAACTAAAGACGGCGGTCCCTCGCTCGCCGAAACCCCTTTTTTTCTCTGGGAAAATGCTTTTCATATACACTGGTTCCCTCGGGGAAACCGGGGTTATGTAGGACTATCTCTGTGGAGTATCCCCAGAGATTACCCACTCCAAACCCACACCCATCTAAGCTACCCATATAATACCCGGGGGAGGGGGTTAACCTCACCCATTGCTTACGCTATAAGATCCCGGGCGGACGGTGTCCCTATCCCTAGGCCCTTCGGATTGGGCTTTCCGAGCCCCACCTTGGTCCACCTACAGCTTCCTATGTCTTGGTGTCCCGCTCGGAGCCGGTGTCCCGAAGTAACCAGCCCCGGCCGATGCAAGAAGACGTCGCCACCGGAAGGAAGGGCCGTCAGAGGCGCGATCCGGCACACCCCCACCTTCCTTATCCAACCTCCTCCTGAATCCGCCTTCCCTTATAGGGGAGGGACGGACCGACACCCCCCACACCGAGAATTATCCCGGGGGGTGTCGTCCCAACACGGGTCAGCCCACACCCCGAGTCCCCGAATCCACCGTTCCCCATGGTTGTAGCGCATAAAGACGCGGGGAGTCCTCCCGCGCCAATTCCTCTCCGCCCCCTCTCCCAGGGGGCGTCAATTGGCGCGGACGCCCTCCCTCCCCTCGCCCACCACCTCTCGCGGGGGGGGGGGGGACACGCGGCCAAAACTCTCCTCTTGGAGCTCGGAACCCGCTCCCGGACCCGCTCGGCGGCTTCCTTCTACGTCATTACTACCTCGCAGAAGGAGGCCACCGCCATCCACGACCCCTCGCTGGCGACTATGTGGTCGACCACGGTTATGCGAACCGGTAACTTTGAGCACATTAGCCATAGGTTAGAAATTTGTTACCGCAAGTTCATCAGGTGCCCAATCGAATCGGCAGAATTTCAACTTGAATGCGACCTTAAGATGTGGGTAGTACGATCATTTCTCACTAAGATATAGCGAGTTGAATAAAAAATGGAAATTATGCAAATTTTAAGCATATTTTCAGAAAGACCTGGTGTATCGAAATGATAATTAAATTGAAAAAAGAAGCGCCTTCAAGAGAAAGAAATGCTCTTTCTATTGCTTTTTTGCACAAGACTCTACAATTTGTTCACTTTCTAGAGCCCGAGCTTTCGAGAGAGACGTTTTTATAGCATTCGAAATTCTAAGAACATTTGTCAGACATAGGAAACAAACGTTTCTAGAAGACGCAGAATGAATGTAGGGTAAGGGACCCAATTAATGTGGGAGAACCAATTATTATACCTATTATAATTATACTTATTTTTAAAGCATGATGAATATTATATATTGGTATAGAGAACACCACACAACTACACATTTTCAAGCTAGGGAATTTTCGGCGCATTTCGGCTTCTGGGTCCGCGTGCGTTGCCGGTGGTTGCGCGGTTGTTTTTGTTTGTTAGGTCTGTGAACTTTCTCAGGACGTTCACGAATTATCTTTAAACTTAACGGTTGTTATATAGAGAATGATGGCTGCGGAGTATTATTTGTGAATCCCCATAAATCTCACAGGTTATGGGCCCAGAACGTTTTCGCTGCGGGAAGAATTACAAGCGAAAAACATAGAAATAGTATCGTGAACACGTGTCAAAAAAAAAAAGAGGAAAACAATGGCCGCCAACATCATGAATGTCCAACATGTAGAAAAGCTCAGCAACACAAATTATGAAACTTGGAGATTCCAAATGAAATTCATGTACGATATAACGACCTATGGTGATTTGTAACAAAGGAAGTGCCGAAAACCAAAGAAAACGCCGTGGCGTGGAACATCAAGGATAGTAAGGCTTTGGATTTGATCATGCTGTCTGTACAAACCGATCAATACACCCACCTAGAAAATGTAAGTATTTCCTTTGAAGCATGGGAAATATTTAAAAAAAAAACCAAGCGTCCAAGGGACCAATGAAGAAGTGCTTATTTAAAAAAATAAAACCGCATGAGAAAGGGCTCAGATATTTCCATGCTGGACTACGTAAACGAATTCACCCGCACAGTGCAAAAATTAAATGAGACAGGAATAAAACTTCCAGGCGAAGTAATACCAATAATGCTGTTGAATTCGTTGCCCAAAGAGTATGAAACTTTTTGCGTAGCAATAGAGTCTCGGGAAGTGTTACTAACAATAGACGAATTGAAGGTCAAATTAATGGCAGAGGAAATACGAAAAGGCCATTACGAAGAAGAAGAAAACATAGAAACAGGGCTAAGGACAACAGACAAAAACAGAGGTCTCGCGACAAACTTAAAATACCACAATAAAACAAAGACGACACAGGAGAGGTCACGCGAGTTTAGAGAAAATTGTTACTTATACAATAGGTATGGTCACAATGCAACATACAAACTTAATAATAGAACAAACAATACACATATAACGAGTAGCGAACCAAAAACCGAAACCATACCCCAAACTGGAAAAACAACGTTATCAACATTCAATAATTACCATGTAGCTACAACAACATGGATTCTGGACAGTGGTGCAACAATACACATTTCAAATGACAAAAATAAATTTAAATGTCTAAGAAATGTCTACCAGAATCTATACAGATACTTAGGAACCCGTGGAAACCTAAGGAAGAGGGTAGCGTTCAAATGTCAGTGAATCAGGATAAGAAGAATTCCATAGAAATACTTCTACAGGAGGTAATGTACGCACCAAAATTTAAAAGTAACTTGCTCTCGATACCACAAATGATTAAACATGGTTTCAAAGTAGTTTTTGAAAATGGATATGCAAAGGTAATGCACAAACATGGCGAGATAATGTTCACAGGAAAGGAAAGGAGTGGTATGTACCTTGTTGTGGAGGAAACCATGCACAGCGCAAATAGGATTTACCAAGCACCACAGGATACGCCATTAGTCCAGATACGCCCAAGGACCAGGCGTGGGTACGGCCCTGCCTTCTACGATTTTCGCGCGAGTAGCGCGCCCAATTAGGGAAAAATCGTACTAGGGCGGGGAATGGGGATAGCGAGGACCCTGCCGTCACGTACCGTCTCACGGGGAATCACTGTCATGGTAGCGTCCTGCCGAACTGGCTACGGAAAACAAGAAGTCGATCGTTCCTGGTTCCCGCTTTCTCGCGCGTGCGATTATCTTGGCGCCGCGGTTGCCGATTCCCGGCTCGGGCCGCCCGAGTCTGCAGGGCTACCGTGTTGTGCACCCTTTCGGATAGCGGCCGACCCGGCTCCGGGGATTAACATCTCGTACGTCCCGGCTATCCCGACGACAGCCCGCTACCGAACCGAGTGGGAACGAGGCGGACTCACCGACCCCAGCGAAGCGGTAAGCCACGCAGTGATTCCTTACTAAACTATAAATTCGGGGAGCGACGAGGGCGATCGACGGCGATCCCGATGGCAACATCGCGTCACGTTCCCCAAGTTTTCGCGTACCACGGCGTATACGCCGCGGGTTCCCGCTCGCACTGAATTCGTCGGTGCTGTGAGCTTTGACGCCGTACCTCGTTGTATTTTCGTCCGAAAGTTTTCCTCGGAGCAACCGCAACCGATCGCCACTGCAATCGTACGTTTGTCGCGTATTATCTGGTTAACTTGGCCAAACCGTCGTGCAACGTATCGCGAAATTTCTTCCTATCCCTCGCCGCCAGTCGGGGGCGAAACCGCGCCACGATAATCGTACCGTATTCGCGCCGACTATCCGCGTGCCGCGAAACGCTCGCATGCGTGCGAGCCCTTCAGCGTGCCGATTTACAGCACACGCGCTGCGTCCTTTTACCCACCAACAACTACGCTCTGCGATCCTTCCATCCTTTCGCCAAGATTGTGTGAAGTGCGCGGACTCTCGGGGCGGCCACGTGGCCGCGTGTTTGTATTATCTCCGTGACACTAATAAACATTTATAGAGTCTACGCTGTCGTCTACTTCTATCAGCCCGCGCGGCCCGCCCTGCCGTGAGGGCTGCCCTCGCTACTCCCGTGTCCGAACCCCGACCCTTTTGCGCCTCTTGTTATTCTCGCGGACCTCGAGGGTTCGACTCCCGCCCTCAGCTCTGGCCGAAGACGAGATTCTTTCGCGTCTCGCGTGGCACCCCTAAGGTGCCTGGCGCCCGAGCAGCAGTCTCCTTCCCCGATATACGAACTACCTTCGGGACCCTGTTTGTACCGGGAGGACCGCGTATTCACGGCCGTACGTGGCCCGGCCTCTGCGCCCGTAAATTCCCGGAGGGACCCAGCTCCCGCCTTCCCACGCAGCGAAAAGGGTATCCCGTCACAAACTGCGTACGTACAAGGAGACTTACATGAAGAAATCTTCATGGAACAACCAAAGATGTTTGAAAGGTCTGATGCTCAAAATACGGTCTGTAAATTAAAGGAGCTTTTATACGGCCTGAATCAAGCGGGTCGCGAATGGTACCGCAAATTGGACACTTTTTTAGTCAGTTTAGATTTTGACAAGATCGCGATAGATCCGTGCGTATACGTTAGTAACGATAAGAACATCGAGGTTACTCCACGATGAGGTAGAAATTCGCAATTTAGGCTCTGGACAGACGTAGATTGAACTTTTAGGAAACCCAAGTGACCACTTTCAAACTGCTTATTGCAATATTGAAGCGTCAATTTGGAAAAGTTTCTGACCCATGCACGTTTCGCAAGAGGCCACGACCTTCGGGTCACCGATCTGTTGAAATTTTGCACACTTATAGATTTCGTTGTCCGGTTCACAAATATATATCATTATAGGAACAGATACTCAATAATTTTTGAGATATTGACGATTAAAGTTTTATTGTTACCTTTGTAATGCCGTATTTTTTTCTACGGTACAACATTTGGTTTGGCACGGCTACAACGTGTCAAGTTTTCAGCCGGGCGACCAGTGTTCAAATCCTGTCGACCAACATATTTTTTTTTAAATTTCATTATGTTTTATCATTGCATATTTATAATATCAATTTCACTTCAAAGTACCGACTTCATTTTGATAAAATATAGCAGGCCGAAGGTCGTGGTCTCTCCTTAGCATCTCGTGACGCCATGCTTGTTTCGAACGCCTCGCGACTGGTGGTATGGTACCGAATATTGCAAATTACCACATGATGAGCCAAAATAACCAGAGGGTTATTAAATCATTTCCACGGAAAAATTGTGATTTCATTAGTTTCTTTTCGCATAAATCGATTTTTTTCAAAATCCTGAGGTGACAGACAAATTTATATTAAATAACAGATAAAATCTACGAGAAAAGATGTATAGAATGTCAAGAAAAATCTAACCGTGCATGGTATGGGATAAATCACAATTTTGTTTAAATATTCCAAGTTTATTTTCAAAGTTATAACATGTTTGTACCATAGTCTTTCTATTTTCCTTTATTTTGTAATATTTTAACTTCTAAAAAAAAACAAATCATAGCTCTATCTCATTTCTATCGAAAGTTTTTTGACAGAAACTTCGTCACTTTGTCATATATAGCGTGACGAGTATCGATACGTTACGATATCGAGACATCGCGGCGATTGGTCTTCGTTGTATCGTTGTCACTAAGACGACGCGGCTAACTTCTCGGTTTTATATATTGCATACATAGGTGTATATAAAACTTTGGATAATGCCATAAACTTTTATTTATATATATGAAGTTATATATATGAAACGCTTGTATACTGGTTACCCGTTTATTCGTCTCTTTATATATTTTACATAAAGATGTCGTTGAAGAGCCTGAGCTGTAGGGGCTACGTGTGTTTCCGCACCTTGCCGTAACGCTGGCGTCGCGACACTAGCCGCGTGCGAGCGACAAGAGCGAGTCGCCCCTCTTGATACTGCGCGCTCGAAGAGTCGCGGCTGATTTGCCGCCGCGGATCATTTGCAATCTTTCTCTCGATCTCTTCTGTAACAGCCTTAATCGTGTAAAGTCGCAATAAAGTTTTCTGTACTGTAACGTGCAACAGTGATTTCTCCACCAAGTTACCGATTCCTCGGCGGTTGTAGGCCGCAGTCTGGCAATGCACTAGACCGTAAACCTACAGAACTCTATTTGCCCAATACAAACCGGTCCTTATACAGGGTGGGACAATAACTATGTCCAGTTTGAATATTGCCGTTATTTGTAATAATATGAAAAAATGTTATATAGAAAACTTACACGGTATAGAGGGGGACATATTGTGACACAAACACTTTCTACGTGGGTGGAGGCATAGAGGAGATTTCAATGTCAACTCTATTTTTTTGCACTTTTCGTATCCCTGCATCACAGGATGCGATTAGTGGCGAACGATATGAACACTTTATACGAAGTAGATTGGTGACTTTAATAGAAAATGTACCATTAAATATTCGCTAAATGATGTGGTTACAGCACGACGGATGTCTAGTACATTATGCTCGGAGAGTAAGAGATGCACTAAACGAACTTCACCCAAATAAATGAATAGAACGTGGAGGATTAGCCAGCTCGCTCTCCAGATTTAACACCATCAGATTTTTTTCTCTGGAGAGCATTGAAAAATGCTGTTTATCAAGAAGTACCCACTACACCAGAAAATATGAATCAACTGATAACACTGTCCAACACCAAAATCGTTTTGCAATACCCGTTAGGTGATACTTATACACTTTGTCATCCTAAAACCAAATCTGAAAGCAGAATTGCTCTATCACGCAACGTTTTCGAAAAATTTTAGTTTTTGTAAAACTGCCCAATTTTGATACAAAATGACGTGTTAAGCAAATACCAAACACTCGAGAAAGTTCAAATGTGAGTCAGGAGATAGAGGGAACTCTCCTCTACATATTCATATACTCGATTATATTTTTATGTACTTCCTAATAGTTGTAAATGGTTGTTAAAGTTTGAAAATGTGCCAACGCGGGTACTTTGTACGCTCTATTTTTGTATTTATGTGAAAAATCCTTTATCTAGCAGGAATTTACTATATAGGAATGCATTCTACAGACATTTCTGGTAAAGAAACCATTCACGAAAAGTATTTTATATTTGGTTCCCTTAGTATACGAGAGGATTAAGAAAATAGTCATTGACATCGTGTGCGCGACGCATTCGCGCCAGACGGCCATTGCAGCCTTTCACGACTCGGCAGGGCCGTCGCTATGCGTAGTCGACGTTGGTACCACTCAATTATGTCTTTGCTTCCTATGCTTAATTACATCCATTTGTTTTTCGAAAACGTTGTGTGATGGAGCAATTCTGCTTTCAGATTCGGTTTTAGGATGACAAAGTGTATAAGAATTTTACACACTTTTTTACACACACTTTAGATTCAAATAACTATTTCATAAATGGACCAAACAACTTCAGCTTTTTTGTCAAGCAAGCAGTATTAGTTTACTAGATGATATGTAATGAAAATTTTGGAAAAATTGCGTTTAGTTTGAACTATAGAAAAAGTGTGCCTCATTAATTATGAGACCTATAATCTCGCATGGCTATATTTATGTCTAAAGGAGTTTCTCTCAGAATTTTAAAGGTTGTAAAATGTTCATTATAAAAATTCATTCGCTTTTTAAGTTTTTTTTAATTCACATAGGGTAATTTCCTTGCAATGCGACTTTGTCTCCCTGCAATCGACGTCGGATAGTCTGTACAGACGGTGCATTTTTACCTTTTTACCTACGGTATACAAAGGCATCTAGCGAATTAATATTAACTATTTTTTGTCTACTCGATTATCAATGACTTTTTTCTGTAAGCTGCTACTATTTTCGAAACGACTGTCGGTGTTTTATTAAAAAATTTTACAATTTCTCTATATGAACCGTTGCTTTTAAAAGTGGAATAAATCCATTTATTCATACATTGAGATATTTAAGGATTTGCGTATGGACTTATACCACTTTCAAACCTATACGACTCATATGTATTTGCCTAATTTTTCATTTTAATAAATATTCTCATTTGTCAAATACATTTTCAGACATTTTCTCATACTGATATTAAGGAAAAATGTGAGTATTAAAGAAATTTGTATAGCCTAATATAAGCCTAATGCCACGAAATGGTCTATACACTATAAATTTGTAACACTACAATAATAATGCAAAAATACATCTCAGAAACGGCATATAAAACAAAAACTCGAAATATTTATTTACTTTTGTAATCTCTATAATAACTTTGTTTTAATGAATTAACACAATAACCTTCTCAGTAAGCAATCAGCTCTTGATTTGCTATGAATTTGCCACCAAAACTTGTCTACAAATTTCGATCCATCTGTTTCCGCATTAAGCTTGGTATTTGAGTGCAAAAAGGTGGAATTCCATGCCAAATTGAGACCAAACCTTGCCCTCGTGAAGAGGGCTGGTCGGTCGCACTCAGAGGGAGCCTAACCTTTTTTTTATCAATGAATCTCCAGAGAACACGCTTTCGAGATAGAGATACTCTTTTTCGCTCTCGGGTCAGAGATAGATCCATTTAGTGTTTGCTGCTAACAAGGGAACATATTCAGATGCGAAAATCCGAAAAATGGGAAAAATAAACAGATTATGATACGAACGTTTTTTAACCTTGAGAAAATTTGTTAAACTTGCACAATTTCAAGAAAATTGTGGTTTTTCCAATACGATACGCGGAAAATTTTTTTAACATGTTATACATCATTTCCCATACATTTTTTTCACGATGATTTCAAATCTGGTCTCAAAATTTGTCAAAGACCTCAGAATTTTGCAAAAAATAGATTTTTGTGACAAAAACTAAGGAAATCATTTTTTAGTTGAAATGATTTGATAAAACACTAGTTTGAAACTATATCATATTCCAATATTAATTTTTTTAACTTACGTATTTTCAACGAAGTTTCTAACTTTCTTTCTTTGGTACAACTCAATACTTACCTTACTTCCTCTGTAAATGAGGCTATGTCTCTAGCAGGCCCTGCCTCAGACGCTGGGATAGAGCGAACCTAACCTTGCTTTAAGTGTCTATATCGGGAAAAATCGTTATTGTTATTTTTTAAAGATTTGTAAATATTTAAATTACTGAAAATACGAGAATCTTAACATTCTATAATTTAGAAATTTAAATAAAATTCCATTTTCCCTTCTATAGCGATTAGGTGATTAGGTCCGCTATTAGTGCGACTGAACTCTTCACGAGGGCAAGGTTTGGCCTCGACTTTACCTCGTCTTTGCATGGATTTCTTCCTGCAAACTTTTGCACTCAAACATCAAGGCATTTATTTCCGCAATAGGCTCGGAGTTTGTCGACAAGATTTGATTGGCAAATTCATAGCAAATAGGGACGAAATTCTGCTCTAAGTATGATCTTGGCACCAAAATGGCCGCCTTTTGCTCGTAAAATATGATTACAAAGACTGATGAAAGTTCGCTCGAAACAGATTTGGCTGACTGGGTTAACTCTTTGTGGCACATGATTTCAGATGAAAAATAGACCCATGTTGCATAGGAATTTTATCGGTTTTTAAATGAAACAAAATTGGTATATTTTTATTAAGGTATAACATCATGTAAAAACCTAACAAAATAGTAATAGTCAATTAAATTTGTTGTTATAGGGCACGGCTCAAATAGTCTCACTGTGCCACATAGAAAATACGAAATATAAACCTATGCACATGCAGCTATTGCAAGATTTCGAGGTGAGACTAGAAATGTCCCACCATGCCGTAAAATACATCAAAAAGGTGGAACACTTTTAATCCCACCGTGTCCCAAAGAGTTAACACGCAAGGGGACGTTGCAATCTATATACAAAAGATAATTAGCAACATTACTCGGGAATATGTTGTTCTGGTTTTAGGATACCAAATTCTAGGTTTCAGGAAAATGTGTTCAAACTTTAGAAATGTTCGCGTTTACTCAGATTTGTTATATATTGTATTAGTATACTATATTTACTATTCTAGCAAAAGTCGAGGTATAACTTCCAGAAGATATTAGGAAATACGACAAAACGAGATAAAAGGAAGCATGGTCTTTATCTTTGGCATTTCGTCTTCCTAGCAGATTCCTGAACAGTTGGAAACGTATTTTCACGTACTAAAACAAACCCTTGGCCTATCTCGGGTCGATTTTTATCCTAAATGGGGCCCACCTTTATGAAAAGCAGCAGGGTGTTCCTCGTTGTTGGCTTAGTCCCTTGCTAAGTCACCGTTCGAATGGACCCTAGTGACTGCTTCACACTCGAGAATAGCGCGTGTGCGCGCATGTGTGTGTGCTGTTGGTCCAGAACAAAAAACCTGGAAATTAGGAGTGAACACAATCATACACGGTGAGACACGAAATTTTCAGCTGCAATTTTTTCTAGTCAAAAGTGGTAAAAGAAGAACTGTAATATAGCTTTTGAGAGGCATCGAATAAGCTGACAAAGGTTTCTATTAGGCTGAATTGATTTTCTGCCCAAGGAACGAGCGCGAGTTTTGAAAGGTTAGGTTAATATACGCTGGGTCTACCGAATCCGACAAAGTACATAATAGATTACAGATATTTTATTTTACTGTTACCGAGTTTGTATAGATACTTTTGCAATCAATTTCGATATAACCGTATTTATTTGGACGTATATTATAAGAAATGTTCAATCTTGTCACTTTTACAAAGCAATACAATAATCAGTTTTAGCCTAGTACTTCCGCGTAGTAGTATTGTTAAGGAGTGTAATATGTTAGTGGCGTATCGTTTCTGTGGCCATTTTAAAGCGACGCACGTTAAAATGTAGCAGAAAGCCACAACACGTTCAACTTTCACTTTCCTTTAAGTTGCCAAAATTTATGACTACAGACATTCCTACAAGACATGTTCTACAGCGTGTCTTAAAAGTAAAACTTTTGTTTTCAAGTTATAAATCAGTGTAAATCATTATTTTGAACTGTTGTTTAATGCTACGATCGAAAATATCAAGAGTTTTATACAAGAATACCAATTGTCATCAGTTTTCATAAAATTTCTGACAATGTAACGCATTTCCTTTATTTCATTATTTGGTGTCAGTAGTGAAATTCGTCAGTAGCGGAAACTGAAAAGATTACTGAAGCATCTTGCATTAAGAGTGGAGGCTCCATAACGTATCCATATACGTCACAAAGAAACTTGGTCGATTGTAAAGTGCCATCGTAGATTTCGTAACAAACTGTCGCAACCGAGGTAATAAAAAACGTGCAGGACATCCTAAGAAGCTTTCGCTATGAGACAAATGTAAGTCGATGCGGGTATTTTCTAATACGTTAAAGCTAATTCAGAACATCGGAGCAGAACATAACGCAAATGGATGCAAAAGTACCATTTGTCAGATTGTTATAGTTATAAGGTATATATCATAAAATCGAAGATCTTGCTTGAAGCTGATAAATTCTAGTACATATTGGGTCATTCAGGTAAGTATGCCATCTAAGGTATTTGTAATCTATGTATTTCGTATATGGAAAAATGGTTCGAACGAAAGTTGTACGATTTCAAGTTGTAGCACACAATCTTGTTTTTTATTTTGGTTTTTTATCAAGATATAAAGGTCACATTGAGATTTTTTTTGTAAATGGTAAATTTTAATCTAGTGGTTGAACAAAGAATTGAACCCTGAATGAAAAAGAACTATAGAGTATGTGGGGTTAGATTTGTTAATGATTTTGAATACGTGTAATGCTCAAAATGTGCTCCATTATGATTATGACGTTTGAATAATCATTCAAAGTGTTTCTTAAATTATAGCATAAATTAATAACTTTTGAATAGCACTTCCTCCTGCACACTTAACTACTTAACTCATGAAGCAATAGTTTCAAACTGAATGTCTAATCGTCACAGAAAATAAGATACGCCTCGAATGATGCAATGTAAACAATCAGACAAGGGTTATGTCATCATTCGTTACACAGATTTTATATTTGTTATACAGATGCAAATTTGTACATCCATAACTATTAACTTTGCACTACATATGTTACGAGATACTAACAGCGCCAGAAAAAAAATTCGTATCATTAGAGCATGTAATTCAGTAACTCAAGAAATACTCCAACATGTATTACTTGCACCCATCTATCGATTACGTAAATATATTAATTGCAATGAAGAAAATCTTAAGTATTAATTGCATTAAAAATCATTTGAGAACATCTCAGTATCTATTCGTTTCTTCCACCACATACCCCTATAGTTTTTATTCAGACATTTATATCTCGAAAAAAAGCAAAATAGAAAAAAAACTATTTACTACCTAATTATTGCTAATTGTTCTTGCAACCACCCAACTTTCGTTCCAATCATTTTTTTCATATGTCAAATATTTTATACATATATAATTTAGATAGCACACTCAGCTGAATCACCCTGTACGTTAATTATATTTGTAATTATATCGTCTTTGGTGTCATTGTAATCAGAAAAGCGGGACGAATACGTTGGTAACAGTTACATAAAGAACGAAATTGAAACTGAAAAAAGTTGAAATCTTTTACTTCGCTTGCATTAGTGTGAGTCTCGCTAATACTCAAACCCCTGCTGGTTCGATCGTTGAGTGTGTTTACCACTTGACTGATTCCAAGGGGGATCCTCCCACTGGTGAGGATAAAATTTTGACAGTTACGGTAGAGATCTTTACAGAAGTTACGAAGGTTATGCTATTGTGGTAATTCGGTATTGAATAAATTTTGAGCTTGAATCTTTCATTGCTCGTTCTTTCTCTTTGGTTCAGTTTTGATGTCAACGTAACATTGATCCCGAAATACAGTACAACCTGGCTAGTTGCAACCTTATTTATTGCACGGAATCCTTGTTCGTTGCATACTAGCGAGTCCTGCTTGTGGTGGACACAAGGTGTTCAAGGTTTTGAAACTCATAGTGGGGATTGTGGTCTATTTAAAAACAGAAGAAGATTGACACTATGATTAAATACCTGTTGATTTTTGCACGCATACAATAGATTTGTCATGCAACGCAGTGCAGATACCGTTGATGAAGAAATCAGTGCGAAAATATGGAGAAGTAAACCTAAATATAGAGAAAAATTCGACAAACGTTAAAAAAACATTAGATAAAGAACTTCGAACCGTAGATTTAAGGTTTTCATAATTCGCATGTAATGAAGTAATGCGTTTTAACTATGTCATAGTAGCCTTATTTAGTATATGTATTTCAATTGCAAAGTACAACCTATCACTATAAAAAATTTAAAGAAAAAGTCTTATTTTTCAAGCATATAATGAAATAATAAAATATCGGTGTGCCAAAATGATGGCACACATATGAAGAATTTATTAAAAATTTAAAAAGAAATGGAAGAAACAATACGTGATAATTTGTGTATCTCTCTTTGTCTTGTATGATATTTAATTTTTTGGCAAAAAAATTCATGTGTGTTACTCCGTGATATCCAATACCACACCAAATCAATATGTACTTACCTTGCTTTGCTTCGTGCTGCATAAACGTGAAAATTTGAAATAATAAAATATAGTGTATATGGCATAATCGACCTTCACTCTAGATATAAAATGCTTGCATCTTCGCTGCATGAATAATGTAGGATTCGAATCTAGGATCGGCATACAGTCAGTTAAAAAAGTCTCCGTACACCAGTTAAAATAGAATAACTTTTTGAAATATTCATGATTCAAAATATTTTGAAATATTCAAAAAGTTAGTTCACTAGATGATGCATAACAAAACTTTTAAAGAACGCTTTTTACAACTTTTTTATTTGTGCGTTCATTAAACATTAAAAAACATAAGTTTTATAACTCGAAACAGGTGGCAGGCAATGAAAGTTCCAACAATATTTCGATTTATTACAGTTATAGGTCGACAATTGTAAACAACTACGATTTCCACTACTTTTACATGAACCGTTTACATCTTGTTGATTGATCCACTAAAAAATAATGACACCACTGTGGGTGTACAAAGATTTTTTGGACTGACTGTATGTGGATACGTAATATGCAATGGCACATATTATCGTAGTTGCTGACACATTGCTGACCTGGTCATAATTATCTTCAGGTGACTTTTGTTTCATGATTAAGTTACTAAATGTTTTTATATAAATTTTTTATTTTTTTCAAAAATGGATTTCTAATCTAGAAAATGCTATGAGGGACTTGCAACATTACATTTGTACTACAAATTGCAACTAATGAAGTTTCGAACGTAATTTCTATACTCTGGCCATGATGCAATCATAAAGATTCATTTTAATTACGTTTCGCCATAGTTCTTACAGGTAGCTCCAAAATGTGCAAACTGCAATCTTTAGTCGCTTACTTATAATTGCCTTTACTTATGACTAACTTTTCCTTATAATTATCAGGTTGTATCGTAAATTACATACGGAATAGTGGTTCTTAAGTACTTATATTTTCAAGGTTTTCGTTTTGTTTATATTTTCCCTCTCATGGATCAGCATCCTTTTTCCTACATGAAATCTTAGGTTTCTGTGCATTTAGCTGGCTCTCTGCCAATTCTATTGGTAGCTAAAGAAAGATTGGAAACAGGAATAAACGCTACCGAAAATTGTAAAGCTTGTGTTCCAAAATTGTTGTCTTTGTCCAGTATTAATATTTCCAAATTTAAAAACTTACTTTTGTCACGTAAGAACAAAATTGCTCAATTACCCAAACAACAAAAGTCAGAAGTAACATATTACATATGCCAACATATACATGTCTATAATTTTCAATTTTAGAATAGAAATGTGTCTAATTGCATACACTACATACATATATTACGATTGATGACATACTAGTGGATCCATCAAGTATTCGAACACTAAACATCTAATTCTCGAGTAATTGTCGATATTTGAACTGTGATAATTTCGTTAAAAAAAAAATAGTACAACAATATACCTGAACTCGTTTTAAAGTTCGAAGTCTCTACTTTTGCCATTCATCGTTCATCTTTATCTGAAAGACATTTTTGCATGATATAGCGACTGGTTAACTGAAGACACTATTTTCGCCCAACACGTCACAAATTGAAACGACTGTTAAAACATTGAACAATTTTTTCTCGCGACTGAAACCGTCGTAGATCTAAGGATTGAAGCTTTTCCGTTACAACGAATACTTAAAACTTGATCTACGTTTTTTCTAGTTTCTTTTTGAGTTTTAAATGGAAGGTGTACTGTCATTTTTGTAATAATATAATAAAGGATGTCCCAAAGTTGAGGTAAGATTTGAAGTCTGCGTCATTTGTGCAGTAAATTCATATTAACGAAAAAAAGACATCGTAACAGCTGACAGTTCAGGGTTATTAAAAATAGAGCGCTACACGAAAGAACAACGCGTTTTCACTGCTGAGCAATATTTTAAAAATAATGTAAGCTTGGCAGTTCGCAATTTTCGTATAAAATATGGTCGGAATAGTGATTTAATTTCATCAACTGTGAAGATATTAATTAAAAATTTAGGGAGACTGGATCAATTGGTGATTTTAAACACTTTGGCCGTCTTTCAACAAGTTGTTCAACACAAAACATCAAAGCAGTCCGTGCAAAACAATATTTATGCAAAACGGTCACGGAAAATTTCAACAAAAGAGTGCGTACGTGCCAGCAAAGCCGTGGACCATTTACCCGATATGCTATATGAATCAATACAAAATTTACAATTTTTAATTATAAACTTATGTTTTCTATCAAAATTACTTCTTGCGTGAATTTTGGGACACCCTATATAAGGTACACCGAGAAGGCCTTACGCGGCTAAACTTATTCCTCATTGTTGCTCTATAAAACAGCGACAAAAAAATTGTCGATTAAGTTTTAAGTAAACGTTGTAAAGGGAAAGATTCAATCTTCAAATCTGTGATAGATTCGTCTAGAAAAAAATTTTCATATGCTTCTATAGACGATTCAATTTGTAGCATTTTTGACCAAACACATGTTCACAGTTTTTTACATACTATATCGTGCACAAATATCCTACGAAAAAAATGAATGATGGCCTGCGAAAATAGAGGCTTCGAGTTTGAAAATTAGCCCAAAGTTATTATTGTAATATTTTTATAACGAAATTATCATAGCTCAAATATTGAAAATTTTGTCGACAATCGGAAATTTAGTGTTCAAATACTTTTTGGATCCACTGTATGAATTGTACAATGTGAAATATTAAAACATGCTCATTTAAAGTCAATTATTGCAGTTTAAATATGAAATCTACTATTGCTTTTCGAAATCATGAATTTTAACGAGCATATTCTGCACGATTTCGTGTATTTACGTACTGCAATATACAGGAAAGACATCCTAATTGATGTCATCAAATAGTTTTGAATTTTACGTTTACAGAACTTCTAATTTGTTTGTATATAAAATTTGAAAACACTTACAACCATTTAATGATATGATAAGAATAATGAATCATAAGTACCTAGATATACCTCGTATGTACACATACATATATGCAGTAAATCCACCCCCCCCCCGCCCCTCCTCAAATGACATTCATGAAACTGAGGAGTGAGGAGTCGTCGATCATCATGAGGAGGTCAGAGCGTGTCATTATTCAAAGCTTACTGGATTCTTCGGATGAACCGGTTGACGAAGAAAGTAAATGGGATTATTAAGAGCGACTGAGGAAGAGTATTAATGAGGAACCTGTCAGACTGGTCCTGAGATATCAAAGTTGTTCCGAACAACGTATCCACGTATCACCTATTAGCACAATATACAAACTTTTTTATCTCCTGTTATAGTTTTGTAAATCTTCATCAATGAATTCGTGATGCTGTCTCGATAAAAATGAGATTTCGCGAGCTATTATGTGTTATAACCTTGAGATGACCTTCAATCTTAACAGTAACGAAAAAATATCAGTGGGTAAACTTTTAACATTTTGGAATGGACACTTTATTGCTCTTATTCAGTATCGCACGATCTTCGTTGACTTGGTATTCGTTTCTGAAGGCGCCTATTATTTTTTTATATAACTCAGTGTGACAAAATTCAGATATCTAACCCAGAAAATGATCGGAACCGTTAAATTAGCATGAATCTCAGCAGTGATCAACAAATATCACTGGATAAAATTTTAACATTTTGGAATAGGTACTTTACTACCCACTAAGCCATCTGTTTTTGATTTGCTACGAATTTGCCACGAAAACTTGTCTACAAATTCCGACCCACCTGTTTCCACATTAGACTCGGTATTTGAGTGCAAAGTTTGCAGACCAAAATCCATGTCAAATCGAGACCAAACCTTATAATTATTTTAAGATTTTTAAACATTTAAATGATTGAAAATAAAATAAAAATAAAATAAAAATAAAATTCCATTTTCCCACCTACAGCAAGGTATACTCCGATTTTGTCCGATATTTACTTTTGGAGCAAGATTAGGTCCGCTCTTAGTGCGATCGACCTGCCTTCTTCGCAAGAGCAAGGTGTGGTCTTGATTTTCCCTCGATTTGGCATGGAATCCCGCCTGCAAACTCTGCGCTCAAATAATGACCTATTCGTTTCCGCATTAGGTTCGGAATTTGTCGACAAGTTTTGATCAGCAAAATCATAGCAAATAGGGACCAAATATTGCCTCAAGCATGGTCTTGGCACCAAAATGACCGCATTTTACTCCCAAATACGATTATAAACATTCATCAAAATTTGCTCGAAGCAGGTTTGGCTGACTGGTTACTTTTATTTTGTATCACACGATCTTCGATGACTTAGTATTCGTTTCTGAACGCGCCTAATATTTTTGTATATGCATAATTCAGCGTAACAAAATTCAAATTGTTTCAACAGGCTATTTCGTTGGATATGTGAAGCTATCACGAAGACACTTATCGTACAAAGATTTTTCTGACATAATCGTTCGAACAGAAGTGAAAATTCTCGTAAAATTTTGCAGGAATGACAACGGGCGTTTTAATAATAAAGCCAAATAAGTTGGTTAGGATATTCAAAATCGTATTTGAAACTGAAAAGCTGTAACAGAATTGAACACGACAGAGTTGAATGAAGGATTGGGGCCGGAGGGATCGTCATCAGCACATGGAAGCGATATACTGAAAGATGATCTACAAGACGGAGGAACCCGTAGAGCCTCTGACATTTTTACCGACCCCATGCTGAGGAGCAAGTGCAGAGCACACTATGCACACAGCCGAGAAAAAGGAAGAATGCCAGGAAATGTTTTCTTCCTTCAGGGCATGCCTCCTGCACGAAAAGCTGTTCACTTAGCTTTAATGCTACACTCCGCGACAAAAAGATAGTACATTATATAATTCTGTTAATTCTCGCAAATATAATCGAATAACAACAGTTCCCGTATTATATATAAATACTCGTTTTCTGTTTATAGGTTGAACTTTACGCCGAAAACGTAAACAGTAGTGCTGACTGCTGCGTCAAAATGATAGCACAAAGTCAAAATTGTGTTTTTTTTCGTCAGCGTCAAGGCGTCAATCTGTTCACATCGGCGAGTAGTTAAAATTGTTCGTGTTTCGGTGTTAAAATATTGTGAAATTTTCAACAATGGCCCGCGGTAAAAGATTGACTGGTCCTGAAAATTAATAATACACAATTTACGTAAAGAAAATCGTTCTATCAGTAAAATTGCGAAACTGTTGAATCGTAGTCGCAAGGTTATTTACTATTTCTTAAAAAATGTAAACGAATATGGGGAAAAAAGAGCACAGGTCGTCCAAGAGTGACAACTGATCATCAGCGGCATGCAATTTTAATAACTGCATCAAATTCTGCTGCTACTGCAAGAGAGATTGCAGCAGAAGCTGGAGTAAATACCAAAATACGTAGTGTACAACGTATTATACAAGAGTGTAAATACATAAAACGCCAAAAATTAATGCGTAAATCACAGCTAACAAAGCAACATAAAGAAGTACATTTACAATTTGGTGGGAAGTATATTCATTGGAAGAAAAAATGACAAAAAGTTATCTTTACTGATGAGAAGAGATTTACATACGTTAGATGGACTGGATGGTTACCGATGTTATTTCCACGATTTGCGTAAAATACAACAAATTCTTTGTAGTCGGCAATACGGTGGTGGCGGAGTAATGGTGTGGGCGGGAATTGGTTATTATGAACACACTGAAATTAAGTTTTTAACTTGTGAAATGAATAGTGAAAAGTATATTGATTCAGTCGACGAACAATTGAAGGGACATGCTGTAAAAATTGCGGGCACAAACTTTATTTATCAGCAAGATAATGCAAGTGTTCGTAACAGCCAAGATTGTAAAAGAATATTTTACACGGGAAAATATTAAAATTTTGGAATGACTAGCCAGGTCTCCAGATTTAAATATTAGAGAAAATTGCTGAACCCATTTGGCCACATTAGTATATGCCGGTGGGAGACAATTTCGAACTCTTAACGAATTAAAAATCTGCATTGAACGAAACTGGGCAGCGTTAAGCAGGTAATTTGTTAAAAAATTATATAAATCTATGCCAAAACGTTTAGTGGCAGTTATACAAACTAAAGGCGGAGATACGAAATATTAAAACATTATATTTTTATACATATTCTTATATTTTAGCTATTTTAAGAAATTTGTGCTATCATTTTGACGCATCGATATTTCGTTCAATATTACACATTCTCCAATAAAATTGTTTCTTCACGAAATAAATGCGTTAAAACATATTGACGTAACTGGTTATTCTTATTACGCAATATACAGGTCACAAAAAATGTAATGTACTACTAGAAAAGCTAAATACCATTTATCTCTATAATGTGCTATCGTTTTGTCGCGGATTGTAGACTTAACGCATGAAAGAATACTAGGCGCAAGCCAATGACACTAGATTCGAACTGTTTCTCTACTCATAATGTCCAGAAGACGGACATTTCCATCATTTGCATCATTATGCAGCGTCCTCGGCGTATTCCAGTTGCTTAATGCAAACTTACAATCATCTATTATGCGTTTCTAAATATTGACTCAGCTTCGATAATCCTACGCTCCGAGACAAAAAGATAGCACACATTAAGATTTACATGATTTCCATTTATTTTCATACTGCACCTGGTTTCTATACACTATTTCAGGATACGTCTAATAACACATTCAGGGAGACCTGTCCAATGAATGAACGCTTAAACTGAATGTCTCTTCAAAATAGTATTCGCCAATCGTTATTTTCTGAGTGCTATTTCTATAAGAAGGCTGTGCCATTGTTAATTTCTTATATCCTAGAACACAATTCTAACAACATATGATGCTTGTAACTTGTATTCGTAATCATTAATCAATTAATCGTTACTAAAATAAATTAGTAATTATGATTACTTCAGTGCTATGTAATCACGCAATTTATCTTTTACTAAAATCAACGTTACATGTAACTATTATATTATACATGTATGTTACACATGTAACTATTGTGTTGAAAAGCAATGTAGCTGAAAATTTTAAAAAGCATATAAAAGTACGGACTTGAAGCTTTTTTAACGATATCGATACAACAACTTTTGCCGGAGTTATGATCATTTGAAATTGACCCAATTTCTCGGCTTCGTAGAGGTGACCCTTTAATTTTTTTGAGGAGGATGTTAATCACATTACGCTTTATTTCATAATTTTTAAACTTCATTGGTGATTTCGTTTGCAAAAACATACAAGAGTCATGATCAAGTAATATTATATACTAAATATACGAAATTTTGAGCCACGACGCATCGTTTACGATGAATTCCTACACTTCCGCTTTATTCTAAATAATTGTTATCATCATAAAATGATTTACACTTTATGTTTGTATTTTTTGCAGAATAAATTTTAACAACGCTCGAACGCTCAATGAATGATTCGTTTGGCCATTAATACGTGACGGGAATACTTTCGTTCAGAAAATGCTCATGCAATATTAATGCGGCATTAATTCTGGGAATAGGCACAATCAAAATGTACATAATTGTCTTTTATAGATGCACTGTTTCTATGCAGTATTTATATATTGCAGAATTCAACACTCTGCAAACAAGGATTTCCTAAAAGATTGAACATTGTTTCTTTGAAAACTTACAGTCAGATCGTATATCAAACTCTTATAATATTTGTTCGCAACTTTATGTGCCAGAGATGTGAACCTGATATCAGTAGATTAATAATATAGTTTATACTACGGATTCGCGAATTTTTACATAGGTGGCCATATTATAAATTCCAAAATATTTGGTGGGCCAAACAAAAGTGTTAGATATAGGGGAAAGATTTATATTAATTTTATAACATAATCATTCTTTATTTATGATAATAATTACTTCTAATTACGAATTGTATTAACACATTTCATAAATAAGCTCTGAAGCATGTGACGCATGCAGTTTTCAGTTGTTTTCTTTTAATAATATCATGGATCTTGGTTCTAAATCGGTTAAATGTATTTTTAACGCCGCTTGTAAATGTTCATCAGTTAGTTTTTATTTAAATTGAGACTTATTAATATTCATTATTGAAAAAGTTTTTCCGCATATTGTATACAGTTGGTGTACAAAGTATTCGTAGACCTTTTAAAAACCAATAACTTTTTTAAAATTGGAGAAAACGGCTTGAATTTTTTGGAGATGTTAAAAGGATTAATTTACTAAGTAATCCATAAATAATTTATTTCTTAAATTGCTATTAGTCGCAATTGCGAAGAAAACAGTAGAGGTCACGATTTTTAAGTTTATATTTTTAATTTAAAAGGTGCTTTTTGTAGATCTAAGTACGTTATATGCATGCACAAAGTTTCATCGAAATCGATCAAGGTTGCTGAGAAATATAATTGGTTGAAAATAGCAAAAATTGTAAGAAACTGCGATTTAAAGTCTAAATTCAAAGGTTTTTACATCTTACAATGTGTATAGTTTTTTTGATGCATCAACTGATTTCAATGAAACTTTGTACATGTATGTAACTTATTTAGATCTACAAAAGGGAGCTTTCACTTCTACTTTTTTACGTCTTCTTTATCAAAACGTTTACCAAATTCTATATTATTTTATAATATTTTTCCAAGTGAATAGCATGTTCCAGTATTTTCTGTTGCTAATATTCTACACAATTCAAGAAGGGATACGTTTCCAATTTGAAGTTGTTCTTGTAATAATCGAAATTTTTGTTTTGTGACTTTCGCACAACCAAGAAGATTAAAAATAAGCTTGATAAGATTAAAAATAAAATTTAGTTATTTTCTTGTAAAAATGTAAATTATCTCTATAAATTCAAGATTGCAGATGATCTGAAATCGCGAGCCACACTTTAGAAACCCCTGCCTCATGTAGTGTAAATTATGTTAATTATTCATTCATTTTGTTCTGTTAGGAACGTCTATACGTTCGTTAGCTTTTTTGACAACGTATTCAGGTAACACTGTCGAAAGTGTAATGTGCACCTTTGGAAAAATTGTTAATATACTTTGAAAGTTAAGGAATCCAATATTTTCCTTCGTTATACATACATTAGTAGTTCAATTTAATTAAAAAAAAAATAGTTTCGGTATTTATTTTTTCCAGTTAATTTTTATCATTTATTAAATATGAAAGGACATTAATCGGCGGGCTCACTAATAGGTTCAAGTACCCTAGTTACGATTTTGGTATAGTACGGTAACCACTGGAAAACGTCAACTTTTAAGGTACAAAACACTTACGTGACGGCTAATGCCACGTTCGCTCTCCTCGTCGCTTATATCCGTGTGCGTGTTACTGCGGTCATGCCAGACACCGTATACATATCTGCCTGCCGACAGAGGAGGGACACGAGCATGTATGAATAATATATGTAAGCAAGAGGCGTTCTCAATTGATAGTAATGTGATGACACTTATCGAGCTTCTACTGTATTTATAATTAATGCTGTATACACCGCATGCAGTATTATCACGAATATTGTGAGTGGCAATAAACGAAACGAATTTCTCGCGTTTATAGTTAAGAGAATTGTATAAATATTTTAATAATTGTTTTAAAGATTGTATTCAGAGCTAGAAACACAATGTAAATGTATAGATATCTTTTTCTTTACCTTTAACTGTTACGGAATGAACGTTGTACGTGTCGCAATTTGGAAAGTGGTTTCACCACTTAAGTGTGAGTTAACTCAGCTATAAAATATATTGTATAACTATTATTTTCAGCTGTACTTAAGTCTACGAAATTTCATTAAAATCCGAGCTTGGCTAATTTTAGGTTTTGATATCTTTCTTTTTTCCTTTATTATAAATAATGTACAATTGGAATTTCTAGCTTTATTGATCACTGTACATTATTCTTTTGGAATTTTTTTGTTTTTAACAATGACGATGTATTGTTAAACAATTTTTTAACGAAAAGTAATCTTCACGTGAAGTATTATTTATGTCTATCTTTACTTTCGAAGTATTGAATGAGAAAAGTGATTAATATTGTATACCTGTACACAGTATACTGCATACATACATATATATTCAGATATTTCGTTTTCTTTTTCCTTGGTGTTGTGAACATTGGTGACTCCTTAAATTGGAAATTAAACTGGACATATTTTGATGTCAGACATTTCTTATTATCATCCTTCGATGATAAACGCTCGAGTATTTTATGATATTCCTTATAATTCTTACCATTTTCCTTATAGTCCTAATATTTTATCTGATGAGTACATTGAGAATTTTCTTCTAGCATTGCTGAATATTCAATAAGTCCTGCAGTGAACTCACGCGTTTGTTAGATCAAATAATTTATACCAATTATAGGTATAATAACAACTTAACGATGATTGTGTGTTTTTGTAATAAAACAAATTGTATTAATCTTAATTTTTGCAATTAAAAAGTTCTATTAAAATTATTCAATTGATTTGGTTATGGAAAGGTTAATAAACTCCGATAAATTTCAGGGTAATGAAATGAAAGTGTAAGTTATATAGAGTTTTACAATTTACGTGCGTTAAATTATTACATGTTTGACTAGCGTAACACGCATGTGTGATTTCTCAATGAATAACTTTTATAAGTCCATTCATACGTGACAGACGTTATAAAATAGCTGACCAATTGACTTACGACGATAAGTTCACCGAAGCTTACGAAAACATTTAAATAAACGTAATTCTTGTTGTATAGGGTGTATAAGAAGTAATGGTCATCCTACTAGAAGTAACATACATTTCTGGATCGAGATTTGATTGATTGGAGTTGTACATATAGACAGAAACCTATTACTACAGTCCACCTTTGTCCATCCTTTGTAAGTATGTTTTACATTAGTTGTGAAAGTCATGTTAACATGAAACTTAACAATATAATTTAGAAATTTAAATAAAATTCTGTTTTCCCTCCTACAGCACGGTATATACTGATTATGCCCGATATTTACACTTGGAGCAAGATTAGGTCCGCTATTAGTGCGATTGACCTGCCCTCTTCACGAGGGCAAGGTTTGGCCTCGACTTTACCTCGTCTTTGCATGGATTTTTGCCTGCAAACTTTGCATTCAAACATCAAGTCATTTATTTCCTCATTAGGCTCGGAGTTTGTCGACAAGTTTTGGTCGGCAAATTCATAGCAAACATGTAGAGACTAAGTTCTGCTCCAAGCATGATCTTGACACCGCCTTTTGCTGACAAAGTATGACTACAAATATTGATTAAAATTTTCTTGGTGCAGGTTTGGCTGACTGGGAAACTTTGTGTGTGTAGAATTAATAAATTAAAGAAAATTTTGTTATTATTATATATTTCATATTAAATATTAGTTCTTACATATTAGTAATAGTATTATAATAATTGTTTCAGTAAAATAAGTGAACCATTGTAGCGTTTTAAAAATGTTATTTTGAAAGAGAAAAAAGGAAAAAATATATTGGACATAGTAAGTTTCAAATTATTAGAAACATGCTGAAAAACAAAAGTTAATTTTGAAGAACGCCTTGAAAGTTTCGCAACGTTTCGTATATCTACAACTGGTCTGGTTTAACTTTGGGGGGGGGGGGGCTCATCGTCGCCCACGATGCCGCTCAGTGGCCTATTTCATATGTACATAGTGTGTTTGATTTATTTTCTGCCGCTTTCTGGACAATTGTTTTACGTCTCTTGCCGCTTTCCGCTAGTCGCTCTCTTTATAAACACAGACTACACGGAACGGTGAGTGTATACCAACATGGCGGCGCCCTTGCCTGTCAAAACGCTTGAAATCGACCAACTTTAAACACGCGTACTTTTTGAACCAGTGAATTCCTAACGTTAAAACTTGGATTTTATTGGCATTCTCGTCAAAATCTGAGTGAAGTTAAGCCCTGCTTTTTCTTTTCAGAGTCACTTAAGAATGGTGTACAGTTATATACCATATGATTTGTTACTTTACGTAGGTACCTAAAATATTCACTATTCTTCTAAACTGATACAATAACGAACACAACATTGTCGCATAACGATGAATGAAGTAACCATAGTAACGTATCTTTATCTGCGACAATGCGATTTACTTTCTGACAATGAGCCTCAGTTGCCTTGCAATCAGTGACTGTCATGCAAGTACTACGTGATACAATGTTATTTATTCTTTTCAGACTACGCACCAGTCAATCCGTTAAAATGATTGAAAGAACATTTGTCATAATAATTGTTCTGTAATGGAACAGATGGACTCAATAAAACGTGTGAAATGGTTATACACGTATAATTCATGTGTCACAATAAAATAAACAGCGGTGTCATGTGTTCTATTCTATAAATTCTATTGCTTTATGTAACATGCTTCGGGCGATTCTTTTTACTTCAGTATTGCCATCGTTCTGTAACGTTGAACATGTAAATATACATGTCCATATATACAGGAAGTTAGTTTCCAAAACGCCGCTCTTACTTGGGTAACTACATGATTTTATTGCATTACATATATTGATTTTATAAAATTAGATGTAAATAAATTAATGTTTATTTGTTACACACCAAAGCCAAAAATTTTCTTATATACTCGTTGTGCAGTATCCGTTAATTTATAAATAAGAAAAATATAATTCAATAAGAAGAAAAGTACACCTTCATTAAAAAAATTAATTCGAGTATTGGGATTATTAAATCCCACGATTTGAAAATTCATTAATCTTCAGATTTTGAGAAATTCAATTCTTTCTAATACTTTTTGTGCTTGAACTACTAAAGTGATGCAAATATTCATTACAACAATTTTACAGAGAATTTCTAGAGAAAAATGCTATGAACCCTTTCAAATAAAGGACTCTCCGAACACGTCAGTCGAAAAAGTCAAAAAACATTTTCGCATTCATAAATTTTATTGTGATCTCCACAGAACGTTCTAAGGTCATTGCGAGGTCCAATAAATAAAATTGTGATATGTTCCCCTCAACACCGTAGAATTTTTGTCTAAAACGTTATTTCGTATCATTCATATCTTTCTAGACATTTGAATGTCTCAAGGCACAGTTTATTCCACAAGAGCGTGGACGCGGTATCTGAGTGCAAATAAATCTTTTCTGTAAAGAAGTACATTTAGTTCTATAATGTAAAGTACATTTAAAGAACTAATACCCATTTTCTTAATAATGTATCCAATCACCACCATTGGCAATTATTGCTTCACACAATATTTTCAACCAGCTTTGCAGCGTATGAGACAGGAAGAGATCTCCATATTTCTCGAATACGGCGCGCGAACTAGCGTCTTCAATTTTAAAATACGCTTTCCTCGAAGTTTGTACTTCATGAGAGACCAAAAATTTTCGATTGGATTGGCATCGGAGAACTGAGATGGCTAATCCAACACATTGACACCATTCGCTGTTTTCCATTCCGTTTATACGGACCTCATCTCGAAATGACATGAACTTCTCAGTGATAGAAATGATACGAACAGAATTGGGGCTATTGCGTATTAGAGGAGATATTGCATGTTTCGACTGGCACAATCTTTGCTATATTGGGTACCAAATTTCACAGATATCGCATCCACGCTCCTGTGGAACAGACTGTAAACCCGGACACACCTTGTATGCTTGCTATACCTATATTTTTAATGTTTCTATTAAGATAATAATGTTTTAGTTTAGTAGCGATCTTAAAGGCATATAGACAATAAATAATATCATGAAATTTTTTAAACGAGAGAAATAATGTTTTCTTCACATTTTTCACCAATGGGTTCAGAAGAGGGAGCGTTGTTAACGCACTATGTGAAAACGGACGAATAAACAAAAGAAGTTTGGTACCATATAGTGTAATGAGGATGCCCCATATTAGATGAATGTTGTTGATTAGATGAACATTTGACAAACCATGAAGTGCCAAAGTTATTAATACTCATATATAGAAATTCCAATTCTAAATTAAAATTAAAACCTTTAACCAAATATCATTTCTCACGTGTTGGTTATATAAAGTGCCTCGACTACCCCTAATAATAGGGGTGGAATGAAAGTATTTCTAGCGTGTAAATAAAATATTATCGTAAACATAAACTAATCGTGAAGTACACAATTTCATTTTACAAATTTTTAATGGAAATATTTGGGAATCCAAGACCGAGCAATGGTAACATACATAACGTCCTAAGTCTTTACGACGTACAATAATATAGTTTTCAACATATTATTTATTCTACTATTAATTAAATATTTAAAATTTGCATATCTATTAAATGAAATATATGCTTTATCATATCAAGAAACAAAAAATATGTTAATTTAATTGTGATTATTACACAAAGCATTAAAAGACAAAGCAATATAATATATAAATATTAATAATAGTTACCGTAATTAGTTCAAATGTGCCAATTTCTGTGCCGTATCCCTTTACTATACACGTGGAGAGTTTATCATTTTTTAGTAAACATGCGTACGAATTCTATAATAAACAATTTTGATTTGGTAACAACATAACGAAATTATATCAATGTTTTCTTAAATCATTATTGATAAATATAATTAAAATAAGTGGATTATTTATTGGAAGAGAGAAAAGGAGTAGGAGGGGGAAGTAAAAGTGCAAAAATGTCTAAATTGATATTGTAATTATGTTAATTCGCGCACTTTGACCAGTTAACGAAAATTAAATGGTTGGCCCGAAATTATACCTAGAATATTTAATAACCCATACCTGCATTTGCGGAATTTCAGGAAACCAAGTTTAACTTTGCGTTTTCATGGCGACTCTACCTTTTACGATGTAAATGCGCAAAAGGAATTAGAGGATGCGGTAGGGTAGGGAAGAATAGATGATCTCTAGCCGATTGTTCGCTCTGAATGAGGCACCTTGCTCTCTCCCACCGATCCCTTTTTTCGAGGCTGCAGGTGAGCTTGAAATGTCGACGTCAATGAGCCGGAACAACAACTTTTCAAAGAGGCTACACAATGCTTTCAATGGGGAATCCATTCTAAAAGGTCCCGTAAATTTTCCATAAGGACAATTGACCCTAACTGTCAAAAGACAATCTGATGACGCATATAGATCTAACAATGCTATATTTTTAAGAGGAGTCTGACATTAGGATTTTCTTTTGTAACGCACTGTGACCCAAGGGGTACATTTTCCTGATCTGAAGTGTGTCCTTGTTCGGTACAGGTGAATAGTTTGTTTCTAAACCTCGTATTTTTTAAATTTTTCTGATCATAGATCACAGCACGTGGACAGCTGCATAATTTCTCAAACTATAAAAATTGTTACGATCAGAATTTGTTGTATCGAACAAGAAGTGTATAAATTGCAAAAATTGGTAAAATTTAAACAAAGGTAATTATTAACAAATAGGGAATTCTACATCGATTTCAATGGCCTTGAAATATTTTATTACGATCATCATTCTGAACATCTTTTTCCTATACATGTTATCGTCGGACGACCTTGGTTGGCGAAATATTTGCGGAAAACTGTTGAAGTGACTATAGCAAACTCTACCTTTTTTCTGTCATGTCCGATGGTTTGTTCGCTCAAGAATAAAACGAATATTGTAAACTATTGTTTAATCCCAGTGATGTCACGCGAGGAGAAGAAACAAATAGAATTAAGACGCGTTAAAAATTCTGGGAAGTTAGGTAGCGCACAAAACAATTCCAATTTATCTTCCTGCGAGAGACACAGCGAGGATCGGTTACACCTCCAAAATAAACAAAAAGGGTGTCCAATTGTGCTAAGTTGCGGGAGAGGATGCTGACTTCATGGTAGGAGTGACGACACATTAGCTAGAAAATATCAAGAAGAATAGAGGATTAAATTACCAAGTAGAAACTTTTAAATCAACATCCTATTGAAACAATGGACTGCCCATCTTATAAAAGAGATCCAATCCTTCAAAGATCTATCATTCAATCATAGAGTTTTGTTGGTCCACCATAGTGTTTCTCTTCAGTTTCAGTAGAGGTTTTAGTAAAAGTTCAGAGATCAGTGAAGGTTTAAAGTTTAGTAGTGAGTTTTAAAGTAGTGAATTGGAATTGGCGGGACCTGCGACCTGCCGCTGCGATCTGTAGAGTCTGCGACTGGTAGACTTGCGACAACCAGCATCCTGCGACAATTGCAATTAGCGAAGCGATCCTTATACTCACCAAATCGGTAAATTAACACTATTGTCATAAAGCGAAATATTTTTAAGCTATCTAGTTTATGCGCTAGCTATATAATTTCTATTTGTAAAATCAAACTTTAAATATTCTGATTCAACACCTAATATTGAATAAATTAATAATTTTGTTGTTTTTTGGGGGGAAATAAGAATATAAATCATTTAAACAATCCTCAATTTCCCGAACCGTAGCCGGTGAATGCAGGTATGTTCGAAACTGCGTCCTATCCCGTAAAAATTATAATCCGCCCCTCCTGGGACATAACATTGCAATGACTAAGTTTCCTCTTTAGACCTCTGCCCCCCCCCCCCCCCGACCAGGAACCTAACCCATACCTAACCACAATTCGTTCAAAATGACTATATATAATTTAGTTAGGTCAGTGTTAGGTAAGTATTTTTACTTTTTCTTTAGTTAAGTATTTTCATTTTTCTTGGAGTTGCCAAAAACCACGAAGAGATGATTTCTATAGCTATTTCAAAAAATCTTGGTTAAAGTTGGTTTAAGTTTGGCTTTGGTCTTTCTGACTAATTTAAAAAACATTTTGACGTACCTTGAACTAATTTCTTGCAATGATCGGGATAGTATGAACCACGGTGTGCGAGGTATTAGATCGTCCTAGTTAAATATAGCTAATTATTTAAACCAATATAGCGTACTTCCAATTCAGCCATATCAGCGCATAGAAACAAAAATTGGTACAAGACCATGACGCGTGATGACAGGAAAAAAAATAATATAAAATATACGAGAAGTGTAGGATAGAGTTGTAGGTTATCGTATTGTAGATTATAAAACGGACTCTGTGCAGTAGCAACAATTTTTTGCAAGTATCTTGAAAACGAAGCTCGTCCGGCAGTGACGTGTATAAGAAAAGAGAGTGCATTTGGTCATTGGGAAAAGGCGGAGTTTTCGATAGTCATGTTAACAGTTTTTTACGAATATTTAACAAACTCAGAGAATATGAACAACTATATACAATACATTACAAATACACAACCTAATATCACATGTACAGTAACGAGCAAAACTAAGTCTACACTATTTGAAGTAACATAACTATTTAAAAATTAAATCAAATGACTTGAATGTTATTGAGAAGTTAGAAGGATTAGTTTATTAGACGAGGTGTAAAAAATTTTTGAAAAAAGTTTGAATTGGTCGGAATCGCAAAAGAAATAGTAAAAGTTGGTTTTTTCAGCTTTTTTTTCTGAGCCTGTATTGAAAATTTAAAGAATGTATTTGATTCGCTTGAATAAATTATATCCATGCTGAAAATTTCACCAATATTGGTTAATTCGTTTACGAGTTATAATGATGGTCAATATTTCGAACATTTATTATGATATGTAAAGGTTAACCCGACATGCATAAACAACGCGCAATCTTTGCTGAAACACGTAGGTTTTAAACTTCCACATTTCATTCGCTTCAACATGATTATTCTTGTTCAAGGTCATTTCAAATTATCTATCATGCTATCGTAAAAAAATATACTATTCCATTTAAAAAAACATCGGTGTCCTTCAAATTTCATTAAAAAACACGACATAAAAAATTTTTTTCTTCACCATTATATTGCCCCCTACAATAGTGTCACTTTGTCCTCTGAAGTTTTTTGATAGGACTGTAAATACGGAAGATATTTAAGTGTTCCCATTTATGTGGGACACCCTATATATACAAGCGATATCCTGAACCTCTTCGGGCCAGAGAGAACAGGCTGTTCAATGATAGCTTATGCCTACGACCATATCGTATACAAAGAAGGGAAAAACTCATCGGAACTACAAAAAATACTACAGAGCGCGATTAACAACCTCTTTACATCTTACAATTCGTGGAAATTGAAAGCCAACACTGACAAGTGTGAGACTATCCTTTTCAGACCTTCCTGTTATATGGCTAGAATCTGCATTCTAAAGAGTTATAAAACATTTCATCTGGTAGATGACAAAAAACACTAACTCCAAAATCTCATACAAAAATTCCGTAAAATACCTAGGACTGACTATTGACAATAGTGTTTCGGTAACTGACCGCCGGTCGATGGGTGCCTGAATCCTGAACCCCCCAGCGTTGAGCGCGGAGTGAGAGACGTTTGTCCAAGAAAGAGACACAGGGGAGCAAAGAATAAACGGAGCCACGATATTCGCCTTTATTTCAACGTCGAGCGATTAAAATTCGAAACAAAACTTAAACTCAAAAATTAAAACTCGAAGAAAACGACGCTGTCGCGAGAGTTGAGGTTTGAAAAGGTGACGTAGTCACGCTCGGATGATCGACTTGTTATCGCGAAGACAGTTGTTCGAAAAGTAAAAAGCCGCACGCTTGGGAGAACGCGCCCGTGATACGAATTTGATTTCGCATCATGCTGATTGGTAGAGTTGTACGAGATTCAAATGAAGGAGTTAGTCATTCGCAGTTGAAGCTCGTGTTTGCTTGTGGTTTTTGCAAAACGGTTTGAGCGGACGCGGTATTTAAAATACCAACAAACCGTCAACGGCTTCCCGACGCGCGCGATCGTACTAAAAACCCTTTTTTTAAAATCCCGAACAAATAGACTTGTATTAAACTCTCATCCGCTAACCCAAGTTCAGAAAACGAAAAAGATATTCGTCGCCTGTACAATACTATTTTGCACAGGAGCGTTGAGCAAAAAATCAAAACTGATCTGCTATTATTAATTAGACCTATCCTAACCTATGGCTGCGAGGTGTGGTACAACACCAGCGCTGCCATTATGGAATCGATCGGCGTCTTTGAAAGACAATGCATGTCAGAGCATGTCTTAACACATATACATCCGCTCACTCTAAATATAAAAGACACGTAAATAACGAATCACTGTACAATAAATATAATATCGATAGAATCGATAACTTCATAATCAAATTAACCAGAAATTACTTTGCCATTACAGATCAAATCAGAGACAACAGCTTAATTTTTCCATACTCGTTCACAATATTTTACAAATACACAATATTTTACAGAATATAATAAACTCGAATAAAGTTTTATTTTGTGTAGACTGTCTCATCTCATAATAAAAACTGTATGTACAAAAACAAATGTTTCTGGACGATCCCGAATGTTTATTTTTAAGTTATATTAAATGAAATAACTATGTATATTAGTTATAAAGTAAAAACATTCAAGACATTAGATATTGAATAAACGTTACCTAAGATCATATTGATTTTTTTTTCTAGCACGGAATTACTCGCCTTAATAAAGACAGCATCGAAAGGAAATAGGGGGCGTGGAGGATCTTACGCGATCTATCCATCTGTATATTTCTCACGTGACTCCGAGATGCTACGAGTCGTGTCCTGTTCACCCATTTTCGAAGGACCTGAACCAACCATGACCGGAGTAGCTTGCATGGTACTTATCTTTAATACCGTAGACTTCGCTGACATGAAACTTCGTGTTTCACTCCTATATTTACGATGCTCCTTCCACTCGGTACACTCAATTTTAACATCAGCCCAATTATTTGAAAATTAGACGTGTTTAGAACGAACAAGTTAATCTTAGTTGCGACACATTAGTTTACGTATACTTAAGGGGAGGGTTCCGGTGTATATCTTTGAACAAATCAATCTTTTTTTTTTTACATTTTTCACGTCTTTAATACTTAAAGAATAAGTAGATTTTTAAAAAAATTCGGAAGCATAAAATTGCCGATTTTATATTGAAGTTTTCTGAGTACCACATTTATATTATTATGTTAGTTGTGTTTCATCGTGATTATTAAATCATTATTTAATCATGTATATTTTTGTCCGACTTTTCGGAATACGTGGACATGTTTAAAAAAGTTAACAAAATAAATTCCGTCCAGTATAGCTAATGTTCACCCTAATGTATATAGATAATAATAAGCTGAATGCATATGTGTCAATTATATGGTATTTTCACGTGTAGTTTTTGAGAAAATTAATCTTGAAAAAGATCCACATTTTCAACTTTAAAGACGTTCTGTGCTTTAACAGTAATAGTTAGTTTTGAGTTGCAGAAACGTATTCTATACACTCTCATGAACAAAATGTTACAGCTCGATGTTACATTATTAAGGATGGGATTAAACTCAGACATGTGTTACTGCTTGTATTTCTTATTACTCGTCTAGGTTAACTCTTATTCAAATTGCTCTGGCTTGATAATAAAATATATGAATGATCCATGACTAGACTGTGGCTATTTATACAATTTTCAATTTTTGGAAGTGAAATCAAATAAACTCTTATTCTCGATAGCAGTAACCTTCGTAGAACTAAAATGTATAAAAATCGTACTAAGTTATGTCGAACTTTATACTATTATTCTAGAATGTTTTGAAAAATTTTAGAAGTTATAAATGCATACAGATCACTAGTCTATTCATAACTTATGAGTCGTAATTGATGATTCATAAATTATTGCAACAATAAGTGAACAGAGTGAAGTATATAAAATATGTCGAGGTAAAAGGATAAACCTAGACGAGGTGTAGGACCTTATGGGATTTCATGTCTTATATTCTGAAATATCGAATGTTCAAAAAATCAGAGATTTTGGTACGCCCTCTACGATTTAGAGTGGAGAATTTAGGAATTATATTGAATTATAAGTATCGAAAGCGTAGTTGCCAAATCACATCCCATTAATTGAACCTGAATATTTCATCTCTGTTTAAATACAATACTTTCTGTTTCTATGTACATTTTAAAGTTGAATAAATGCTTTTTCAATTTATATAAATGAACTTTTATTTATTGATAGAAAAAAATTATAATTGTTGTTGAAAATTAATATACCTATCTAGCGCTATTTTTATCTTGAAATTGATTCATATAAACTGTTGTTGGCTTCTTTGAACTTTTTACTACCAAATACAATTTTCAAAAGGACGGAAAAATATTCAAAAGATTGTCAACAAAAATTTTAATGACAGTTGTTATGCGAGGTTCCATCTTCGTTACAAGTTGCGGCATGTCTGTTATTATCGATAATTGTTATCGATAAGCAATTGTTTTAAAACTGGTAGCAATAATGATCAATTAAGTTTGAACTCCAATATGCTTTTACGATATAACGATAAGTCAGGTCAGCAATAAACAGCATTTTATACAGATTTAGTGTTTATAATTAATAAATTCTTGTACAACTTATGCAAATATTTGGGATAAAGAACTAATAATTGTATTATAATTGTAATTGTATTAAAATTGTAATAATTGTATTGATTAGTTAATTTGATTATTTATTTGATTTTTAATTTGATTTATTTATTTGGACACTTATTATTGAAAATCGGGATACCAGGAACAAGTGTCAAGCAAGGCGGAAACATTTTTTAATTTGTTTACATCAGAAATAGGTAAGTTTTTGTATTCAATTTTCTTTATTAAGCAATTCTACAAAGAAATGTAAGTATAACTCATATTTTTATAATTTTTGTAATGATTGGCACCCAAAAAGACAGAAAAAAATGTATGTAATTAAGCACAGTAAGCAAAGACATACGTGAGTGGTACCAACGTCGACTACGCATAGCGACGGCCCTGGTGAGTCGAGAAAACGCAGTAATGGCCGTCTGGCGCGAACAAGCTGTCAATAAATATTTTCTGAACCTTCTCGTATATTAAGGGAACCAAATACTTTTCGTAAATGGTTTCTTTACCAGAAATGTCTGTAGAATGCTATCCTGTATAGTACATTCCAGCTAGATAAAGGATTTTTCACATAAATACAAAAATAGGGGGTACAAAGTATCCACGTCGGCACATTTTCAAACTTTAACAACCATTTATGACTATTAGAAAGTAAATAAAAATATAATTGGCTGTATGGATATGTAGAGGGGAGTCCCCTCTATCTCTTGACTCAAATGCGAACTTTCTCGCGTGTTTAGTTTTTACGTAACACAGCATTTTTTATAAAAATCATGTAGTTTTACAAAAACCAATATTTTTTTAAAATGTTGCGTAATAGAGCAATTATGCTTTCGGATTTGGTTTTAGAATGACAAAGTCTATAAGAATCACCCAACGGGTATTGCAAAACACGAAATAAGTTTTATTTTGTTGGACAGTGTAATAGGAACAAAATTATGTCATCCTATAACAATAACAATACGGTTCTAAACAGTGAATATATTTGTGTATACATTATATTTATAAAGTGCATATTAAGATTTGGCTGTTTACAAGATTTCGAATTTTGCTGTTAAACATATTCTTTATTGTACGTACAGTTCCATTAATTTATTATTTAAACCCATCATAAAGTTTAATTAATCACAATTAATGATATCGAAATTAGTATTTCAAATCGTTGAAGCATTTTAGAAAACAATATTCTATATTCTATTGTATAAGCGAGACTGCAGTGACTATATATGTATAGCTACTTTGAATTTTAATTCCTACCACTAACGACGCTGTCAGCAAATTTTAGTTCCAGTTGGTAATACAGGATGTGACATGAAAATGGTAATGGGGTTACGTGCCCCACAAAAGTGGGCCACGAAAATACATTGGGTGATAGGTCAATATAGCTATAGCTCGTCTGTGGTAAAACTATGTTTCGCCTATTTTTGTCAGTAACATAGTCACTCTATCTTTGGTAGATACATAACTTGTAACAGTTGTCAACTATTTCAAATATTAACCATTGATCATTACCAAATTGTACTTGTAGGCTAAAGTTGACAATACTCCAAGTATATATAAATAATTCGTGACACCGTGCTCATTTAATCCTTCTGACTTAATTCTGTCCGTTTGCAACTACATAAAACTACTACTACTACTTCTATTTGCATGAAATGAATATAGAAACATTTTAATTTCACTGTCTGAAGAGTCTTTAAATAAATGTAGTTTAAAAAACCTTAATTGTGTCAATGGTTTTCTCAGAAGAAAAATACGAGTTCGAAGCCAGATATTATTACTTAGAATATTTGATGATAGCATTAGAGTTTAGGTTTCAGCAACTGAAAGAATATGTCTATGTAATTGTACGTGTACGCAAAGAGAGCCGGATATGATAAGAAATTATCATTCGGGGGCACGAACGGCGAGCCCACACAACTGTTCAGGACTCGGTTTTATCGCCGTTGAACTTGATAACGTGTCAAAAACAGTGATATATGTAGGTACATGGGAAACTCTTAAATACAATATAAGAGACAAAATAGTAATATTATTGTATATTTATACATTGCCGTATAATATGTATACATACATATACATACACAAACCCAAACAATATACGTGCAATAACATAGTTAATAAATATCACTCCAAAATAACTCGATCTTTCATAATGGCTTAATTAGGGAACTGAAGATACGGAATAAAAATTATTCCATTTCCAAAATTATTCTACTCTATTTCCAAATTATTCTGAATAAGAAAAGATATTTATAATAATACAATAGATACCCTGATCTTATACATCAGGGAGACGAAATTTTATTGTGAAAGATATAATTTCGAATACAATAGGTTCTTTCAAATAGAGTATTTACAATTTAAGGGGGCCGGGGGCACTTTGATGACTGTGTGAAACTACACATACATATAAGAAACCCATATACGTATACGAAACTTGCAAGGGTTTACGGGGACTCAAACTAACGCTTCAATATCACAATAAGCAATTCAGAAGTAATCAATTTGGTTTCCTAAAAGTTCAATCAGACTTCGCCGGCGGTGAGTATCGCTGTCCTTTTCTTCGTTCAGCGCGGATCAAAGAATAATGACTTTTCTAACTTATGCGACGTCAAGACCCGTGCTGCTGACATAAAACGCGGATTCACTGTATATATGTAACATATAACATCATATATTTAAAGAAAAATATATATATTTATGTGAAATTGTAAATTTGTAAATTTGTATCTGTTTCTTTGTTTAACTTCAGATTTGATATATAGAATAAAAAATATGATAAATTGTAAAAAGCTGCTTTTAAATTTCGTTCAAATGATATTTAAATAAAATTTTTTTTAATAAAAAGCTTGATAGGAAGTGAGTTCCGGCACCTTTTTTTTTAAAGCCCTGGTAATATATGATATATGAAATTATTATAATGTTAACAGTAGATTCAATTGAATAAAAATCAAATGATTCCCTTATTTTTTGAATACACGTGACCGTCATTCGAGTTTCCTTTCAGAGATATCAGCAAAAATCTGCTGGGGTAATGTTACAACGAGTCCTGAGCATACCTACGCGCCAGTGGCAGTGTATGTGTTAGCATGTGTTCGTCGGCTGAATCGGGCTCATGAGAGAAGAATCAGTTTCACAAAACTAAACTTGTACATAAAACGGTTTTTATGACATGGCAACAGCGAGACGAAGAATGAAATGTGGCAACCATGTCTAATCGCCAGCCTTCTCTCTCAGTTTCCGTTTCTCTCTTCCGCTACTGTTTAATTTTCTTACCTTACTCTGGCAGAATTTAATGCATTCTTTTTTACCGATACATCGTGTGTGATGAAGATCGTCACAGAAGATTATAACCACAGCACCTATCGGTCGAAAATCTTAATGCATTTAACAGCTTTGTCTATTGACCATAGTGGACCATAGTGGACCATAGATTGACTATAGTGTGACGATCAACTCCGTCAAGGTCCATCCCAATCGAGTCGACTTTACGCAGCATTGAAAATGGAATATGATACATCACACTGTTGTCATTTATTTATTTGGAAATATAAGAATGAAATTTGTACCGATCCGAATATATCCAAGACAGACATCATCAAGATGTCATCAAAACAAACGTGTTCATCTTCGCGTATTTTGGTCACTGCCATATTGTTCAAGGATAGACGACATTTTGTTTTAGGGTAAACACGTACTAGTGTGACAATAGCCACGACCGCGACAATGGTTGGCCGCATGCGGCCAATTTAACAAGAATATGCATGCATCAACGCGAACCAAGCGACCTAGCTAAGTGTCGCCAGATCAACACTTGTTTCCCAATTTTACCACGCTATTCTCCAAGTTTCCGAAGTACTTCACCTGTGTCGTGCATACTCCGGTACTGGCAGAGAGAGGGGGGTAACTTTTTCCCCTCAATTCTGTGCTGTGGTGCTGGCCGCGCGGCTAGTCGTTCTTTTGAACGTTCGATGTACGGCTAGTGTCACCAGATGAGGGTAGAGAGCACGAATTGAAGGAAAAAAGTTACCCTCTTTCTGTCAAAACCTGAACATGCACAACAGAGACGAAACGCGTCACGTGACCAGATCGCAGTCGAAGCGTGGGGAATAGCGCGGTAAAAGGGGAAATTAGAGTGGGGGAACAAGTCTTGATCTGGCAACTATGTGACAGGCCACGACCAGCCGTTGGTCGTGAACACAGAGATATTCGCATACAGTACGTCTACTTAAACGTGCACAGTAAGCATTGTATTTCCGTTGTCCAGCTCCAGGAAACAGTAAAGTACATTTTCACGTGACGTTCCAACGGTCTCTAGAGCGTATATCTATCTGCTATATAAATACATTCTCAAAATTACAATATGTTTCAGTAATTCCGCATAGTGCTATATTCGAAGTTGTACTATAATTAAACTTCAGAAAGAAGGTTTCCTAGTAGCATTTCTGGTCGGCATTTTGTTGGGCCTTCGTTGCAGTATTGGTTGGCTGACCGTTAGAAATAGTGCCTTTTTATGCAGGTGCATCAAAGGTCGTAGTTAACGTAGGGTCATCGTTCCTACAATACGAACAGCCAACTGGGCCCGCTATTATATCATTCATGCACAAGAGAAACGTTAAAACTCAAAATTTTTCAGTTTTCATTTTATTGCATTAAAATACTCGCCAGTGGTGTATCTCGAATGTAGAAAATCGTCACAAATGTAGTTTGAAAACTGACCCCAAAGATAACACTTGTGCCTCTATTCTGCAAGTTGTTTTTCATGTTGATGCATGAGGAAAACCGTCACTACTCAAAACATTCAGTTGACTCCTGAGCTTTATAAGGAAAAGACCGCTTTCTGATCTGAGGAAAAGTTAGGTCATTTATAAGTATCGTGTTTTTAACAATCTAACAGATACTTCTGTTTCTTTTTTTGTTTTGTATCTCATGAAATTACACAAAGTATCAATTATACAGGGTGAATTACGAATCAAGATCATTAGATATTACTCTACTATTAGCGGTCCGATAGAAAACGTTTTCATCCGCTTTTGCATGGTTTCAAGAGAGCATTAACGCGATTATAAAAAATTATTTGTCAACTGTTTCTTTTTATGTTTTTTCAAGGTCACCTCGAATTTTTTGTAAATAAACATATAAATTTTTTACGCCTATCTGTTAGAGTAGGGCTGCTTAACTTCTTTTCTGTCGCAATTTTTGTACGCCTATCTATTAGGGGATTTCAAGACGAATTCGGTAAATATCGGAACATAACTTTTTTTTATCTGATATAGATGTTTTGTTTCTAGATCTTTTTTTCTCGATTTAGATGAAAAAGTGATGAAAAAAAAGTTGTGTTCCGATATTTACCGAATTCGTCTTGAACTCCATCAGATAGGCGTAAAAAAATTATATGTTTATCTGCAAAAAATTCAAGGTGACCTTGAAAAAATATAAAAAAAGTTGACAAATGATTTTTTATGTTCACGTTACAGCTCTCTTGAAACCATGCAAAAGCTGATAAAAACATTTCCGATCGGATTGCTAATAACAGAGTAATCTCTACTAATCGCGATTCGATATTTGAAGAAAAACGTCACAACTGTAATTTTTTAGTTTTTTTAATATAATTGTTAGATTTTATTTGTTTTTACTTGCAGCTGCAGCTAGTTAAACTATCAAAGAACTTCGAAGCACTCTCCTGTAAAATTTGTATTTTTTTATTTGTGACGTTTCTCTTGAGCATAAGCGAATATTATTCTGATCTTCTGATTTATGGTTGTTTTTACAATATATCATAGATAAAATATAAACAATATATTTCTACGGTGAAAATTAAGCGGATACGCTACCGGCGAAACTACAGAGGTCTTTTTATTTATTGTTTATTTAGAAGGCTTTTACAATTTTACCGATTCGTACAATAGCTATAAAAATAGATATGAAGTTTTTCTTAACTAATACACAAAGGAACATTAGATCTATACAGTTTTGGTTTTTAGCTTGAGGGTTGGCGTCAACCTACCCCTCATAGTTTTTGATCGTATTGCACGGAATACATTGGAGGACAGTTCACATTCGCAAATGTTTTGGTTTTTTTTTTTTGTATTCCTTGTCCCTTTTGTATCCCTTGTGGGATTGTGATGCGGTAAAATGAGATGGTGTTGCTGTTATCTACAAATGAGAGAGGTGATATGGAAATGAAGTAAGTGGGAGAAGTGGGTAAAGGAAAGTAAAACGGCAAGTGGGATCGTTGTGCTATATCAGTATACTTGTGCGAATGTGGATTGATTAGACTCCTGGGGGATGAAGTATACGCTTTTTCTTGCTCTGTAGCGTGGGATATGATACAGTTGGAACTGCATCTTTGTTCTTTATGTGTTCGTATCTGTCTAGGAATATAAATGCCTCGGATAAGATAATGGGGATTATTTGTATTTTTCGTAGTTTCGTAGTATTTAAATTATAAACTTATCGATTCTGCTGATGTTGGTTTTGTTGTATATATATATCTTTTGTAATTCGAGTGAGCTGATCTGTATGAACCGAGACACGCTCCGAGACATCGCCTTTCGAAAACTCGCATTGTTTCCATTATGGAAGCACTGATGTTGTACTAAATTTCATTGCCATATGTTGGAATTGGCAGTTGGTAATCAACGGTTGGTAACAGATTAATTTTTCTTTTCGGCTGAGAACGCGGAGGTGAAAGAGTCTTGCGAAAGCACCGAAATCTTTTCTTGCTTTTTGTAGCTGTACTTTGGGGTAAACATTTAATAAGACTCTACTGTCTAATTCTAATCCTAGATATTTAACTGATTCTTTGTGTGGGATTCTGAAGCTGGATTCTAGGTCGCAAATTAAGTAAAAACATTTTAAATTCTTGAGTTGGTAACTGTTTCCTGCTTTGTGGGTGGACCTGAACAGGATGATTTCACATTTTTCTGTGTTCACTTTTAGCTTCCACGATATGTAACATGTAAAGATGCTATTCCTTGCATTTTTTAGAACTTCTTGTACTTGTTCAGGGTTTACATCTGTGTGATATACTATCAGGTCATCTGCATAAGCTATCATGGAGCTTTCCGTTCCGGGCCAAATAGGTTTAGTATGTCGCTAGTAAATATGTTGAAAAGGACTGGGGTGTCTGTTGTACATTTTTGGAGGCCATATTTTGAATGAGTGGGTCGAGGTCAGGTAGGTTCTGAATGACCTGTTCCTTATCATAGAGTTGATAGGTTTTATTAAGATTAAGCTTTTATTAGGTTTTATTAATCCGTCTATTTAAATTATATCGAAAGCTTTCTCGAGGTCGACTAGACAGGCACCCACACAGTAGCCATCACTCAGAGCGAGATCGACGTCGCAGGACGTCGGAGGACAGTTTGGCTAAACCTTACTTCGGGAAACCAGAAATTTTTAACTTTTTTTATGTAATCCTGTAGATTTTGGCGAGAAAATGCCGACAATCCAAATTTTAATTCTAGGAGATCAGTACTTCAAAAGATATACGCGTGTAAAGATGTGCGATTTCCAACGCTTTTGACAGATATGCACAACCATATTGGTATGTACTCAGATATTGTCCAATGAGTGGAGCCACGAAAAGGTTAGACTGAGTTAGGTTGGGGCGGGGGGCGGCTACGCTCACAAATCTACATTATCGACATTGCCGTGTGCTTGTGCTGCCATCTAGCGGCTCCGCTCGATAGACAACGCGCGACACTGAGTATATAACAACATGGTGGCGTCCTTACCTGTCAAAAACGCTTAAAATCGCTCAATTTGAAACACTCATAATTTTTGAACTACTGATCTCCTACGATGAAAACTTGGATTTTCGACATTTCCTTGCCAAAATCTACACGATTACGTAAAAAACTTTTTCTGGTTTCCCGAGGTAAAGTATAACCCAGTTTGTTTATTGCGTGTATTGTAGAGTGGCGTTTTCTGAACCCATATTTGTTTTTCGGCGATGATGTCTTTGCTTTTGCAGATGTCTAGATTCCTATCGTTGATTATTTGTTCGTAAACTTCTCCAATGTTCGGAAGTAAACTAATCAGGTGGTGCTTGTCCGGCAACGAGGGCTGTTGCCTTTTTTGACAATGGAAATGATCTTGGCCACATGGTATCCAGATTTCCAATAATAAGTGTCCAACGGTAATCAACAAGCATCGCACATTAATCTTTTCCATTGTAACGTTTTTCCATTGTTGAAATATCTTGATGAAACCGTTCTCCATGTTCATCACTCACGTCACCATGGTTTGCAGAAAAAGAATCTAAATGCGAATGCAAGAAATCCATTTTTAGCGACATGTTGCATCGTAGCTTTTCACAATTTTTTAGAAGTTTATTCACTACGGATACATAACAGTTTTCTGATTTATGTTTCCCAAGTCAACTTTTTCCACAAATGAAGTACACACTCGTTTTCCTAGTTTATTTAATTTTTTACTAAAATCTGTGTCATCAATTAACTTTTTTTATTTGGTGTCCGATTAATATGCCTTCTTTTATTTTAGCTTCAGAAATTGCCGGAAATTTAGTTTTTAAATATTCAAATGCAGGCCCAATTTTGTCTGTAGCTTTAACAAAATTTTTCATTATTCCTTTTATATGTATTGGTGGCAAAATCACGTTTTATGAATCAACAAGATTTTCATGTTTTATATTTTTTGTTCCTGGAATTAATTTTCTTCGTTGTGGCCAATCTTTCTTCAGGTAATGCTGACTTCTTGCTCTGCTATCCCACTCGCAAAGGAAGCAGCAATATTTTGTGTATCCGGCTTGAAGACCGAGTAATATTGCTATAACTTTCAAATCTGCACAAATTTTCCACTTATATTTGTTATACTTGATTTTACATAATACAGTCTTCATAAAGTCATAGCATTCTTTCATTGTTGTTGAATATGCAACGGGGATGGAAGGATATATGTTTCCAATATGGAGTAATAAAACTTTTAAACTTGATTTTGGCGAATCCATAAATAGCCGTCATTCGGTTGGAACATGTTCAAAACCTAATGTTCTTGCAAGTGAATTTATATCACTACAAATGCATAGGTCATCGGACATAAAAAAAATATTGTTGCAATGTATGCTGCCGGGCTCTGAAGTAGGTGATTTTCGTTGTATTCTTCAATAAACTCCACTCTTGTATAGTCGCAATCCTGAAAGTTCTGCCTGGTCTTTCGTTAAATTTAAATCTCTTACGAAATCATTGAGAACCGACTGCGTTATTAAATGTGGTTCTTTTGAATAAAATGCAGTATATTCTTCACGTTCTTCTTTTTCTCCTTTTTCTTCTTTTTCTTTTTTTTTCTTCGGTAGCGTCAAATGTCTCAGATATCATTGCAGGAGGCACAGGGAATTCTTCCGAATGCATAACTGGCCGAATAGCAGAAGATACATTCGGATACACCATTTTTGTCTTTCCTTTTACATTGAACCCACATAGTTTGGTTAAACAAAAATAACAGTTTGTCACGTGATTTGTAGGCTCCGTCCATATCATTGGTATTGTGTGAAAGGCATTTTCCTTTTATCACCTCTCATCCACGATAGAAGACCCGAGTCACAACGCTAACAGGAAGTATGAGGAGCCCAATCTTTATTCTGATCCCCAAGTTTACATTGAAAACAATTTTCATATGCAAATTTTAATGTAGGAGTTATATTTCTGAATTTTGATTCTAAAACACTTTCACCACAAATATAACAGACGGAGTCCGGCAGATTTGTACACCTTCGCGACATTGTATTATGTAAAATAATATCACTAAATAAATAAATATATATATATATAATACACACACGCACGCTACACTATTAAAATACACTACTAAAGTACACTACTAAAATACATATATTATATGCACAAAAACTAAAATGCTATAAATAACTATAAAGTTTTTTATGATATTTTATCGCGTTGAAATGCAGATTTAAAATGCTTAACACGACTGACTTCGACAAATTTCAAACCGAAACTGAGCTCTGACATATGAAATTTTCTTACAGACTACAAAATAGTTACAATGTAAGGAAAGACAGCAATGCGGTGACTGGAAAATTTTATTTTCAGTAATTGTTATCTTATCTTTATAATTGTAATACCAATGGACATTCGAGATTCTTCCGATTAAAATAAGTCCAAACACAATGTAAATGGGATTATTTTTATCGATTTAAGTACATAATTAAGACAGATTGTTCCATACTAAATCGATAAAATGTCGCGGAAGTGTATAAATCAACCGGACTGTTTCTGTTATATTTATGACGAAATTATTTAAAAATCAAAACAAGGAATACAATGCCAGCATTAATCTTTTATCAAGATATTTCAACAATGGAAAAACGTTACAAAGACTAATGTGCGATGCTTGCTGATTACTGTTGGACACTTATTATTGAAAATCGGGATCGCTTGTCAGGTACAAGCGTCAAGCAAGGCGGAAACATTTTTAAATTTGTTTACATCAGAAATAGGTAAGTTTTTGTATTCAATTTTCTTTATTAAGCAATTCTACAAAGAAATGTAAGTATAACTCATATTTTTATAATTTTTGTAATGATTGACACCCAAAAAGACAAAAAAAATGTATGTAATTAAGCACAGTAAACAAAGACATATGTGAGTGGTACCAACGTCGACTACGCATAGCGATGGCCCTGGCGAGTCGAGAAAAGGCAGTAATGGACGTCTGGCGCGAACAAGCTGTCAATGAATATTTTCTGAACCTTCTCGTATATTAAGGGAACCAAATACTTTTCGTAAATGGTTTCTCTACCAGAAATGTCTGTAGAATGCTGTCCTGTATAGTACATTCCAGCTAGATAAAGGATTTTTCACATAAATACAAAAATAGGGCGTACAAAGTACCCACGTCGGCACATTTTCAAACTTTAACAACCATTTATTACTATTAGAAAGTAAATAAAAATATAATTGACTGTATGGATATGTAGAGGAGAGTCCCCTCTATCTCTTGACTCAAATGCGAACTTTCTCGCGTGTTTAGTTTTTACGTAACACGTCATTTTTTATAAAAATCATGCATTTTTACAAAAACCAATATTTTTTTAAAATGTTGCGTGATAGAGCAGTTATGCTTTCGGATTTGGTTTTAGAATGACAAAGTCTATAAGAATCACCCAGTGGGTATTGCAAAACACGAAATAAGTTTTATTTTGTTGGATAGTGTTATTTGCAAGTGCGGCTTCTTCACCGATATCAATGATCTTGAAATATGTTATTAAGGGCATTATTCTGAACAACTTTTTCCTACACATGTTACCGCCGGACGACCTTGGTTTTGCGAGATACTTGCTCCGCCCCTCCTCCTGAATCCCCCTTCCCAAGTTTAATCCAGGCCTAACTGAATTTCGTTCATTTAGTTTAATTTTTCTTCAAGTTGTCAAAGACCACGGAGAGTTAGATTTCTAGAACTATTTGAAAAGAATCTTGGTTATGTCTGGGTTAGATTTGACTTTGACCTTCCGGACTAACTTAATAGGCATTTTGGCATACTTTCAACTATTTTCCTGCAATGATCGGGATAGTATGAACTACGGTGCGCAAGGTAATAGATCGTTCTAGTTAAACATAGATAATTATTTAAACCAATATATTTTACTTCTTATGTTCTCATTCCAATCTCATTCCAAGCGTAGAAACAACAATAGGTACAATACCGTGACTTGTTATGATAACAAAAAAAAACAATATAAAGTAAAGGTATGTGTGTACTGTCCCTGCCTCACAAGAAGTCTCTCGAGACGGCATAGTGGCAAGAGGGGCCCTCGCTCGCATCTAATGGTTAACTTTGACGTCACACACTTTAACCAATAATTCGGCTAGAACCGAAAATGCGTATAAAATGACCCAATCGGACGACTTACAGCCGCATTCCTGCCGAATCTCTGGCAGGGGACTTTTTGTGAGACACGCAGAGTATGTCATGTTGTAAGTTAGAAGTAGCAACAATAGACACGAAAGTTGTCTAGCAGTAACATGTATAGGAAAAAGTTTTTCAGAATTATGCCCCCAACAACATATTTCAAGGTCATTGAAATCGGCGAGGAAGCCGCTATTGTAAATAATCACCCCGTAATATAGTCAGGTTTGACACACTTGTTTGTTACGCAGAACCATATTCTTGGTTCTGGACCGCAATATGTAGATAATAAATGCGAAACAGTTTTATAAAAGTGTAAATTGGGTAACCATCTCTTCTTTCGCAAATCGCCGTGCGTAGAAGACTTGCACGGGAAAAGGGATTTGAAGCGGGTAAATATTCTTTTTATAAGTGGTTCGGCGTGGTGGTAGCCGTGGGCATCGTTTTTGCGCGGGAAAGGTATTTTCGTTCTGGGATCCGCTTTGTTGGTCCGTGTGTTAAAATATCTTTGCACGTTAGAAAGTGTTTGCGGTCGGAAGATATTTTAGGACATGAAAACGTTTCCTCGGTGAGGTGAGGTCAACGAAGTCGTAGCATAAAGGAGGGAACTACGAGCGATAAAAACCTCGTAATGCATCTTAAATGCAAGAATTTTGTGATACGATAATAAACAGCCAACACGAAATTCACCGAACGACACGATCCCCTGTGCAGACTGTTTGACGGATGCAATATAAAATTCGAATCATTACCAAGGAAAACGGAAATGAAATGGTAAATTGGAAATAAAATGGAACCGTTGCTGCGTTACTATCCCCGTATTGTAGGTGTTAGTATTGAGCCAACGGTGAAGGATATGTGTGTACCTCGCATACTTTTCACTCTTTATAAAATACTAATTCTAACTTGAGATTCACTTGTAAGAGAATAAATTGTTACGCGTAATTGCACAATGCAAAGATCTTGAACATTTGTTACTCATCATTATAGGATTTAAAAAACTTGGGCCGACGTATTCACTTTGCAATAACACGCCGGAGTCTCTGAGAACCCAAGAAATATATATTTACATTATTTTTTTTTAATAATTGGTCATTGTTTTGTGTAATTCTCATGTGCAGTTTTTGAGAAAATAAATTTTGAATAAAATACAAATATTCAACGTTGCGAATGTCTTGTCTTTTAAAAGTAATAGTTACACTACTACTACACTAATAATGACATACTACACATAAAGTGATATAGTTTCATATTACATTAGGGGTACGTAAATATGTTTATGTACTTTAATAATGTTTAGGATTTTAATAATAGCGCTAAGGACTGGTTGATTACGCCGATAAACTAGTTGTTAATAATAAATCGATATTACTTCACAACGAAACCGATACCAATAATCAATAATTATCCAAAACGGTTATTAGAAAAGAAAATCAATTTCGTAATACCGTAAGACCCTCGCTCGTCCTGAGCAAGCAGGAAAATTATTGATAGATCTTGTTTAATATTACCTCGGCAATTCAAGTCAAATCCATTCAAAACGTTGCGGTTAAAATTAAAAGGAAAGGACGAAAGAAATTTAGCAGAAACGGAAAACATAACAAACAAAACTATAGACATTCAATCAGGAAAAATATATTGATGAATTTTTGGACAAATGTTGATTTACTCTCCCTGCATAAAGATACTAATTCACTGCTTATTTAAGATAATTATTCACCATGTAACAACTACAAAAAGATAAAAGGAAATAGTATCAAATCAGTTCCCAAAATTTAACAGAAATAAATTTGGATAAAATTTGGACAACAAACAAATTATTATAGAATGAATTATTTATTTCACACAATATTTTGAGAATTGTTTAAATGAAGACATTGCTGTGAGAACTAACAATACTTCGTACAGTTGTATTTGTGATATGGTATCGTCCAATATCGTAACTCTCAACCAGTTAAATGCTCATAAGAGGCTTATAAACCAATACCTAATATTACTTCTTCCAGTATGTGTAAAAATTCTGAAGTAACATCTCCACTGTTCAATAAACATATAAAGTAATAAATGAAATACTTTTTTATTGGAAAATGTATAATGCTGAAGGCTCTTTGCAGGCATTGAAAAGGTATTTATAAAATGTGGCTGCTGTACATTGACACAATTCGAACAATTATTTAAGAAAAAGAAAAACGGCGCAGCGCGGTGAGGCGTGCGAACAAAACAAAATAGAATGGAGCGCCAAAAGCATAGAGAGATGTACGCGAGGGTCCAAAGTTCCTCAATATATATTATTATTAGCTTTAGTTGTTTATTAAATATACATATGTATTCTCAATATTAACCCGGTTAGTCGCTTTACCATAACGATCCCAACATTTGCAAACAATATATGGTCTTAAGATATTCTTTGAACCCATCATCTCTTAAATGTAAAACATCAACCGACATAAAACCAAATACTTTTCCGTCTTGCATTTTTCCAATCAGAAAGTATCCATTTTCTTGTAATTTTTTCTTCTTGAAGAAAAATATAAAATATATAAATGATATCTGTAAGGAATAAATAACTCGCCGTGCCTGAATTTTTCTTTTGTTTTCATGCGCATATCACTTGACAATGCAAAATTTTGTAAATTAGACAGCAACTTTTGTAAAACAATTTTTTTGAGAATAGAACTATTACTTTTGTGATCGGTCATATTGTTTATTTATACAATAATGTTGTTATCAATTTCGTTGTATTTCATAAATCAAAAGTATAACATTTGAAAGACATGCAATATAATATTAATATTTGGTCCCGGAATTGCAGACTACTTCTAGGCCAGCTTTTATGCTGTATCTCTAACAGTAATAATAATATTGACAACAATTTAAACTCGTTTTTCTCGAAATCATATTTTTCAAACTGGTGTGCAGGATAACTAAAACACTAATTGACTAATTCATGGCGGTCAAAGTTTATTCACTTTGCTATACATTTTTCTAGGGATTTAACCTCAAGTTGCACATTATTTTTTACTTACTATATATTTTTAGGCTATATAATCCCAATTTATTTGGTTAAAAATGTCAAACGTTTCTTTTAGATATTGTAACTTTTGTAATTTTCACACTTTTCTATTGAATTTAGGTTCAATCCCAAAGTTGAATTAAGAAAAATTTGTATCTTTTGCATTCTGCTGATAGGGGCAGACGCTACACTGTATACCAGTGATGGGTATATCGTCGAAAATGATGAGAATACACATTGAGTTGTACTCAATAAACAATAAGAAGGTCTGAAGTAAAAAGATATTTTTTTAGTACGTTTACAACCCTTCATACCCCAAATCATCTTAGACTCATATAATTAGTATTTAACCAAATAAAAAATCATAAAGTCTACTAACGTTTATTGTACATACACGAGACTCCCCCCAATAGTGCTGTTCTTTGAGAATCTAGTAGGGGACACTGCCAAATTGTGTGGTTTAAATCTTGTTTATCATATTTGTAACCGCGTGTAGTCATTTATGTTACCTACTTGTGTCAAAGAAGAGGCAAGATTGCAATTATTGGATCTACATCAGTAAAACGTTTATAATTATACCAAGGTTTGTTCTTACCTTTAAGTTAATATTGAGAATATTCCTTCCCTTCTCTTTGCCCCTGATCTTCTATAATTTTCGTACACCTAAAGTTACATTCGTATTTGAAGGTTTCGCGGAAATCTGTAGTAAAATCAAGACTTGATTGATCAGCTTTGAATCAGCGGAGATTCGTCAAAAAAGTTGTTATAAAATTGTCCTTGACGAAGAAATTCAAGGTCAATTTTTTAATTGCATGAATCCTTCGCTTGGAAAACGATGTTACAGTTTCTAACGTTGTGGTCTGTGGCTTGAGCATCATCTTAATTGCCATAGGAGAGAACCATCGATATATATGCATCTTAATAATCGTACTTGATCACCGACTTCGATATATCCACCATTATTGCATAAACAGATCCTTAATCCCTCTTCTAAATTATTGCGAACTTTTTCGTAAATATTGGGCACTGACTATACACGACGCATAGCATTTTCAATTCGCAATTTTAATTCAATTGCATATTTTGTTTAGAAAATAGTGAAGAAGATTGAATTCAATGTTGGCTGCCAAAATATGAGTCCTCGAGGCTTATAACGATATTTGCGATTGTTGTAAATTATTATTAGTAATTTTGTCTATATCCAGTATTAGGCGATACTTCACGATTTCTTAAAATCATATTGTATAATGTTAATTTAAAGTTCATCATTACGGAAGTTTTGATTATTTTTCATTTTATTTTGCTTTATAGGATTGTTAATTTTTAAATAACACAAAATAAAACGGATAAAATATTATACATTATTATTAATTTAAATAGTTTTACTGTTTTCAGATTTTAGATTAAATTCGATGTACTGTATTTATTTCTAGGTTGAAAGGGTTTGTTCTTATATATATTTTTGGATTACAAACACGTACAAGAGAGCTTTAAGAAAATCAGTAAATATTCCAAAATCATGATTAGTGCCTCTATTGTCATTTAACACCGTCATGCATAAGTAGTATAACTGCTTAACTTCAGTGGGTATATTATAGTAATTAATTATGTAATTATCTTATTTAGCTGTATACGAACATATGTTCACGTTGCCGTGTAATCCAGATAGAGTTACAAACTAGTAAATATTTTGTCAAAGAGAATGCAATAAAATAATTGTGTATTGAAACAATCCTTGACCAATCCTTTATTCTGTACTGTTATACAGGGTATCCCATTTAAATTGAACCAGTCGAATATCTCCGAAACTGTTGATGATACTAAAAAATGTTCCAGATAAAAGTTAAAAGGTATCAGTGGGCACACTTTTCGATGTAGATATCTTTTTTCTATGTGGTCGCATAGAGATCGTATGAAGGACAACTTTGTTCATTTAAATGCAATCATGTATATTGTTTAATGCATTAGTCAATGCTTCTCGTTATTCCCTGCACAAGTGTACTGAATCACTTATGGCGAAAAATCATTAGTTTAGAAGATATGTTGATTTTAATAATGAGTACAGTAGTTATTACTGCACAGATCTTAGCACTCTCTTTTCTAAGGTCAGTATTCGAAAGTACGACCTTCAGAAATATACTCCAACTCTAATTGAATTATGAACTTCTTAACGCATTTCTACAGATATTCGCTGACACGGTTGAAGAATTTTTCGTTTTAGATCATCTGGACTTGTACATTCTTCCGTGTAAACTTTATTTTTTAATTACCTCCATAAGAAAAAAACTAATGGCGTCAGATTAGGGAATATTTCGTTTAGTGGACGTACTTTTGAATACTGTCTCTAGAAAGGTGAGAACTAAATCCTGTACAGTGTTAACACCTGTACTCATCATTAAAATCAAAATATCTTGTAAACTAATGATTTTTTGCCGTAAGTGATACAGTACTTTCATGTGGGGAATCACGAGTAACATCAAGTAGTACATTAAAAAAATATACGATTAAATTTAAAAATACAAAGTTGACCTTAACATAACCTCCACGTATCCACATAGAAAAAAGTATCTACCTCGAAAAATGTGCCCCCTGAAACCCTGATCGATTTGAATGGGACACCGTGTATATTGTGTAAGACGCTAAAAAATCCTTAACTACTCTTGTCCTTTCATGTTTATTGTACTTTTTCCTGTGTGAATTGCGTAAAAGAGGTCCAGCTGCCCCGTCTCCAAAACAATGTTGCAAAATATAAGGAAAACAGTAACATGTGTGAGAACTCATCACACGGTTATCATGATACCTACATACTTACATGAGACCATAGAACAACGTCGACAATTGTGCTCCTTAATATAAAGGTTAACATCGCGTTTACATTGTTTAAATATCAACTTTTACACACTTCTTGTATACATACAACAGGTATATTCGGAAACATTATATTTGTTCTACATATTCCGCTAGTTATGCTTTAATATGTTTGTGCTGGTTTATAGTCTTCAGTAAAGTAATAAGATTAATGTATTCCCAAGTATATTTTAGGAATACCTATACACAGATGAAATCTTTCAATGCAAAAAACGTGTACATACAGCTATCTTCGACCTTGTCTTTCAAATTTCTCAAAATATCTCGATTGGCAAGGATGTAGGATACAAAATTTAGAAGCACGTGGGAAAATAAAGCAACTGCCACATAAGACAGAAGTGTGTTCTGAAGCGACTGAACAATTCTAATCGCATAGTCGAACATTTTCTCTCTAAATTTGCCATCAAAAACAAATTTCAACTAGATACACCTGAATAATCGTATTGACAACTAGTATTATTAGTATTATTTCGGAGAAACACTTTTAAAGTTTGTAATTTTTATATTTAACGAATAGAAGATTTTCGTACACGTGACACTACTCGTAAAACCAATTTTGAACAAAACAAAAGTTACACACAACTGCTTTTAATAATCGGTACATTAAAAATACCCTTGTACAGTCATATTTTACTTTTAATTCCTTAAGACAATGTTACTTTGTTTTGCGATCAATTAATAATAACATGTAACAATGAAATCATATTTTGAAAACTTATAAAATGACTATGTTTTTCTTATGTTTTAATACCCTTATTAGCCGTAATACACTTTAATCCAAGAGTAATTCGAGTTTATTGTTATTATAACTTGACTTTTCTTTATTAAAGTATATTGACAAAAATAAAACCACAAAATTATTTATAACATAACAGATACATATCAAATGTTATCAAAATATATGATAAATAACATTTATGTACATCTCATTAATGTTGTTAATAAAGCTTACAGTTATTAAAGTAAAGTTACAGCTTATTCAATTCCGCAAACGGGACAAAATGATAGCAGTGATAGCACACTTAACGAAAAACTTAAAATATAAAACAATTAATTAATAAAAATCAAACCTCAATATTTTTGTAGAACCCCCTTTATATCTAATGACTTCAATTATTCTATTTGGTAAAGATTTATATATTTTTTAAATACTTTTTTGGCTAATATTCTCCCACTCGTTCAGAATACATTGTTTTAAATCGTTAATATTTTGAAATTGTCTGCCATTTTGGTATGTGGCTGTGGCAAGATGTCCCCAACAATTTTCGATAATGTTGAAGTTGAAGGATCTTGCCGGCCAATCTAAAGCACGAATATTCTTCGAAAAAAGTAGTGCTTTACTACTTTTGCCGTGTGGACTGCGGCATTATCTTATTGTGATATGCATTTATTTCCAGCAATTCTTACAGCATATGCGTTTCATTGTTCATTTATCATTTCAATATACAGTTCGCTATACATTCGTTCTTTTATTTTGATTTCTGTTTTACTCCGGTGTCCAATACAGGCCCAAACCATCATGCTACATCCACATACAAAAATTGCTGTTCCTTTCTCAAATCGTGATAGTAATAACCTAGGCCATCTGGTCCATCCAAATTAAATCTTTTTTCGTCAGTAAACATGACTTTTCGCCACTTTGTTCCCACATTTATAAGCTTTTCGGAAAATTGTAAGCGAAGCGCTTACGCTCTTTTTTTAACCAAGGTTTCTTCTGCAATTTCCTTCGCATTAAATGCTTGCATTTTTGTAAAACCCGACCTACATGTTTTATGTTAGTGTTTACACCAACACTTTCTGTGATTTTTATCGCAGTCATGCTTGAATTTTATGCTGTTCTTAATATTTCACGTTTTTCACGAAAATTAAACTTTGTGGACGCCCAGAACTCTTCTTTTTCCCGTAATTTTCAGGATTTTTTAATAAGTTTATAATTACTTTTCGGCTTCTATTTCCAACTTTTGATATTTTTGTTACTGAATATTGTTCTTCCTTTAAGTTCAATATTGCTAGTATTTCACATTCATTTCTAACACTGTACTATGTTCTTTTTATCACGTAAGCACAAATAAATGGAGTACACACTTTATCAATAAGGTTGTACAGTGTATGTATCCACTTCAGGATCTTATACACAACTGACAATGAGAATCGAAAATCTGCAGCTTGTGCTATCATTTTGTCCCTTTGCGGACCACAATATTTACGTTTTCGTTCCTAAAATTCTGTTGACGTAAATGTTGTGAATAATATTCAGTACATTATATTAGGTCGTCCCATGAGTTCGTGCCGTGGATATGTTTATAATATTCACCATTGAAAATTATTTTATAGTGACGGTTATGTATTTGCCAAACAGGTCAGAAAAGGTTTTAGAATAAAAGGGTGATTGCATATTTTATTTTTAGAATTTAAATGGTACAAGAGTAAACGGCACGAATTTATAGGACGGCCTAATACATATCGACATATTAAAGTATTAATTTTCTTCAGTTTATGGTATCAAACAAGAAAAAATATGTGATGTGCTATCTTTTTGTCCCGGAGTGTATTTCTGCACCAACCTAATATCTGAGAATAAATGAAATTTCGAATACAGGGCATGCGTGAGTATGATATGTGTCTCCAAGCGTCATGATTTAGTGAATTAAATTACGCAAAACAGATAACTTGCGAAATAAAAGCGAGGGGAGCCTCGTCCACAGTAAATTTTAACAGATGTTATGCTCCGAGAAGGATCCTCACTGCAAATACGTTTTGTGTATTCTCAAGACATTCTTCGTAATCTGGCGAGAGATAGCGCATCTTCCGTAAGCACAGTATTTTAAAGACCGAGAAGTCTTATCAAAAATGTGTTATTATCGCGGATCGAGTGTTTGCCATGAACGATACCAATTGTTGAGCCTGTTTGTACCACATTTACTCTATAATTTTTTACACTCGTGTTGCTAAAACAATTTTTCTATTATAATACTTCAAGCTCGTATCTTAATGTGTAGATTCCACGTTCCTTGCTTGAAAGTTTATGCATTTCTTTGAATACAGTAAACTTATAGTTGTTTTGTAAACCAGAACAGAACGGTGCAACATATCTAATATCTAATATTAATCTGATATCTAATATCTAATATCTAATAACTAATATCATTGTTATCTTTGATACTGTGCTAGATGAATACGTAATAGCTACAATTGCGTGTATAAAGGAGTACCTAATCGAAAATTTATCCTCCACGGCTTTAGTGTGTTACTAAAACAATTTTTCACTTATATCTCAGAAATAATAACCTATATTTCACTAATGTATCTATTCTATACATACATACATATGTACATTGTTGTTAAAATGTTTGAAACTCGTTTTGATTTCGAAACAAATAAAATTTTCTTTAAAGTCTACACATTACAACATTACAAATGTCTGCTTTCTTATTCCAAAAGCATTTCGCAGATTTCAGCATACCATTAACGTATACTATATACCATTAACTTACTTGTATATCTTGTAATATGACACTGTCAAATGTCTAATAGTCACAAAACATGTAAACAAAAGTTACACATGAGTTATTATTAATACTTAAGAGCTTCCTTTAATGACTTGCAATATTATATGTTAAAAATATTACAATAAATTAGAAGTATGACCAGCAAAATTTTATTTATTTAATTTTTCCAAGAGGATCACCTTTCATTTTGTACAAAATTTAACATTTTAAATTACATTATTGTCATTTTACTTATTGTTAGTGTCATTTTACTGAGTTTAACATAATGTGTTATAGTTGTTACATAATCTCCCTTAATATCTCTCAGTAAAATGTGAATATTTTTCAATACTCGGATGATAGATAATACAACAAATTATCTACTACATGAACATATCAGAGATTTAACAAATTATTAATTGCCAATGTATCTATATTTGTAAAGATTATTATTAAAAGGTAACAAGCAATGGGTTCATATTAATACAGAGCTTTACAGTATGAAAGTTGTTTGTGTGTAACGATGATTCTTATTTTTTCCTTTATTTCGATAGCTTATAGTATGTTCAATAACACATCGTTCGGAGTCACAAACGAAATCAAAGTTTGATTTATACATATACAGAAACTCGAAGAAAACGTAAGTTTGCTCGATTAATTAAATATATATATATATATATATTAATGTACAACTTAGATCATACAGAAGAAGTGTCACAATATTTAGAAAATTTATGTAAAAATATTATTCATTCATAATGGAGTATTACCTCCGTCTAGTAGTAGAACATTCTTTTCTCATTAAGCGTTACAGCTTTTTTTATTAAGTGTTTCGACAAATAACAGATGAAAAGTATTATGTTCTTTAATTTTGTATACTTATTTTTACAGCATAATGAATTTTAAAAAAGAGATATTAAATTTTTTCTATATATTTGTTATATATGTAATGTATATGTTATATATCTTTTTAAATAATATTTTTAATTATATTATGCTTTAAAAATAAATATAATTAATATTTGAATAGTAATTGGTACTCCCACTGTAATTGGGTCCCTTACGCTATTTTAATTCATACATACACGCACGCATATATTGAAATATATTTCAACACCGCACCGTCGCGTTGCGTCGGTTTTTGCTGAAGGCATACATTTATAGCATCCATGATTTTGAAAGTTCGCGACTTTTTTCAATTCTGATTATAAGTATTGTGCACGTTTCATCCAAATGAAAATATTTCTACAGAAAGAATTCAACATGCTGTATCGTTTCAGCGAGAATGTAGAATGGCACGCCTGTTACGGTGACATGCAGCGCGTAGTATTTTTCGAAATCGATTGTGGTTCTACGCGAATCCCGAAATACGAATTGATTCCACGTATACGTCATTAAGCTGCCTAATTAATGAAAGAACCTAAACGCGGAGAAGGCAACAGGTCTGAGGAGTTGGCAACGTCGCCATCCGTTAAAATGTAAACAACTCAGCGTGGTACAGCCAGGAAGAAAAGTTTGAAAGGTGCCAGACGATATATACAAGTGTAAAACATTCGACCGGACCTCGGCTTTATCTCGAATGAAACCTTGAATTCGAAGAAATATATTTTAAGGAGATGAGATCCTTGAGACTTCCTGCTTCACCTTTTACTTCTATGCTACCAATTTTTTTAACAATACCTTAACAACACTCGACATAACACATTAATTGTCCTGACTCTCCTTCAGTTTAAAATTGCTCACGCATACAAAGTTATTTATGTCGACTTTTTCAGTTGATTTCTTGTGTTCAATTAATAAACGTGCCAAAAAATTGCAATTTTTTCATGCTGTTCTACCTGAAGATCATTTCCGGAGGATTGAAGGTGCTAATTTATTTATACTCAACTAGCTACGTTTCCGTGGTAGAATGGACGTATTCGATTAACAATAAAAAGAACAGGTTTTTCGCAGGAAATAGTTTATTCGCAATATTTGGAAATGCATAACGTCTTATTAAAAAAAATTATGAAAATAAAGGAATTTTAAGATCTTCACACTATTAAGCATGTGATTTTTGATCCACAATTATACAAAATTTAACTTGAAAACACTTTTGCGCGTAATAATGATTTATTAATAATCTTACTAATCGATTATAAATGGTCCGTACGTATGTATAGAAATTTTCATCGCATACGTTATTTTAAAACGAGAATTAAACACATTCTCATTGGTTTGTTTAAGTTTTATTATAATATGTGTAACGAAAATATATAATGAATATGAAATGTGGTTATATTTTGCGTTTTCTTACATATTACTGAGCAATATCTGCCGTGAATCCATAAAATTAACTAAACAGATGATTTGCAACAAACATATAACCCCTAATAAGTACCAAGAGACTAGGAAACTTTTAGCCGGAAAAAAAATGTACAGTATACTGTCTCCATGAAAATCTGAAATCGGGCATGTGAATAAAATTACTTAAATAACGTGGCAGGCTCTCAAGGGCTCGCGAATTACTTGTAAAAAGATTCCCGCGAGACGGTGGAAATTTCTATCGTTAAATCGCCATATTTTGTATAATATGATAACTGCGTGTGTTTATGTGAAAGTCCATGAGAGAGAAAGAAATGCAATAATGTGTTTTTGGACAGCCCTGGAAGAGAGGCGAAGAGCGACAAAGGAAAAAGGATAGAAAGAAAGACTGGGTAAGATCGTTGATGGAGGGGTTCGGAGTAGAGGGGGACAGGAGGGTCAGAGTGGACGAGCAGGTCCTTAGATCCCTTGAAAAATGAATCTCCCACAGGTTCAGGGCCATCCCAAGCCAACCGACGGCCGAAAAACCATCCCTAACCTGCGTCAAAACGTGAGGGGACGAACTTTGGTTTCGTAAATGGATACTTTACCCGATACAGATCTCCGTAGTATGACGTATCCCTTTTAACTTCCTACCGGGATAGTGTAAACCAATGTCTCGAAATCGAGGTTTCTCCACTTTCAAGTGCAAAACGCGTTTCATACAACGATTTACAACCCAATGTCTTGAACGATATCTATTTCCTGTGAAATATTAATCCAACCATTTAATCGTTGAATATTTCCAACAGTATTAGTTGATAATTTTATTTGTACTTTATTTAACGTATCACATGGTTTGTACCAAAATTATTGTCTCATTTTGATAGTTCGTATAATTTCTTAAATGTAAATTTTTTATTAAATTGCTATCCTTAGTAAATTAAAAGGCTTGGTAATAAATTATGTATAACCCCCCCTCCCCCCACACACACCCCTACGAATTCGGTTAATAAGAAATGTTCCTTTGTGTCAAACCGAGCTCAAGATTTCCGATTTAGCACACCGAAGATTTTAATTTCACATTTGCAATGATGAAACTCAGGGTTTTATATATTTAGAACAAAAATGAGTAAGTCAAATACAAACGAGTAAAAACATCAGAAGGGCGTGAGATTAGAGTTAAATTATATATTTTGGGCGCATTAAAATTAATAACTGTAAGGAGAAAGGCAGTCTAGTAATAACACTGCTTACAGAGACTCCCAGTAATATTCGGCCATTCTTAGAAAGATAACTCTTTCAATATTGGATCAAACGACCTAGATTTTTTGAGAATTTAGAACAATCAGTTTACTGCATGATGTGAATAAAAATTTTCCAAAAATTACAATTCGTAAAAACGTATTTATGAAACAGTTTGTTATAAATATTTAACGCGTCGAAATAATAATGCTTAAGTAATAATTTCGGGATAATCTTTCTGCAATACAATATTAAAAAAATTATAAAAGTACGAATCTTGATTTCGTAAATGGGTACTTTGGCCGATAAATATCTAACAAGGTGGAAAACCTATTCCTTTTAACTTATCTGAATAGAACGACTCCCTCAACGGTCTTAAGTAAAGGCTGACGTAAACTTGACGTGTTAGAGGCTAAGATTGTTTCAGTATCTACAGCTTTTTATGGTAACTTGTTCCTTGTTCCTATTTCCTGCACCGTTATGTAGTAACTGACATTGTAATTTTCTGTATAGAATAAAAAATGTTCACTTAAATTTTTTGATTCTCATTTCGATGTTACAAGGTTGTAATGTAATCGACTGCTGTGTACATTTTCAAGTTTCAAAATTTCATCGCATCTTTTTTATTTAAGTACGAACAAGAAGATCAATAAAAGGTTTTTAACTCGACATTAAAACTTTTATAAAAATATGTTTATATTTAAGCTCGCTTATTATCTGGAAGAGATAATTTTATTTTTTCCGGATAAGTTGTTTATTTAACTTCAAACTATGGCTAACCTTCCATTAATAATACAAGTATTATAAAATCATTTTACACAAATGTCAGAAAGAATGTGGCACATAGAGCAAGGGACCCAATTACTATAGGGATGCCAATTACTGTGCCTATATTAATTATACGTATTTTTAAAGCATAATGAATATTAAAAAAGAGATATTGGATTTTTTAATTAAAATCAGTTAAAATATATGTTACATATCTCTTTTTTAATATTCATTATGCTTTAAAAATAAGTTTAATTAATATAAGCACAGTGAATGGCACCCTCACAGGAATTGGATACATTACCCTATGTAATACATAATATATATTATAGTCTCTTCTTTCTCTCGTCACATGCACACATATTAATTTGCATATGCCTTAAACTATTGTTTTCAAAAGTGAATGTTTTATTATACTGTACTGTATGTGTGTCTTACAATTAACGACTATTATTCTACTTATTGAATATAATATTTTGTTCTTTCTTGAACTGTCTCTGGAAGACGTATCTTTTCCATGTGTTTCACGCGCCAACGCTGCTTTGAAAGCAAATTAAATGCCGCAATAATGGAAATAAGAGTTATAGCAAAAGCATTTTCGTCAAGGGTCTAATTCAGCGTTTGAATTGGCAGCTGCTCAAATATCTATTAAATGGCTGCATCGTACATTCCTAGCATTGTCAATGTTTTGAAGATGCTGGATTACAGAGAAGAAACGAGTTTTTCGTGACACACATACCACTGTGTGATGTAACAACGTAATTGCAACGATGAAGCAATTCCGTAAAGCTACGAGCCAGTTTTGGAATTCCACCGTCCGATCTGCCAGCTATACCATATTTTCTCAAATGACTCGAACATTGATTACTACGTAGCGGTGAATATTAGAAGAAAGTAACGAATGATTATTACCGTTAAAGAGTATGGTAAAAGTGTGGTATATAACTATTGTATTATATAATGGACGAACGGGTATAATAGAATTTACTCTTTTGTGAAAAATAAAATGGTATAATCGTGTTGTGCACGAAGTCAGTAGCCGAAAATGATTTGCTTATGTTTCTATTAGATTGACTAACGAAAATATAGTATATTACACAGTATAGTATAGTAGTAGTAGTTATAGTATATTATTATTTAATATAGTATATTAGTATATTAGTGTCTTAATTTAGTGACTGCATTCAGTGAATTTGAAGCTGTTATCGACATATTTACATATTCTTTTTAATATTCGTACAGGAATTTATAATCAGAAACATATGGTCAACAGCGTTGCACATTCAAACGAGACAAGTTTATAAAACATAGTAAGTACGTATCTCACTTAAAATAAACCCTATAAATGTTTGGTTCAATTATGATGATACGAAAAATACCTGGGGTTTTTGCAATCTCAGTGGAAATAAACTAAATGTTTAAATTTGGAAATCAAGATCATATTATATGCTCTTGAAGATTTGTTCACATCAGTGAACATACAGAAAAACATACATGTGCACGTATATATGTATATGCCAGAAAAGTGTGGATGTCAAAAATATACTTTGTTGAATGTCGATACTTTGATTTCGTTTCACTGTCTATGAAATACTTTTGTCATATCATATCATTGCCATTTTCTATAACAATAGATTTGGCAACTGTTTACTTTATTGTTTAATTCAAGTACAGTACATGCGTACAATTAAAATACAATTATCAAAGGGTAAATATTATTGTGAATAACAGTTTTTCATTTCAGTTTCTAATTCTGAAATTATAGTGAGTACACCCATAAATAATCTATCGTTTTCGCCAGGTTTAGTACTTCTACTACTAGCTATACTAATAAGAGCACGTTCTTTTTCGAATATATCCGTCCAGAATTTCCTGTATTATTATTACTCTCAAACATTATACGCCACTCAATTATTGATAATTACGAGCTATCAGATAGTGATTTTATCTATTGCATGATTACCAGTTCTCCATCCCTCGATGGTTATCGATTTAGCCGCAAACGATCTTTACACGTGTTTCGTATGCCTCCATAATCTATCCAGTCTATTTTCACTTTTTCGGAAATTAATGGAAAGTCACGTTTCCGAATTCCGACATATCTGTTATACAAATATGTATGTATTGCCGTTTGAAGTTTTGGACAAAGCTCTGCATATGTATACCCAGTGTCGCCAGATGAGGAGAGTGAGCACGAATTGAGGGGAAAGAGTTACCCTCTCTGTACCAGTACCGGAGTATGGTCGACAGAGACGAAACACGTCACGTGACCGGGCCGCAACAGAAGCGTGAGGAATTGCGCGATAGAAAGGGAAGTTAGAGTGGGGGCACAAGTCTTGATCTGGCGACACTGGTATACCTGAAGACGCCTTTAGGCTGGGGTAAGTCAACTTACAGGAAGCTGTTTTCCACTTGTATCACAACATCTGGATGCAAACAATACTATCTGATACTATCACGCGATTCCACAACACCCATAGTGCTCAAAATTAAGATGCTTAATTCGATGAAAATAGACTTTTTATTTAAAGTATTATTTATGCAAAATAGCTTTCTTTTGCTCAGCGTAATATTTATATGAAAGATTCTAATTTTTAATTATGTATATCTACCTATAATTTTTACAGTACGGTTATTAATGTAGTGCATGGAATAAAGAGGAAAACACGAACAGTTACACTCCTCATTTAAAAATAAAGTTTTACAGGAACTTATTTAATATAATTCAATATGTGTTTCGTAAAGTCCTAAAGCAGAGATTCCCAAAGTTTTACCTAGATAGGCTGAATTGTAAATTCTAAAATATTTGGTGGCGCAAAAAGAAAAAAGTAAAAAGTTAGACATGAGGGAAAGATGTACTAATTTTAAAGCATAATCGTTCTTTATTTATGACGATAATTAGTTTTTATTATGAACTGTTTGTTAACACATTTCAAAAATATAATTTGCGGGTCACATTTTGGGAACCCCTGTCCTAAAATGTAATCTAATATTATACCCCATTGTTCATTAAATACGCGTGTGCTGTTATTATTTCTGAACACGATCACACTTGTGCGTAAAAATCTCTTCGTTTCAAGAGTAATATTGTACGTTTCCAATTATAGTTAGTTCCAAAATAATGGCAGATTTTCAACTAGGATAAATTTGTGTAAAGCGTTATTTAATGAGTCGCAAATCGAGCTACAACAAACGTGGCTCGAAAGGCATGCAATAATTGACAATTTGGTGCATACTCAACGCTTCTCTCAATGCTTCGGGGACATTGAAACACGGTGGACTGATCAGGGAAACCCATTATCGGCCGTGACACTTTACGGTTCTGCGCGCAAACACTCGTCAGAGAACTCGAGGAGAAAAGTGGTCGTGGCTACGTTTGCTCCCTTCCCACGCTACCACGCTACTACGCTATCACGCTACCACGCTACTACGCTACCACGCAATGCAGCAACATATTAGTTTCATTCGAATTCTCTCTCGTTCTCTGTGCGTGTGCCGAGGCAAGACATTTCGTGGCTAGAGCGGCCGTGATTAACTTGCGCCAATAAAAGAGGGAACGAAACTGCTTGCTTCAACGGCGCGTAAAATCTACGCAAAAAGCAGCAGAAATTGCTATTAACGCTTGCTTAACTTCCCTGAACGGTCAGAAATCGTAGTTTTTTTAACTAATGCTTTATAGCATACACGTTAATTCATTAATATTGCAGGAAGATTAATTATTTGTATGATTATCATCTGTTTTTGATGGATGAGGAGCACGGCGATGGTCATAAAGATGTTCATCTCAGGCTAATCGTTTCAAATAGACTATAATCCATAGCAATTTACATTAAAGGAATCTCAAATTACGCGTGGTTGGCTATAAAATTGAAATTCTACGTATACGAATATAGTGAACTTGATAATATTTTACTTCAACAGTATCGCCGGATTAATCGGTAGACACCTATATGGAGAAAGTCATTTCGGTCAATGATCGTAATGAAATGAAATGAAATTATCATGGATGTGTTTATTTACTAAATATTATGATGTATAGATATCATTAATATTTGTCTCTAGTTATACACAGTATAAAGGAGAAGAGTTAATGTTGGATATGGGTATAGAACCATCATCTGCCTTAATGTTTAAATTAACTTCAAAATAAAGTGTCCATTAGAAACGAATTTGATAACTTGTGAACATAAATTACGAGCACGTATGTAACAATACAAACACTAAACATTATGTAAAAATAACTCAAACCTTTGTGACTCAAAGTCTAAATATAATTATTAAGTACTATGTTAGTACATATATAGTACAAGTTTATTGCTAATAGCAAGCAAAGTGCAAAATCAAATAATAAGGATAGCCTTGGTGTATTTGCAAAATTATAAGTTACATCTGTTAGGTTTGTTTTAGTTTTTTTGTAATACAATGGAACATTTTGTTTGGTTACATACTGCAACCGACTTACCTCATACTGTAACTAACCTAACCTGTGATTATTAACCTAGACCTACGAGACAAAGAGGAGACGAGAACAAAAGTTACCTCTGTCATATGCTTACACAAATTTTCTAGACAATGATATCATTAATGAGTAATTATTATTAAATTTTTCGGGATGTTTTCGTTGAAAATTGATTATGGAATCTTTTCTAACACTAACGACTACTTATATAAAATTTTTCGTATGTTTAAACAAATAAACAATCATTTTACTTGATTCAAATATATTAGATGACTAACAACAAGACGCTTAATCTTATAGATTCATTACATTAATAAAAATGGCTACAAATTATTAATGATCATTTCAACGTTCATGGACAGCATTTGATTACTTATTCTAATTTGAATGATTTATTAATTTCAATAAATATAAGTATCACAATTGTAATACAAATATGTACGTAATGTGCAACGTCGTAAAACTTCGAGAAAGAAATATCGAACTCTAAGTTTTCACAGTATGCGAAAGTTTCCGTAACGCGTCAAATATTCGGATAAGGAACCCAATTACACTGGGGATGCTAATTACTGTGCCTATATTAATTATACTTATTTTTAAAACATAATGAATATTTAAAAAGAGATATGTAACATATATATTAACTGATTTTAATACAAAAAATTTAATATCTTCTTTTAATATTCATTATGCTTTAGAAATAAGTATGATTAATATAGGCACAGTAATTGGCATCCTCAGTGTAAATGGGTCCCATATCCTATATTAAAGCTAAGTTAAAGATTAAATTGTTACTTTTGTATGATGCATCAATAAATATGTTTATTCTGAACGGTTAAAGCATACTTTCCGTATTTATTTTTTCTTCAATAAAATTCGTCATTTCTTATGGAAGTATGTCAAAGCAAGTGCTAAAGTATGTCCACACATCGCGAGACATCCTCGCGAATCAGCCTCAACCGACAACTGCTTCGAGTGCAAACGATCTTTCGTATTTGTGCGGCAAGGATGCGAGGCAACATAAGCCATCAGTTACTACAAAGGGGGTGGGGGGTGAGGAGGAGGAGGAGGAGGAGGAGGGCAATTATGGTATTTCAACCTAGTGCTTGTGGTACTACATATTTGATACACGTCCAAATGTAACGGACTACAGACTGCAAGGCACCTTTGATATTGCCAAAAATCTGACAACCGTTGGGTTCGTCACACGGCGGACACACCACGAGACTGTCCCACAATCAGATTCGCGGCACGTCCTCATCCATACACCTCGAGACATGACTCGCGAGGTAGCCTCACAAGGATGTCTCGCAATGTCCGAGCAGAGCTTTGGAATTAAAACTTTTTGTTAGTTATTAATACCTTATTATGTTGACATACATATAACATTGGGCTAAAAATCCAAAAATCGTTTAAACACATTTTGTATTAAAAACATGTTTCCCAAAAGTATTTTAGGCGACTCGAAACATTTTTTTATCCTACTACTATCATTTCCTACCATATTGGACACACTACAGCTAAATCTGCCGTTTTTAATTGACGGAATACGTGTTCTAGAACGGAGCCCCTCCTCCTACACCCGCCTCCAACCGAAACCTAACCCAGACCTAACCAAAATTCGTCGGTAAGGTAAAAAATAATACTAATATGATAAAAATATTTTTTGAAGTCGCCAAGAATCGTTTTGGGAAACATGCTTTTAATGCAAAATGAGGCTACGTGCAAAATTTAAGCTCAATCCGATTTTTCTGATTTTCAGTGCACTCATAATTGATCATTATCATTAGACTACGGATTTTATGCATTTATAGCAGAAATGCGATTTAAAAGAGTGAAATGATTAAGGGGATTTAGACGCATCGGTGTACTATTTACAACTTATTAAAATTGTTTAAGAATAATACAACTTTTTACTTAATTTCTGTTCTTTACAATCGATGTACAATATTTTTATTTTAAATTGCAGATTGGAATAATAAGAACCTTTTGTTCGTAGATTGCTGATATGTTTAATCTTTCGACGAAAATACTTTCACAAAATTCTTTTACAAAACTGAAAGTAGAGTAACGATATATCTTTTTATCACCATCCAAATTGGTATCAATGACAGAGAGTATACTATAACAAACATCACGTTATCACACGTCCTCGCGCAAGCAACTCGCGGCTTGCGGATGAAGCCGTTCCCAGAGCGGTCAGTGTTGTTGTCCAGATATTGTTCATCAATTCATTTGACGGGAAACGAACGGCGTACAAGAACTCCATCCAAATGGAGAAGTTACTACCAACGAGGGCTAATTAAAATGACAACTCCAATTGGAAGTGTCGTTTTAACACGACAATAAACAGCTCGCAATCGAGCATGTACCGCCTTTATTTCGCTGTAATCTAAAGTTAACGGGAGCCATGCGTTCGTCATCGGAACGATAAAGTCTCGCGTCCATTATGTTGAGGCTGGTACAATAATTATTCTCAATTCGATAAACACGCACGATGCCGAGGGTCTCGTACATCTTACGCCTTGTATCGTTTTGTTGGAGCCGTTCGCCACGTAATTTTGGAAGTAGCTGTACCGTTTCTATCGTACTGTTATTGCAGAGAAATTGATATAACTCTACGCACACGATCTCTGTGTGTACGTATACGCAGCGGATACTCGAAACAAGCTCCTCCGGTGTCTGACTCGACAGCCATAGTAAGAGGGAAATCGTTCAGGAGGCAAGAACGAGGAAGAGAGATGCACGAACGCTGTTGTTTCAAACGAGATGGCTGCTGGCCAAGGAGGTTGGACGGAGAAAACAGTATTACAGAGGACTTGGGAGCAACGAGAGTGGAAAAGGTGCTTGCCGAGTCTCCCCGGGTAGACGGAGTGGGAGGAACACTGAAGTCTGAAAGAGCGGGTACAATAAAAACATTCGATCAAGACTGGGCGAGCGAGTGAGCTCGACAGAGAGAGGTGGGGGGGGACACGTTGGGGATCAAGTTGGTTAGAACGAGAAGCAGGATGCTGTAGATCACGGGGAAGAGGAAGAGGGAGAGAGAATTGAAAGAAAGCGAGACAGAATGTTTCTGAAGGCTTTGTCGAGCGAATCGGTAGTCGAAGGGAGAGAGAGAGAAGAAATAAAAGTCACGTTGAGTACCGCTGAAAGGACAGAGAGAAAGAAGGAGTGAGAAAGGGAGAGAGAGCCGCTCAAGGGCGGAACAAAGAGACACGGAAGGAACAAGCTCAAGAGGGAACGAGACGGTGGAAGGACAAAGTCGAAGAGCGAGGGAATAAGAAAAGTAAAAAGGAAATCAGGAAGATACTGGGCGGAACGAGAGGGGAACGTTAGGGGTAAAACGGTGTAAGGTGGAAAAGAAGAATGCAAGAAGGAGAGAATGCGACGGAGCGAGATGGAAACTTGAGGACGGAAAGAATAAGGGAGAAAATAAGAGAGTAAGAGGTGAAACGAAAGAGAGCATGGCAGAATAAGAAAGAAAATGAGAGAGCAACGTTGGAAACGAAGGAGGAGGAAGTGACTAATTGAAGGAGTGGAGGAAAGCCAGCGCAGCAGTGCGAGGGAAAGAGCGAGCGGTGTAGGGAACGTTCATTCGAGCAAGACAAAGAGAAAAAGTGCCTTCGAGGCTCGAGACATCTTGGGGAAGATTTTTTATCCCTTCAAGGTCAAACCATCAGTATGGCCGCTGCTGGACCACAGCTCTTCGCTTGTCGAAGTAACAAGAGTTAGGATTATAGGGGAGCCGAATAAGAAATATGGTATCCACTTACGATTTACCCCTCAACATTCGACGAATTTTCGGATCTCTTTTATTCCTTCTGTATGCACGTATTTTCGGCTACATAGCAAACAATGAACTCACCTTAATTTGTCGCTAAATAAATACTACAGATTTCTATTACTTTTATGCGGTAGATCTCCTTTTATTGACCACTATTACATTGAGAGGTACATTTACAGTTTTACAAATATAATGGTATCGGATCTAAACCCTTATTTAAAATGTAAAAGTTGTTTAATTTTTGAGAAGATATAACGTGGCGACAACCATTTCTCTACAAGTAATGCTGTAGAACAGATTTATAGATCAATTTGTTTTTTAATGGAATCTATGATTTCATGCTCAAATCCGGTATAACAGCTACTTCTGAACTTTTGAGAATGAAAGTGTACTAATAGTAAAATACATTTGGCTAAGTTTTTGTAAATAAAACATTACAATTCAAACACAACTATTTTTATGAACAAGTATTAAATTGCTAATATTTCCATATTTAGTATCTTATAACTAAATATGTATACGTCTAACACCTACTTTACTTCTTACAAAAATGCGATTAAAAGTAACCTACGCATTGTGCAGGCTGTCAAGAAATTATGTGTAAAAACCGTTACAGCGTGATTCTACATAATTTTCAAGAGAACAGTTCATTTTTTAGCCATAGTTCCTGTAAGTAGTTTGTTCCTCTCGATAAATAGAACACGATACAATCACAAAAAAAGTTTGATCTCGAAAAAATCGGTCAAGGTCAATTATGCACAACATTTTTCAACAGATCTTCGCTGATCCTAAGGTGTAGAATCACGCTTTAACGGTTTTTACACATAATTTCTTGACACCCAGTACAGATACATACGGAATTCATAATCGTAAGTTTATCTCAGAATATCCATCATTGACACGTGACACGTGATACTGCTTGAACGATAAATCATTGAAATGAAATTTCCCATTAAGGTACAGAGGACGCAGCTGCAAATAAGAAGATATCGCGTACAGCACTGGGTCGTATTTCATTAAACATCGAACTGAATGTCATTTCGCTGTATGGATCTCGTTTTCTCTCGTGTTATCCGCTTCCTCCCTCGTAATTCTTCGCGTACGCGAATTCCCTATTTTTTTCAACGAGGAAAAGAAGTGACGACGATTCGTACTCGATAGAATTTCTTTTCCGGCACTGGAACAAATATGTTAAGCGAACTTGCGCTTGTAAGCCAATCGAATCGCATTGTGTTGTCCGATTCAAATAGCCGCTCCGAACGAACGACCACATTAAAAGTTATGTATTCCTCAACTTTACGTGTATCGTTCGAATAAAATGCACGAGTCAACGGTTGTTCGAGCTATTATCCAAAGCATAACGGAAGTTGATATATTTCTTTGACTGCGAAATTTGATTACGGACACAGTAATCTTTTCGTCACATTAACACTAATCGTACCATGACCGGTTTCACATTTTCTATTTTGTAATTATTGAAATCAGAAACACACTTCCTTTAGAAATAATTTGACGTATTCTGACTATAAAAGTACTAAAGTGTATTTGCCCTAAAACTGTTGCTGAGATATTTGACTGTTCTCATTCTTTGGTCTAAAATTTAAGAGTTTCTATTGTTGAGTTACAAAAAATCATTGAAAAAGAAGTTTTAAATAACGATGGTAAAATATATTTGTGATAAAATCGAATGCGTTTTCTTGCTTCGTTTTAATACTCTCAAAAATCGTACTACTTATTATTAATATACACAACAGACTCCTACTGCGGTTTATTAATAAATAATATGAACATACAATCTATCTTGCCATTAGGAAACAATTTATACTCACAAATGGATTGTATATGAATGTTCAGCAAAAATATTTAAAATAAAAAATATAAATTAAAATAAATAAAATATTTCAAGACAAAATCCAACGTGGCTTTTTTTTTAGAATTTGGAACAATTAGTTTGCTGCATGACGTGAACACAATTTTGAAAAAATTTCAATTTATCGAAATTACTAAAGATTGAAAATTAAATATTTATAAATAAATATTTAGTACTAAAATACTACAGTACTTTACTACAATATATATAATAATACTACAATACTTTAGTTTAATACTAAAATACTACATTTTCAGAATGTGTATAATTAATATCGATCTACAAAATGTATTTTTTAAATTTTATAGATAAATAAATGATATAGGCTCACATAAAAAAGTTGTGAAATATAACTTTTCACATTTTCTCCGCAATTCAAACCAATTATAATTTTTTCTAAGTTTCCTTTTCTCTTCAGAAAAGAGTAAACTAATTGTTTCAACTTCTCAAAAAATCTAAGTCGTATGGTCCAACATTGAAAAAGTTATCGTCCTTTTAAGAGCATCCAAATACGATTAATACGATTAAAAGTGCTGATCATGAAATCCGAAGCAAACAAAAATTTCTTTTGCAAAAATCTTATCGACCGAAGTTATCTATATACTTGACTCGAGTCAGATGGCGGAAGCAACATGGCCAAACAGGTAGGGCTTTATGATTTAACCCACTTCTCCGAAGGTCAAGTCGAAATTAGAAACTCCTACGTCTGTTTCCGACTTTCGTTCGTGTGCGATCACGGACTTAGAATTCAAGGTGGAGAAAGTGCTCTGTCGACAGAGGAAGAAGCAGAAGAGAATGAAACGTCACGACAGATGAATTTACTCATTCGATCACCGGGAAAAGACACAAGAGGGCGGCGATTACTTTCTGTGTGCGCACGATGACGGATAAGCTCGTACACCCGAAGATACCAATGTTTGAAAAAGGGAACTGGTTAGCTGCTTAATCTCGGGCAACAATCTACTTCCCGACGAATATAATTTTAAATATTTAAAAAATAGTATCGGTAATTATTTAGAAAAGAGACTTCACCGATTTTGATGACCTTGTCAAGGTCATCATTCTGAACAATTTTTCCCCATACCGTTGGTCGGCTTTGGTTTTTTAGATATTCGGAAAAATATTTTTTAAGTTTGTTGCTTTCATTTTAAGTTTGTGTTAGGTCTGGGTTCGATTTAGTATACAAAATAAAATTCCCTTTTTATGAAATATTATTCTCAATTATTATTGATAGAAATTGGAGAAATTTCAGCCATTATGTCGAAAAATCCAGTTATTCTTGTATTGAAGTCGTATTGTAAATGGTGGAATTTGCAGTAATGGAACTAACAGTTTTTAGCCAATATTTAAAGAACTAGGGCCGTACGGTGGTAACACGTATAGGGAAAAGTTGTTCAGAATAATGACCTTGACGACTTATTTCAAAGTCGTCGAAATCAGCGTAGGGGACCATTTTAAATAATTACCGAAGTATCTTCTAACGGATCTTTTTACCTGATTTTTTACTGCGATCCCTTGAAGGAGAAACGTAAACACCTTTTTACGAATTGTAGTCTGGTTGCCTACGATTCTCGTGAATATGTTCGAGCCTTTTCTCTCTTCCCGCTTCTATTTGTGGATTATATAGTTCTTTATTACTAAATCAATGGCTCGAAACACTGCCGTAATTTATTTGTAATTATACGAAAATTCATAGTCGAATGTAGGTATTCGCTGAATTACAATTAAGTTCCTGTTTCTTCCAACTCAATTATCCATTATTTATTGTGTGGAAAAAAACAATTTTTATTTCTAAAACTCATTAGATGTTGAAGGTTATTCTTCAATACTTGTTCTATTACACATATGTATACAATAGCGCCGGACAAAATGAAATTGTACGTTATGTGTATTTACGATTACTACAAACGATTATTATAAATGAAAAGATATTGTTATTATTGAAGTTAATAAGATAATTGTGAATTGTAATCTGTAATCTTCAAGTTAAAGAACCAATACAAGTACATACACGAATAATTTTCTAACAATGATTCTCAATTTCCAAGTTTTTCTTTTATTCTACTGTAATCTCGTCGAATGATCATTAAAAATAAACAAAGTACACGTATTTCTTAGTTCATAGCTGTTCGATACTAAATTAGAAAAAAAGAAATGTTCTCCTACTATTTATTACAGATTGTACCATTTCTCCAATGAAGAAACAAACGATGAATAGAGCGATCGAAAATTCATTGCATCTCTGGAGATTTTTGGTTGGAACAATACCATGGTCAAATCATTTTAATCGATTCAATCAAGTAGTTATATCTTTTGATAGCGAATAATATCAATCATCAGATTGTGTAACAGATGTTCGGTCCGAAGCTCGATCTCTTAAAGTTTTCAAGAAGACGACGCGACGCACAGTATTCGATCCAGTGGATAAAAGACAAAAATTCGAAATGTAAGATCTAAAAAGTTTTTTTTGTATCGCAAAATATTCTCGACGAATTGTTGTTTTTAAAACTACCCACAATTTTTGCTGAACATACCAATTTGAAGTAAAGTTGAATGCAAGAAATCAATGAGTTTCTTCAATGATGTGTCATTGGCATAATATTTGTTTCTTTAAACTGATTTTTATTACTTCAATTCAATACTAGGGTAAGAAACCCAATAACTTACTGCGGGGGTACCAATTACTATGTCTTTATTAATTATACTTATTTTTCAATCATAATGGACATTTAAAAATGAAACATATGACATATATATTAACTGACTTTAATTAAAAAAATTTAATAGAACTTTTTAAATATTCATTATGCATTAAAAATAAGTATAATGGGTCCCCTTAATGGGTACCCTCTATAATTTTTAAAACGCGTAAAAAATTTTATGAGAATAACAATACATTTTGTAATTTTTCGTGTGAAATATTTATCAACTTTAAAGAGACTTTTTGAACAAAATTACCAAAATGTACCTTCCTGATTTTTTTAATACTACTTCCGGACACATTAAACTTTACATTGCAATTAATATGAATATTAAAGAAAATTTTCACATAAAAAATGTGGTATAATAGAGAGCTCCATACCCAAAGTGAATCTAGAATGAACACAAGTAAGAATTTACTCAATTTTGTAAATATGAGGTCCGAGCCCCTAGTATCAATTCTCCGAACAAAATGGCTCAAAATGAAAAGAGCTAATTATGACGAAATTGAACAATATTTAATAAGGAATGAAATACGTAAAGAATTTACGGATTTTTACGACAAACCGTTAGAAATAATGTAAATGTTTAATAAACATTTGTTTACAAAAATTGTACTTTAGAGAGGTCATTATTTTTCTACATTCTATATAATTGTATGGATTTCTCACACGTTTCCGATAAACTGACAAAAAAATTTTTCAAACGAAAATTACTCCGTACTTATATGACAACCAATTGGAATAACAAAAAATGTACGAAACACTTCTTATTTGATAAAAAGTAGAAATTATTTAAACTTTATTAATAAAATTGTATTTTCTGCTTTCATCAACTGATAGATCTTCATATGCTCTTTAAAATAGTATTAAGTATCTTAGATCGAAGATGTATTAGTATAGAAGTTATTAATTTTGTTCCGAAATCTCCTACAGTAATTAATTTTTTTCTTACCGTCTCACCAGTTCGAAAGAATCACAGAAAATATTTACCATGCGAAATCAAAATCAAGTAGCGACGTATCGTGCACACCGCGTCGCAAACCAGATTAATCCGTCGGTGTTTGCGAACAGTGTAATCGGTGTGCTGGAAATGCAATTCAGTTGGCCGTATCAAGAGAGTCTCAGGTTTAAATCAGCACGAATGGCTGCCGCTTATCGGCCGTTTATTTTTACGCATTTTTTATCTTATCCCAACTAACATTTCTCCCGGGTGTTTGAGGATGATTGATAAAACTGCTGCTGGTTTGAGATTGACCGTTACGGACCACGCTGACGTTCCGCGAACGCGAACAAAATCGGTTCAAGTAGTCGGCGGTAGATCGCTGGCGCTGTAACGATGCCCCTTCGTGTATCCGTACCCGTATCTGTATCCAGTGTTGCCGGATCAAGACGTTTGTCTTCCCCACGCTTCCGCCGCGGTCGCTCACGTGACGCGTTACGTCTCTGTCGCGCATGTGTCACAATATCACATGATTAATCCGATACTGGCGGAGAGAGAGGGTAACTTTTTCCCCTCAATTCGTGCTCACTCTCCTCATCTGGCGACGCTGTCCGTATTCAGTAGGTATACATACTCCGCGTTTACCAACCGTCTATAAATATTCCGCAGTCCGATACAATCGACTCGTTAAACAAGATAAAAAGATCGACAGGAAGACGTGGAAGATTTTCTTCGGTAACTTTTTGTACGGCCGAGTCGGGACGATCTTTTCCGAACGTTTCTGGGGTCGTTCCCGCTTGTTGATTCGCTTCTCTGCATTGCATTGGCGCGGGAAATCACGCTTGGATATGCTGTTATCGTCTGATGCATTCATCAATGTAATTATTGTCGGCTGTTTAGCGGGCCTGATAAGCATTAAAGTCACGTAGGGGTATTGGTTGTCTCGTCGGAATTTATTAATTGTTTGACGCATTCGTTAAGCTGCTTTTCCACAATAGCGCCACGTCTCAACGGAATAAAGGTATCGCGCGAAATGTTCAGACCGTCGAGCTATTTTTTCTCTTTTTTCTTTTTAGAATTTGTATCGCTGGATCGAGCTCTTGAGGACAATCGCAAAATTTTACAAAATAATTTTAAAAAATTAGGTACAGTAGGACCTTAATTATTGTATTTTATTTATTAGTTAAAGGTCAAAAATAAAGGATCTTGATTATCTGAACCTGTGACATTTGAAATCTTCATTATCTCAACAAGCTTAAAATTTAAATGACTCGCCTCTAAGGCGATCCATATGCAACACTTTTTATTGTACAAAGCAATGAAGATTGAATTTAGCATTATAACTAGGCAACTAAACTGCTATTATTATTTGTGTTTCCTTGCTTAGTTCGGATAATCGAGGTTCTACTATACATTTGTCCTACTATACAGTTGTTTCTATCTGTTTGAAAATGTCATATGTTCTACTTTATTCAACAAATATTTAGATATTGCATAATATTCAGTGGACGTGTCTTCTAAATTTTCTATACTATACCCGAATACAATCTGTTTTTAAAACTACGGATTATAATCTGTTTCTCTGTATGTGCAATTTTCGAAGAAATTAATTTAAACATTCCCTTATTTTTTACTCTAATGAATATTAAAATTATTTCCTGTTGATTCTGCAGAATTAAATGATGTAATCAATCGAATAATGATGTCAATCTTTTTTAGCGCCAACTTCAGTGTCGATATGTCGGCTTCACGAATTTCCCTAATGCTTCGGTTATTTAATCTTATTACAATTTAAAATCCTTTAATGATGCCTTGTTTTTCTATGGAAAATAGTTTTCTCTTCCCCTCGTGTAAAAGTACTTACATTTCATTGCAACCGAATAAAAGAAGCGAGGAGATATTTTCATTTCCAAATAAGACAATATCTCCATTTTAATGAATATCTCCATAAACACAAGATATGGAAAGTGATTTTGCGATTTGTAGGAACGATTTTTCCATAACTACTATTTCATAGCGAATTTTTTAAAAAGTTTTCTGTGGACAATTTCTTAAAATCAATGATATGTATTTTTCTTTTAACAGTCAAGAAATGAAAGTATTTCGGATGTCAATATTTTTAAAACCTATTGTCTTTCTATGGGAGGAGGCGAGGTATAATCTCTTCTCACTTGGTATGAATGAGTCATTAAACATTTCAGTTTTGTGAGTAGTAAAAAGTAAAAGTCACCAAAAATCCGAGCTCTTTTCGAATTTTACTATTCAAATTATAAGTTAATGATGTATTTGTCATTCGAATATTTTTTGAAATTCTTCTCGCCCTTCGCTTGCGACACAAGACACAGCAAGATGACTGCCACGCTAGCGTTGATTGCCACTGCTAAACAGTGACTGCTTCCGTCGCAAGACTCCTTCTGGTATTAGGGGACGGGCAACGGTCCGTCTTATCGCCTGATTGTAATTACACATTTCACATTCTACATTCTTAGTTTCACACTTTAATCATTGTTTCGACATATTTACTTGGTCATAATGTATATCAGTTAGTCTCATACTTGATGGCTCACACTTTAAATCAGAATGACATAACGAAATAATTTACTAGATAATACGTAATGAAAATTTTGGGAAAATTGCATTTAGAGAGTGAACCACGACAAAACTAGTAAAAGTTGTTACTTAAACTTTTTGATTTGGGCTTGCAATGAAAATTTAAAAACTGTGTTTCGTAGATTCATATAATTTATACACAGGATTTAATTGAAATTGATTAATTGGCTTATGAGTTATAGACGATTATCAATTATTTTTGCCGTTTTATTCTATTATCTGGATTTTTACCATTTTTAATCGTTTACAACTCGTAAACCTATTGACCAATTTTGATCAAATTTTCAGCATTCATACTGAAGTAATTTTTTTTTTTAATTTTCGCTACAAGCTGAAATAAAAAAGTTGTGAATAACAACTTTACTTATTTTTGTCGTAATTCGGTCTAACATAATTTTCATTACCTATAATCTAGTAAATTATTCCGTCTACCTTGACGGAATAACTTAACTGGTTTGAGCCATTTATAAAAAAGTAATTCCGGTTTAAAGTGTGTGCTATATACAAGAAAACTACTTTATGTACAAAACATTTGCAAGAATGAACATTTAGTCTTTGCAAAAGCAACATAAGATAAGTAATTACAGACTCGTCCTTGACGCTCAAAAATGTAAAAAAAAATCGGCAAAAACTTTAATATTTATTGTATAATATTATCAAAGCAATTAATTGTCTTACTCCGTAAGTTCAGAAAAAACAACTAAATTTTGATTTGTTAAATTGTCGGTACTGCAATCGAACCGATGAACATTTTTTTTGAATTGATACACAAACAGTATCCCGAATATTCAAAATATTTTGCACGATGAACGAATAATAATTTCAATAATTGATATATATATATTCGGGTACGTGTAAAAAAAAGTAAATGATGAAAAAAAAATAGGATCTTACCTTATTTCAATTTTACATAGTTTATAACTCAAAATATCGCATACAAGAAGATTGATTGTTCAAATGAGAATTGGGAACATAATACTTTTCAAGTGAATAAAAAATGGATCGTTAATATGAAATAAAATCTTTCGATTGAAATCATTAGAATACTTTATGCTCCGAATGCTCATTCTTTTTCATTTCTCAATTACCTATCAATGGCAGGTGACAAATTATAATATTATAAAGTCTGTATTTCTTGTATGAATAAACAAATCATTGTAAGCAATTGTTCTGTTTATTTCCATTATTGAAACTTAATTCTGTACTTAATATGCGTACAATTGTTGATTGATCGAATTGATATAACTCTCTATGCTACGATGATAAACAACTTCTTCTATGATCGTTTCTGTGTATGATGTATGTATTAGAAACCTAATATGGGCACGGTCCCTTTTTTCTGGGCAAATGAATACACATGTTCACATGCACGCTGCTTTTAAAAGCTCGGTATATACGGAGAACGTACATATGTCGGAGGTCTAGAAGGAAATCGGAGAAGGTAGAATCGTGCGCAGGTATGAGCCATCGAAACGGATTTTTACACCCCTAGGGTTTTAAATCTTTTGGTTTCGAATCCTGCCTCGCCTCCTCCTCCCTCGTTCTCATCTTGCCTCCTTTACCCTCCTGGCAGTATTCACCAATGCATTGTAACGCCGATTAGCCACAGTATTCACCCTCCATAAAAAGGACCACGCACGTACGGATTATCTTGCACATCGTTCGGATATGCTTTTATGGATTATACATAAGTTAAAATAATAACTTCGTGTAAAATAATTTCTTTTTCTCTTTTCATTCATTAAACACATCGTCACGCTTTTCATTCAAAGTTCAATAATTTCGCCAAAACAGAAATCGTACTGCAATCATCGAGGAGTCATTTTAAAGGTAAAATTCCAATCTTCAAAAAAAAAAACCCCACCAATAGTTTAAAAAAATCCAATCAATCTTCCAATGTGAAACAATTACAAATCTAAGCTCATTCGTTCTGCCAAGAATACAAAGCTGTACATAATTTTATACAATAAAACGTTTATAGTTTATAAATCTATATAGTTTATAGTTTATAAATCTATATAGTTTATAGTTTATAAATCGAAAAACAAAAAGGACAACTGTGACGATCAAACGAATAAATAGTATTCGATACAAACTATACTCTACAGAAATGTATTGGACAATTAACAAAGTGCAAGTAGGGGGAAGTTTTCAATCTCGTACAACCTGAGATATTCTGACTCCTCGAGGATTTCTTGTTTTAATATTACAAAAAAAAAAGAAATTGTTTATTTATAATGGTTTATTGTTTTTAGAATATCTTGAATAGGATTATAAATAGTAGTGATTTGTCTCCACAATAATACCTATATCTGAGATAGTAAAATTTGGAATGGGGATAATGAAACACTGGTAGCGAAATAAATCCTTATTTAATGAAGATATTTTTTAAATGCTGGTTTAGGTATTTGAAATCTCTTGCAGCATTCATTCAAGTCATATACCTTATTACGATGAGGTTCCGCGGTCTTTTGAGTTCTACTCTCCTCATTCAACTTATCGTAAATTCTCTTTAACATGTTCTAGGACAAAAGAAAAAACATTCAACCTCCTTGAACTTTAACCAAACACTTCAATCGCATGGCAACGAATTTAACTTCGAAATAAATGCAGATTTTATGCATTTATGACAAAAATGAGTAGGTGTAATTTAAAACGATAAACATATGAGAAGAATTTGAATATACTTTCACATTATTTCCAACCCGTTAAACATATTAAGAAAGGAAATGAATTTCTATTTCACTCCAGTTTTTTACAAGTCAGGTAGAAAATTTTTATTTTACATAAACAACCGCAGTCTATTCATAAATAACATGAAACATAGGAGATTTAAACAAGTTTTAAAAAATGATATTTCTTATCATACAGGAACTCTGTCCATCTTAATTATCTTCGTTATTTAAAAATGTTTCGGATATACGTTATAGGATTTAAATCATTTAATACTATAGTAGTAGCAGTTTTTTTATAAGTAAGTGCTTGCAGGAGATTTGAAGATCAAATCTTGTGCTTTATTTCGAAAGAATGATAAATTCTAAATGAAAAAAAGTATTATGGTACATTTGACCTAAATATTTGTCCTTTGTTTCGGAGATAATTTGACTTTACTTATCCTATTACTTTAGTTATTTGCGCAGTTCCCCAGTCCTGTCTCTACATCGTTCACTGTCAGTATAATTTCATAAGAGAAGCAATAAGATGAGGAAAGTCAAATTATCTCAAAAACAGTAAGTTTTATCTCCTGTATTCAGAATTTACCATTCTATGGAAATCAAGCATCAAAATGAATCATTCCATTTAAAAAAAAAAACGAATTGATCTACAAATCTCCAGTACGCATCCACCTATTTAACACTAAACCTACCACAGTCAAAATGACCGGTATTCTATTTCTCAATTATTGAGATTATAAAAACATTTTCATAGAAAATTACTGAATTGACTTCTTTATTTAAGCACATATCATAATGGAGATCGATCAAAGTTTAAATAAATTCAACCTTGTCCCTTCTATAAGACGTTTCACTTTTATATGTTTTGTGCTTGGTAGGTTTAGTGTTAAAAAAATTGCTATTACTAAAGTATAATTGCTTTGAACCCTATAACTTTTACTTAAAACATTTTCGCGTATTTTTTAAAATAACGAAAATATTTCAGATGTACTGTGATACAATTAATCTTTATCCCAAACGACCACTTGAAGTTTCTCGTGGCACAGTATATGTACGCAGCCCACCCCTGAAGCATTAAGATAATTGTACTATTATTTCAGAGAAAACTAAGGTTAAATTCCTGAACAACCTATCTGTGTACATAATCAATTATTTCATATGCATCGTATTACATGTATGTAATATAGTATAATATAATATATTTATTTAATATTATTTTTATGTTATTCGTTCACATGCTCTTTGATAACACTCATTCGCGCCCTCTAACCGAGTACCGCTACATTTATTTAATATACATTAACTTAACTGTGCAATTTACTTGTCTGTAGACAATGCCTCTCTGTAAATTATATGCTAAGTAATCGACAAAAAAATCTTAATTCTCTGCAAGTACAGTTTTATCATTGAAAATAAAGAAACGGGAACAATAGCTAAATAAAGGTACTTATCTTACTATTAAAATTTAATTATTTATTTTATGAATATAAGAAATAAGCGCTATTGTCAAATTTTATTCAGTTTTTTTTTTAATACATATGTATGTATACTGTAATGAACGTTGCGATATTTCAATAATAGGAAATAATTAATGAGAATCATAAAATTATTTTCAAATAGAAAAATAAGTTCTATATATTTAATAGTTTTCTGGAATGTATTTTTATTAATGAGTTACATTTTCTTTCTTATGTGTCCCAAAAATGTTGAACTTCCTTGAAAGAGGTGATTCCTGAAGTCATTCGAAGCAACTTTATCCTTTGTGACCTCTGCTGCTTAAAACACGGACCAATTAGGGCTCCGATTGATCGGTATTTTTCGTTAATAACTCGTTGACGAAGCCACGGAGAACAATTTCACAATGGAAAAAGTTATTTCAAATGACTTCAGGAATCACTGTAGATTTTGGGACACCCTGTAGACACATATGTATTTATGTACTATGTTCATAATGATCGATGTGATCGTTGCAGTGAGAATTCATTTGAAACAACTTCGTAAAAATAATTTTGTTGTAGAGATCCGTTCATGCATTTAGATAATTTTTCACGAACTGTATACTATTCTGTTACTTTGAAATACAAAATCGCTTCGGATATTACTTTTTTAAATTTTGTAAACTATTATATGCATAATAATACAGATTTGAATGTGCAATTATAAAGATATTGCAATAAACCGGAAAAAAGGAAGAAAAGAGAGGAGATAGAAAAGGACAATGTAAGCATGGGGATGTAAGTAATTACGACGGAGGCCGTTTTAATTATATGTACAGTGCCAGTGAAGTAAATGTGTAGATATGTAGAATCAAAGCCTCAAGTATTCTTGGATACGAAGAAGGAATCTTGGATGCTTATTATAAAAGACTCTTTTCACAATTAATTTGTTCATTTAGTTCAATTTTTTTCATTAGCTAAATAAAACTTCGGTTAAATTTCGCAGCGTTTTATTCAACACTCAAGTGATATAATACAAATACCTATGTTACTTGCATTTTTACTATGGCTCTTTATGCAAAATAAAACTTTTTTGCATCGATTGCAAAGAACAAAAGTTCGATCAAAAATGATTTTTTCTCGTAACAATTTCAATAGTGTAACGATTTTTGCTGTATTGCATTGCACCTACTCCTTTTCGTGATGTACGCATAAAATCCACATGATCGAATTCTTTGTCGAATAATATTTCTGGTGTCCATGACAAGGAACGGTGTTAAAGATTTGTGTAATCGTTAAAGCATTTAATTCTGGGTTTTCCGTTCTCGAGAGTATGGTTGGAGCAGGTAATTATGAGTTAGAATACCTTTTGCACTCGTTATATTTCACAACCCTGGAATTTCCAGCATCCAAGAACGGTTCTACCTTCCGAATCTCTACGCTCGGGGCATCCCTCCGATCCCTTCAACCCCGTCGTGAAGGCATTCATGTATTATCCTATAATGCAGGTTGCTTTTACTCCCTCCCGTCGTTGGCCAGATAAATAAACATACACGTATGTAGTATACCCGATCCAGGAACAGGTCGTGCACACAGGTGTTTCGTGGAGGCTAGAAAGGCACGAATGGATGCTATGCGCGTCATCGACGATGCGTGTGCGTCTTGAAAATGGGACTTCTGGAGCCCATCCCCCTATACGGCTCTCCCTTTTCAGGTGTCCGACAACCATGAACAGAGCCTAGACATACGTGTATATCCTCCTATCTTCTTTCCCGTCGCAGTTTCCCCTTCGGACTTCTTTTTTGTCACACCCCCGTCCACCCGGCCTGAATCTGGAGACGAAAGCCACAGGTGCTGCCTCCAGTAAACCCCTCGAAAGACCCGACACGCAATGGCGTGGCAACTAAAATGAATTTTCTTCACAGGAGGTTCAGAATTCCATCAATGGTCTACCGAGTGCGTAAGTGCCCAATTTAGAATTCATTTGTCTATTCAAAAGTTGAATGTTACGTTAATGTCTCGAACGTCGATTACCTGTATTAATACTTTACTTATAAAAAAGTTTATAATTTTTTTTTATCATATACTTTTACAACTTAATACAAGAGGTCTGACCGTAGTTATTGGCGAATAAATGTTTATATATACAAAATCTTAAACTATTTGACGATATGCTCCGATAAACTATATCTAGAAAGAATCAGTGAAAAAAGCATGATAATATTTGATTACAATCATGCATGCATCATATGTATTTTGGCCCCCACCTAGTAGTCGGCCTATCTAAAAATTGTTGAAAAAAAGGTGCCCACTAACGAACTCCTATACACATTTGAATGAGCACAATGGTCAGTCTGTTCCCCACTTCCTATGTATAGCTTTGTGTCCTCGTATAAAAAATCTAGTATATTAATAGCGTATTAATAATAACAACGCTTAAAACTTAGACTACTGGAACAATTGTCCTATATAATATTTGGTTCAAAAATTAATATTGCGGACCTGATATTTAAATGATTAGATGACTGGTATTCTGTTTCTGTAAAAGTACATATAAATTTTACCGTGAAATAACTATAAAAAATATTCCATCGTTTATTAAACTACACGGACAATTTCCGAACAAATCTAAAATCATTCATATTTTATATGCAACACAATATTTAAAGTTCTTTGGAGTTATTTTTAAATGTGTACAATGTCCTCTATACAAAGTGGTTTGTATTTATTTAAAAAAAAAAAAAAAACAAAATTGTGCTGTGAAGAGAATATAGTGCAGCGTGTACCTACCAAATAGGTTGACAAATTTTTATTGTAAAATAACTGATGAAATATTCTTTGCAAAGAGTAAAAAATATTAAAATAAGAATAATGGTGCCAAAATGTACGTATGTAGAATATGTATAGCTTGAAGCAATATAATGGTGGAACTCGATCATGATTGGAAGTTTCCGTGCGCCAAGAGTGTCCTGTCCTGTCCTGTTCATTTACACACCGTGTCCGAGGCCCTCACGAAGAAAAGAAAATTACCATGCTATGCCAATCACGGCTCCACGCCCATGCTTGAACGTCTCGAGCGTTTCAAGCGTTTTAGGGATGCGACGCACATGTACGCAGCATGTTTGGATAACCATTGACCACGATTTCTTCGCACGACCTCTCTCCCTTCTTCTCGGAAAATTGATTGGCTGCTGGCACGGAGAACGTCGGAGATATATGAAATTTTGGTGGAAACTTTTAAAATCTTCCGGTAGCTGAGCTTCCAAATTTTCATCGGAAGAAATACGTACAAGTCTGATATAAAAAGACGAGCGAAGGTTTTGGGTCCGACGTGGATTGATGTAATGCCTTTGAAAAGATTCCAAGGCTGGAGCGTCTTTCCCACGACCACAACGAACTCTGAGCGACCGTTGAAGGACCTGCAACGTCTACGGGGGTGGGCAGGCCTGTTTTCACATGTGGCTCGCGAAAAAAAGGCCCTCGGAAGGCCGCAGTGGGGTCACGGGTCGACATTTTTACTTTTTACTGAATTATACATGAAACGCTTACGAACAACTTTCCCTTCCTTAATTAAACTAGATATTTGTCTCTAATGGGCCGAAGCTTTCCTTTCGTTATGAATATGATTAGAGAAATTCGAAAAGTGTTCATTTCAGCTTTTTCGCTATTTTCACTTTTTCACAGAACTGAAATTTTTAAGGGTCGACTCATTCGTACCAAGTAAGAAGGGCTTATATCTCGCCTTCTTCCATAGGTAGGCATTGAGTTTATGAAACATTGGCGTTCGAGAAGCTCTCATTTCTCGACTGTTAAAAGAAAAATACAAATCATTGATTTTAAGAAATGGTCCACAGAAAACGTTTTAAAAATCCACTGTAGTAGTCATGGAAAAATCGTTTCTACAAATTTTATGTGTTTGCGTTTCACTGTAGGAAACTTGATGAGGTTGTCGCGCGTTACTATATAGGCAAGAAATACGACGGAAGAAGTTTTCGGACTTTCCAAAGAGAAAGGAGTGTGCGTGGAAATACCAAAATCTAGTGATTTTCACTGCTACGCAGAAAAGATTCCACTTGACAATTTCAAAATGGAAGATTAAACAAAATTAAAGCAGTATATCTCTACGGAGCATGTAAAATTTTTCAAAAAGTCTCGTTGTGGCCAACAACCATCATACCATACAAAAGAGGCCTGCAGAAGAAAATTACTGAACTTCCAGGTTCTCCTTTTTAAACTTGATCAATTTTTTATTCTTATTCTGATTCCATTATGTACAAGTTGGAAATCCAAAATAAGTAAAAGATTCAATTTTTTTCATTTGAATTAGTTATTTGAATTACCTTCGATAGTCTCGTGCATTTTGAATTCATCTCACGCGAATTAAAACAACAAATTACCAAAGTTGAATTCACTTGTAAAATTGCAACTTTTCCGCCACTATATTGAGTTTTCAGCACAGTTTAATGTTGCAATAAATCAATTTCATTTTTTAAGTAGTTTTGATAAAATTAAATAAGCCTTTTTTTAGGTCCTGAACATTTTATATCTTCAGAGTTAAGTCCCTTTGGAAATTCACTAATTCAAATGAACTCCTTCCGTAATAGCCAGTCGTGCGAGTAAACGAATCGTGATAATTACCGACATACAATTAGAAACGATCACACTCCGAGAGAAGAAGATAGCACATCTTGCATTTTTTTTTAAGTTTTACAATAAAAACTGGTGAAAATACATTTTCCATGTGAATACCAGTTTTCGGCATGCCTGTATATATAACATACTCAATATTGTCCACAATATTCACTTACACAGAATTCTACGAATGCAAATCAGATTTAATTTTTAATTAGATTTAGCTCTAATTTTTCTGCCAAAGACACGAGTCACTGCAAATTTTTTAGACAAACCGATTTTGAGTTATGATGATTTCAAAAACATTGTACAATGTAAGTAAACTTCTCCTACTTTCTTTCGTTCTTACGAAAAAACCTTAAACTATTAAATACTAATAATGCAAATACAATGTAATTTATGATTCATTGCTAAAATTTTGAGATTACGGGTTACTTTTTTTCATTTACATATGTATATCAGGGTTCATTACTGAATTAATTATTTGTTTCAGTTATTACACATTATTGTAATAGTTTGTCGAAATGGAATCAGTTCTAAAAGAATGTGAAAAACAATAAGTATTCGTAGTGTAAAAATTAGAAGAAGCAAAAAAAAGAAAAAATAAAAAATTAGAATTAGATCTTATTAGTATTCTATCTTAGAGAACGGCAAAGCGAAAAAATTTGAAGTTGTCAGAAAAATAAAGTATTTATCAGGATTAATAAGAACTATAGAGTATAATAATAAATTGAAAAGGAATTCTAATTTTAAAGCGGTTGGTTCGCAGTCTTATAATACAAATTTAAGCACGTCATGGCATGTATTCGACAAACGTATGTTAGCGGAAAACATTCTGCGGAAATCTTCGAAACTAATTTAATCGAGTATCATTAACTAGCATGCATTAAATGCAATTTACAATTTCAATAAAACCAGGTAAACATCAACACAAAAAATCTTAGATTCTTTCCCTCTTTCTCTCCCTCTCCCTCTCCCTCCCTTCCTCCCTCTCTTTACCCTTCTTTCTCTCTCTCTCTCAGAAAATTAGTAAAAATCACGTTGCGAAACTCGTTTGCGTAAATGCTACCGGATGCCACCAATTATCAGTATTGGTAATTGGTAAAAGTAAGAATCTTGTTTTAAAAATATTAATACGAGTGGTCTACTAATTACATACAAGGCCGACTTTAATGCTTGGATAGTTAATATGGTTTTTATTAAGTGGCATGGGAAGTGTTTTCCCCATTGATTCAAGACTGACAGTTGAAAAATATGCGCAGAAAAAAAACTGGTTTGTTAATTTTGTTAAGAAATAACGTTAGCTAATGTTGTAATTACATGATAGTAAAGAATATCTTATAAATATCTTAAAATCACATATGTACTTACTAATATTACATTTCTTATATATCAGATGGAATAAAAAATAATCAAATTCTTTACAAGTTTGTGAAAAATGAAATGCTAAATATAGAATGGAGGAAACTTTTGATGCGTAAAAAGCAAATATATGGAACAGCTAAAAGTAATCGTAGATAACATACCTACAAAGGTTAAATGCTGACAAGACTGCTTTGCATATAAGGATGCGATGACTGATTGATCTGACATGATTACATGTGATTGAACATACAAAGGAATAGTAGAATCAAGGAAAGTGCATTCAGAAATATTTATAGGCCTTAATATGCAATTTTTAAGAATTTGTCATACTAGAAAATTTATATTTAAATCCTTATACAAATAAAGAACGGTTTATGTTTAGAGTGTTATCTGGTGTTTATTGATAATTTACATTACATGATGTAAACTATACAACATTCGGTGCATATAAAGTAGTTGTTTTATTATCCAGACACTCAGGTTTTCAGCAGTACTTCAAGTTGTACGATTAAATATTAATGTTGTTTTGAAACAATTTTTATAGCATACATTTGTCACGTGTATTACATCACAAATTATGTTTATCTTCTTGATGTAAATGCATTGAGAAAATTGAATGTCCATAACACATTTGTGGTGTCGGGTTCTTCCATTCTATTTAAAAACGATACAACTAGGGTAAGGAACCCAATTACTGTAGGGGTACCAATTACTGTGCCCATATCAATTATACTTATTTTTAAAGCATAATGAATATTAATAAAAAAGAGATATATAACACATACAGTAACTGATTTTGATGGAAAACATTTACTAGGTCTTTTTTAATATTTATTATGCTTTAAAAATAAGTATAATTAATATATGGGCACAGTAATTGGTACCCTTACACTATATACAAAATTCCCGATAAATAGTTTTATTTATTGTTTTAACATATACAATATTGCAAGTCAAATCAAACTTTTAAAAATAAATATAAGGAAATTAAAAGATTTTTTCATTAAAAGAACTAAGTCTAACATAGTTTAAACAATCTACCAATGGAAAGAATAAAAGAAGCGAAAAACAATATGGTGAAACAATACGAAGTTGAATTTTTTTTAAGACAAATAACAAGTATTTTCTTTCTGTTCAATCTATATTGCAAGATGTGACGAATTGAGATACGTAGCTTACGGTTTAATGCGTCTGATGAATTGCACATCTATTCGTGCCTTTATGTTTACGACTAATCAAATCGAACTTACGTAACAGATAATTTACAAGCAAAAAATATTGCTTGTGTGATCTCTTATGATTGCCAGTAGCAGTTTTCACTAACAGGTTTGTAATTTCTTTAGCTGTATCTTCCCTCATTCACTAACAGGTTTGTATTTTCTGACTATTCTGACTATCCTTTTCTGATGTTCTATTCTGTTCGACAGAGGATTTGGGGAAACATTCTACATTTATATTAACATAAATAAAACCGGTCCAGGACTATATAGGCACTCATTAACATCGATACTATATCTGATATAAAGAACAGACAATAACAACTGCTCATTTTTCATGCTATAATTATATTGATAAAAAATACTGGTGTTACTAAAATTTTGATTGTTTTCAAGTAATTTCTAAGAATTATTATTGTAGGATGATACATACTTGAAGTCTGTAAAATGTTTGTTAGAGTATATTGTTAATGCTCCTACGTACAACTCTAAATGGAAAAAACAAACAATATATGCGATCAATTTACAGTTGGTTTATACCATTATATATATATATATATATATATATATATATATATATATAT
>CM052130.1:5357473-5383505 GCA_028454255.1 Halictus ligatus | reverse complement strand
ATATATATATATATATATATATATATATATATATATATATTATAATAGTAAATTCGTAAAATCTTAAGGTAGAAACAGATTGTAATTGAGATATTAATTTGATCGTCTAAAAGACTTTCTTATGTTAAAAAAAAAATGATTATTAAGAATGAGACGGACGTTCGTAATATTAACAATGAGCAATAATCTGCACAGTAAGTTCCAGAGCTGTTGAAATTCGCAAGTTGAACATATTTTTCTCTTCTTTTACCAAGACTCGGTGCGTCGTTGCGTTGTTGTTAGCACAGTGTGCTTGACTTTATTCGACATTCTCCCATACATATGTATCGGCGAGTTAACCCAAATACAAGTGCATAGCTTTGTATAAATTCGTCGATCCTTTTTTACTCCGAATTCGATATACACATTTTACTTTTTAAACAGCGAAAGTCCGCCTGGTGATTCTCTGACCCACGACGAAAAGGTGCTTTTAACAGTACCGACGCGACGCGTCGATATAGAGTATAATTTTATTATAATCCGATGCTTGACTCCCAGTGGCGTAACGTAACAAACACCTCTGGTATTGGCTGAAAAATGTCTTGTCTCCTTTAATCAATTTCCCCTTCCAGACTTGGGAATAGTTATGCACATATTTTAGTTTACTCAATACGTCAAAGTCTAAAATCTAAAATCTAAGAACAAAAGAGCTTTGAATATATGCATTGAACGTAACTAGGAAACAAAAATACCTATTAGCGGGCAAGGGCACCACTGATGCCCGCGGGCACAGCTACGGGCAAATAACTTAGCGGACTAAGGATATGCCGTAACGTAACCGTAGCCACGTAGCTGTGGACAATGCGTGTGACAAATGCATGGAGCCTTGCCCCCCGCAGGGAAGTAGCTTCGTGCCCATCGTTCTGTGTATGCCCAGGGCAAGGAAATCACTGCCCGTACGGGCAGATGCTGGACAGCTTTGGTCAAGAGTGATGCCGCAGATTTTTCTGAAAAGCCTATTAAAAGGGTTAATGAAACTTCTTGATATCCAAATTTTGTGAATAATCTTACCGTTAAGTAGGGAAATTGATACCTTATTGTGTTCAAATTATTTTTGTACACGCTTACAAAAAAACTACAATAGAAAATAGTAAAAAAATTTAATGATAGCTTCATTACTACCGCTTGCAGGGAATTGTGTCGAGTAGGAATGAATTTGTTTAGGGTCTGTGATTAGACGTTAAATTACAAGGAAAGTAATAACAATTTTCAAAGTTGTTTTGGTTTCGTTTTCAAAATGATAACAAGGAAAGTCTGCCAATGATGGCTTGTAAACTAGCTCTTTGTGTCTGTTTTCCTCTAGCTACGTCCTTGTTCGCGTTCTTTCTGACCTGACTCAAGCGCATTACAATTGGCAAATCGGAGAGTAGCTGCGTTGGTAATAACGAAAAAACCAAGCCGTAACTGCAATTTTGATTCTTGATTTTACTTCCATAAAATCTATATCTCCTTGCATTTTCTTCCATTTGTAGTCCAACACTGTATCCAGAGCTTGGATTCCAAACCTCTTTCCAAATGCTTTTTTCTATTTGTCTCTCACAGGAAATCTTTTCTAAAAATGAAAATGGTCTAACCATAAATTGTAAGTACATGTATTTTTTCAACTAATTATTCTTAAATATCATTAAATGCTATTTTTTTTATATATATTTTACGTATTTATACAAAAGTGGAAAACAACTATTTTAGAACTTCTATCATTAAAGACACGAAATGTATAATAGTAATATAAGGACTCTAACTTTGAAAAAATATTTAAGCGTCCTAGTATTTAATGCTTAGGCTTGTTAGTGTAAAGACACTAAATCAATCATAGTTCTCATAATTAATCCTTGATAGGCTAAAATTGACGCGGAACCTTCGCCGAAATTTTATCGAATTAGATAAGAATATTTCAGTAACAGCTTCTAAATACAGACAATAGCATTGACTGCTGGTATTTGTGCGAGGGCATCTAGCAGGATGGATAGAAAAAAAGGGATCGAGAAAAGCACGATCATTTGATGCAAAAGGTCTTTTTGGTCTGCGCGTTTCGTAAGAAGAAGGCCCATTGCTGGTCTGGTTTTGTAGGCTTCCTTCGTCATCTATACTCAGAAACACGTGAGTGGACATCATCAAGATCGTCGGTCCCCGGCATGCACCGTCAACCATAACATTCAGGAGTCACTGCCATGAGGACCTAACCTTCCTCAAGCATCCCATGTGGTGCTTTCACTTGGAACTTGATACGCAAAAAGTATGTATGTATGTAGTTACATGCATGCTGGTATGAGTTGTATGACTTTTTTTGATGATGCAAATATTTACTTATTAGTAATTAGATCAATTTAACATTAAACCTGCCACAGTCAAATGACTGATTTTTTATTTTATAATTATTGAAATTACAACAACACTTTCATAGGAAATGACTAAAATTACTTCGTTACTTAAGCACATATTGTAATTAAAAACCGTAGAAAGTTTAAGTAAAATCAATCTTATCACTTCTATAAGGCGTTCCTTTGTGCTTGGTAGGATTACTGTTAAAAAAAAATTACAGTGTCAATCCTTTGGTGATACATGCGTTCGATATTGAATACGGCGAATGAATTTGTAGGAAAGGAAAACATTGGTTGCGGATTTTTTAACCGATTAGGTGTACGTTTTGAATGTTGTACATATCTATAACCAAAAATGAACATTTAAATGTTTTTTAATCTATAATATCCATGTATGTGCATATGTTGCACGATTTAAACAAATCTTTTCGTTTTCATAATATTTTAGGTGCAAACATTAGCTCAGCAGTTTCACATGTTCTTAATTTAAAAAAAAAATCATTAAATTTATACAAAATATATGTACTTAAACAAACTAACAAAGCGGGAATTATTTTTAAATTTCATAATAAATGTAAGTAAAGTGAATTTACATAATTGTATATGTATGTAGCTATATGTTTATGCTCACAGAATAATTCCACTATTAATTTTCGTATCCGTGAAATTTCTTTCCTTAACAATTTTAATAAGTTGAAAGCAATGTATAGATGTTAAATTAAATTAATTTCAAATTACACCCACCCATTTTCATCGTAAGTGCATAAAATCCACAGATCAATAATAATGGTATATTCTATCAACCTGAGATTATTAATGCAATTTTTGTACCCACTCAACATTTTTTGATGGAATAAAAGGCGATAATTATTTACAATAGAGAATTCCTCATCGATTTCAATGACCTTGAAATATCTTATGAAGGTCATCATTCTGAATTTGAAAGGTGACCATAAATTTGCCATGGATTGCTCAAAATTTATAATAATCAACTTTATTATTTCATGTTAAAATTGACATTACTGAATTGGAAATGTTTTAGCTACTATGTCAAAGGTATAAAGTATATGGCAGATATCTACATCGTGTTGTAGGTTAGAAAGCGAATTCTGTGCAGTAGTAACAGTTTTTTGCAAATATCTCAAAACCCAAGGTTGTCCGGCGGTAACATGTATAGGAAGAGGTTTTTTAGAATTATGCTCCCAATAACATATTTCAAGATGACATCATCTCGAGGATAAAAGCTTATTGCCATTAGCCGCAAGATCTATGATCTGCCTCTTAAACTCATAATAGAAACAAAGAATTTGTAATATAATAGCCTAATAATGTCACGATGAAGGTTACATGGTGAAGACGCGAACGTAGACATAAAATGTGCACATTAGAAAAAGTGGGCGTGCGCAAATGTGTGCGCGCGTTGCGTTGCCGCGAGCGAGCTCCGTTAATATCATAAAGACTTGAGAAACGATCTACGCTGTAAGGGGGATCTCGATTTCGCCGACCACCATTAAGTAAAACGGCATAATTAACGTTATAAGCTTAGGTCAATGTTGTTCCATCGAAACTTTCTACAGTTCATTTTTGGTTGCTAATCCCTGCTCGTTGCATCTCGAGGTGAAAAATACTTTATTAATTTCATACGTGAATAGTACATTAAACTGAAGATAAAGTGAATTTCCCACGTTATTAATACCTTTTCGCAGTAATAATAACTGAGGAAATCGTTTCCAACGAAACTTGAAAGGTAATACATATTTCTAACTGTATACAGCATAGTTAATTTGTGTAATTTTTCTACATAATAAAATTTATAAAATTGCTAAATTTATACCTATCAATTCGTAAATACATTACGTTTTTATTATTACCAATATACTTAAATATTCTGTTGATATTTGATAATCATATTAGACGGTTATTATTTCATTACTCAACGATATAAATGTCCGTTTTGTTTACGATTCAGTGCTTTGAGGTAATATTATAATGCAATACTTATGAATTTGCTGATACTTTGAAATTACAAATTCTTTCAATTGAAGTCATTGTCGTCTTATACAATACTGATATTATACATTCTTAAAAAAAAATATTTTATGCATTTGCAGAAATTGGCTGGACAAAATATAAAACAGTAAAAGATCAGAAAAATTTAAGAATATCGTTATGTTGTTTTCAGTATATTAATATTATTATAGGATGAAATTAATCTTTATTTTATTCTTGTTTTCCACAATCGATGCAGAAAATTTTTTTTTTGCATAAAAATCTCCAGTATAGTCATACCGCTACGTTTAATGAACTCATTTTTCCATTCCGTGTAGTTTAAATGAAGAGTACGATAAAAATGTATAGAAGTTGTTGGTAGATTTAATGGAATAATATTGAATTTTATTCTTTTTTATTGCATATACAAATTACTGTTGCGATGCATGACTCTGTATTAAAAAATTAATTGAAGATAAAATTTCGATAAATATGTAGCAAAGTATTATAGAAGTATCCTGATACAAGTTCTACCTTAAGTAAAACGCGGTAGTTTTGCCGAAAAAGAAATTGTTCAAGTTAGCGGACAATAAATTTAAGGGTCACAAAAGGTGTAGGTTTACTCCAAATGCGTCCCTGGTTGTGTCAGGTTTCAGTAACGAATTGCTCGAAAAGTGGCCATAACTATAAATCACGTAGGAAAATAATAAATCGATTCGTGTCGAGATTTAAAACCGTTCACTTTCTTGCTCGTTATGTGTCGTTTCTTTAATAACGTTTCATTCCAATAATTCAAAATAATTATACTGTGTTTAGGGTAGCTTACTTTACTAGGTACGTAGTTTGTAAATACTTTTACAATAATTTTAACAGTATAATGAATCATACAATATGATAGACAATAGTAAGATATTAAAAATTTGAAACGTTTCATATTACAATTTCATGGAAACCACATAATTAAACAGGAAACATTGTTTTAATTGTATAAGGATCTGTGTGTTTTTAGACAAAACAAACATTTTCCAAAGAACTTATAAGAAATAGAAGTAGGAAAAAAATGTATTTTGTTTTTTAAGAATTTGAAAAAATCGAAGATAACATAACCATATTCCTAAATTCGTCTAATGTTTTTACAGTTTTATATTTATTTACTTTTGTCATAAATGCATAAAACTAGTAGTCTAATTGTAACAATTCTGGTTCTATTTCTTATTTTCTATTATTTTCTATTTATTTTTTGTTGCGAACAGTATTAGCCCACTAAGTTTCAGATTTTCGAAAATTGTCGATATTTCAACTGTTATAATTTCGTGAAAAAGAGGTTCGTTTTAAAGTTAGAGGCGCAATCCTTTGCGCAATCTATCGTTAGCTATCTTCTAACAATAAGTAGCGTGTTTTTGCATGACACAGCGGTTGAGAAACGGAAGTCAAGGTCACCACTCTGAACAACTTTTTCCTATACATGTTACTGCCGTTCCACTGTAGCTTCCGAGAAGTTCATACAAATGTACATATTTTACATCTTTCAAAAGATAAACATCACCAATTTAAATGATTTCTGAATTTGTAATGGAATATTCGAGAGTGCACATTCGATAGATAACATTTCGGCCCATCCGTTAATTTTTTTCATTATGAATCATTCCTCATTTCAATTATTGTGAGTTAGTACAACATGTTAGTACAACTAATTTAAATTTAATTGTTATTTCAAAAGATGATTAAATCTATTTAAGGAACAGTATTACTATTGATTTGGGTTAGGCATGCTTCTGGACGATAATGTGTTGACATAATTTATTGATTAGAAGTTAAGAGACATCAGTTCGAACACTTACCAGAATAGTAGGTTAATACATATTGAAAATTATTTCGATAATATTTTGTTAACTATTAATTTTCAATAATATTTTATTAACTATTACGTTTAGAACATGTAAAAGTCAATACATTTTTACGCAAAATTTGATACTCTATCGAGTCACGAATCAAAAGATAGGTTATTCAAATTAAATAAATCAAGGTGACCTTAAAATCTCTAAAACTGCAAGTTGCTGCAAGCATTCAAGTGAGCCGAGATTCATTGTTGTATAATTCCTGTTGACAAAATTATAACACTAAATTGTAAAAATTTTTCCAAAAATCGGATATTTAATATGCCAATAATTTTTGGAGCCACTGGTAATAAAACTGCTTATTTCACAAAGAAAGATGCAATACTTGTAAACAACTAAGTTTTCGTACAGTCGGAATATGAACGATGATTCCGAACAATAAAAAATTGTGATAAATGAAGAATGCGATATCTAAGTGTAAGCAAATGAATGTGCTAGTTATTTTCTTTCTTATGTGCTAAGATAAAAGTCAAGCATTATAGACTTGAATAAAGAAAAAAACGTATTTATCAATGTATTAAGGCAGGTTTATACTACCGTGACAGATACGTAACGTAACCGACCCGACAAATATTTTAGATGGAAGTGTTTATACTAATCGTACCGACACCGCACAGACATGCATCGGCACCGGCCCGACCGCTTAATAAATAGACATAATGAAATGATATATTTAATAATAAGTCTCGTTAAATTCATAATTAACGCTTTCAAAAACAAATGTAATTTATAACTTTTATACGTTTCGAATCAGGTCAACTCTGATTGTTAATTCAAATTCTGCACATCAAAATCTATAAAATCACATGTTTTTATTAATTTCAACTCAAAATTTACTAACCCCTGATTTCCATTTGAATAAAAATTAACATTTTGTTAATGATCTTTTTTTGAAAATTTGTATAATAACTTTTATTTTTGATTTCTGGTTTTGGCAATTATAGGCATGCCACGATCATTTTCCAAAACCAATATTAATACTAAAGATATCAGGAACCTCACTATGTAACAATTTATTTACCGGAAGCCTATTAATCTTCCGACGGAGGAGTCTGGGACTATTTCGACCCAGGTAATCAGAATCGTCATTCACTTACAATTAGTCATAATTATCTGATGAATTAATTAAATGAACAGACGCTGCATTAGTCAAAACAGAAAGATTAAAGTGTCTACAAGAAGTATCTTCACGAATATGTTTTAAAAAATTCATAAATAATCCATAAAAGTTCATAAATAATGTTGTAGGAATCCTGTAGATTTATTACAGTTACGGACCGAAAATTGCGAAAACCAGCAATATCCATCATCTTGACATGTTCAGAATATGCATAATTGATACAGATGTACAAAATGTATTTTTTAAATTTCCATTATATGTCCACACAAAAAAGTTTTAAAAAACACGTTTTAGTATTTTCTCTGCAATTCCGACCAATTGCAATTTCTTCTAAATCTTTTTTACGTCATATAGTAGACTAATTGTTCTCAAAATAATTTCTCAAAAACATTCAAGTCGTATAATCCAATGTTAAAACAGTTATCGTCTTTTTAAGAGTTTCCAAATATTAATAAGAGTCATTGTAGGCACACATGTACATCTCATTGTTATCTTATTATTATTTGTTTCTTCTGAATGATATTAGTATGTTGTGACCGCTATCTAGAAGTTTTTGGTAGAGTATCTTTTTATATACCGGGGACTCCGCTGACAATAAAACCCAATGTGTGGGTTCTATGAATATGGTTCGATTAGGTCCACCGACCAGTCGGTTTGTCGTAAATGGCATACAGCACCCCGAATTATCGACCTTTTCATAATCTCGTTCTCGGTATTTGGTAGAAGTTGAGCGGCCGCACAGGGAGCCTGGCGTGCACTTGGTCAAACAACGAGATCTCTATGGAGGCCTCCGTTTATTGGCGCTTCTAATTCAGGACCGGAAGGGGCCGAAAGGCAACGGCGAAAACAGACCTCCCGGATTAAAATAGGCCGCCATAACACTCGGCTTAAATGCTTTGTATTAATAATTAACACGTTCCGGAGGCAAGCTGCGGGCATGACCACCTTCCCCCTATCTTTTCACTGGACTCCCTTAAACCCTCCCCCATTTTTAAATAAAACTCTGTTTTTATCCACGGAAATTCTGACCACGTCGCGCGTCCAACAGGCGCATGCGAATTACTGTGCTAATCTATTGTTGAATGATATTTATAAATAGAGGTAGCCTGTTGGTTGTATTTACACATAAACGATTCGCTACGGTTGCTATGGGATTCATGAAAACGGTTAATAATAATAGCCTTTATTTATTCAGCCTCATGGCTCGGAATCGGACTTACAACATGGGTTTTACAACATGCGCATCTAACTTAACCTAAGCGTTCAACATACACACCCGTTCCCAGTCACTCCTTCTTTCACCCCATTTCTCCTATTCTTAATTACCTTATTTAACCTATCTACCCGATTTAGTGCACATTTTAATATTCTTCGGGTTTTTTCTCCTTTCTCACTTTCTTTTTCTTTTGCAACCTTTCCAGCTAATCTATAATCTTTTTGTCCTGCATATCGCTCACTACTTCTCTTATACTAATACTTCTATCGGTTTACTTTGCAATTCCTTATTAGAAGTCCTACATCAAGCCTGGGTAACTTGCGACTCGCGAGCCGCAGGCGACTCCTCTTCCTGGTTCCTTCCCACCAAACTTCTTTGGAGTGTACTTACATGTATACTCTTGTACTTGTTAGATGTACACGCATATATTGCCAGTCACGCGGTCACACGTGGCAAAGCACGGTAAGATCGTATATAGTCACCAGATCAAGACTTGTTCTCTCACACCAATGTCCCCTCTTACCGCGCTATTCCCCCATGCTTACGCCACGGCCAGATCACGTGACGCGATCCGTCTCTGTCGTGCATGTGTCACAATGTCACGTGACTAATCCGGTACTGGCAGAGAGAGGGTATTTTTCTCCTTAATTCTTCCCCCCCCCCCCCCCCGAATCGGTACACTAGTAGTGGGAGCCGTGAAACAACAGCGGGGAAGAAGTTGCCCGGACCTATGCTACATTGGCGAATCTATATTCACATAAATCGCAACTCCTTCTTTCTTCTACCTCCTGATACTTGTTCTAGTATTCTAGGTTTCCACAACGTGCCTGGGCAATTAATTTCTGCACCTCTGTTTCCCTGTTGAAATATTCAAGTAGACTTGTAATTCTTATGCATTTGCACCTGCCATTGTATTTTGAAGCCTTCAGTATTGTATATGTATGTATACCTATGTATACATATGTTAATATTCTGGTTCTGAAACCAATAACCAATCACATTTTAATGAAACAATACGTACGATAATTGCTATTCGAACCTTTGGCTCTATTTTTATCTCGTACGCATACACTTTCAAATTCTAGGCTGAAGATGATTGATCATCATCAATCAATCGTCGATATCCTAAATTTGTCAGTAATGACTCCACTGATTATTCCTGAAGCGCTTGATAGATAAAGTATTTGATAAGAGATCTTCGACGATCACAAGATTATACATCAATATAAATATATTTTTCAGAAACTGTTGGGTCAGGGACCTACTTACTGGGGGGGGGGGGGGGATACGAAAGCATAATGAATATAAACCCTTTGCAGTCCAGAATTTAGGACCTCCTACTTAGGAGGATCTGTAGTGTTAAGTATTATGAGACAGCGGATTTTTCTAATTCAAAACGGAAAATACATTGAAAGATTTTGAAAATACTGTTATATTATTTTCACGTACACACATAATTCCCCTAGCTAATGTGTGGTGTAAACTCTGCTGTATATTATTACTGTAAATGTATATTTTTCAAAAGGTTTTATCGCACAATATGATGAGTGTATGTTATTGTAAACGGAATTTAATATCGTAGAGATAGACTTGCAGTGATAAGTGTCGTCACTGTAAACGACGTCGACGATTGTATAGCAAAAATTGCTCTGCTATCGAACTTTTATGTACATGTACTAGAGTTCGAGTATTTAGTGTCTGTAACGAATAACAGATGATGGAAGAACGTTATTTTACGTGCGACTGTAATTTTTTTGGACCAAGCGACTTTCATTTTTTTGAGACGTTAGGATTATTTTAATCGTTGATGGGGAACAAATTTTTTGAAAAAATTGCAATTTGACAAAATCGTGAAAAAAATTAAAAAATTAAATTACTTAATAATAAATGTTTATTAAAAAATTTTTTTATTTTTATTTTTATTTGTCATGTGTATATTCTAAAATCTTCATTGCAATTGGTTGAGGCGGAAAAAATACAACAGGCGTCGACAAGTGTAAGAATCGTTAGATTTATAAAACGGACTTTTTATATCTTCAACATAGACTCACATAAAAAAAATTGTAAAAAACAACTTTTAATGTCTTCTCCGCAATTTCTTCAAAATTTTTTTCACGTCATGTAGTAAACTACGTTCGAAACCAAACTTCTCAAAACCAAATCCAGTCGTACCATTTTTATCCTTTTAAAAATGTGCGAATATTACTGCAAGTGTCTGTACCTATAATTGTAGGTCAATTTTTCTTTTTCATACACTTAGATGAAAAGTTGCAGCAGCAGGATATTATTAGACTCCTGATATTTATGCAAAATAAAATGTTTTTCACTAATAATTTTCATGTCGTAAAAATAATATATTAATGCTACTAAAAAGTCTTTTAATCAGTCTTCTAGTCTTTAAGTTTTTTTTCACTGTTTTAAATTGCACCTACTCATTTTTGCCAAAAATACAAAAACATTTATACTTGATCCCGTATAACTTGTGAATTTAGTGAATTTAATTTAGTAGTGCTTCAGTTATTAAAATCTATCGAATTACAGTGAAAAATGCATAAATAGTAAATTGTATAATTATACATTTTATTAGATATCAATAGTGTATAAGTAATAAATATTCAAACAGTTCATCCTTTTTTATCTATTCTTACTCTCGAATTAAAATTAATAGAAAAAATACAATTCGTACTCTTAAAAGAAATTGTATGATTATAAAAATTTTCTATGAAATAAAAGAAACGGTATAATTAAACATTGAACTATGTGAATGTCAAGGACGAAACCAATTTAATTTATTACCTGAAAATAACTAATATCAGATAAAGAATCTTACGATACCACTCATTTCTCGTCTACTTTTTTAAATATGCGAAATTTTTTTATTAATAATTTTGATAATACATGATTTAAAAAATCTGGGCAGATAAAAAGGTTCTTATTCAGTTTCTCTTGTGTTATCTTTCACCGCTTCATGTAAATCTGTATATACTATATACAATGATTGTTTCTGAAACAGAGAAGCAAGTGACGTCACTGCAAGTAATTGGCTTTGAGCGGCCAATTGACTTTAACTCGACTGTACTGAGAAGTAGTCCAGAGAATCTGAGAGGAACCCTCGAGAATAATATTAGACAAATAAGTTATCAAAAGATATAATTCAATAATATTATATATGTATATATACGGGGTGTCCCATTTTAATTTCGGTGTTTATGTATTTATAAACATTATTATATATGTTTAATTTGGGTGTCCTTTTTCTATTTCGAGGGGGACGTAATACACTGCCACTATTTTGTTTGCAAGTGTACATGCGAAGGACACATGAAAAATCATCTTTATTTTTGTTTAATGGAATCATATAACTTTTTATGCACTATTCGTTGCATGTCGGTATTATGAATAAAAATGTATGAACCCATTTATGATATTTTAATTTTAATACATTTTTATTTGATGTATATATTGTATATAAATATGGATCTCTCATATATATATATATATTTTTTTTATCTGTATATATCTGTATATATTGTGTACGTATATGAATAATTTGTCCATCCTAAGTATTAATTCGATTGCGCTAAATAAAGTAACATTTGACATATCCAAGTATAAAACAATGTCAGTGTATACATATGCAGATAATTTGGCATGAAATTTTAAGAATTTTATCTTTGTGTGTCCTTCAATTAATCTCAGTATATATGACCGTCCGAAGTGTACGTATGTAAGTACGTTCATGAGAAACAAAAATGTGAAGTTCTGACGCAAACTGTCGGATAGATAAATTTGAGCGTGCATACGATCACGTGTAGCGATACTGCTGAATCACAACTTGTACTTCTTTGAAAATCTACATAATATATAAAATCTACATATAATATATATATATATATATATATATATATATATATTAAAATTAAATTTATGTATTAAATGTATATATTAATTATATGTAGTCGAGTAAGGGAGAAAGTAGTACATTTAATTTTAAACTATGTTGTGATCACCAAATGCTTCGATAATTATTTGTAAAGAATTTGTTTTGCCTTTAGTTCTGTACCGATCGTTAAAGAGGAAACACGTATTCTTTTACAGTTTTCGATAAAGTAGCCTATGTTTCAAATATTCTAAAAAGTATAATTTTTTTACAACTCTGTAATAAAATGGCGGCGTCCGTACCTTCCGAGGATCATATTCGTCATTGCATACTTTTTCATTTTCATGCGGGATTTAATGCAACCGTAATAACAAAGAAAATGCGATGTTCATGGAGACGTATTGAAGGTCAACACGTGTCAACGTCGGTTCAGAAGGTTTGCTGCTGGTGATTATGATCTCTCTGACAGGCCTCGAATTGGACAACCAGTTGAATTTGATGACACCCTAAAATCTCTAGTGGAAGCTGATCCAAAGTTAAGTATACAAGAATTATTGAGAAGCCTTGGGTTCACATGGTCAACTATACAAAGGCACCTACACAAAATGGGAAAGGCATATAGGCAAGGAATATGGGGCCCGCATCAATTATCTGAGACCAACGAGAATATTCGTCAATCAATTTGCACTTCATTGAAAAATGGATTCTTTATGATTACATAAAGCGTGCCAAGCAATGGCTTTCTGCAAATCAAACCGCAATATCAACCTCTAAACCTAGCTTGTCACTCAGAAACGTGTTACTGTGCTTTTGGTGGGAATGTCGTGACATAATTCACTTTGAGTTGTTGAAACCTGAAGAAACAGTTACTGCTGAGTTACATTGTCAGCAATTACAACTTCTGTATTCAGAACTATTGAAAAAGAGAACATCTTTAGTCCACAGAAAAGGTGTGATACTGCAAATTGACAATGCCCGGCTCCATACAGCAAAACTCATTCAGGAAAAATCAAAGAATTGTAATGGGAAGTTTTTGCTCCCTATGACCATCATCTTTTCAGATCTTTGGAGCATTATTTAAGAAATAAAACATTCACTTCTGTAGAAGATGTAAGGATTTCTCCTTACTTTGAGTCATATTTTGTTTCACGAACCCTGGATTTCTATAAGAAGGGGATTGAAAATTTGCAGGAAAGGTGGTAAACAGTCCTTCATAATGATGGAGATTATATAATAAATTAAGAAATAAAAACTTGAATTTACTACAAAGTTTGTTTTAGATTTAAAAATAATTGATTACTGATGGGTCCCCTAATATTGCAGGGTTGGACTATCGGAGAATGTTTTTTGAAAATCATTTATGTACATTGCCAATGGGAAATTTCCGATAATATCTAATTATAAGACCTAAGAGTTCAGCAAACTTTTATGTGAAGAAACATTTTCATGAAATTTACATTGTTGAAAATGCATATATGTACATATACATTGCATGCATATACATTTTCTTTGTTGCAAAAATACATATTATATTATATTTATTATGTATAGCTACTTTTGAGTATCATGAAGAGAAAAATTGAAAACATTGAACTCATCGAACTTTAAAAATGAAATTTGAGACGTTTTGCAAAACATTGGGAAACATAAGTATTATTCACACGATGATAAATAAAGAAACCAGCAGAAACAGCAGAAAAGATAAAACTAAAATTCTAAACTTATCCTTCAAAAAAATGTTACGTACCACATTTTTGAGTTGTTATTAGAACTAATGATACATTAAACAATCAAATAAATGTTAAACAAGCCTAAATAATAAAAAAAGAAATTACATAAATTCTTTTAAATTTTCGTAACTACAATACTTAGATATCGTTTAAGCATTAACATACATATTTTGAATCAATTAGTTAAATTCACAAACCGTAGTATAAGTAAATCGAGTAAGTAATCACGAATTTTTACGCATTTACAGTCTACATAACTATGCGAAATGTTAATACAAAATTATTTATAACTTTCACGTTATTCTAAGTAGAATGGTGTTTTATGTCTATTACAAAAATTAAAAAATGCTTTATTTATCGTTATTTATTTATTCATTTTGTATTTCTTTTAAAGTAGTTTGTGGCAAATAGAATGCGATGGATAAATAATCGTGTAAACACCAGTCCATAATAATGTACACTACTGACCAAAATTATAAGTTCACTTTTTTGGGCTCGTTTATTGTTGTAGTAAAAGTTAATTTATAATTAATAACTTTTCCTTCTGCAGAATTTTGTAAAAATACATAAAAAAGAAATTTATGAAAAATGCAATATTCGCAGATACAATTAATTCTTTTTTAGAAAGTTGCTAAAGTTGCTTTTAAAACAGCATATATAGCATACATAGGAATCGGATTGCTTGCAATAATCTATTGCCCCAATCAATGACATTGTTTTCTACGCTGTTGGAATAGCAACAATTCGCTTCAAGCAAGTTAAAAACAAATGATAATTGTACATTTAGTTTCTCCTGTTTCAATGAGTAAACTTTCATCGAAGATTTAAAAAGTTTCAGTTACGTTATCAGGAATTTTCATAGAATTTGATGGTAAAAATTGTTAACTAACATAAAAAGGACTACTTTTCAACCAATAAATCATTATGGAGTGGGTATAACAATTAGATTGGAAATCTTCATGCAAATTCTTATTTTTGCAAAGTCTCTTTATAAAAATCTGACGAAACGAAAAATACATTTTGCTAACTGGAAATTACATTTTGGTAAAAAGCGAAAGAAAAATACTGTAAATATTCGGCAAAGTTTCCTACATTGCATCTTGCACTTTGCAAATTTTAAAATGCCATAAATGCATAAATATCCGCAGTCTAGTAACAATAATAACGATTGCTCGCTCTTATTGCGGTATTATGGTAGAGTTTTGAATGAAAGAGTTCCCGCAGGAGATAGGAAGCGGGCAAGCTCGAAACGGGTCTGATCTCGAAGGTCGCGTAGTGGTATGTACTATACATACGTTGAAATACTGACGCGAGTATAGAGAAGAGAAAGGGAAAGTCAATTGGGTGAAAGTCACTCGTCTGGAGAGTTTTGCTTCTATTTAATCCACGTATGGCTTCAGATGGTGAGAGCGTATGATCTAAAGTCTCTTACACTCCGTGACAAAAATACTGTACACACGATCGTATTAATGTTTCCATGATTATCTTCGCATTAAAATTGGCTTTTAATCTTTGAAGAACTTCACTCATAAATCGGTGCGATTTTGTGCAACAGAAAGATAAGTAAGTAAATGTACACAAAGAGTGTACGAAGTACCCGTACAGCGGTTCATTGCAACAAAAAGTTGATGTGTATAATATCATTCGTTATCGTGATATTGTTGAACAAACAATATTTAGGTGCTTATAATGACACATATATGTACATAGTGACTAGACTGCGGATCTTATGCAAAATAAAATCTATTTGCATCAATTGCAAGATATAGAAGCTAAATAGCAATGTATTTCTTCCATTAAAAATTTTAATATATTGAAAATAATACATTGAGATTCTGAAACCCTCTTATGCTTAAAATATCGCCCACCCATTTTCCTCATAAATCCATAAACTCCGCTCTCTGATAATGACATTACCAAAAACCTGAAAAGTCGATAGAAATGTTCGCACACTTTCTTCTGTACAATGGAATTCTTACATTTTGGTATGCGAAGATGTAAAACATTAATTTATCGACTACTTTAATAAGTTGTGGGATTATTTTCAGAGTAAATAATTGTATTTTCCATGTTAGCGTCGATCTTGTATTCAGTTTCCGAGATGTTCGTGAAAAACTTTCGGTACCACTATAACGAATTCTGCCTGGTTGTGCGTCCGTGGCACTGCATGTATTAGTATTGGTCGTCGGTCGCTGGCCACTTCGGAACCAAGGATAGAGTGATCTTAAAGGTCCCGTGCACAACTGCAGAAGCGAGGCTACAAGAAATGTCACTCAATTAAAAGTGCTTATGGTAATTACAGTAGGGTATTTCACGACAATTTCAACGATCTTGAAATGTATGTTATTAAGGTCATTATTCTGAACAACTTTTTCCCATACACGTTATCACGAAACGAAAAGTTGTTTAGAATTATGCCCCCAACAACATATTTCAATTGTAAATAATTACCCTGCTTATGTTGGTTCGGGCTAGGTTTTGTAACGTATTTTGCATCGCCTGCGTGATATCATTGTAATAGGCATTGCATGCAGTCGCGCATAGGCAGTTGTACACTAAACCTTTAAGCTCATCCGAATTCCCTGTATCTAAATCTAAACAGAAGATAAGTGGCCACTAATATTAACGCGTACGGTATCACAGACGCACAAGTCCAGACAAAATTCATTGTAGTGGTAGCGATAGTTCTTCGCGAATATCTTGGAAAATAAGCGAGACCGCCACAAACATGCAAAGGAAAAAGTTGTTCAAAATGTTGAGGTTTCTAACATCTCCAAAATATCATCGAAATCTGAGGATAGGTAGCTGTTCTGCAGCTTCACCTCTTGTATTAATACTGTAGGTAAAATACTTGTAGGTAAAAGAATTTCAACATCATTTAGGTGCAACTTCTTAGGAAATTCTGCAAACTTGTCCAAACTGTTTATTTTACGAAAATTGAGTAATTAGAACTCCGAGAATGTTTTCTTCATTCACTATACATACATTTCAAAATGAATGTACAGAATGAATTCATTACAATTAAATAAATAATTGTGAGATTAATCATACTTGTATCATTTCCATAAGCAGTAAATATATTTGTTTCATTTCTGAAAACAAGGTCCACAAACAATTGAAAAGCTCAAGGCAACAAACGGCCAGCTCGATTTCGAACATGACTGTAAAGTCTCGTACAGATCTGAACATTTCGACGAACATTGCGCTGAACGGCGCGCCAAACAGTGACCGAATCGCAAAATCGATGTTAATTTCGGCGAACCGAACGTCGCGATTTTGCGTTTCGGTCGCTGTTCGGCGCAATGTTTGTCGAAATGTTCAGGTCTTTACGAGGCTTAAAAGAGCAAATTTGTCCGATCGCTTTTATGTACTGTACTCGTATGACTATCTTTACTTGGTGGGAATGTCGAATAACGCATAAATTCTGGACAACAAACAGTCACCTTATAGGTGATCGTTTATTGCTCCGAATGTTTACAGTCGCTCTGACTGTTTGTTACTCCGAACGATTAGAAAATCTAAGTGGGCAGTCATGTATAAATCGAGCTGACTATTTAATTACCCTGAGCTCTTCAATTGTAATAAATGTATAATTTTCTGAACTTAAGCTGACAATAAGTGTCAATTACTGCGCTATTTAGAAAATAAGTTAAGAAGAATACTCTAACTATGCGTTACAATTTATGGACATCTATCTCTGTTTTTGAAAAAAGTGAAAGTTAAATTTATTCCTAGCTAGGTATAGGTTCACATAAAGATTACAATGCTCACAAAAAGTCTTCGTCGGGGAGACCTTTGATCTCAAACATTTACTTAAATAAGCAACACTTTCAGAGATAACTGTAAAGAGATTAAAAGAGCGACACCTCCTAGAACCATTCTTACGCGTATAGATAAGTATTACGTAAACATGATATTATAAAATAGATTCCCAGTTTCTATCAAGAAAACTAGGTGAAATCTCAAACTTGTCTCTGAGAAATTCCTATTATACATATATGTATACATTTAGTACACGTATATGACTTTTATTTGATATTTTTCAAACATGGTAATTATTGTACTTAAAATATAATAAGATAGTATTTAAAAAGGAAAAAATACATGATCCCATAATGATATCAGTCGACATCTTGTTACAAGAACAAATAAAGAAGAAAATGATCGAGCTGTAGATAATGATAAAATCACTTTTTGTCTGGGTATATAAGTTACCATTTACGGTATATTTCTATCACTACTCTCTTTACTAATATCATAAATTTTGAAGCAAACTGAGTTAACCATGATGGAACTTGATAAGATGAGTTTTTTCATATCAGATATCCTTCTAAGATAAATACTTTTCTAGGTACACATTACAGTCAGGGTCTGGAAACTACTTTAGGAAGAAAAAATATTTCTATATTAAACGTAAATATGCCGTAAATATACTATGCATTTTATCTGCATTAATTATAAGAAATTATTTCAATCTTGAAAGTATAACATACACTCACACACACCCGCGCGCGGTACATATACACACACGAAGTATTGAATAATTTAAATTTAATATTTAAAAATTAGATTATAGTAAAGTATAATTAAATATAATTGGACTTACATACCATATTCTTTAACGTATTTTCTTCGAATACTGACTTTAGAAAAGTGAGTGCTAAGACCTATACGGTACTAACTCCTGTACTCATTATTAAAATCAAAATATCTTCTAAACTAATGATTTTTCGCCATAATGATTCAGTACTTTCATGTAAGTACTTTCATACGATTCCATTTATGAAAACAAAGTTGGCCTTCATATGACCTCTAGGCGTCCACACAGGAAAAAGATATTTACATCGAAAAGTGTGTTCCCTGATGTCGTTATACTTTTGTCTAGAACATGTTTTAATATCATCGACAGTTTCGGAAATATTCGACTGAGTTGATTTAAATGGGACATAATGTATCTTTGTTCATACTATACGTCTCGTTCGAAACCATCTAGATTGCTTTTTAAACATTTCGCTATATCATCGAATACAAAAGTGGAGTTTCAGATTTTGATGTAATACCCATTATACTAAACAAATATTTACACATAATATTTTGTCTTATACATGGAATATATAATATAATAGATTCATCATACAGCTTCCATATGCCTGTGACTAATGCATACAAACAAAAAGTTAAGTGTTTTAAGAGTACCTAAACGATCTACAGTTCATTATTCGTTCAGTAAACGTCATGTTTTCGTTTTTATTACGAAAAAAGATACTTTTCAGTTGTTATAAACAACTTTCTTTTGTAATTTCTATAACGATGCATAATATGCGAACATGTCCAATTTACAAAAATGTTACATAATACATTATACTATCCAATTCATTAATCAGCATTAGAGAAGTAAGTGTCGTTTACAAGAAAACAGGTACTCCAAACGCTTACTATAGTTAACGACACAAGAAAATTCCGGTTTTAACAGAGAAGAACTATGAAATCACTCCACGGCTGCGTTTAATTAACTGTAATTTCAATTAGTACTGTGCCTACCATCCTCATATAACAGTAAACTATTTATTTTTCTTATTAGATGATGTATTCCTTCACAAAAATTGTTTGCTGGGTTCAGTACGTGCAATAATACATACTTTCTATTTTTAAAAACATTAAATAGTTACGTTTCAATTAAATAAATTAATTTTCATTCTGATCCTCTGCCTCTGGAATCTATACTGCTACATACTTACCATAATATTTTGTATATGTATTATAAAATATATGCATATAACTATTTTAAATTATCCACTTGAATTTTCTTAAACAATTACGAGAAACGTTAGATTTTTTAGATTTAATAAAAGGGTATCAGTTATATTTATCTAACAATCCAGAAATTGTGTAACTATTATTATTCATACTAAAGTAAGGGGTATTTATAATAAGTTATAAAAATTTGGAAAGCGTTGCTTTAAACGTTCATCTTCTGTAATTACAAATTATTAATTTCAAAATTTATCAACTGTAATGTAGATAAACTTTTATGAAATGTATTTTAACTAAGAATTCCTATAAAAATAGGATTATCATTCACAAGTTTGTATTGTATACATATACAAAAAGTTGACCTTCATTACGAAGAACATGCAATCTTAAGATTGTGCATTCCTTTAATGTGTAAATATGTACACCTTGGTCCATAAGCATTAGTATACCCTTTAAAAACAAATAACTCTTTTAAAATTGGACCAACGATTTGAGTTATTTTGAAATATTAGGACTAGTTTACTGCCACATGAAGTAAATTACATATACGTACACAAAGTTTCAACAAAATCGATTCAGGTTACTATAAGCCATGAATACAAGTCAATACAATATGTAAATCGCAAGCCCGAAATTTAAAGATTTTTATGTGTTCGAATGGCTATGGCTTTTTTACGTGTCACCCGATTTTGATGAAACTTTAGGAAAGTATAGGTCTTAGAAAAATATTCAACACATAGTTTTTATCGATCCTCGTTCACATTGAAAGGGTGAAAACAGTCGCCTTTGAGGGTCGAAACCACATTTGGTCAAATATCTTGAAAACTATTAGAGCTGGGGGGGTGGTTCAAATGGAAAGTTGTGCATGTTTTTGTAAGGATTTGTGACAACAGATTTCCAATGTCACTATTTGTTTAAACAATGTTAATCTATTTTCTTTAATATTTGTGTTAAAAGTGTATTCTTAAATACAAAATACGGATAAAATATAATTTTGTTTTTTGCCTTTTCAAAAAAGTGATTATAATTTACATTTTTCAGCTTTTTCTGCAATATGAAAACCTTAGACACGAATAATTAAACCACTAGGAGACTTTAACGATATTTTGAATTAACTGTTTTGGATACACAAAATTGTCACCACACGTATAAAGATACGACCTTCAAAATTGACAAAGAAATATTAATTTCAACGCACAATAATTGTTTGATTCTGTATCTTTTTAGAGTATTTACTTTAAACAAGTTTCTGTTGGACCTAATGTCAGCATCTATCTCAAAAATAAACTACCCATTCGAATAAAAATGACTGAATGATATTACGTAATACAAGAATCCATCAGACACCTGAATTTAATGCGAGATGTGAAAGTTGTGCTCGACATGGCGTCAGAGGCTAAAAATGCGATGGAATGAGAAAGTGATCTTATAGTACCTAAATCGACGAAGATGACATTTATTAATTGTGTTTTTAAACTGTGTGTTTTGTCTCGTTTCGTAAACTGAGTCTCTATGTATTGTTGGCATCGCGATAGTACGTGCCACGACCCCAAAAAAATATTTTTGTGTTACAAGTTTGACCCTCGATCCAAGTATGACAAATTTTGATAAAATATGACCAGTACACTAGGATTGTTCCTCTTCAAAATTCCATTTTTTAATCCTCGGACGATCAAGAATTGCGAACGGAACAGGCCCGCTATTCATAGTCCTTTGTACTATGCATGGTATTGATTAAGTTGTAAAATATTGTAACCGGCGAAATGAAACTATTGGTTTCCTTAACCTGTGGAGTTTAATTTTAAAAATCCCTCACGGGGCGGAATTAAAATCAAGCAATGACGAATATACGTCGAACGCAGGCCAAATGCGGCTATTATAAAAGCCAAAGCCCATGTAAAGCTAAATGAGAAAGAATTACTTTTTTATTCGATAAGAATTTAACAATTCATTAACGTTAACTGCACCGCAATAGAGTTTCGGATTGACGAGTATACTCGTCAATCACTGTTAACTGGCTAAAATGAACATTTTATTATTTTCCTGTGTATCTGAAATAATTTTTGAAATCACATAGCAGAGAGACTCAGGCGCATACGATTTCTTCTAATGAAGTTTGACCCGAGATCGCGGAGCGCAGCGTCCTAACGCGCCTAGGAAATCCTATCACGCAGGGATATCGGACGTCGTCGGGATCAGTGACGGATCAAGTACTAGCAGAAAAGGTGTTGGCCATTTGTCCATCTACTGGCGAACGTATAATATCACGTATAATCACGAGATCACGTATAATATTAATATATTTTATATTATGTTATAATTAGGGGTTTGCGGGTTCCTGACATTTCGGGTTCGGGTCGGGACAAGAACACTCAGGCAAGATCGAACGGGCCTCCGAAAGTATCCGGCTACCTATGTCTTTTCGGGATCGCGAAACTATCCAACTACAATAACTGCATGCGAATGTATCGAGATCCCGAAAGGGCGTATTGAGATATAGAGACCCCCAAAACGATCTGTTATTAAACTACAACCTCTCTAAACAAACATACAATGTGTCAGGGTCCCAAAAGTTGTGTCATATTATTATAGACATACAGGTACATATATTATACATATACAGTATAATTGCCAAATTTAAATTCAGCTAAAGAAGATAAAAATTAATCAATATTACCAGAAAATTGTTCTAATCCACAATTTTCGAGGGTAGTACTACGCCGACTTCTCGCTGCTGGGAGCGATAAGAATTTCTACATTTAAAATCGAGCAGCTAGCTCTTGGGACTCAGTCTTCCTTCGCACCTATAGCGAGCAGCATTGCTATGGAAACTATAGTAGTCGAAGCAACACGTATCATCAGCATTCAGGCAGGACACCGAGGAAACCGGATGAAGCGTCACCGTCTTAGGAAGATCATCATCCCAAAGACGTATCAACCAAGCAGACGAGATAGCTCTGCAAAAGCGGGAACACCACAACACCGACAGCCAAGCAGTCGTCAACCTCGACGCAGACCACTATCCCCAAGAAGAGACTGCTCCAAATGACGCCCATCTTTTCAAGGTGACAAACGAAAACATCCGCAGTTTCACATCTGGGGAAGGAGCAGCAAAGCAATGTAGACAATGAGCCCGCTCCATCTGGAATCCAGCTCGGTCTCTGTTGTGGCCCATGCCGAGGGTATGGCGGACCTATGAATGCATCCATCTTCTAAGAGATGCATTTTACATCCGATTTAATAAATTCATGGATGAATGCCACCATCCTTACGGGCCGATGCTAAGGGAACTCCAGCTCAGGAAACTATCGGCCGTGGACCATCAAGACCCATGGTTACGGGGTGAGTTCCAGCACGAACAGGACGGAGACCATGGGAAACAATAGCCATCCCACCAAGAAAGGAAGTACGAATTCTATCTCCAGGTTTTTTCAATTTTTCCTGGCATGTCATAAAAATTCACTAGAGGAGAATTCGACTCTACGGACAGATGAACTACACCATAACTGTGAAGACAATGTTGCATTTAACCAGTTTCGACGTGTCTACACGTCAATCCGAAACTCTATTGCGGTGCGGTTAACGTTAATGAATTGTTAATTTCTTCTCGAATAAGAACGTAATTGTTTCTCATTTTGTTTTACTGTTTTCGTAAAATATATAATAGCGGCATTTGGCGTGCGTTCGACGCATATATTCCTCATTGCTTGATTTTAATTCCGCGTCGTGAGGGATTTGTCAAATTAAACTCCACAGTTAACTGGTTAAGGGGAAGATGCTACGGCCAAAGAATCTTCTTCGCGTACATTCTCTCTCTCTCTCTCTCTCTCTCTCTCTCTCTCTCTCTCTCTCTCTTAATCTGGCGACAGTGTACCTAGGTAACTTACCTAGCTTACCACACAGTTTCTTCTAATTGACAATATAGTTATAAGATAATGTTAAGTAACGTTTGATTTTAACGCACCATTTAGATTCAGCAATTCTTAGTGGACCGTTCCCACATAATACATACAATCTTAATAATTTCATATCCAATATCGAAAACTGTTTTCCAACCTATAACACGTATTATTTCCACGAAATTTGAAAAATAAACAAATTCTCAAACCTCATTTGAGTGTCATTTAATTATTCAATTATTTGAAGTTGAATCAGAATACAGTATTGAATTCAAAATACAATATTATGATAATAGAATGTGGAAGAAATGTAGTGTGACAATAGAAGATACTGGTACTTTTATAATAATGCTAGTAATGAATTGATTCAGATATCATACGATGTTTATGGTAATATGAATTTGGATAAAGAAATATACTAAAAAATTTCACAAGCAAACATCTCTATAGTACACTATTCAGAAAAATTAAAGGATCATCTCACCGAACCCGAGAAATTGGGCCAATTTCAAGTGATTATACTCCGGCAAAAATGGTTATATCGATATCACTGAAAAATCATTTCAAACCACGAAGTCTCTACTTTCAGATGATTTTTCAAATTTTCGGTTATGTTGCTTTTTAACATTGCTTTTTTGCACAAGATTCTACGATGATTTTTTCGCTTTCTAGAGCCAGTTAACGTTAAAAAGATCATTTTTCCTTCAATGTTGCATAACTCGACACAACCATTTTTGCCGGAGTTATGATCACTTGCAATTGACTCAATTTCCCGAATTCGGAGAGGTGATCCTTTAATTTTTTTTTAGGAATGTATGTGTAATTGTAAAAGAATAAATCTGAAATTTGTCATTTTGACAAACTGGGTAGTTTTGGTACTAAAAATAGTATACAATAAAAAAGATGAAGACAAAAAATTTGGGATTGAGCGATTATTGAAGAGTAAAAACATGTTTATTTAAATCGACACTACATTTGTGTGAGGGTTATAGAATAATGAATATTTAAGATTTACATATGGAATGGTATACTATTTATATTGCAACTATACTTACTTGACTTACAATGCATTATCTTATCTACAATAATATCTACTGTATTTATAACAAGAAATCGCATTTCACATTTGTATAGCTAAGGAAGAGCGAATTAAAACGAGCTCACATATTGCGGTAGTTATCATTGCTAATTCTAATATTATTAACAGTCTTAAATAAAGTAGGAAGATTCCCATGAAACAGAAAAACAAAAATCAATTTTATTCGAACTGCAATTTACAAGATTCCTAAAGGTTGTTTCTGTAATTGCTAAAGTGAAAGGATGTGGTAAAAAGGGATAAGCATAAAGAATTTTCCGTTTATTCACCAGGATACAAAGACCATAGCTGTTGGAAAGATAGAAAATAAATACCTGTCATTTCAAAATACTTAAATTTTATAGTTTGTACGTGTACATTAAAGTTTGTACTTGAGAGTTGTGCGTGTACATCTGGTATTTCATGCAATGTAGAGTTTACTGAAGTGACAGTAGCATCGTTACAAATTTTTGAAGATGGTGTTGGTGTTGCATTCGAAATCTCTGTAAAATGCATGCGCCATTCACTTTTTGCCACGAACTGTCGTCACTTTAGCAGGGTCTGCTGAGCAGACTACAAATTATATTTCTCGATAATGTGCTTATTCCAACAAAAGGAAAATGTGCACAATGTGCACTGCGATTTGTATAATACAATAATGCACACTTCCGGTCACGCTTTTTAAGACATCGTGTGTCGACTAAAGCGATCTTTCTACTTTGACGACCTCAAACATTCAGATCCTTTTTTGTATTTTCTAATACTTTTATATCCAATAAATCTTTTATAATTTCAGACCATGCAAGCATTCATACTATGTGTAAACAGTTTCCAGCATTCTGATCAAAATAATTCCTCAAGTGATGATTTTTAACTCAATTTTTGAGTTAAACACTTTGATGGGTCAAAAAATTAATGGTAATGGTAATGGGTTGAAAAATTTTCTTTCCATTGCATAAATCAATGGTGTTATGTGTCAAAACTAAGCTAACCAATTATCTGTATTTGTATTCTGTTTTATATTGCCCCAACTCACTTTCATTATAAACGCATAAAATCCGCAATCTACTTTATACACTCTAACCCTGAGATCTAGATGTATTGTCCATGT
>CM052130.1:5288187-5357373 GCA_028454255.1 Halictus ligatus | reverse complement strand
TTAGACGAAATTTGTGGTTCTCGCCGAACGTTGCATTTGAATTCTACAGTGCACCTTGGAATCACAAATAACCCTACTCGTTGAATGTCCTAAACACGGGACATATAGACGGATAGTGACAAGAAGGCTGAATTAATGTCTTTTTATGATACAATGTGACACGTAGAAAAGGATAGCGAAGTTCGAGAGCTGCCGCCGTCGAGGAGTGTACACTCCGCGACAAAAAGATAGCACATTATAGAGATAAATGGTATTTAGCTTTTCTAGTAGTACATTACATTGTTTGTGACCTGTATGCTGCGTAATAAGAATAACCAATTATTTCAATATGTTTTAACGCATTTATTACGTGAAGAAACAATTTTATGGGAGAATGTGTAACATTAAACGAAAAATGGGTGTGTGAAAGTGATAACACAAATTTTTTAAAATAGCTAAAATATAAGAATATGCATTAAAAAAATAATATTTTAATATTTCGTAACTCCGCCTTTTGTTTGTATAACTGCCACTAAACGTTTTGGCATAGATTTATATAATTTTTTAACAAATTACCTGCTTAACGCTGCCCAGTTTCGTTCAATGCAGATTTTTAATTCGTTAAGAGTTCGAAATTGTCTCCCACCGGTATATACTAATGTGGCCAAATGGGTTCAGCAATTTTCTCTAATATTTAAATCTGGAGACCGGGCTAGTCATTCCAAAATTTTAATATTTTCCCGTGTAAAATATTCTTTTACAATCTTGGCTGTTACGTACACTTGCATTATCTTGCTGATAAATAAAGTTTGTGCCCGCAATTTTTACAGAATGTCCCTTCAATTGTTCGTCGACTGAATCAATATACTTTGCACTATTCATTTTACCAGTTAAAAACTTAATTTCAGTGTGTTCATAATACCCAATTCCTGCCCACACCATTACACCGCCACCACCGTATTGCCGACTACATAAAATTTGTTGTATTTTACGCAAATCGTGGAAATAACATCGGTAACCATCCAGTCCATCTAACGTAAATCTCTTCTCATCAGTAAAGATAACTTTTTGCCATTTTTTCTTCCAATGAATATACTTCTCAGCAAATTTTAAACGTGCTACTTTATGTTGCTTTGTTAGCGGTGGTTTACGCATTAATTTTTGGCGTTTTATGTATTTACAATCTTGTATAATACGTTGTACATTATGAAATTTGGTATTTACTCCAGCTTCTGCTGCAATCTCTCTTGCAGTAGCAGCAGAATTTGATGCAGTTCTTAAAATTGCACGCCGCTGACGATCAGTTGTCACTCTTGGACCACCTGTGCACTTTTTTCCCGTATTCGTCTACATTTTTTAATAAATTGTAAATAACCTTGCGACTACGATCAGCAGTCTCGCAATTTTAGTGATAGAACGATTTTCTTTACGTAAATTGTGTATTATTAATATTTCAGGACCAGCCGATCTTTTACCGCGGGCCATTGTTGAAAATTTCACAATATTTTAACACCGAAACACGAACAATTTTAACTACTTGCCGATGTGAACAGGTTGGCGCCTTGACGCTGACGAAAAATACACAATTTTGACTTTGTGCTATCATTTTGACGCAGCAGTCAGCACTACTGTTTACGTTTTCGGCGTAAAATTCAACCTATAAACAAAAAACGAGTATTTATGTATAATACGGGAACTGTTGTTATTCGATTATATTTGCGAGAATTAACAGAATTAATAGAATTAAGTACATTATATGTACTATCTTTTTGTCGCGGAGTGTAACATAACCCGGTCGGGTAGATCGGTGTTATTTTTCATTATTCTTTTATGAGGCTTTCACCAACGTATTCGTAGAATTTTGATAATGAAAATGATACCAAATATGATATAATTCCGATGATATTTACTTGTGTAATGAACGATGAAAGTTACCTCCTATTACAGTTATATTAACGAAAAATTAAATTTAAAAAATTCCAAAAATATATTGGTGAAAGCCTCGTAAAAAAATAATGAAAAATAAAGAAGTTGTGTTATTTGATTAGTATATAGTGGTCTTCTGTTCTCACACCGATATACCCGACTGTGTTATGTTACACTCCTCGGCGGCGGTGGTTCTCGAGCTTCGCGGCCTCGCACGGGGTATACCCCGCGGTGGTATGAGTAGTTTAAGGGCCTTTAAACGTTAGGCTTGTAAAGACTTATATTGGGAATTCACTGTACACCTATCGACAAGAGATGTATTTGCCAGATACTCGAATGTGCATGGTATAAAGAAATGTTTGGTCTTAGCTGTCACAGGCGTATTCTACATCTTCAGATCGATGAAGATCTGTAAAAATAGTAGTAGAAAAATTGTCCTAAATTTTTTTATTGACATGACGCGTAAAAATATATTGCGTACAATGCAATAAAACAATTTGACCTTGAAATAACAAGGTCAAGGACAATTTTGCAGCAAATTTTTTTTAGAAATATAGAATACGCCTATTACAGCCAAGTTTAAACATTTCTTTACACCCTGTATACACACAAAATCCAAATGAGAGCAATAACTATGTAGGAATTAAAACTATGTGGCTCTAAAACGTGGTCGTATCGACGTAAAAAGGAATGAAATTGTTGCATATGCAGCTGCAGGTAGCTTTAAAGGAAAATAGTATACAATCTTAATAATAATGGATACACTCGAAATAAAAATTGGCCAGCAGTGCAAACATTCTACACTAATTCGTACCGCGTAACAATGCGTAATTGATCGGACGTAGACGTCGCAGCTCCAGTAGCACAAAAGAGAGCGTGCAGATTGAAATTACTAATTAACAATAAGTTTCTAAAAACCTCAACTTTGCTTTAAATACGTTCATCTCTGTTAGGATTTTGGCTGCGGCGAGATAAAAGTACGAGACGCTTATTGGATTTTATGCATGTTTAATAACGAACAATACTGTTAGCGATACATCGAACTCACTCTCTCCCCACCACAGTCACTCTCGTAGGGCGCGCATGCCCTGTCACTCATCACACCGCAGTGATGTCTGTGTATGTATGACTACGTATATCAATCTCGAAACCACTTTTTTTTTATTCAAATTGACGTTCAGCACAACAGCGTAACATATTTGATGGATCGTATTGGACCTGTTCATATATCTACCTGATTTATTATATTAATTGTTTAAACGTTTACTCCTTAATAAAGGTCAAAATTTCAAATGTCAATATTATTATTGATTCCCCCCTCTCTCCCTTTTTTAAAATTAAAATCAGAAGTGTCTGATAGGTAAATTGTAGGGGAGTGCGGAATTCTGAAATTTCGGGTCCTGAAAGTTTGTGCAACCCATAAAAATCTTCAAGCACCCAAGGCTTTTGGGACTTGATATTCCCTCGAGACCCGTTATTTGATTCGAAGCCTAATTTCTCAAACTTTTCGGCGACACTTATTGGTTGCAATTATTGAATCAAATTGCAAGCAAAGAATGAATGATGAATTGGCATCGGCCACTGTCCGCTGCACTGCGAGGGGTTACATATTCTGTCTAGTTCGCTAGCGTGAACTTACCCGTATTGTCGTATACTTGCCTGACTCTATACTGTATTTTGTATGCTGTGTACTGTATGCCACGCCTAGACAATTGGTGCTCTGAGTGTCGCTGACGTAGAATCGGTTACCGATTCGCCAGAGCCGCAGAGTCGCCAGATCAAGACTTGTGTAGCATTTCGTCTCAGTCGTGCATATTTCGGTTCTGGCAGAGAGAGGGTAACTTTTTCCCTCAATTCGAGCTCCATCCTCTCATCTGGCGACACTGTCTTACTGTAAGGGAAGTAAGTAATGGCGATAATGGGTATAGCCGATTTAGGTTATCGACTCTCGGAGCACTAATTGCCTAGGTGTGCTGTATGCTGTCTGTTGTATGTTATATGCTGTATACTGTATGCTGTATGTTATATGCTGTATACTGTATGCTGTATGTTATATACTTTATACTGTATGCAGTACACTGTATACTGTATACTGTATGTTGTATGGTGCACGGTGCATGATGCATACTGCATGCTATATCTACGCTGCACGCTGCACGTTGCATGCTGCATACTGCATGCTATATCTATGCTGCACGCTGCACATTGCATGCTGCGTATCGTTGCCTTGGCCTTTAACGATTCCTGGAACGATCTCGAGACTTCGATCTATCGATTCGACTCCGATCCCCGCGATACGCGTCGCTATCTGCTCACTGAACCTCTCGCGAATTGCTGCCTATACAGCCTCCTAACTCACTCCCAGTCGTTTGTAAACAATGCCAACTTGGGATAATTATCTTAACCAATGGAAAATGAAATCTCTGTGATCTTTCGGAGCAGATATTACTCGCGTTACATCGCAGCGGGCATGGAAACACAGAAACGGTCATGCGTGTACAAAGTAGTGTCGTACGCCGAACTCAAAATGGAATCGATTGTACAGAAAGTCATTATAATATTTGCTTCATTTAAATCCCAAGCGGATATGACAATTAATATCAACGGTTTTTGTAACACACTTTCAAATCGAGGCAACCATTACAATTAAGTAATGTTGAATAAGTCAATTTCTAGTTTTTGGAAATGCTCAGATAGATTGAACATTTAATTTTTGAAACAATACGAGATCTCAAAAATGGGTAAGTAATTAATTCATTTTACAAATAATTTCTACTGAATAAAATAAAATACAGTAGGTCGCAAATTTGTCTTGTAATTGCATTGTCTTTATATAATTTATGCGTAGAAAGAAAATAAAAGTGATTATAAGCTATCGAAATAGATACACATAAATCAAAATTAATACATATCTAGCTGTATTTCCGAACGTATTGTTTCTGTGTAATATCTATGATGCATCTAATTTCTTGTTTGTGTAATAAGGCGTAGCTTTATTACAACGATTCGACACCGAGAGTAATGGGTTCGTAAAGACACTCTAAACAAATTCTTCGTAATACTTTCACTTTAGATTTCTGATGACACGCACAACTGGCAGCGTGTTCTTCTCTTCGAATTAAGTGAACGCAGTCTCTATCCAAGCGGAAAAATGTAAACGACGAGACGGCAATATCTATATAGAATTAAATTCAAGTAGCTCAATAATTGGTCATTTTATATCTTTCATGAGTTTCTGAATCGCGAAAAGTTTAAACCAGTGCCAGCACGTTTGCCTCAATTGAGGCAAAACCGTCTCCACCATAGTGCACATTGTCTCCTTCTAGTAAGCACCATTGTCGTGGAGCAACGAAGACGCGGGACACCAAAAAACCCGTCGAAGGTGCGCGCTACATGAAAGAGAGATTTGGTGGGGGAAGAATTCGTTTGAGGGGCCCCAACCGTGCCCAGCACTGCTTTAATCCATAATCGTGTTAAAGATCGCTATAAATTACAAGTACGATTACGACCAAATAGATTCCAGTATACTGTGGTTATTATAAATTTGTATTTCTTCACGATAGAGTGAAAACGAGAAGTGCATGTTATATAATTATATTATAGGATTCATTCTGTACTTATACGCTATTGGTAAAAATTTACAAAAATAAACACGATTTGAACTGTTATTGCAGCGAAAATGTTATATTATGTGAATATATTTATGTACCTACATATACATCACAATAGTAATATGCATATAGCTAATTAGTGATACATAATTATTATTACTGTGATTCATAGCGAACATAGCATTTCGTATTGCAATTCATGAGATGTAATTGGATATACTCTCACTTGTAGTAACGAATTCGTAATGACAGTTATTACCAAACCTACGCTATTACTAGCACCCTATATTTGCACATTAAAATGATATTATCTTCCCCATCAATCATTATCTCTTTTTGATAAATCGAGATAGATCTATGTTTAGAGGTAGTACAATAGCAACGTTCGTAAAAGGTTTCCTTTCAATACGTCGCTTTCGAACACAAAGTTTCGAAATATTCCAAAATGGATTTTGCTATTATTAGCTTAGGAATGGGGTTAAAGAGAGAGACTTATCTTCTTATCTCGTAAAAATGGTGTAACATGTACATAAAATAGAGTATACTCCGGAAGAATATGCATTCGCTTACAAAAGCGGAAACATTCATTTTTATATTCTTGCCATATGGTAAGGCTGGTTATTTGAAATATCTCAAAATCTTAATTAGTAATCATTATTTTGCACTAATTTTCGAACTCTAAAAATTTCCAATTAATAAGTTTTGATTTACGTGTCGATTCGAAAAAACGAAAAATTTGTAATATTATAAAACAAAGAAACAAGAATTTATATTTTTTCTCACTTTTGCGAGGTAAGCAAAGTTAACTTGAGTATTTTGTATTTTACTCATAAAAATTATGTAGATCATTTTTGAAAAGTTTTCAGAAATGTCTGCATCCTTTTTATTCGGTTTCTACGTCAAAGTGTACACAGCAGGATAGGGTATGGGACCGAATTACTGTGGGATTGCCACTTACTGTTCTTATATTAATTATACTTATTTTCAACGTATAATGAATATTTAAAAAGAGATATATAACATATATATTAACTGATTTTAATGAAAAAAATTTAATATCTCTTTTTTAATATTCATTATGTTTTAAAAATAAGTGTAATTATTATAATCACAGTAATTGGGTCCTTTACCCTAATACTGTTGTAATCTAAATAAGAGTTTGGCTAAAACGATGTGCACTGGCTCACGGAAGTATTGCTGGTTCTAATATAGGATCCTGTAGAGTTTGATGCGCTAACACGTAGCAGCTGAGCAGTCGTTTTGAAATTGTTTCTTTCTTTCAATTTTCATGTTCAAGAATTTTTTGTAAATGTTGTTCAACTTTTTCTCGCATGTTACACGTACAGGCTGCCTACAGCGAGTACTGACAAGGAAAATGTATTTTTACCGGTTTTTGCTAACAAAAATCTGAAAAGAATGCAAAACGTGCTAAAGATATAACCACATATTCGCAATGCAAACAAGGAAAGAAGCAATTGGAACAAAATCCATCGTCGAAAGTTTCGAAAGTATCCGTGGAGACGTCTCTCAACAGAGAGGGAGAGAGAGGGAGAGGGGGGGGAGAGAGAGAGAGAGAGAGAGATGTCTCATTACCGCGATCAAAGACAGGATATGGTAACAAAGGGAGGTAGAAAGAAAAAGGAAAACTTAGCCAAGTGTCCAGCAGATGTACAGACGGTGCCGTACGGACGCATTATTATTGGAGTGCACAGGGAAAGACACGGGTGTACACGTGTTAACCAGAACCCCGCGCAGTCGTTTAGAGGTCTTTCTTTCACGGACTGGCATTCTTCTTTTTTCAATGTATGGTAAACAGTACAGAACAAAATCGTGTACATCGGTTTGAGTACCGTTACCAGTTAAAAAGTATGCTTTCGACCTGGCGACGTTGAACTTTTGTTTCTAGCAGGGTTCTAGAAGAGTGGAAATGAAACTTTGCTTTCTGAATCTACAAGTTTCATCTGCGATCTCTTCGAACAGCATTGTAATGTGTGCAGAAAGGATTATGGTCGAACACTGTCCATTTTCAAAAACGGCTTTCCTTTTTTCTTCAAGATCGTGTCCGTTCGGATTATTTTTAGTGTCTATTACAAGTTGAATTAATTCTACAAATTATATAATATCTTTGATCATTAAAATATGTTCAATATAGAAAACTAGAATGAAGAAAATCAAGAATGTATTAAAACCCGCTATCAATAAATAAGTATAACAACTATCCCTTATCCTCTACTATTTTAAGTAAATTTACTTCTTTTTGTAATTTCGCAGGGCTGTAAATATCTAATTTTGTAAGGTAGGCACATACACATTCAGCATATCTTTAATTGTTGTAACAAGTCTATGTAATATTCGATAATATTGTTAAAATTAATAATTGAAACATAAATGTGCTTCTTGCGATACAATTCTATTGTTCTATCGTTTTATGAATCTTTATTATGATTTTATGCAATTTTTTCGAAACTATAAATTTATTTTTTAGTTGACACCAAACAAAAGAAAATAGCATAATCCTTAACAAAATGAGATAGTGTGCATAGAAAGTTATTAATATGGACAATATATTAACAGTATCGTAACATCAACTAATTCATCACGCACTGTAACTTACAAGGAAAGTTATATCATAAGATTTTGTAAAGCAATTTTAATATGCCCTCCAAAAGAGAATTACTTTTTCGAAAGTGGATTGGGCGATTTGGATTTTTTGTGAAGTTAAAAACAATAGTTTGCCAGATATCGCGAAAAAGAAGTTCTGAATCAATTTTATTTCGTCGAATTGCGGAGAAAATACTAAAGGTTGTTTTTACAATTTTTTGTAAACTGCTTTTTGAAGATATATGTCAGTTATACAGAATGTCTCGCGTAAGTGCGATATAAAAAATAAAAAAGGTCTTTATATGTACTTTGATAAAAAGATAAAAAAGTTCTTTAAATATAATTTGAGTGGTATCAAGTGATTAGTATCCCACAGAGGTTGTTTTTCTAAATGTTTTTTCTCGTAGTTTTCCAGGTAAACGATGTTTTTTTTTAATAACTGCATATATTTTACATAATATATGTAAATGTTAAAACTGCACATAAAAAAATACATTTAGATATGCACCGTGACATGACCTTCAAATGACCTTGAAACTAAAAACTTGAAAAGTACTTTAAAGAAACAACCTCCGTGGGATACTGACCACTTGATACCACTGAAATTACACATAAAAAATTGTTACCTCCATCAAAATTGAAGAAGATATTCTGGAGGTCGCACTGACGAGACCTCTACGACTGTGTATACACAGGATGGCTCACGTAAGATTAATTACAGGTAATAGGCAAAAATTTGTGAAAAACTGGAATTTTAAAATGTATTCAAAGTGTGCGACACGTATCTACAGAATGCATTTTTCAAATTTTCAATATAGACCTTGGATAGAAAGTACTATTTTCGTGATTTCGAACAATTGCAATTTTTTTAAAAATGTCATCTAGTAAACTAATTTTCCTAACATCTAAAAAAAGTCGGGTTGTTTCGTCCTACTTGATAAAAGTTGTCGTCTTTTAAAGGATGGGTATATAATAAGAAGAATATTTAGTTCTCATTTTCTAGGTATTGTTGGTTGTATAAAATCAGTGTCTCTCTGTAACTACATTTCAAACCATGGGACACCCTGTATATGCACAACACCTTTGTTTACCACTGTGTGCGTCCCTTTTATTGTCAGATGAGAACGAGAAGAGGAGGAGAATCCATGAGATGAGAGTGTGGCAACTAATAAGAAAATGCCATGCACAAAATGTCACACGCTGAGCACTGTGACGTCACGCCATAACCCGTTTCTGTCCATTTTCACATTTCTGTTATGCCGTCACAACATTATTGAAAAAGTGAAGAATCAACTTGTTCGATTTACATTTTTTAAATATTTTAAATATACGCATTCCTTGTTTTTATTAAAATTTGTATTTCGATTTCTTTTATTTTACTGAAAGTAGAAGATTGAAATTCGTTGAAAAATTATTGACTCATATAAATCTCGCTCATTGGAAAATGAGCATGAAAATTCCTTACACATAACAAAATGTAAAAATATTACAATTTTCAGTGTCCAATAAGAAATATATACAATGATGTCTTGTTACAAGTATCTTAGAGCTTAGCAATTTACTTTCACTTCATTGAATTACAATTTAAAAGAAATCCTTGGCAGACATAACAAGAATAATTCTAGGAGATTACAGATGACTCCTGCAACCGTAAGCCACAAATACACCAGAAAAATGGTTTAAAAAATGTTTCATATTTATTTAGAGAAAGCTTGGTGAGCACTTGCACTGTAATTAGAATACTTTAGAACCTTCCGAGTAGCATTCACGCAAACAGGAGCCAATGTTTACGAAATCGCGTAAAGATGTAACGAGGTATGTATTAATCAATGAAGGAAGTGACATTTCCCGAAGGGAAAGTCGGAAGTTCGGATGCGAAGCCATGCTAGTCGGAAGAAAGACAAGTACCCGACTTCGTGGAAGCGCAATGCCAAGATGAGCTTTAACAGCGTAACGGCTTGTTTTCGTCTAAAGCAGGAGTTCCCAAAATGCAGCCCGTAGGCTATTTGCAGCCCGCAAACCCTAGAAATGCGGCCCGTGAATTATATTTTTGAAATGTATTAATAAACAGATTGTAATAAAACGTAATTATTTTCATAAATATCTTTCTCTTATGTCTAACTTTTTACTTTTTTTTTGGGCCCATCAAATATTTTGGAATTTAGCCCATCCAGGTAAAATTTTGGAAAACCTTGGTCTAAAGTTTCTCATTTCCTTTCAATTAAAATATTTTATGGAAACTGGAAATGAAAATATATACACATTATTGCACGTGTTATGTTATAATATTACGATATGCATGTATAACACCCACATATGTATATCACATCTCAAAATTGCTGAAAGCATGCATTTCTTAGCTCTTTTAAGCTTTGTTACTAAAACTTGAATTACATGTTAAGTGATTTTTAATAATACTTCTTAAATACTCCCTTTAGCTCTGTAAAGTCATTATGTAATTTTCATTACGCAAATCTAACGAATAATGAAGTCAACATGAACATTAGATATACAATATATTATATTTCCAATAATACGACTTCAAAATCAAGATATATTAAATTAAGTTTTACGCAAGAGAAAACAGGACATATATTTGCATATATTTACAGGAACAAGCAATTTGATAACTGCATCAAGAACAAACACAATAATTAACATCTGACTTGTTAATATAACATTTGTTACCCTAATTGTACATTTTTAGTAATTCTTATTTCAGTAGTTGCGATAATATACTTTTTGGCAGAATATAATTTTCTTTCTAACATTTTAGACATTATTATCATATTTTACGTAATATGACAATATATGTATACATATAATAGGTATAATGTTTTGAAATACCAGAAATTAAAATCTAATCAATATATGTAGGTTCTTATTCTAGACATTAATAATACATACATATATATTGTTGTATATTATTATGTATATAACATAACAAACAATACTTCAATATTATCTGCCTATATACAATATAAAAGGCTATAAATACAAACTAATAACTAATAAGTATATTTAAACAGCTTTTATTACTTTATAAATGAAACGAACAAAATTAAAGGAGTTTTTGAACGCTTCTAAATTAACAATAAAATCTTCAATAGGTGAAATCAATATTTTATATCATACCCTTTAGTTCTCGTTCTTTATTAATGAATTTCCGAATTCGTACAATTTTCAAGAAATCTAACCTTATGACGAATATTGTTGTTTTATAATAACGTTTAAGAGAAGAAATGTAAATGGGTAATGCTTAGGCAAGGAACTAACAGTAGTGAACGTAGCATACGCGAACAATGAAAGGGATTCCGACAGTGGCGTAGCCAGGGGCAGGGGAACACCTAATTATATGGAAAATTCAATTCTGAGGACGTATAAACGCTAGATACAAAAACAGGATAACGAGATTCTGTCAACAGAATGTAAGTACAACCTCAGAGTCGGGACCGACTACATAGTATAAACTATAAACCGATACTAATTCGCGCGCCCTAGGCAAATTCCTGGCTACACCCATGGATTTGGGAAGTATCCATGAATGGTCAAGTACTTGAGCCGCTTATTCATACCGACCTGGAAACCTCGCTCGGAGAATGCGAATAGTATATTTGGTTTGACAGTAATGTATAGTAAATTTCGGATACCCCTTTGATATTAAGCAGCATTGCATCCTCGGCAGGTAATAGACGATTGATAAGAGGACACTAAAACGATTGTGTCTAACTGCGATAATGTAATTTCCCTTTGTTACTCAGGTAAAATGTATGAATAGACTAAATGCGTTCTGGGAAAAATCAGTTCCATACCGTTCCTACTCGCATTGTCATTATGAATCGTTGTTAGGATTTTCACGGTACTTTCTTCTGCAAATTTTGAAAGTACAAGTAGTTTCCTGTTTGCGCTAGAAAAGAATTCCTTCCTGTGTTAGTGTTGCTTATGCGAGTAACGTATAAGTCTAACAGAAGTAAAATGTGTATTGTCGCACACATGAAAAATGATTTGCCAATTATATTAGGTCTACTGGTAAGTTCTGTCCGATAGTGTCACTTCAAGTTTTAATCCATATGCATATGTTGATTTGAGACATGTATGACAATCTCTCAGTATCATTGCATTTACACACATGTACTCTCCTAAAACAATGGAAAGTATATTCTACAATGAATATTATTAAATGTATGAAAATTGTATTATTTTCTTTCAATTCAAAAACGGACAAAACTTTCCGGTAGACCTAATACATTATAATGCAGATTTAAAAGCAGATACAATTTAAAGGTTTGTTAATGCATATTTAATTTTTTATTTCTTTCAGTCTTGCAAACAACGTTTGAATGTCAACAAAAAAGTACAAGATAGTTACATAATATTTTAGATCTGCATATAACTAAAATAAATAATTTTTTGAAACTTGGATTTCATAATATCGTCAAAGTTTCACATTCGACTTTCGTTCAAACGATTCAATTCAACAATTATTTATGTATTTCTTCTTCCAAGTTTTTGTCAGATTTCTTCAGGCATATGGTGTACGAAGAAGTGCTTTATATCCAAAATTCAAATATTATAATAAAAACAGTAACATTTGATAAAAACTGCCTAATGTTTTGTTAAGAAAAATGATGAAATATTCTACATACATAGGGTAATTTCATGAAACGATCTCTCAAGGAAATTTCAATTATTTCATTTATTTATTATTGCTTTAAACCAAATGGTGTATTTAGCAAGTACAATATTTTTACACGTAGCTTATATTATATAAGTGTTACATTATATACAGGGCCTGAAAATAATTTATAATTTTCTCAAGGAAATTGTTATGATTTACTTTGTTGCTAAGAGCTAATAAAATATAGACAATTTTAAGCGATTACAGTCATAGCGTAATAATCATCACCCACCTACCATTTGATAATATTGTAAGAGTCAGGCGGTGCGGCGTCCACTTAGGGGGTGTCGGTTTTACCCATAACATACGGGTCTATGAGGGTCTCTTCGTAGTGGAACCCTAATACAACGAAGGGTTAATGTTTTTAACCCCAAATAAATTCTCACGCAGCTATATATATAACGACTAATGGGAGTCAGTTATCGTTATGCTGGCCGAACTATTTGTATACGTATCAGTCCGGTATATGCGGGTTCTTTGTAAAATGAGTGAGTTCTATGGACGTATTGAAATCTCCATTTCCATTGTTAATCATGCCACCGTATTGATCTGTGAATGAAGAGGAATCTTTCATACTACACACTACAGTGCTTTCAGTCGCATTGTACATATAATCAGAGTGAATGATTATTATTTAAAATGAAATTAAAAGAACATAAAAGAACAAATTTCCAGAAACAGAAATATTATTTTATAATTATTTCAAACTACAATTGCTCAACTACATATTCAATTCTTTGTTGTAAAATTAAAAATCTGGTAAAAAAAAGAACGAAAAATAAAGATGGAAATACAACAGCTTGATGTACCATTATTGTTTAAATACAGTAAAACCTATATTATATGAACATTCTATTATGTCAGGATATGTACTTTGTATTCATGTTATTTCATTTTTTCTTGATTATAGACTAAATATACTAAAATATAATATATTAAACGCTTGTTGTTCTATTATACGAAAAATTCTCTTTTATGAACGCTCTTGTCTCCCAATCAGAGTTGTGCTAATTCAATTACATTGTAATTCAATTACACAATCGAATTACATTGTATTTTAATTATATAGTAATTCAACTACGTCGTAACTGAATTACATAATTCAAACCTTCCAATTAATTAAATTACTAATTATTTTAATCATATGTGTAATTGAAATACAATATAATTACAACACAACTCTCCAAATTATAGATCAGAAATTTGAGGAAGTGCAATGTATTTTTATGTTTTTCTTTCATATACTTGTTTGCTGTCTATGCAGCGTGTTTTCTATTTCTCGTCCTCGTTCATAATACGTAACGCTAATTAATTACAAAGTATTTTATAATTGTACTCCAATTGCAATTACCAATGACATTGTAATTCTATTACTTCGTAATTGTAATTCTTGGAGTAATTCAATTGCAATTCTGCACAACTCTGCTCTGTACAATCGAATAATTAATATTCCCATTCTTCGCTACATTTAGAATTGTGATGTAGTAAACAATTATCAAATTGCACCCCTCTTAATAGTAAACGTTAACTAATAATTATACTGCGGATCTGTATCCAAAATAAAAATTATAAAAAAAAAGAAAATTTCATAAAATAAAAAAAAGGTTAATTTTCATAAAATTTTTCTTGAATATATAAAATTTTGTCATGAATATATAAAAACCGCTGTCTACTGACAATACGAGGAAAATTTTGTGCACCGGCTGTGGCAACGATGACTTACAGTTTTACGAATGTATATCATGTTTTTTTATTCATACGGCTATTACTGGAGGTTTACAAGGTTTAAACATATATTACCGATACGAAAGGCTTTCTATACTGGCCATTTGAAATTTCATGGCGAAGATTTTTATATTGTCGGAAGTCACTCTATCGCATTGTTACGAAACATTGAGATTGACGTATAATCGGAGGATAACAATGCGCCGACGGTAGTTATTTACAATCTACGGCTTACATTGCTCATGAATAGACACTCAATTTCATTCATGCGACTCTTCTCGGTATTCCATCGGTCGGTTACGTTCGAGCTATCGGATCAGGGTGCATTGAGCGTCGCAACTGAAATAGTTACATACATACATCGCCTTTAAAATATTTACATAATGTTCGGTTATCAGTGTATATACACGAATGCAGTGCTGTTTCTAGATAATTCAGGCGTTGTTTTTTAACTGCTACCTGAAAACACAGAAAATAGAAAAAAAGAATTTTACAAACACATTTTCTATCCGATTATGTTTCCAAGCGGACGTGGGCAATATTAAAATAATTTAAAATATTTTTACATAAGATATTTTTATTTCGGGGATCTGAATCATAAAATAAAATTGTACTTTTCAATCTCCAATCTTATTTAAAGTGTTGAATCATCCTATAAGCGATGCGGGTTACTTATTACTAATATACACAACAGATTTCTACCACGGTTTGTTGATAAATAATATAAACTGTATCCTGCCAGTAGGAAACAATTTATTCTCACAAATGTATTGAATACGGAATATTAGTTTCACCAAAAATATTTAAAGCAAAGGAAATGAATTAAAATAAATAAGATATTTCAAGACGAAATCCAAATATTTTCAATATCCTTAGAATCGAGTACTATTCTCAACTACTATTGTAAAAACTTATTTTACAATATATCATATTTTAGAATAAATGGTATTTACTGTTCTATATATATTTAATACATAAATATTATGTATATTACAGATAACTACCGGTGAATTGTATTGATGATTGTGCGAAAGAATTAATTAAATTTTCAAGTAATTACAATTGATTGATAGTTTTAGGTATATTATGTGTCCATAAAATCCCATAACTGTCATATATATCAATTAATTTCACTTTTCATATCAACTCATTTCAAGTAGTTCGATTGACTTAAAGTTTTTCCTGCAAACTACTTTTGTATTTGTAGATGATTTTTATCTTACAGCTGTTTCCCATTTTCAAGCTATATTTAGGTATCATTCAGCACATTTATGTAGCATGCAAACACAGATGGTAGTTAACACTTCGAACACATAATTTTCTTCTTCCATCGTGTTTTTTGTATACTTTACCATTTATGAGAAAACTTCATAAACGATTGGTATATATCAATAAATTATATTTCTTGTGCTTACGTACAATACGTAAAACTCGCACGCTTCAAGATTTAACTTAAACAATTCGTTTATGAAACATTTTTTGTTGGTGATATTATGTATAAAACTATAAACAAGCATGGTCTCTCGTTGCAAATATTATCAGAGCATCTGAAAATGAGTTTTTTTTTAAGATTTCACATGGAGATGATATACCATATACCATACTCAAAACAATTTTTACGTTACTGAAATTATTTGTCATTAATGTACCTCTAAAAGAGAGTAAGTACTCAATTTCGTATGTACTAAAATCTATTGATATTTGTATTATATCAGTATTTGTATAGTTGAAATTATTAAAGCTAACAAATGTATTACATAAAATCTATCATCTTCATAGATTATTTTTATTATCACGCCGGTTTTAAGTCCTCGGTTAACATGTTTAAGGGACCCATTAAAATGACGGGTTCTAATATTTTTAATTTTCGATTATTCAAATTGTAAAGATGCATCCATGAGGAGTTATTCAACAAATTTATTTCTTTGGGTATACATACAGTGTAAAAAGAATGTCTAAAATTTTGGATAGATACAATCTTGTTGTTCTTATAAAGTAATGTAAAATAGTCAGTTTCAGTGGTCTGTAAAGCTGGCGTTAACAATTTCTTCAAGAAATAATCGGCGTGAAAAACAGCCATGTTAATATGAGCCTCGAAACCACCCCAAGCGTATTTCCACCAATGAGTGAGAGCGCACCGGGGTGTAGAGGCACGAAGTGATCGTTTGAAATTTTCGCGGACCAAGGGGTTGACGATACCGGCATAACAAGTGAAAGAGAGACAGACGTCTTGTACGATTGGCCGGACGACCCAGCGCGGTTGCCAAGTCCGTTCGGTTGACGCGTTGACATGGTGGGGAGAGTAGCTGGCTGCGAGGAGCGATCCGATTGGTTGATCGCGCGGTGCCGCCTTTCGTGTCTCACGGACCGCCGCGCGGATAGACGCATCCTCAGTATTCCTCAGTTCGCATTCGGAGTCCCTGCGAGCTGTATCTTCTCGTCGAGGAAAAGAAAGATCCAACGGGAGCTTTCAAATTTTCCCCTCCAAGGGAGCCGCGCTTAACATTCTATACAATACGAAAGAGTTCCAAGTTCCTCTCCGCACGTTGTATAGCTCTTAGTCGCCGGTCACCATATAATCGTCTTTCCTTTTCACGGTGATCCCGACCTCGACACGTGACTACCGCATTAGCAAATAAGCTTGAAACCAAACGGAGCAACAACGGGGACCGCGCTTCTTCTATACGCATATTCCACGCGAGAGAGGAGAGGAGGCACCACATACACTCCTCGATCGTTTCGAGTTGTTCGATACCCGTGAATCTGGCTTTCGGGTTCTCGTTCTGGTCTCCTCGCAAGTTCAGAGAATCGAACGGGTGTGTTTCCAATGTAAATCAACGAGCGAATTATTATCACGGAGTGGCAGTTTTTGTGTTCTCGAAGTTTATATACCGCGGTTTTCCATTGCTTGCTGGTACAACGCCGCTGCGGCACAGTCGCCCCGATCTCGATAAGGAAGAAGTCTAGCCACGGCTGGATCGCGAGAAGATTACTCCTAGCTGCTCCAGTGTATTTTTTTTTGTGCGAAATTGCCCCGGGAACATGTCGACCGCCGTCATGAGCACACCAATGTTCGAGTGTAGCGAGCATCTTTTCAAGGTAAGACTTTTTATTTTCACCACGTCGAACGATTTCGTTTCGACCTCTTTGTTTTCCGAAACGTCTTTATGGCATTTTTTCTTTTTTTGTGAACGTCAATATCCTTGAAAGTCGTGAGGAAAACTGCGACTTTGTATTCGCATAAATTCGGGATCCGTGTGTCATGTGTTGCCTGTTCATCTATCAATGTCGTTTATTCGCTATCTCCAGCAATCGCTTTCGATTAAAAAATTACGCTATTGCACGATATCAAGAAGAATCGAGAATTGCTAGCTATAATGCTACGGTGAAACTGGTTGATGAAGAAAGATGGCTAGTCTTAGCACATGGTAGCGCGAATTTCACACCAAGAAATTCTCTGGTTGAATTCTCTTGTGGCGGTTGTAGCACTCGCTGGTACTTGGTGGTACCGTGGCGCAAACATTTCTGCAATAGTGTTGGTTGCGTTCTTGATGAAATCGTGTAGAAGCGATAATTGTTCCTTAAGAGATTACGATTGTAACGAGGTGATTGTAATTCTTTATTTAAAGAAGTACAATTTTTCTTGAAATTCTGCTTGGTATTCAGATTATTATGTAGCTAATACATTAGTTACGTTAATGTTTTAAATTAATCGATTAACCCCTTACACTGTAATATCGGTCGAGGATTTTGAATGGAATCCAATAAATATGTGTATAATTAGTTTTCTTCAAGCTGGAAAAAAGTTGTATTTTATTGTTGTCGATGTATAGCCTTCGGGGAATACACAGGCATATGATAAACATTTTGTTCTTCTGTGAGAAAATTATGGACAATGCGAAAATAAATCTTAGTACACGGGGAAGGGGGGTAATTATATTCATTGTATCCATTTTTGTCACATTTTATGTACGTATATATTATTGCTGGAAGTGAACGAGTACATGTCATCAGAAAAAATGTTTTCTTCCAAATATCAGAGGTCACATTTATTATTGTCGTCGCGTCAGACGCGTCGATCCTTCGAGAAATTAGGAAAATCCTTGAAGACGGTATTTGCCGCTGAATAGTCTGCGAGGTATAATACATAATCTGTTACGGCAATCGAGAGCGCGTGTTCTCGATTTCGTGCGTGGCGAATTGAATCGATTGTCGGTTGTTCTGCGAACGATATTGTTATTATTCGTACTCGACGATTCGCTCGAACTTGCGATGACCTGTTCGCCGCTACGAACTGAACCTCGTACCGACATCCGACGTGTTTTCGTGTTTTTCCGTTGTGCGTCGTTCACTGCGCGCGCGCAAACACGCTCTCACTCACTCACTCGCTCACTCTCTCTCACTCACTCTTTTTAAATCCGCGATTCTTTCGCGCGAAAAATATGCTGCGGTTTTACCCACACCGCAATACGGCCGTTGCGTTTTCACACGTTCATCTTGAAACTCAGAGAACTCGAATATTCAGCGAATTGTGCATACGCTATAAATATTCAATAACATTTTTCGATATTGTACACACTATTCAATACTTCTCACTTGTATTATGTAAAACGGTTACGTTAGTCGGTTATAAGTGAAAACTATAAATACATCAAAGGCAATTTAAATTTTACACACGTGTACAGTCACTCGCACTGTTATTTGATTATGATTAATTTGTTTGTACCATAAAAGAGATTTCGCATTTGTATATGTTTTCATAATTACTATGAAAATGAAATGTTAGAGAAGTATGTAGTTTCGATAGATTTATTTTCTACATATTTTTCTGCAGTTTTGTCGCGCTATTAATAAAGAATATTGGAGCACATCGTATTTTACTTTATTAACTATTTATTTACTTTTTTTTACGTATTTTATTTTATTCTTTGCATTTATATACGTGTATGTTAATAAAATCGTGTCGTTTGAAGCATAGGCCTAGTTCAAGCAGTGTAGTTTGAACGCAAGTAATTGAACTGTGAATCATGTTTGTATTTATTTGTTAATGCATGTCGATATCCCACAGTTGAATGCAGGGGTTTCCAAAGTTTTACCTAGGTGGGCCAAATTCCAAAAATTTGGCGTTTAAAAAAAATGTTAGACATAAGGGAAAGGTTTATACTAATTTTATAACATAATCGTTATTTATTTATGGCAATAACTACTTTTTATTACAAACCGTTTATGAACACATTTGTGAGCCGCAATATAATTTGCGAGCCGTACTTTGGAAACCCCTGCTCTAACGTCTAACGCAAATACGTTTTGGAAACTCACGTCGAAAGTCTTTTTTCGTTGTTCCGTCGTTGGTTACAGATTTTGTCGAAGCAACATCGGAATAAAATTGTATCATACCCTGTGATATATTCTAATTTGAATACAAATGCCTTTGTTATGTAGCGGAAGAAAACCAGATAATTTTTTCTACACGGCAATATTTGTTCAAATTTGGAAGAGTTACGATGACAATTCCCACATAGCCACAAAAAATTGTATTCACAATTTTATAATTTCTCGAAACATTATAAAAAGTGATACCAAGAACACGTTTCGAAAATTAATTTAATCAACTTCGCTAACATTTTATACAATTATTTTTTAATGCAGTTATCCAGTACTCGAAGTTTTTCATAATTTTATTTGGAAATGATAACGATAATTTTGGTGTTGCAAATCTGTTTACTTTTAATTTAGGTGTTTCCCTATATCTCGATAAAGTAATTTTTTTCTAAATGCAATCGAAAATCTTCAACATCTTCTGGGACGAATATTCTAAAATAGAAATGATTGGAATATCATCACTGCTTCCACACGGTAAATTTTTCTTTTATCGTTGAAAGATTCTGTTGTTTTCAAACAAAGTTTTTATTTGATTTCACTTTGAATAATTTTAATTAAAAAGAAGATAAAGGGACACAAATGTGCCAGTATTCCTGAAGAAGTCAAGAACATATTATACTTTATTCACGTAAAGTAGAACTATATAATTGATATAAGCTTGACTAGAAATATACTCCTCGGGGAAAACACCGAAATTGCGGGTAATGCATCAAACGGGAAGCGTGGTAGAACACGTGGGCGCGCGTCCTCGAGTAAAAATATCTCAATCGTTCTATAAATTGTTTCCTTGGTGAATCGAGTCTCCATTCATTTATCCGTAGCCAAGTCTCGTCGTAACTAAGCGTACTTTGGTCACGATTGTCCATATAAACGATTATTCTAACGACAAGACAGTTCTATAACTGCTCTCTTCGAATCGTTGTGTTACGAATTCGAAGCTGTATACGAAAGCCACGTAGACGAACGTAATTATTTATACACGTTACACGATGAAACAACTCGGAGACACACGGGACTCATTGTTCGCTAGTCGCACCCGACAAACGCGAGACGTTCCAGTTTTATTGTGACTTTTTTCCCTTCTTTCCTGTTCAGCCACACTAGCTCGTAACTTTCCTCGGCAATTTCACCTCGACGGTTTCGAAACTCGTTCGATAGAGAAAGGCTTTCGACTTTCGTAGCCGATGACCATCTAAGGCGCTACTCGAAATTTGGACTTTGGATTACAGATAATTTTCGTTCGATATTTGCTTTTTGAAAAACCGTCATCGTAGTCCGATCTATGACATTTTTTTCTGATAACACCGTAAATAAACACGACCGTTTAACATTGACATTGGACAGTAGATTTTCAACAGTGAAGCACATATAGTCGGTATGAAAAATGTTTGAACAGTCTTAAAAAGACAATAACTTTTTTTACAATTGTATTAAACGACCCGACTTTTTGCGAACAATTCGAAGCATCATGAATTACATGAAAAAAATGAAAAAAGGACTTTTTAAAACTTTTGTGGTTACGTCTGTAATGAAAATGTGAAGTACACGTTTTGGAGATCTAGGGTAAGAGACCCAGTTACTGTGGGGTTATCCCAATTCCTCTACCTATATTAATTATACTTATTTTTAAACCATAATTAATACTAAAAAAGAGATATTAAATTTTTATCTTTAATATTTTTCATATTAACCAGTTAACTGTGGAATGTAATTTTAAAAATCCCTCACGGCGGGGAATTAAAATGAAGCAATGACGAATATATATGTCGAACGCAGGCCAAATGCGGTTATTATAAAAGCCAAAGCCCTTGTAAAGCTAAATGAGAAAGAATTACTTTTTAACTTATTGTTAACTAGTTAACTATATTATCGGTCGTTCATAATTTCCTAGAAGAAGGCGAATATTTGTAGCTGTCGCGTGCGTAGATATTCTCCAATTGTACTAACGAAAACAAATAGAATTTTATTTCAGTTTTAAAAAATTAATAACACACGTATCTAGAAGATGCTGTTCGAAATCTTAGTCGCAAGCCTGACTCGTTGCTGTACTGCAAGGGGTTAAATATTACCAATATTTACCTTGAATTTGGATAAAGTTGTTAAACGGAAAATGAAAACCTTTGTCTTTGAATAATACTATAATACTTGAATAATAATTTGAGCACCTCGCTCTGAACGAGCAACGTATCCAATATGTGGCAGTGTTAACAAAAAGCGGCGTCGGTAAATGCGAGCCGCAGGCAACGTGCAGGAACCTGTTGCGTCGGATTTATGTTGGTTGGGAGGAGAAACCAACTGCGTGAAAGACCGTAAAGAAGGGTAGGCAGAGGAAAACCTAGGGGTTAGGTAAAAGGGGAAGGGTGTTGTGGTACGTAGTTCGCGCGGAAGAATAAGAGAGAGATAGACGATCGAGTGACCTATAAGGACAAGCGAAAATATACCGTCGAGAAATAAATTGAATAAAGTGGAAAAACGGGGCGATTGGGAATGCGGGTAGGAGGAAATAAAGAAAAAGGAAGGGATTTAAAGCGGAGCAGAGAAAGGAATAGAAGAACATTCTTTATTCTCAGCCGTGTGCCGTAGAATTTATTGTCCGTATCCCCCTTCTGCTCTGAATATTTTTGACAGAACCTGGCAGAATTTGAAAAGCGAGTCGGCGTAGTTGTTCGTGCACCTTGCACACAATTTTAAGTGAACTTTTACCGGTAATGATTTGCATAGTTCACGATCGGCTGTTTGCACTGGTGTCCTTAGAATTTAAATTCTAGCACATTCTAGCAAATTCTAGTAGAAAATATGTGTTCGAGATGTTCTCCTCATGTAACTCCTTGCATCATCATGTCCAGATAACATGTCGAAATCATTATTCAATTATTTACTTATATTTATTTTATTAGTTATTATAATTTTTTAACCATTGAATAAACCATTGGAGCCATTTATGCTAATAATTATTTAATGTGTTGGTATTAATAAAATAACCATTTGTGTATATGAAATTTTACTAATCTCACTGCGTTTCTTAAAATAATTCTGACAGAATTACAGACATACTAAAATTATAGAATTTTTGACGCAGATTTGCAAAGATTTTGATTTTTTTCCGATGAATTTGCGTTTAAATGCGTTTAGAAAACGATTAAAATCGTAAGCATTTTGTAAATTGTCGAGGTACTCGTATGTCAGCTTTTAAAACTAATGTACCAGCATCTCGTTGAGAGTGCTGGTGTAACATTTTCTCACAGAAGCCCTAATTACAAGACATATGTTAAACCGGTTGCTGTTTCTAAGGTGAAATGTATTAACCAAACTGTAACACTAACGGTGGGGCGTCGCGTCGGTCGAGTGGTTTTTTCTGTGGCGGAACGGTACTGAATTTTTCATATTCCTGAAAAGAAACTTGCCGGACAAAAGAGTCGTGAAGCGTACAGATATAGGGGTTTCTCTGGCCGTTTGGTACCTTCACAAATTTACATTTCACAAAAGGTGACCTTCCTTTTGTCGGTGAAATTTCATAAACGTAAATTTCCACGACTATGTTCCAGATTATTATTTTATGATAAAGTGGTCTGTTAAGGTATCGCTTAATGGGCACCTAAAAAGTTATCCGCGCCAGCGCATTCTGCAGCTGTCACGTAATTGCACAACATGAAATGTACATTTATAAAATATGCATGTGTAATTTAAAAAATTATTATTATGTTGATATGATATTCTTCCTACAATATTTATTATTCGTAATAATATTTAATCTTCTCTCGATTCATACTTCCAGCTTTTTATTGAAAAATTGGGTTCTCAAATGTCGTTCATACAAATACTTAAAATTCCTGGCTCTTGCTTGCATGTAGCTGCATGGTTTACACTGATTGGCTTCTTAGCTATTTACCGAGGTATACAATATGTTTTTTTTTCTTGTTTATAAGAACGGATTCATTGGTTACATTTTGAGGTCTTCAGAAATCTTCTTTTCTTACTTGAGAACATTGTTCTCATATTTCTGAAAAAAGACTTCTGTTCTACGTTCATGAGAATGAATCCTAATTATTTCGATCATGTGGAAATCTATTTCCTTTTTTTGTCATATTTCTTTTTATGCTCCCCCGTACCATATGATACATTTCATTTTATAGTTAATTATTATCTTCGTCACAAGCTACGACTGACCAAATTCGAAAAAATATTGACCATGGTAGGGGACCCAATTTTTTCATTAAAATCGTAATCCCCCCCCCCCCCTACAGTAATCGAGTTCCTTACCCTAGATGATGCTTATGGAAAAAAGTGGATATTCATTATAAAATTTCGTCTGTTTAACAACATTTCTAACGTGTTGCTCCTTTTAACTTGTTGTTTCTAGTTGCTTAAACTGAATTGTGTAGGATCGGAATTAAACGGAATTAAACGGAATTTTTTCGAATTTTTGTAGGATCCAAAAGAGTTCAAGGAAAAATCACTTCGATAATCTTGAACTCTGCAGTTTCGGTTTCAGGTGACTAAACCACTTGATTTTCTCGAATGTTTTGGGGATTATTCGGCAGTTAAGGTGCTGCCGAATTTTACATTATTTACAAGAAGTTATTTTCATGCCGGGAAATTACTAATGGCAAAGTAAATTTTGTGTGTCTTTAGTTGGAGTATCAGTCGTAAATAGACAAGGGACGTTCTGCGTTTATGAAAAAAATGAAATTTCAAACAGTGAAAAATTAAAAGTAATCTGAGTATTGATATATATTTTTACTACATTAAAATTATTATCTGTATCTTGCTATTGATGCCCAAACTTTTTATTCCGCACAAAGATTCAGAGTCTAGTTATAAGGGATGGGACTAAATAATTGAAAATATGGAAATCAGTTTTATTAGGGCGCCAGATATAGAGGGGGGGGGGGGTGTAACGGATGTTAAGCAGGCTCTGTTAAGCGATTCCAAAATACGATTGTAGCATGAATGATTGTTCATGTACGCAGGTCCTTTTGGACAGATGCGAGGGAGAGGCAAGCCGGCTCCTCCTCTCTTCATTCTTTTATTGGTCGAACATTCGACCGTTTGTGGTCCTTCGCGTAAAAAGTCCCGGTTGAACCGTACGAAAAATGTTCCCATATTTCTGAAAAGAAATTGGATACACAAAAGCGACGGTGACCGGGAGCGGCAGTAAAGGAGAGGAGGGCGGCACCGGCGCTGCGTGGCGCGACGTTGCACCTTGCTTTCTGCACAAGTTTCTGTTACATAGGTTACACCATACACAACGGTTATACTGTCACTCGCGTCTGTTTCCAAGCGTGCCTAAAGGCTGCCTCACACGTTAAAAAGCGAGAGTGCCTACGGAACATTTTCCTGGCCTCGTCCCTCTATTCCCCTCTTCACCACCTCTCCGTTCCCCCTGTTACCCGTCTTTTTATGTGGCGCCTCCTGATTTCACTTTCACGCTTGATTTACCTGGGGATCCACCTTTCCAATTAAAAACACACGACTTTCCACGCCACGCCACGCCGCGCCACTCCGCTGCAGAGGAAAGATTTAGGCCAAGTCTCTGAGACGTCTGATAAACAACTGGTGCCGAGAGATTCAAGGCGCTTTTCAGAGAGCCGAGAAACGGGAAAGTATGTAACGAGGAAGATTTTTTCTTTTTCATACACGTTCTTAAAATACAACCAGTTTATGAGTACAAAGTACAATGCTCGATATCTGCACGTATACATGTTCGATTATCTCGAATTTGATTACTGTTATCACGCCTGTCAAGAAGCTTTTGACGAAGGAACCAACAATATGTTCGATAATGCTACTGGGGAAATAATAAATTGTATTGTTTCGGAAAGCACAAAATTTATACTCGTACGTGATGCAAAATATTTCTCTTTGTTATCACCAGACTGCGGATTTTATGCAATTATGGCAAAAATGAACAGATGAAATACAAAACTGCCATTGACATTTGAGAATTTTAACATCATCATTAGTACAATTTATATATATTAGTACAATACGTACAAATTACTGAAATACGAAGTGGTTGTTTACTTTTTGACATTTTTCTACCGTGATAGGGTAAGGGTCCCAATTACTGTGCCTAAATTAATTATACTTATTTTTAAAGCGTAGTGACTATTAAAAAAGAGATTAAATTTTTTCATTATAATCAGTTAATATGTATGTTATATATCTCCTTTTTTAAAAATATGTGTACATTAATATAGGCACAGTAATTAGGTACTTTACCTTATAATAAGAAAGATTGATAGAAGCACTATTTATCATTTTTCCTTGTGATGTATTGTAAATGGATTAAGAATGCTGTTATAATTTTTTCGACTTACTGCAATTATTGAAAAGTAAAATACAAGACTCCACTCCACTCACCTGATATTTAAAACGAATTTAGAAAATTTGTATTTTGCATGGAGTTCCTTAGTCTAATTATCATTGAATACAAGTTTAACGATAATACAAGTTATTGTGAATAGTAATGCAGTGGAACCTAATGAATAATATCGGTAATAATGCTGGGTAATCGAATATACAAAACTGTGTTAATTTTACTGTAAGTTCAGACAGAAATGCAACATTCAGAATCAAGTCATAACATTAATCTAAGTACATAGTTTGCAGATTACATTCATAGTTATGATCAACAACGTCGATTGCATTGACAATGGATCTTTAATCCTCGATAGAGCACTGTTTGCGAGACTGAAATAGACTTTCAAGGTAATACTTCCGTTTTATATAACCAAATACTCTCGTGAAACACTAATACCATTTTATTCGAGAGGTACGGTTGTTTTACAACTTTGTAATGTATGCGGTCAATTGTGCCATTAAATAGTCACGGACTAACAAAACATGCGATCTGTTTTTCCCGTATGAAAAAACTATTAATATGCGAAGCGAAAAAAATAGTTGGTTGCGCTGTCGTGATATTGCAATATAATTAAATATCATCGGGGAACAAGTTGTTTTTATCAGCGATCAAAGGTGAGACTCGAAGAAAGGCATGTCGACCGAGCGTGCAGGCGTAGCATTACTAAAACATTATACTCCGAACACGAACCTTGTTGAGAAAGGTAGGAATAGTGATTAGCGCGGGTGCATAAGTATTCCGTGTGTATCGGGTGGCTATTTCAGAATGAGATATTCTGTTGTGTTCCGCCGCGTGACCAGAATAATGAATTCGCTGTTAACGACTTGTTATTTTTTTTTCTCTCTTCTCGTCCCGGTGGTGGCCGATTAATTAATTGTGCACGGGGAAAGGAAAATTTCCCGCGATTACGAGATCGAGCTCTGTGATTTCAAGAACGAAAATAAAGCGTGAAAGTTGGCCACTTCGGGCGTAACGTCGAAGCGAAATGGGTCGTCGAACGAAAGTCGTAAATCGTCGAATCAATTGCGACAGTAGCAACTCTGACCGGGTAACTGCAATTTTTTTTTCAAATTTTCAGTAACACAGACAGTCGATTCAAAAACTATTCGAACACTAAATTTTCCATTCTCGACAAATTGTCGATATGTGAACTGTGATAAAATAGTAAAACAGTAGAGATGTCAATATTAATTTACACTTATTTTTAAAGCATAATGAATATTTAAAACAGATATATAACATATATTAACTGATTTTAATGAAAAAATGTAACATTCTTTTTAATATGCATTATGCTTTAAAACTAAGTATAATTTAGATAGGCACATTAACTGACACACCCACAGTAATTGGGTCCCTTACCTTATAGGTAAGAGTCCTCTATTTTCAGCTTCAGGATTTTTTCACAATTCATAGATACTTTCATTTTAATTAAATATTTGTAGTATACCATTGGATATAGAAAATGATATCGAGCAAATGGCCGCCACGGGGGATTCTCTTGCAGCACTCGATCCTTGTTTTGTAATTTTCGATCACTTTTTCTCACATTTCGGTCTGTACTTTGGACCATAGCTTCACAAAAATGTTGTACTTTCTTGAAAGAGGCAATTCCGAAGGTCATTTGAAATAACTTTTTCCTTTGAAAAAATGTTCTTTGCGGATTTGTTAAGGACTTATTACTGAAAAAACACGAACCAATTAGAGCGCGGCTACATCCGACTGATTCCAGCTCGACCAATGCCAACGTTCTTATGGGTCCGTGTTTTTCGTAAAACACATTTTACACATTTTTTACTAAAAGTTCAATTTCTACCTAATACAATGAAGAAACTTAAAATTCAGTGACAGGATACAGTTTCGTTTGTTTAATGTTACCTATCGTTAAAAATCGGACATTTCATGTATGCAACATTCCAATATTTTTTGGATCCTCTGTTTGTTGCTAAACCTTCCAATGCCTATAATTTCCATTAGTTTTAGCGGGGATCGATCGACGCGAATGGTCACCACCGCCCTCGCTCCGTCGCGCCGAACACCTTTCATGAATCGTTGTTGCTGTCGTATTTTATGCTCGGCTGATCTCGTTAGTTGCTTTAAGTAAAACTTCTTTCTTTATCTGTCCAACAATGTTGTAGACTTCCGGTCCAATTTATTCTCTGTGCACTCTGATTATTGCTTGAGTCACTTCATCTTATTATGGTTATTCAAGTCGCTGGTCACAATTTTGTTTTCGTACTAAGCCACTTGTTTTGTTTGAAAGTTCAGTGTGTAATGTGAAACGAACAAATTGTTTTCGTTAGTGTTCCATCGATGTCTCTAGTTTAGCTAAAAGTTTATAATAGGTCGTAATGAATTTCAATGTAAGTCTGCATTATACTGGGCGTATAAAAAATGTTGCACTCCCTTGAATGGAGCGATTCCTGAGGTCATTTGAAGAACTTTCCTCTTTTGCGAAAATGTTCTCTGAGGCTTTGTTTAGGAGTTATTAACGAAAAACACGGACGCTAACGAAACAATGCCACTGTCGGCTGTAGCCGCCCTCTGATGTCCGTGTTTTCCGTTGATAACTCCTAAACAAAACCGCGGAGGACATTTTCACAAAGGAAAAAGTTACTTCGAATGATCTCAGGAGAGTGCAATGTTTTTGGGTCACTTTGTATGAATGCAATGTGTCAAATCACCGAGTTTATTCTATCCAGAAGTTTGCAAATTTTTAAACAAGATTATGTTTCAAACTAAATATATAGTACTGTACGCTCTATACTTCATTAATTTGTTTTTTTTTTCTATGTACTTGATTGAGCCTCTCATATACGAATTATATCAATAAAGAAACATAAGTCTGTATTCGAGTAAACTTTCGATTTTTGACGAACACGTTATTCGAATATTTATGGTTTCATCCTGCATCGTTATGCGCAAGCAGAGTTCGTTCGACCAATTTGTAGGTACGAAAAATTCTGTTTAGCTAAAGAAAACCTCGGACAACAAAACGATTTGGGTGATGGGTATCCAAATGCAGATGGGTATATACAATGCTATATGAATTTTTCATTAGAAAATTTCTCTTCGGTTTGGGTTAGGTCAAGACGTGAAGCGAACGTCTGCGTAATATTGCTAATGAGGTCTTCTTGATCAGGATAACCACAAAATCTGTAATTGTTTTCGTTTATGATACAATAGAGAGATAGATCCTGGCGTATTCCTATTATGGAATTCATTAACCACACGGGGTAGAAACGTTGAAAACTGACTAAGAGGATGTGCAAAGTTGTTAACGAGCAATCGATAAGGCATTCCGCACGCAAACCGAGTTGCGTAGCAGCTTTTGGCCATGATTCTCCTTTCTCGATAGCCATTACGGACATGCGCTCATGCATGTAAATTACCGAAAATCAGTATAAAAATATTTTTTTACTGAGTTGGTGTTTTGAAAGTAGACGCAAGTGCAATTGGCGCACGTAATTCTCGATCTATAAAATTAGATTATTATTATTCAATATTCCTTCTTATGATTTCTCTGTTAACACTAGGTTTACGGGACCCGTCAAAATGACGGGTTCTAATATTTTTAATTTACGATTATTGAGATTGCGAAGATCCAACTACGTAGAATTACTCAACAAACTTATTTCCTTAGGTATATATTATTTAAAAAATGGCTAAAAACTCGGATAGACACATTCTTCTTATTTTTATAAAGTAATGTAAAATACTCTCTTTTAATGCTCCGTAAACCTAGTCTTAATATTGAATGTGGATTGTAGAGCTAACAAAAAATCACAATGAAATTAAAATGCGTAATTTTGTTTTATTATTAACATTTAACGATGATTTTAAAGAAGGAAGTCCTTTTAAACTATTTTCCCATAAAATAATGTGAAATAAATTTGCTCGTTTATTTACCCTACGAATAAATAAATACATAAATTTGCTCCGATTTGTTTACAATATGGACATAGACATCATTTATGTCATGAAATGAACTGTCATACTTCAGTAATTGTATAAATTATATACATATACGCGTGTATGTCAACAGTTTGACAAGCACTAAACGAACAAGTTACTACAAGCAAGTGAAATTATAACGGAATAACGGTAAAAACAGAGTAAAATTCATTGTTCGACATTTCGGTTTCTGTCTTTTGTGTGGGGAAATGGTTCAGCTTGAAATAAAAGGTTATTACTGACTTCTGTTTCAGTGTGTATGCGTTACTTGTCCATGTGGACTTTTTTTAAGCATGGTTTCGCACCGGAAGTTAATCGTTGTTCCCTTTTTGCAATCACAATGCATGTGCTTGAATAATACCATGTGTGTCGATTCAAGGAGAACCTTGGGAAGTAATTGAAATCGCTTATGGTGTGAGAGTCGTCTACAGGCGTTTGCACAAAGATTTTGAGGAAGTTTCTTTGTTTCGAAATGTAATATTAACGGAGCAATTTCTCTAAGGGTATGCGAGAACCCGAAAATAATGTGAACCGGTTGGTCGGGACGAGTCGGGTGAAGTCGGGACGGTTCTGATGATCCGAAAAATCGAGATTCCTGAAAGAATCGGGTTTCCCGAAAATCTCGAGAACTCTGCTACCATTTCTCGAACTACTCTTCTACGGTTCTGTATAGTAGCGTACAAAATATGTAAATAATAATTTCATAATAATGAGCTAAATAAGTAAACAGTAAAATAACATAATTTGCCGAAAACACCCAGACTAAAAAACTGAAACCATGAATGTAAAACGAATGTAAATGGTTCGTGGGTTCTCGGAATTTTCGAAAATCTCGACTCTTTCGGAAATCTCGTCTCTCCGAAAATCCCGTCTCTTTTGGAAATCTCGACTTTTTGGGAGATCTCGACTCTTCTGGAAACCTCGACACTTTTGTGAATCCCGATTCTTTCGAGAATTCTGACTTTTTCGGGAATCGCGATAAATTCAAGGATCTCGAAATATTCGAGTACCTGCCCTCATTCCGAAAAAATTTCGTGTTTTTGACCAGATCCGACCCGACTCGACCCGATCCGATATTTCGTGTTCTCGCACAACCCCTAGTCGATTAGAAAAATATACGTAATATAATAAAGATATAAATATGAAAATGTGTGTGGAATACGATTCGTGAAGATGATTAAAAAGTGAAAATAATAATGCGGTAATTGTTTCGATGAACTTGCTCGTTTGCACTTTTATTCCCCTTTATATTTTATGGGGAATACGATAGGGAGAGAGATAGAAAATGCTAAAGCGGGATAAAAGAACAACAAAAACCTGCAGGAAACGAGAAAAAAGAAAATGTAAAGGTAGCATGGAAACTACATACTCTTTTTGTTCACCCATGTGTTCATTATGCCTGCTTCTTTACAAACACGAATGAAGCGCGCATGTGGTTTCCTTGCTCGGATGCTTTTTCTTAGATCTGCGCAGTAGCCGCGAACGATTTCAAAAAGCTTCTCTCCTGTTTGTTATTCCGTGAGGGGTGTAACGACGTTAATGGATTTACACCCAATGCAATAATTATTAATAGACTACGGATGTTTGTGAAATAACCAGTTTATAAAAAAAAGATTATATTGATTTGTTTATGAAGGTCTGCAATATATTTAATGCAGTCGGACGGTTGTGTGGAAAATGTTGCAAGACTTGATGTTTAGCATACTCACAATCAGATATGCTAAGAGCGATATTTAACATCCGCAGCTACGTTGTTGGAAAACTCGTCTACTGTTGGTACAATGCAGAGCAGTATAAAATATATAGGTGTATTGTAATGTATCGTGTTGAAGTATCGTACTTCATTTTACAATGTTAAGTCGGGTATTAGAAGGAAAAGTACCTAAATGACAATATCTTTTATTTGCACAAAAGTGTTTCAGAAATTTATTACCGAATAGCACCGTGTGTATCGAAGAAAATGTCAAGTAATGCGAATACTTACTTGAAAGCGGTAATTCTCAAGATCATTCGAAGCAATTTTTTCCTTTGAGAAAATGTTCTTCGCGGTGTTGTCATGGAGTTATTACAGAAAAATACACGAACCAATCAGAGCGCGATTACAGCGGACGGATTCCAGCTCAACCAATGCCAACGCCACGCTCAGCGGTAGTCGCTGTAACCGCGATCTTATTGGTCCGTGCTTTTCGTTAATAACTCTTTAACAAATCCACGGAGAACATTTCTGCAAAGGAAAAATTGCTTCGTATGACCTCGGGAATAACTCCTTTCAAGGGAGCATAACATTTTTGGAATATCCTGTATAAGAAAAACAGATATGATCTGTGCATTATACAATGCATCTGTGAGCAGCACTTGCTCCTTTGTTACAATCGCGTGTTCCGCAGCAGCAATTTGCCCGTTACCTTGAACGTAGTAAACAAGTCTCGCTAGCGATCAAACGATCCGATAAAAAGCGAACGATCCGGCGTAATCGATCCGATTCGTCCACCTTTTGTTACAGGTTTCGTTGTTTCTGCTTTCTTTCAAATGCATAAGGCAAGGGACCCAATTACTGTGGCGGTGTCAATGACGGTGCTTATATTAATTATACTTATTTTTAAAGTATAATGAATATTAATAAAGACATTACATTTTTTTTATTAAAATCAGTTAATATATTATGTGCGTATATATATATATATATATATATATATATATATATATATATATATATACATACATACATACATACGCATATATATCTTTTAATATTCATTGTGTTTTAAAAATAAGTATAATTAATACTGGCACAGTAATTAGGTCCCTTGCCCTATTCAAGCGAAAAGAATGCGATTGTTCCCTTATTTGATCATTTATGCCTCCCCATGTCAGTTCGAATACGGGAGGCTCGACTGTATCGAATTACTCAACAATCACGTTTAGCCGCGATGACGATTCGTTACCAAATAGTAACACACGTACTATTGTATATACACACTCATATTGTTCCCGCTGTGATACTGTTTTATGGTTTTGAATTCAAAGTAGCACACGTGTTACTTAAATCTTGCATAAGTTGCACAAGTCTGTTACACGAGTCTATTACAGACAAATTACTTTCGGTGCTGCGGTACAAAAAAAAAAGACAAGAAAAAGTTAGTATGGCATACGTGTTTTCGAATAGGGAGGAAATTCTCGAATGTTCGCTTATCGGCGTCAGCTTCTCCTGTTTATGGAATGAAATCTGCAACGCCTTGCATGGAGTATGCAATATTAGCTCTTTTAGTTTAAGGTATAATGCGAAAACACGAGTCATCGGTTTGCGTTCTCGCGGCGCTGATTTTCCACTGCAGAATTCCTTGTGGAAACGAAGACGGTTAGTTTAAATATTGTCGTAGCATATTGTGCGACAGGGTATTGGTATTAACCACGAATGACATTCGTACAAGGAAGTATTTTAAATACAACCGTACTGCTCTTAGCATAATAATTTCTTAGTTTTCAATCTCGGAAAGTAGTGACTTGAAAAACGTTATTTTTTGAAATTATTTTTGCATTAGTAGAGCGCATTCAAGTTAAAATTTCTACAGAAATTTTATGAGAATCTCATAACGTGCTTACACAACCGTCCAACTATCGATTAAAATTCAAACGATCATTTAAAGAAACGTTATTGAATCAAAGAAATTAATTTTGAAATGTGTTCAAATATTTTAACCTATTTACACGAAAAGAACCATTAGTTTGGGAGATATTATAAATAGGGGAAATTAGATTAGAGATCCGATTGTTTCAACAATTTTGATGGATTAGTTGATAAAATTTCGTAATTCAACTTTTACTGCCTTTTCGTTTTTCAAAGTATACTGGGATTTTTGATGTTCGCACTGACAATTATATCCATTTTATGACTAATGTTATTTCTCGCGTGGAATGCAACAAAACTGTGGAAAAAGGTACAACGAATCAACCTCTGACCTTCCGAGATTATTGACCGTCGGTTGGTTAACGTCGACAACAAATACCTTGAGCAATAATTAATGAACATGCTTTTAGGTCACGCGAGTTGAATGATTTTATCTTATATTTTCAATCGGACGATATCATGCGATTTACTGATAGATATGGGAAGTAAGTGTTTTTTTTTTTATTAGGACGTTATTAAGACTTAAGAGTTATTAAGAGTATTTAGTAAATATTTATGTTACCGCTATAAGGATAAGAATATCAACGATAACATTGAAAAGGATTTAATTTTGTTAATGAAATCGATTGAGTACTTCAACAAAAGTAGTAGCGTGAAATAGGACCGCTTCCTGCGCGGACCGTAAGTGGTCTTATTTTTACATAACTTGTTTCTTTTTCTTTCAGCTTATATCTCGTAAAAGCTTATGGCAATTTAACCCTCACACGGCGGACAATAATTTTTACAAATACATGATTGATAATGTTTAAGATCATTCACTGCCTTGTGTATCAATTTTTTTAAACCTATTTTTGATGTACTTACGGTAGTAAGTGTTCACTTAATTTTATCGCCAGAAATTCAGGAATTAGATGACGACTTCCATACGTTGGATCAAGATAGACTCAGATCTCGCCGTCGGAGGGTTAAAGACGTTTGCGGGTCGCAAGTAACGCAGCAACTTGCATTAGTCTTTTAATTGTTGTACTACTTTCGGTATTATGGTTCGGCTTGAATGTAGACGCGCGTTACACCACGTTGCAGCCAGCCGAGTTTTTGTATTGTTCTGTGATGAATAATCGTACCGATTCAGAGTGGTACATTGATCATGGACAGCTCACGTGTCCCCAGAGTTGTTTAGTACATCGTGTTTGTACGCAACGAGCAAACGATCGAACCGTAACTTGTCCTCGATAGAGACTGAATAATGTGTAGAATAGTTTCCTCGGCGATTGGAAAAATATAATTTTTCAGACAGCGCTAGGCCGAGCGTTTTTACAGCACTCTTTCTTCGGTTCGACGGAATGCTGCAGTAGTAATCAGCGTCTTTAATAACTCACTTGTCAGATCTTAGTTCTCCATATTGCGCTCAGAGTCATTTATAACTAAGTACATATGCGTTGTATCTTTCCGTACTGATAGCGAATGTGCCGTGAATTAGCTGACATCCCTTTTCATGTAATTTGCGATAGGCGAGAGAAGTTGACAGAGTCACAATGTATACCACGATCCAAGTATTTTTGAAAGACTAGGGGAAAATATCCGAGACAACCGTCCTCGTTTTCGAATAAAAAATTCGTGAAAGTTGATATCGCACTACAGTGATATAGATTCAGGGACCGGATTACTGTGGATGTGCCAATTACTGTGCCTATACTATAATAATTATGCGTAATTGTAAAGCATAATGAATATTAAAAACAAGTATTGAATTTTTTCCATTTAAATCAGTTAATATGTATGTCATATATCTATTTTTTAATATCAATTATGCTTTAAAAATAAGTATAATCAATATAGGCACAGTAATTGGGTCCCTTACTTTAGTGATTCAGTAATATCCGGACACTCTTTTAGGACGACAACTTTTTAAAGACTGAATCGTACGACTTGGATTTATTTTAAGAAGTTAGATCAAGAGAAAAAGAAATTTTGCAAAAATGACTGAATTGCGAAGAAAAAATGTTTTTTATAACTTTTTTTGTGGGTCTATATTGAAAATTTGAAAAGTCCGTTTTGCAGATTTGTATTAATTGTATACATTCTAAAAATTTCACCAAAATCGTTCAACATTGCAAATGAGCTATACATCATTAAATATGGGAAAAATCGCATTTGGCACGGTTTTCGACCTGTAACTAACGAACCTAAAGACTTTTTCGATGTGTCTTTCTCTTCCGCCTCAACCGACTTCACTCAAATTTTCAGAACATATGGGTTGGTTTGGCTTAACCCAACACGGTGAAATATCTGTTAGAGAAATGATGTTATGAAAAAAATGATCTTCAATTTGTTGAATATGGATGGAGGCATGCGACATGTTTTTCTGTAAGTGCAGTAATGTAGGAGATCCGAAGGTCAAGTTAATTTTTCTTATACTATGATAATACTTGGTGAAACAGTATCAACAATAATGTCACCGTACAATTGAATAAGAATCGAACAACAATAAATTCTATTTTTCTTCACACCATGCCGCACTGTGATACATTTCAATTTGTAACATTTTTGTCGAAAAAAGCCTTCAATTTCGCAGTGGCTGTATCATGCAAAGGGTGTTTTAAATAAACGTGAATGCTGGATTGCAAAAGTAGAAGTTTCTTGTTGCACTATTTTTTGAAGCAAATCATCACGATTTAAATATCAACGATTCTTCAATAATGCAAAATAAAATTCAAATACTTTTTGGGTCCACTCTATTTCGGTTTCTGTTTAGTAATGCGTATATTCTTTACGTGAAAGAATTGTTGCCAGTGTGGATATTATATTTGCGTTACTAAAAAAAATCTTGAGATCTCCGAGGGATAAATGATAAAGACTTTTTATTCAAGTTCGGCCGCGCAGACTTAATTGCAATGCGTGACTGTAAAACGGCTTTTAATCATCTTTTGATGATTCAGATGTGCTGAAGATTCCACGAAGTGTAGTGTTCCGGTAGTCCGGTGTTCCATGTCGACTCGAATCCATGAGTCGAGCAATGCGTCGCGATGCGACGCGGTGTCCATTGGGCACTGCTTCAGGAAGCAAAGAAAGAGAATGCAGAGAATCGATTCTGAAAGTTCGAATCCGGCTTTTGCACGGTCGGTCGCCATCTTGAACGTTCGCTATCAAGACTGAATCATACGTTGCTCTTAGTCATCGCGTTTTACAATCAGTCGCGTCCCGTGCACATGCACGGTGGTCACGTTGCGGCAAAGGGAAAAACCAGCACGCCGAGTCTCGAAAGGGGCGACACGCTCTTCTGCGCCGGAAAGCGAGAAGCGTTCATTGCCTCTCCTTGCGTCTGTTCTGCTTCTTTTGTCAGTCGAGAGTCGAGAGTTGAGAGTCGAGAGTCAAGAGCAGAACCGTGAGTCGTGCCTTGAAAACGTTGTTCAACGCATGCCACGCTATACACGCTTCGATCCAGATCATTCGATCCCACGATCCACCGGTAGAGTACCCACGCAACTGGTCATCACAATATGTCCAGCATTCTTGATCAACCGGGGAAAATCAACGGGCATCAAAGTTGTTTAACCGTTCGTAGAAATCGGATTTCACTTTCGCCTTGGGACTGAGGTTTCTTTCGTTATGCTTTCATTGGTCTGGTCAAAATGTTTCTCAGCTCTTTTTTTCCGAATGCAAAATAATTTTTCATTTAAAAGAGTCGGAACATCTTCATAGGTCGTGTGATTAATGAAACCACCCGAAAGATGGCTGAAAGTTGTACAACTTAATGGCTGATACATAGGTGAATAAATTTGAATTCGTTTAACGAGACCTTGAGCAAAGCCAGTATTTGCAAGTAACGTTGAATTGTAACCGATTCGTGTGCATATTTGCATCATGATTCTGAAACTCATTTCAGTGATTTAGTAATTAGTCAAAAAACAATTCTCTGGAAACTTGTTGTACGCAAACTGGCGTACCTATGTAAACTCCATTTTGAAGTTGTGTACTACGTGTATTTTATATTTCGAACGAAATAACCGCACTACGAACGTTATCGTACAACTATCTTAGCGTATTTTGTTACACCAAGCTGACAATGCTATCTAGCCTTTTTTTATCACTTCTTCACATTCACCGTTTCATGATATCTCGACCAGTGCAAAGCAATTGTAGCAAGCAATTGTCCTTTTTCTTGGATCAATTCAGAGTAATTTATCGTTACGAAAAGCGATGTACTCTAAACTCAAGCAATGAGGTTAACAAGAGATGATGTGCTGTTTATTCTGCCACTGGCTTAATTTATCATTTATTTCTTGCATGATCGGAGATCATGTCTTTCCGTGACAATTTCTTCAATAACGACGTTTCTGTCGATCGCATGCAGAATTGAATCATTGTAAAGATTACACTTTCAACATTGACTCTTGTATTTCTTCGTTATCGCCATTGCTACATAAAAATGTCAATGTTAAAACATTGTGCACTGTATTTGATAATATTATTTTTCAAATTGGAAGTTTAGATCAAAATAGATAAGTATAATGTGTGTGCGAAGCTATTGAAAAGGAATTGTGCATCCACTAATTTTCATAATAATTGAGAACTCCAAAATTTAACAGTCCCCAACTGTGGTAAACAGTAAATTAATTACAATACTAGCTCCAATTTTTATTGATTTGTAGAACAAACAGTGTTGCTTGTGGATCGCTATAGATTGAGCTATTCAAATTTGTAAACGGACTTAACTTTATCTCAGGAAATCAGAAAGTTTCAATCCTAGGAGATATTGCGACTCCGTGACGGTCACTACATACCAACATGGCGGCTTCTTTACTGGTCAAAAAACGCTAAAAATCTTACATCTTTAACTTTTGAACTAGTAATCTCCTAGGATTGAAACTAGGATTTTTGGCATTTGCTCGCCAAAATCTACCGGATTACATAAAAAAAGTTAAAGATTTCTGGTTTCCTGAGGTAAAGTTTAACCTTAAAGTCTGTTGGGATACTAGGGACTTCAGACATTAGATGTTTGGATAATCGAGGTGGCATATTTTTGTGTTGTTTTAACTTTTTTTCGTTTAATCGATGGGCCATCGATATTGTTACCCCGACGAATAGTTCACTACCTCGAAGACAGTAAAAGACAACGAGCGCTCGATTAATATCCCGGACGCAACGAAGAGTCGAATGAAAACAAGAAAATATGAATTTTATGAAGCCACTCGTTGCTCCGTGAAACGAGCGTGTCCGAACGCTAATAGGTGCGATTAGAATCTTTGTTCAAACAGGCGGAATCACCGCGAGTAAGGAGAAGACAGCTGACAATCGAGCGTAGCCTGTCTGTGTCTACCGTTGAATCGCTTGCACGCTGGACAACCGGGTAATTAGGATGGTTAGTCCCAGTCCCGGCAATGCCTCGGTTACGTAAGAATCAGTGCGTGAAGCGCCAGTTTCCATTCAACGGGTGCCGAGAGTCCGCTTCTTCGTTCTTGACATCGTAGCAACCCTATTTCGTTATTCACTTTCACCTTTGACCTTCGGAATTCACGGCGTCTGTACCTTCTGACGGTTCAGCTGTGTAACTCATCGGCTACGAAACCTAGATACCACGGTAGAAACAACGTAACGTCGTGGTCGTGAAAGACATTTTTATCATTTACGTGTTCAACAAATTACGTGATCGTTTGCAGTTTCATTTTTCTCCGACATTGAACAACTCTCTGCAGTCATTTTATTTTATATTCCTGCATTGGAACATTCAAACTGCGGATTTCATGCATTTACGACAAAAAGCGAATAGAAGAAATACAGAACTGTGAAAATATCACTCTTGGGTGTAATAAATTATTTGGAAAATAATCGTTAAGATCTCTATACTAGTACTCTATACTGGAACTCTATACTAGTTAATTTTTACAACTAAATCATTTTGTTTAAATTATTTCATTATTTGAATTTCCAATGAAATTCAGTTAAAACTAGTGTATATAAACTGAATAATTAATTTAGGTACTTCAATAATGCTCTTCTTGAGGTGAAATTGTACATTATTTTATTTCAACGATGTGTTTGGAATAAAAGATTATTTTATTGAAACGTCAAATAATAATTTAATTTTTGCATGTATATGTATAACATACGAATCTACAAAATACATTTTTTTAAATTTTCATAATCTAGTAACACATATAGCTTAGCAGAAAAAATACTGCAGTTGTAGGGTCCATTTATAAAAAAAGTTATTCTGACTTAAAAAGTGGGCCATTAAGTACGAGACTGACTGGATATGAATTCAAGAATGCTCTTTTATTATTTTTGATTCATTACAATTATTAACAGTAGAAATAAACCTGTATTTAACTTCTGTTTCTTACAGTTGACTTCGAGAATTTGTATTTAAAAATCTCCAGTGTAAACCAATTTTGCAGTAGCAACATACTTCTTAATCCGATGAATATTTAGCCACATTATCCAACACTTGCACGAATATTCATTTACATAAGAAGCAACAAGCGCTATTTTGTTATGCTTTTTGAAGAATAATTCTTTCGAATTCGTCTTTTCATTAGCTATCACGTTACACTAATCAATATACCTCGTCCCATTTAAGAGAAAACAGCGATGACCTTTAAAAAAAATCTTATCCGTCATAATAATTGATCCACTGAAACAAACATTTTCTCGTATTACTAAAAACAACGGAGATATTTTCGGTGAAAATCTTAGGTGACTCACCCTGCGTAGAAGGTTGGTGATGAGAAATTAATGATTTTAATATCGAAAAAGCTTTACTTTCGAAATAGTGGCATAGACAAAGATAGAATAGGAAACCAGCACAGTTTTCTGTAATCTTGCAGCTATTGCAAGGGTTAGGGGTATCAACACAATTCTATGTTGATTTGTAAAACAAAGTATAATCTTCGGTGTTTGAACTAATTTCAGATATGAAATAGTTCATGCACTTATAGTTGCGTACATTTCTACAGATTATTACCGATTTTATCTATGCAGAATTAACAGAATAGCGAATGATATTCATGTTTGATTGGTGTACGTAGATATACAGGGTGGTCCACGCAACTTGCACACCTACATAACTTTCAAAGGATGCGTTGCATGAAAAGTTTTGTATACAGAAGTAAGAAAAAAATTTTCTTACAAAGAAAAAAAAATTATTTCATTTTCGTTTTATTTTTCTAACCTGATAATACACAAAGAAAATTTTCAGGAAATAAAGTGACCTGAAAGGTTCAGGGCTAATGAAGGTCAATACTTTTTTACTCAAAACTCGACACTCTTCCATATTTTGGTATAAAAAATATAGTATTTCATTTAAAAAAACAAAGTCGACCTTCAAATAAAAAAAAAAATACTAAATTGTGTTCCCCTTCAGACCATGCAACTTCTGTATACTAAACTTTTTCGTGCAACGCATCCTTTGGAAGTTATGTAGGTGTGCAAGTTGCGTGGACCACTCTGTATTTATTATACAATACAATCTTAGCCTACTTTGATAATATTCTACGGAGTGTATTTGGTTAGATCTTCAAACAGAAGACAGACTACGTAATTCTTAAACAGCCAACTGATTTCAGAACTTCCACGTGTATTAAAATATCGATGCAGATTACGTTCTCTTTCTGACGCAACGCAATTTTTTCGTGACAGGGGGAAGGGGAATACTCAAGTGTTTTACGCAATCTATCTATCTGTATACAATTTTGTATATCGCAGAATCATTTTATCTTATTATTTGCAAAAGAGTATTGACAATTTCTAACGGAATTTCTAACGTTGCGTTGAATGTGAAATTCTATTACTAGCAACGACAATAGTAAACTCTTTAGAAATCAATGATTTATATTGAAAAGTAAACACAAAAAACATAAAAAAACTAAACCTGCATTATTGTTGACAGAAATGGCTTTTTATTCGATTAATTACAGTCTATTTTTCAAAAGTATAGGCCAGGTGTAGGGAAAGGGACCCAATTACCGTTGGGATACCAATTACAGTCCTTATATTAATTATATTTATTTTTATAGCATAATGCATAGTAAAAAAGAGATATTATACTTCTGATCCAGAAGATTCTAGAAAAATATAAGATCTTAATAAATAATACGTATTTTTTCATACCATTCGAATCCTGTATGATACATAAATGCGTATTGCAATTAAAAAGGGTATTTTTTGGCGATTTATTATATCATACAATGAGATTTTGTAGATTTATCATTTTATAGATTTATTTTCGCCGAAATGCAAAGCGATATTGTATTTCCCAACACTTTTTCCGATCAATGACAGCCTCCTATTTTATTAGTGTATTTTCGCATTTACACTTACTTATTTATATATAAATACTAGGGGTGTGTGAGAACCCGAAATGTCGGGAACCCGATGGTCGGGGCGAGTCGGGAAGAGGTCGGGTCGGGTTCCCGATAATTTCGAGATTCCCGAAAATTTCAATTTCTCTTTAAGAAATTTCGATTATTTTTAGAATCCCGACACTTTCGTGAATCTCGAAATTTTCGGGTACCCGACCCGACCCGATATTTCGGATTCTCACACATCCCTAATAAATGCATAAAGGAATTAGGTATAACAACGGAAATTAATATACTCTTGCATCATGCTTTACGATGTACACCTTACATTGATGGTTAACAATAAATTAATTCTTTTGACATGCATTTCTTTTTAAAATAAAATTCCTGTATGTTACCATTATTCGAACACGTATTTCTCACGACCCGTTAGAGAAAATAAAACGGAAGTACATTTGCATCGCCATTGTATTGTTTATCAGTCGGATTAGCTTATCTGACTACGTTCGGTAAAATTTTTCCATGTACTTGGAGTAGAAAACAGTTTTGCGCAGATAAAAGCAGTGAATCGTATATTTATGTTCACGTAAACGCAATTCAAAGTCCCTTAGCAGTACGTACATTTTCGGAAAATATACATTTAATACAGAATATACATTTATTTTTTGTTTGCTCTACATTTTCATGTAACGTTCATCCAACGTAGACCTGAATAACAGAATATGCATTACACGTATACTGAAATAACTATTAGCAAAACACCTGTACAGTACTAACTCCAGTACTCAATATTAAAATCAAAATATCTTCTAATCTAGTGACGTTTTGCCATAAGTGATTTAGTACTTTTATGTAGAGAAAAAGAAAAAGAAAGTTGACCTTCATATGCACTCTGCGCTTCCAAATAGAAAAATGATATTTACACCTGAAAATGTCCGATACCGTTTAACTTTTGTCTGAAACATTTTTTAGTATCATCAACAGTTTCGGAGACACTCCGCACGATCGACTCAGATGGGACACAATGTATAACTGTAGTATCGCTCGAGTAGAATCGGAGTCCGATAGGAATTCAGTTAATCTGACACCGTGAAAAATTTTGTTCGATCGAACGATTTTTTACCGTATCTTCTCGTCCCAGAAGTCTGTTGGGTATGGATATTTTTAAAAAGATGGCGAAGATTACCCCGACTTCTCCTTCCCCGATTATATAAATACTTTCACCCGAAGAATGCAGTTATTTGAAAGATTGTTGACTTTAAACACCGAAGCTTATTCAATGGAAAAAAAGTGGCCACTGTAATAGGTGTTAACCAGACGAGTGCAATGGTGGAAAATGAAAGTTTAAAATCAGAATTGCCGTGTATGAGTCTAACCTCTTGCACTACGATTTATTTTATGATAAATCGTAGAGATTTTAATTCGTGAGTGATTTTAATTTCTTCGTTGGTCGTAGTTTCTTAGAAAAAGAAGGTAGTTTATGTAACTAGGTGTTTATGCATATGCCTATACATGGTGTCCCACTAATTAAAAAAAGTAAAATCCCTCCAGGAGGGGGGGGGGGATACCTGAGGTAATTTGAAGTAACTTTTTCGTTTGCGAATATATTCTCGGCGGCTTTGTTCAGGAGTGTTGTGTCGTCAATAACTCCTTAACAAAAACGCGAAGGACATTTTCGCAAAAGAAAAAAACACTACAAATGATCTTAGGAATCACCCCTTTCACGGGGTACAACATTTTGGGACACCTTGTATATTCTCCATTGGCTATATATCGGTAATAGTAAAACAGAATGTTGTTTCGATTTGAAGGAAATTAATAACACATACACATATTTCGTATAGTGCAAGGGGTTAATAACGTTAGTTAAAAAATTGTGGCAGTTATAGTAAACATTACTATTTAAACTTTCTTTTGTCTTGTCTGCCACTCAAATGATCTCTTATTTATAAATTGAATAAACTGAAAGTGCATAAAATTTCGTTCTCAATGTTCACCTTCAAAATTTCAACGTGTTTTTGTCTTTACTATAAATAAATTAGTAAATTATTACAAATTATTATATATTTATTACTTATTTGATTAAAAATAAGTATAATTAATATAGGCATAGTAATTGGTACCCCCACAGTAATTGGGGATCCCTTATGCTAGATATTTGTATAAAAATTCAGTGCTTCTTTAAAATAAAATTTCAGTTTGTAAAAATTGTGGTATTTAGCGTAATGTACGTATCGATTGCTATTTAAAGTTTCTCTCTTGTCCGTCACTGTACGTCAAACACCGAATATCGTGGTTGCCACTTTGTAGCTGAATCTAGCGAGCGTGACGACAAAGCTACTTATTTTCAGTTTGCTTCGTGGAAACCTCCTGGACGTGGTCCGCAGAATCGCACGTCTGTACAATGATAAATGCAAACTACCGACTAACGCGCAAGCCACGGCGGCATTTCCAGAACAGAGTCTGCTCCTGTACCGCAGGGCTTGGTGAAGTTCGGTGAATCATCGATGCAGAAATGAAAACACCGTCGCGTCGCGCCGTTTCCAGTGAGAGGCGTCGACCTCGAGGTTTGAAGGAAATCTCTTGTTAGAATTTATTTCTCCGCTTCTCACGTTGTTGTCGCGGCTCTTCTTTTCTTGTAGTCGACGCGATACTCCTCTACGCATATGCCTCATTTGTTTTGCGGTCAACCTGACGTAATCGTTTGATTTTTCTTATCCGTTACGAGAGAGAATCGTGCCTCGGAGGATCGGAATCGGGACTTGTATTCGGAATTATATCCTGCGTTGTCGTTAGCATAAATAATTCTTTACTAGAGAAATTAACGGTCTATTCCACCGCATAATGGATGAAATCACACGCGTCCCAAATCTTGGTAATGGATCTCCACACGTTCGCTATCAGCGTCACGTGTGTGACGACTGTGATTTAGTAAGTTGCGAAAAGAAAGTCAAATTGCTGTTGTGCTCATTGTTATTTGGGGTCGCGCCGCGTGGAGTGATATTTAAGGAAATTAGCGATTTCGTTTAATATTTCATGTGCAGCGTGCGTTAAATTTCATAAAAGTATAGCTATGAAATCCGTTATCCAAATGAATGAGAGTAGCTAGCGTGTTAGCTCTGTTTCATTTTCATAGACCGAGTTGCACAGTGAAGTAGAAATTGTGTGTTTGCTGTAATAAAAAACGGACTCTTTAAACGAAATACAAAACGTGGAGTATGAAATACGAGCAAAAGCATCGATCAAATTATTTGCAACAGTTTTTCAAACTGTGTGTAATTATTAGACTCCGGATATTTATACAAAAATAAAATGTTTATGTGTCAATTACAATATGCAGGAGCTAAATATAACTTTATATTTTTTTATAATTTTGATGTAGTAAAAATAGAGTATATTAATACTCTTAAAGTCGTTTTACTGTTTCTAATTACTCATTTTTGTAAAAGTGATCGGTAACCCATGATTTTTAAAGTGGTAAAACCGCATTGTGGAAAATTATTCAATGCTTCTTCGAGCGTTATTCATGCATCTATCAACGTTATCGAGAATGTGTTAGGTGTTCTTACGTACATACGTGCTTCACTCTGTGTACTACATACAAGCTGTTGCCTTATCTGGAAATCCAGAATATCAGAAATGGTTGGTGATACTAAAAAATGTTTCAGACAATAGTTAAACGGTATCAAGGGGCACACTTTCCAATGTATAATCAAAGTAGATATCTTTTTCCTATGTGGACGCGTAAAGGTCGTATGAAGGTTAACTTTGTTTTTTTATCTTCTAATCTAATAATTTTTTGCCATAAGTGATTTAGTACTTTTATGTAGGAAATAACGAGTAGCATCGAGTAGTGCATTAAAAAGTATATGATTCCATTAAAAAAAAACAGAGTTAACCTTCATATGACCCCTATGCGTCCACATAGGAAAAAGTTATCTACATCGGAAAGTGTGACCCCTGATACCGTTTAACTTTCGTCTGAAACATCTTTTAGTATCGTCAACAGTTTCGGAGATATTCTGAATTTCCAGATAAAGGAAACACCCTGTATATACCTTTTTAATTCTTTAGTTGGAATAATTTCAAAGCGTACACAAAACGCTGATATCGAGGCTTTCTCGTACTTCACGATCGTTTCACGCAAACCACTCAACCTTGATTTTCCGCATAATATGCCACACATTTGGGTCGCCTTCCACAATACTGTTCGAACGCGCAAGTTTGCGTTACCCGACGCATCGATTGCCGGCGCATCAGCCTCCGAATCGGACTTTCGCTGAATTCATTTTCCCGCGGATAGGCACATTCCCTGCGAACATCATTTCACCGAATCGCTCGCTGGTAGTTAAGTTGCGTTTGCTGGGAGTTCCACGCGTTTGTTTACGGGCCACTTTCTCCTCCAACCAAGCTTTTCACCCCGGATTCGTGTCCGGCCATAGTACAACATTATGCAGTGAAGAATTCGTAACTCTTATTTGACTTTCGCTTTACTTTGATCGTCATTCTGCCTGACAAATTTTAACCGTTTTCCACTTTTCTAAATTTAACCCCTTGCACTTATGGAGTGATAAACATGCATATTATTAATTTCCTTTAAATCAGAATTAAAAATTCTACCTCCTTGTTGTCAATGTACAACCATTAGCCGATTTTTACGTGAAACAAAAATTGTTTGTATTGATTACGACAGTTTTTTTTAAGGCTGTTGATTTTTTACAACCTAAATTGGCAAAATTGATAAAAACCAATTGTTTCAATTATAGCCCATAATTATTCTCCTGGTGGAGATACAAGGTTAACATTTTTCGCAACATGTTTTCTTTGTATGTCCTATCGAATAATATGCGTAATTTGGCTCGAGGGTATTTTTTTTGCCACCTTATCCGACTATAAAAAGTACATGCGAGAATGAAAAAAATTTCAGATTCGTGTTTAGCTCGTAGAAATTGGTATTAAAAGCGTTTACTCAAAGTGACCATTCCAAAATAAGCTCTTCAACGTTGCCTTGAAACCTTGAAGGCTTGAAAGACATAGATAAACACACGGTCTGTAACATTCACGATAAAGTAATATTATCTTCTCATGCTCGGTACATTTTTGAAAAATAGCATCACTTCTGACTGAACTTTTGAGTGCACGTTAAATGTATGTGTAACTTCATATCTGATCTTTTCTTTCAAAATACTGATCACAATAAATTCTTATTCGGAGTTGTCTACATACATACGTGCAAGAAGTAAATTCTAGGAAAAGCTACAATACGCTACGAAGCGTATTATACTTGCGAAATATAAGTGCGAAATTAACAGGTACACCGAGAACATGCTACGTTCAACACAGTGTCGCCAGATCAAGACTTGTGTCCCCACTGTAACTTCCCCTTCTACCGCGGTATTCCCCACGCTTCTGTTGCGGCCCGGTCACGTGACGCGTTTCATCTCTGTCATGCATGCGTCACAGTGTCAAATGATTAATCCTGTACTGGCAAAGAGAGGGTAACTTGTTCCTCTCAATTCATGCTCTCTCCCCTCATCTGGCGACACTGCTACAACATTAAACGTAATTCTTTCATTTTTTATTCTCACCTATTTATCCTCCTCTGATGACATAAGCATGAATATTTCGAAATGATATGGATTCAACTGATTATGAAGTTCATTTAATGAATAATGGTGTTTCGTAATTCTTACTTAAATACATGTATTTATAGAGTTCATACAGTCCGTGTAAAAAGTATTTGCACACTCTTTAAAAACTTTCTTTTGAGATGTTAGAAGGATCAGCTTGCTAGGTAATGAGAAAATATTTTTTTTAAATTGCTATTGGTCGCAATTGCGAAAAAAAGTATGAAGGTCACGATTTTTCAATTTCTTATCTGTGCCTATAGTGAAAATTTAAAAAATGCTTCTCGTAAATCTAAGTTATAATATATACGAAGTTTCATCGAAATCTATTAACGCATAAATAGTTCTGTAGGATGTAAAAATCTTTGAATTTATTTCTATTTTCAATGAATTATATTGCATAGCAACCTTGATCGATTTCAAGAGACGCCTTCTCAATTTAAAAAGAAAAACCAATGATTTACGCATTACTCACTAAATCAATCCTTATATCTCAAAAAAAAAAAAAAAAATCTGAACCCGTTCGGTCTAATTTTGAAAAAGTAATTCGTTTTTAAAATTTATACGATAGTTATTACACTGACTGTAGTTGGTCTGTACCCGTCGCGGTCAAGCGACTTCACAACGACGCGAAACACGGGAGACACAACAAGCGAGACATGAATAATACAAAGTAGGAATGATAAAACACCAAATGAATAATAAAACTAATAGATATATAATTGCTGTGTTGGTAATTACATTAATAGTTTTTGAACATCCATTGGCTCTCGGTTGGCGACCGCCCACCGGAGAAAGCCTGGCAAACCGGTGCGGTGGTAGGTCGGTTCAGTCCTCATTCAATCAGTTGCCATAACAGAATATCTCGCAACAGGATAAATTCCTCCGAGACCTTTCGATTCATTCAAAGCTAGTAATTACGTGTTTTCACTGCCGCAGAAATTTCAAAACTCGAAACTTTTCTCGCTGTTACTGCAGTCGACGAATTTTAATTAAAAAAAAAAAAGAAATTCGAAATGTCACCGAAGCGATTGCTAGCTAGAATGAAACTTGCTATGGACGAGAGAAATGTAAAAACAATCACGTGATTTTTTCTCCTATACCTCATTTAATCATTATAAAAAAACATTAAAATTAATCTTACTTCAAATATAAAATAAAATAATAATATTTGAATTCTCTGCATTTACTGTCAAGTCCGTTTGATAAGGCGTATGGTAGCAGCGTAATACGTATGCCCGTCCACATTGATACCGGCACGGTAAATAGCCGTTGCACATTGATGACTACGGGATACCAACGCTTGCGACATCATCCGTGTGTCTCTCGTTGCATTAATACCTGGGCTCTGCAGACTAATTGCGAGAACGACCGTGTTCGTGTATCGTGTATCGTGTGGTGATCAGGCATCCGTGTGTATGTATTCAGGCTCGTGGAAATTTCCAAGCGTACGTGATTCGATGTGAATCTTTGATATTTTTTTCCTCATCTACGAGGAAGCAAGATATTTAACGTTAGTGTATTTACATAATTTCAGAAAAATTCAATGAACATCGTTCTTCCGAACACAAAATACTTGTCATTGAATTACGTATACAGCATGTTGGAAAACTTCTATTATGAATTATGTTTGTTGCCCAAGCTCTATGTACACGAGGTACACAACGAAGCAGCGTTTATGTAAATGTAAAAAAGAATTTTTCTATAAAATTCTCAATTCTAGTAATAAGACTGACACTGTGCATCGAACTGTATATACAACATGCATGATACTTTCGAATACCAACTTTACAAAAGTGAGTGCCGTATATTACTATCTTTTGTGCTCATTCTTAAAATCAAAACATCTTCTGAATCAATGGTTTCTCGCCACAAGGGATACAGTACTTTTATGTAGGGAATAACGAGTAGCATCGAGGAGTGCATTAAAAAATATACGATTCCATTTAGAAAAACAAAGTTGACCTTCATATGACCTCTACGCGTCTACACAGAAAGTGTGCTCCCTGATACTGTCTAACTTCTGTCTGGAACATTTTTTAGTATCATCAACATTTTCGGAGATATTCGACTGGGTCGATTGAAACGGGACACCCTGTATATACGTTGATTTTATATTATACAATGTCCTGTTGAAAATATCCTCGGAAGTTCTTGTTTTACTGTATCATTTAGATTGCAACTCGCAAAGTAGCTACCTGTAGCTCACTCCGTTCTTTCGAAACGTTGGCTAACGATGTTTGCACTTTGGTCTATTGGAAAAGAACTTGATTACCACACTTCAGCGATGATTCAGCGATTGTGAAGCATGAATCATTTTTGTTCTTTTTTTAAGAATTTGATTAGAAGGAAGCAGTAGTGTTCAATGGTACGATTAAAACGATGCTATTCATATAATATAATGAAACTATTGTATTAAAAACTGGGTGTCGTTCTACAGTATATAACTTAATCTAATATTAATCAGAGACCATGTAACCTTTGTTTTAAGAAGACGAACTTCTCAGTAGATCGGTTCCATTAGTTTTTAAGTGTGTTACTCTTATTATTATGATTTGTTAGGAATTATTTTATGTATTAGACAGCACACATCGTCGCAAAGCTTTCTCGTACCAAATTAATCGTTGCATTATCGGGAGTATCTATGAGTATGCATCAAGGCAAAATGTATGCATCACTAGACAGCGAATTTTATGTATTTATGACAAAAATGGGTGCAATTTAAGACAGTAAAAATATTAGAAGAATTTAAAAATACTGTTTTTATTTTATTTTTAAAATAAATTTCTATTTCACTCGAGTTTGTTGCAACTTCTGTAGAAATTTTTTATTTTGCATAAAGATTCAACTTCTATACATCACATGTACAGCATCAGATATCAGCGAAAACTTTCTTTTCTCTGTGAAATTTTGAACGACGAAGAATTTCTAATCACTATAATCGCAAAATAAATAGTAGTGCGAGGAGTTAACATTGATTATGAATTTCATAGTCGAATACTGCTCGTTTTGCTCGTGCTTCTAAAATATTTAACGAAACAATGGTTCCTTCGAAAACAGTTCGGAGAACACCCTGGACGGAAAGTTAGTCTTACGGTTTAGCCCTACCGATAGTCCTTCAGGTTTCTTACCTACCGGATTTCTCGACCTTTTCAGAATACCGTACGATTAGATTGTTTCCAAAGGACGTTTGTTCTAAGCACGTGTATTTCTAGGTTTCAGGTAGTTTCACGTTCCAAGAATTTCGTGTTTTCTCCGTCGAAACTGTCGAATCTTTGTCTCTTCCCTTATACCTGACTGTGTAGCGTGATTTATTCTAAACTCGGGCTACAGCCATTCGAGTTTTCTTTGTTACAAAATAATTTACGGTTTTTAACGTTTTCTTATTCCTTTTAAATGTTTCTGGCATGAATCGAAATAGTTTCATATAGAACAATCGAGAACAAGTTCTTTTTGTAATTTATTTTTATTAAGTAATATTAGTCTAACTTAGAAGTATTATATTTAATATAAATGAATAAAATTAAATTACAAGTCAAATTAGAAACCAAAGAATTTCTATTTACTATAGACATTTTTTCTCTTTTATTTTTCAATGACAGTTTGCTAAAATTCTTTAATCAAGTAGTTATATGTTTATGTCACGTCACACTATTAATAATGTTGTAATTCCGAAGAACGGATACCCTTTTTATGTCGTTAACATAATTTTTGATAGTTTGGTATATCCTCAACATTTTTGAAGTTTGATAAAAATAAACCATGATTACTGGTCAAGAATTTACGTCTACCCATCGTCGATTACATAAAGCTTCTGATGTCGTAAGTGTGTACGTCCACTTGCGTCTTTCGGTAAACGATGTATTGTTCGAACATTCATTGTAGATGTACAGTAATCACCCTAACAATCAACTGTAATCCAGCATGGATTTATATTATTTACAGGTATTGTGGAATGGCGTAGCCTTAAATCACTGTTACACAGAGCCGTGTCAGACAGATAACGTTGATCCACGTGTAGTACGACTCTTTATGCTCGTATCAGTGATTTGCTTGTGATAAATATAATTACACAATAAAGAACTAGAGAAAAATATTTTATCACAAAGTAGGGTATGAGACACAATTACTATGGGGGAACAATTACCGTGTCTATATTAATTATACTTATTTTTATATACTTATGTTATATATCCCTTGCCTAATATTCATTGTGCTTTAAAAATAAGTAATTAATACAGCGGCGGTAATTGCTACCTCCATAGTAATTGAAGCGATTTCGAAATGTTTGCAATCTGTAAAATTGTTTCGCCAAATAATAGTAATAATAATAAAAATAATAAAATATGGTACACTTTGGATTGTATTTAACTGAGTACATTTTTAGGGTGTACTTCACATTATACGTGGAAACTGAATTGCAATTTATGTAATTTACGATAGCATATGTGCATATAAAAATATTACATATTATGTATTGATATTAATATATTGGTAATGAGTAAACTCCGGATTTTCTGCATCTATGTCAAAAATGAGTAAGTGCAATTTAAAAAAGCGAAAAGTTAGAAGACTTTAAGAATATTAATATCTTATTTTCTCTACATTAAAATTATTATTGATAAATATGAATTCACATTTAACTTGTCTTTCACAATCGATGCATGAACTTTTTATTTTTCATAAAGATTCGGAGTGTAGTTATGAAACTGTATTTTATGCATTTACAAGAAAAATTAGTAGATCAAATACAAAGCAATGAAGACATTTAAAAAACTTTAAGATATTTAAAGAAGACATTTAAAAATACTAAAATTAAAATTAAAATTATCAGAAAAGATATAACTGTCTATGTACAGGACCGTCCCCTAATAGTTCAATATACGGTGCTGTAGGGGGATATTTTTTCGCACAATGAAATAACTCTACCAATTTCTCTCGACACGTGGAAAACGGAACAAACAACAAACAGTTGTCCCGTTACCCTCTTGTTGTTTCTCTCAATAGTTCGGGATGAAGCTTTCTCGTGCATAAACGTGGTCATCTGCATTAATCGTTTGATATTTGTTTGTGAGCATGTAATAAAGTAATAAATGACATAAATTTTATATCAATATCTTACTGTATTTTAAATATGTAATTCATAATTTGAGGGGAATATGTACACTCCCAAACAAAAAGATAGCACACTAGTGCTATCTTTAATTTATCATGTTAAAATAACGCTAGCGTGAAAACTCTGAATTATATATAAACCGTACCTTCTACGAATATGTAAACATACCATACAGTTGACCTTACTTGAATGTTCTGTTAGTTGAAAGAGAAAAACACAATTCGACGCAGACAAAATGATATGATGATGATGATCACACTCGAACTATGTTTACATATTCTTCAGTGTTTCGTGAGCTTGCACAGAGTTACTATTTCTTATAGTATATTTATATATTATAGTATATTATATTATAGTATATTATATTATAGTATATTATAGTATATTATATTATAGTATATTATAGTATATTATAGTATATTATAGTATATATTATAGTATATTTAAATTGTGTTTAAAGCTTTGTCAGTTCGGTAGTCTCATAATGGGTCGTGGCAAAAAACTTAAGGAAAGTGAAATTAGTACAATTTTAGCTTTAAGGAAACAAAAGTTGACTATTAGTCAAATAGCAAAAGAAGTTAATCGAAATCGAAAAGTGGTATATAATTTATTAAAAGATACAAGTGCATACGGAAAGAAGAAAAGTACAGGAAGGCCAGCAGCATTATCGGAACGTGATACACGAGCAATAATACGTGCTGCATCCAATTCGTGTGCCACTGCAAGGGAAATTGCTAAGAAAGCTGGAGTGGAAACAAATATACAAAATGTTCGTCGCGTACTCCAGACTAGCAATATTATAAATCGGACTAGATTAATGGCTAAACCATCATTAAACGCAAAACATCAGGAGGCACGCTTATTATTTGCAAAAGAACATGTTACTTGGAAAAAGACTTGGAGAAGAGTAATCTTTACGGATGAAAAAAGGTTCAACCTTGATGGCCCAGACGGATGCACACAGTATTATCATGATGTTCGTAAACAACCATTAACAAAAATTCGACGTCAAATGCATGGAGGTGGAGTAATGATCTGGGCTGGTATCGGATATAAGGGAAAAACAGAAATTCGATTTGTTCAGGGCACAATGAATAGCGTCCGTTATCTCGAACTAATAAAAAATCAAATTTATACATACGCAGAACGCATTGCTGTTACACCATATATATTCCAGCAAGATAATGCTGCAGTACATACTGCTAAAATTGTCAAGGAATATTTTTTAAAGGAGAATATTTCTACTCTTCAGTGGCCGGCGTGTTCACCCGACCTTAATATTATCGAAAATTGTTGGGCCATGCTTTCACAAGCAGTTTATGCCGAAGGCCGACAATTTTCTAATATAAATGATCTAAAGACTTGCATTACAACCGAATGGGAAAATTTATCACAAACAAAAATTAAAAAACTCTACAAATCTTTACCTAAAAGAATGGTGGAAGTTATAGAAAACAAAGGAGGTTCTACCCATTATTAAAAAAATATAGTTTTGTATGTATATTATTACAAGAAATGTGTATACTTTTGTTATAGCCAACATGTAGTTATATTATATAAAATATATATCTTTATTTTTCAACTGTGCTATCATTTTGTCTGCGTCGAATTATGTATTTCTCTTTCAACTAACAGAACATTAAAGTAAGGTCAATTATATGTTATGTTTACATATTCGTAGAAGGTACAGTTTATATGTAATTCAGAGTTTTCACGCTAGCACCATCTTAATATGAGAAATTAAAGATAGCACAAGTGTGCTATCTTTTTGTTTGGGAGTGTATATACCATAATAAAAGATGTGTATCATTTTTGGTATGTACTGAACGAATTACAATTTTATTCCGATATAAGATGATGGTTCGGTACCAGCTGTCGTCGTATTTCGAAAGAGGGTGCCTATTCGGCTTCACTATGTTCTCGAATTGGCCGAGAGTTTATGGGTACCATATTGTTGTCCGACAGACAAGTTGTCGACCGAGCAGTGATATCAACAGAAGAAGAGGGGATAGCGATTTTCTTATCTCGAAATACATAAATATCGTCGTCTTATATCGGAATAAAACTGTACAGTCTCTTTTGAAATACGAACGCGAACATGTTTGTTCGATAGTGGGGGAATCGTTCGCACGCTATGAAGGAGTATCTTAGAACGATACAGACAATTTTTATTTTGCATAAAAGAATAATTGTCTGCTGTGTGCTATTTGAAATCGTCCATGTTGATTCAAATTCGAATAATAGATAATATGAATTATCAAGAGTGTTTAAAGAATGTTTCGGTCTTTCTGTTACAGAATGCAGCTACCGTGAAGACAAAGGAAGTATCCTCGACGTCAACGACGAACAACTCCGGTAACGGTACGACCGGGAATAATGGTGGGCACGCGCCCCTTCGTCGTAGCTACACCTCCCTAGTAACCACTTTGATCGAACAGCATCGTAAACTAGATCGCAGCGCGAGTGAGCCAACCTCTCGCTACAAAACCGAGTTGTGCAGACCATTCGAGGAAAGCGGTACCTGCAAATATGGCGACAAGTGTCAGTTCGCGCACGGCTACAGTGAATTGCGAAATCTTGCCCGCCATCCGAAATACAAAACCGAGCTGTGCCGTACGTTCCACACGATCGGTTTCTGTCCGTACGGACCACGGTGCCATTTCATTCACAACTTCGAGGAGGCACGGATTCATAATCAAAAAGTGAGCGCACAACTAGGATCGACGCAACCGAACATCATGGGGCTGAATCCGTTGTTAAGCGCGGCGGCCGCAGCCAGTAACAATTGCAATGGTTCCAACGTTAATTTAACCGTGAACAGTGTCAGTCTTCTCGAGCAGATCGTCGCTTCGCCACAAGTTGCCGCGGCGGCAGTTGCAGCGACTCCGAGTCTGATGAGAACCAACTCGTTAAGCTTATGCAACAATAGCAACAGTAACAACACGTACAACCCACCGCCGCTACTCAGAACAAACTCGTTGAGTTTGACAACCACTCAGCATCACCACCACCACCACCATCATCATCATCATCAGACTGGCTCGACGGGCGTGAGCTCGGTTATTGGCGCCACTAGGCCGAAGCCGCTCAATCTGAGCCCGACCTTCTCGCTCGGCAGTACAGGAGACTCGATCTCGCCATCGTCGAGCCTCAGCCAATCACCGACAAACTCAATGGCGAGCTTCTTCAGCGACGATTGCAGTCAACAGCCGTCCCTGAGCTTACCCGCCACGGCGTTCAGCTTCGGCCAGGATTTCGGGCTTCTCGCGACGAGACAGAGCCCCAGTCCACGGACGAACAGCATGTGCAGTCCTCTGAGCTCGGACGAACTTACACCGAGAACGCCATCACCGTTGTCGCCAAACGCGGACTCCAGACTGCCTGTTTTCAACAGGATCAGCAGCACCCTCGGCGATTTCGAGAACATGAAGATTCAGTAAAGTGCTCCCCAAGTCCCTTCGACTCTTTTGGTATATTCTTCCAAAAATTATTTTCTCGAAGATCTCGAGACGGCTTGCGAAGACGTTCAAAGGGAATAGGAGACAAAGACCTCTTCGGACCCGAAAATGCGATAATAATTTATCTACCGAAAAGACAGGAGAATGTGAGGGAGAGAGGACGAACTCTCCCACCGACTTGAGGAAAAGATTTCCTTCCTTTTTTTTTAACATTTGAGCTACATTTCCCCCGTGGGATCTTCCTCTCCAACGAAACTCGGCTTCTTATTTAAGCGTTTCTTTTCTGTTCGTAGAACACGTTAGACATTTTATTCTCGTTCTTTAAGCAATCATCTCTTCCTTTTTATCATAATCGTCTTGATTATTATTATTATTATATTATATATTATTATTATTATTATTATTACCGCTACAATTTTTAATAATATAATTATTAATAACGTTATCAGTAATACTGACACTAAATATAATCATTACTTTTAACTGCATCATTAGCGTCAGTCACAGTCTGACTCTGACCACCAGAGCCGTTTTCTTCTCTTTTCTTCTTCTTTACTTTAGGTTTACGTTCATTTAGCGGAAAAGTCGAGATTGTATCAGCCCGGATGTCTCGACCCGCTCGCGTGAGAATCCTCGCGGAATAAATTCAAGTACGGGGAAAAAAAGGACGGGTAGAGAAAGAGATCCCGACAGCAAGGATAAGAGAAGTTGCTGAAACGAGAGGGACGCGTCCAAGTTTCTTCCGAATTCTAACTTTCCTCGAGCAAGTTGTTCTTTGATCTCTGTTGGACCTAGACCAGGTCCCGATTCGTTCCTCCGATCCCGCGCCAGCGTTCGTTCTTGCTGGCCGGTTCTCTTTCCCGCGAGGATCCGCGAGGATGCTCGCGAAGCGTCGTTCGATCCGGGGCAGGTGAAACGTTGCAATATTCCAAAACAGTTTTTGTTAGTTGCGTTTCTTTTTCGAGTCCCTTCGTTCGAGAACGAGAGAAGGGAAAGTTGTCTTCGAGAGTGAAAGGGTGCTGAGGGCAAATTGTGCGCGTGCGAGACAGAAAGGGAAGAGAATAGATTGACATAAAGGAGAGAGAGAGAGAGAAAGAGAGAGAGAGAGAGAGAGAGAAAGAGAGAGAGAGAGAGAGAGAGAGAGAGAGAGAGAGAGAGAGAGAGAGAGATTGGGGCGGTGACGAAGGGCATGAAACGGATCAAGAATCAAACATCATACTATGCAAATTAAGTGGCTTATAAACTCCGATTGTCTTCCAATGTTAGAGAGTAAGTGAAAGTGTGTGCTTGTATGCGTGCGTAGTCCAGGCAAGAGGAAGATGGCGAGACGCGGTGGTGAGAGCAGGCGATGTGGTAATGAGCAAAAGGAAGATAATAAGAGAAAGTGGTGCGTTCGCGAGTGTGTGTAGCATTACGCATGGGAAACGGACGTGTCCTCCGAGTAAGTGAATGAAAGCGTGCTTGTTTAAGGATAAGTTATACGAAGCCATTAGGTATATATACATATATAATATTTTATAGCCGGGGAGTCGCGCTAGGACTTTCGATCGAATCGTTTCGAACGGAAACACCTTTCTTACGGTAAAAGAAAAAGAGAACAGTATACGTTTTTTTTCTTTCATTTTTTTCTTTTATAGAAAGGATAATCGGAATAATTTTGAAAAGTCACTTGAACTCGTGACCAGAGTTGCTTGTTTCAAATCTACGTTTTATCAGTTTTTGATTCTGAGACAATTGTTACACCTCCACCTCTACCCCCTTCTTTAAACTAAACGAATTGTCAGTGATATCTTACAGCTTGCTAGAAAATTTTGGTTTTTTCAATACCACTAACATTTTCCAGATGGCTCATTCCTTTTTACGGTTTTTCTGACGCGGAAAATGCCTAGAGTAGTTCGGTCCAGAAACTGAAGGGTCCAAAAAACCAACTTTTCCGGAAAAGTAATTAAGGCAAACATTTACCAAAAAATCTCGACAATTTTAACGATTCAACAAAAACCAGGATAAGTAGTATAGAAATATCGATGTGGCTTCCTCGTAGTGCCTTAAAACCAGGCCTCGATTAGCAGATAAATGACGATTGTGTGAATGGTTATAGAGAGAGAGAAAGGGAGAGTAAAAATGGTCATCAATTTCGTAGTATATACATACATGTATGTATATATCTATAAATATATACATAGATATATACACGGATTATTCTCTCCTGTTAAAAAAATGTGATATGTAACTACTGCAATAGAAATATAAACTATTATTAAAAGAATATTCTATTATAGGATGTGAACAAGAAGGAGGAAAAAGGGAGTAAGAAAGAATCACAAAGAGTGTAGAATTGAGCAAGAGAGAGAGAGAGAGAGAGAGAGAGAGAGAGAGAGAGAGAGAATGAGCAATGAGGCGGCGTGTATTTTGAGAGTGCTTCCGGTTTAGCGGAAGAAATCACTTTTCGGGCATTCGACCTTTACGTTCCGCGAACTTGGAATGCTACTCCAAGGTTCTTTCATGACTTGCGAAAAGTGACGTAGTTCGATTGGCTTATCGAGATTAAATTCGAGCCGATCGTCTCGCCGAAAAACGCTTACTTCTGCCACGCGCCGTCTCTTCGAGAATTTTGAGATAGAATTAAAAGAAAAGATAAAAAAACAAAACAAAATGAAATGAAAGTGCCTAAATGACGTGGTTTCTGAAAATCGAATACATTTTGTATATATACACACCACACACTTCTTATGAAAAACAAAAAATGTTTTTGTTTAATTTATACTTGAAAGCAAATGTTATTATAGTTTTAGTTTATTAATATTATATTATTATTATTATTATTATTATTATTATTATTATATTCTCAACACTATACGCCTCAGTTGCAACTGAAGTAGCTCCTGCTACTTCGACGAACAGCACGGCATCCATTTAATATTCTCACCATTAATTATTTATCTGGTCAATTGTTTCTTTTTTCTATTTTTTTTTGTTTTTTCCTCTCACAACGATTGAATCAATTACGAGTGCTCATGTAGTCTGTTGCTTCGACGATCGTCGTCCAAAACTCTGAACTAATGTCAATTAGTCCCGTGTCTTATCTACACACAAACACACTATTTTATTGCTATTATTATTAATATATCACTATTGCTATTACTACTACTACTACTGCTGCTGCTATTACTATTTTATACTACTACTATTACTACGATTTCTACTACTGCTGTTGCTATTTACTTTCACTGTCGCTAGTGCTGGCCCAGCATTTACCCGGATCGTTGTACCTCACCTAGAACAGAGCTGCTTAGCATGCCTATTGGCGGGCAAGAGCGCCCGCCGATGTCCGTGGGCAAAGTTACTGGCAAGAGACTTAGCGAGGAGGGGTAGGTCGTAGCGCAGTCGTAGCTGTCCATGTAGCTGTGGCCATGTCCGTAGGTGCGTGGTTTCGTGCCCGCCATTTTGTGTATGCCAAGGGCAAGAAAATCTTTGCCCGCGGGAGCATACGCTGAACATCTCTGACCTAGATCGTCTTCGATCGTAACGTCATCCGTTCTCGCGGTTTCCCTCGGTGGATCCCTCTTCTCCTCTTTCCGGCACGGTTCGTGCATTTTCAACGCTGTTTCGTTTCACACGATTCGACATCTTCTCGTTTCGCTCGAGCAACCACGGGAAAATCTATCATCTGTTTTCAAATTGTTTGAACGCAGATGACGGTTCTACGTTCGTTGCGATTCAACAGCTTTTAAAGCGTAAAACTTCCACGGCGTTATACCTGTTTTCAGTTTGCTTCTTTGAAAAGTTGAATTTAACAAATGAGCGAACGCAGAAGAGAAATCCGTCTCAAAGTTTAATGGAGTTTAACGTCGGCTCGGGCGTCAATCGGTAGCGGTCAGTTGCATGCGTGTCAATTAGAAAATCTTGTATGACGCGCGATAGGGCCAATCGGAGCGAGACGAGACCGCGCGAACCTGCCGGACAGGCGTAGAAACGGACGGGAACACAGAATAGGCGGAGAAACGGACAAAGAGAAAAGATTAAAGAGAGCGGAAGGGAGAGAGAGGGAGATAGAGAGAAAGAGAAAGAAAGAGAGGAGGTTTATAGAGAGTGAGAGTTTCTTCTCGCTCTGTCGAGAGAAGTAAAAAGATGCGCGAACATGGAGGGACGGGACACTGGAGGAGAAGTATAGTCGTTCCACGCGCGTTCCTCAAAACCCAAGCCACCATCGCACTTTCGAAGTGAAACGGAGAAAAAGACGTTCTCTCGACTCCGCGAGTTCCACGACTAAATCCGTACGACGCGACAATGAAAGAAATAACAACAGCACACCGTTTCGAAAGCGTCCGCTGGGGATGTTACCACGAGTTTCCTCGTTCAACCGTTTGTTACTTTCGATATCGTATGTCTCTGTATTCTCCTCCACCTATCCGGGCTTTAGTTTTCAACTGGGCGGACACTCTGTTTACGGAAGGTATCTTGGCTTTTGCGGCTTCGTTGAATTTTCATATTCTTCCGTAGACTGGACTGTTGTATGAGCCGCTTTTTTTTCTTCTTTCGTTTTCACCTTTAATTCTAAATAGATATTTAATTTATTAATATGGTTCAGATGCAACGAACAAAGGCTAAATCTTTGGTCTTCATTTTCTGTTCGTTCAGCCAGAACAATGAAAATTTTGATTTTGAAGCCTCGACTAGCTCCTCGACCAATCACCGTGAACTAACTTCGATTCGTTCTTCCAATTCGAACAGCTCGCACGCTTCTTTGGCTTCCTGAGTATATTTAATTTTTTTTTATGTTCACTGAACGATTTCGATTGTTACGTTGAAGCGAACGAATGAGAAAGAGAGGTGAGAGTGTGTGTGTGAGAGAGAGAAAGAAAGGAACTGTGTGCGTGCGTTTTTTTAGTTAATTAGTGCAATTAATATTATTACGTATTTATTTGAACGATCATTTTTAAGACGATAGATTTTTACAGAACCAGAAGCATGCATGTTTTCTTAGAACTCCCTACCTACTCCGCTTATTTTTCTCATCTGGAAAGAAGCGTGCTTGACCTTTCGAAGTGCATGCCGTGGTTGTTCGCGCGGGATTCTACGCGAAGCCACGAAATTTTCATTGAACGACTTCCATGGTAGGGTCCATAAAAATATCCGATGAAATGTTAGCGCAACACCATAATATATGATCCCGATAGAAACATGCGAGGAAACTTTGTCGTAGCACCGAACGACGCTGATTTCGTACCCTCGTGTTATAGACTTGACAACTTATACATATAATATAATATTAATAAATAATATACTTTACGTTACGTCTCTTTTTTTAATTTAATATATTTATTTTTTCAATCAAGTATTTATATATTTATACAATATTTTATACAACGTTCTTCACAGATACACGCTGATTAAATGTAACGACGCGTTACAGCGATATATAATGTGACAGGTCGATCTCTTGGCTCTCAGAGGATAACCGATCATTCTTGCAACCCCTCACAATCCCGATTTTTTTTTGTATTTTCTTCCATTTCTCCGAGACCAACCAACCAACCAATCAATCGAGTATATAGTTTCTCTCCCCTTTTTATTGCATGCGTGAAGACCGGGGACACCGGTCGCCATTGCGGTCTTCTCATCGAAACGTCGAAAGTGTGTATACTTAATTTCTCCTTGTGATACGATGCGACCGCGTCATGGTCGTCCGAGAAAGATTTTGCGCGGGAGATCATGTTCGACGAAAGATACAGTGCGAAAGAGAAGGAGAGAGCGAGAGTGAGTGAGCGAGAGAGAGAGAGAGAGAGAGAAAGAAAGAGAGGGTGAGAGGTAGGAGGGGAGAGAGAGGGCGATAAAGAGTTGAAGTGAGAGATTGAATGAATGAGCGAGTAAGAGTGAGGGAGTGGAAGAGTGAGAGGAAGGGAAGTGGAAGCGTATGTCTGCGTGTACGTATGCGTAATAGAAAGAGACACTAGCGATACGTACTAAGAGAACGAACTGCGATGTAGCGATTTGGGAGCCAATTGATAGGCTGACGAAAGTCGTTCGAACTGGATATGTGGTGTCACAAAGAAATCTCGATGAAATCCCCGACATCTCTTCTTCCTGTCGTGAAGTCCACGTGGAGGCGGACGATTGTAAATTCATCAGATTTTTCTACCGTATTTTCGACGTCTTTCCGACAGACAAATTCTTTTAGAATTCAATGATTTTAAACGGTATCGTTTGATGAACTACTCCACCGGAAGACGAGCTTGTCGTTCGCGGAGATTTCACGAAGACACGCGTGAGAAGCGTGAGGATAGATTGTCGGTATACGCGCAGACTCGAACGACTTCCGTCTAATCCACAATGGGACCATAAAGGTGATAAATGCATATAGAATTTCGTTAATCAGAGAAATGGCAAGCCTTGATGGAAAAGAAAATATATCCGCCGCAAAGATGCGAATTTGTCCTTAACGCAACGGGGAGTTAAAAAGTACACAGCAGAATTTTAATTTTTGGTGAGGAACCGATTTTTGTTCAATTTTTGAATTCTATTTTGCTCTTCCATTTTTGCTCCTTTCTCCCTGCGCGACACGGACAAATTTCGCCGTCTTCGCGGTAAACTTAATTTACCGAAAGAACCACACATACACGCAAGTCTCATGTACCACGAATGAAAAAATTGTAGTTCGATAAGTATTGCCAACAATACACTATCTATTTATAATACATTTTATTATTACAAAATAATAAACTTTGTGTTGACTGATTTCTTTTTCCTGTTCTCCATACTCCTTCAGTCCACGCTATTCCTTAAAAAGTAGCGTTTACATAGTTTACATAGTTCATATTGATAATTTGCAACTACGAAAAAGATCATCTTTCAAACCCCTGAAAGATTAAATTCCCTTTGGAATTTATGGTAACTTTGTAGGCGGGATTTTTCTTCGTAGAAGAAAAGTGAAAGTGTAGTTGCAAATAAACTTAGTTCTAAGTCGGTTAGAACAAATTTTTGTTTCTTTCGAATTTGCAATTTAAACATTTTTAAGTAGACGTCTTTGATAGGTCTTCGTTAGCTTATTGCGAGATTACAATTTTGTTTAAATTCTTATGTATAGTTTTCGAGAAAACCAAATTTGGAGCGAAATTCAAATTTTCAACTTGTACCATATGATTACGATATCTTGTACCGTAACAATATTATAGATCTAACTATCATAATGGTATTCCGTAAAACATTCTGAACGCAGTAATTACATTATAGGTGAAGAAACATATTTAAACAATAGTTAAACTGAAAAGAACAGCTAAAATGCGATAATTTTTTCGATATTCAATTAATTTCAACCAATAGTATACAAAAAGTAATCTATTTACATCATGCGTTGGGGCAAACCTTCGGCACTCGAGAAGCGTTGATAAAAGTTGCAAATCCAAATATAAAATAGTTCTGCAGTGCACGCCATGTCGACAGTGATATTACACGTTGGAGCACACGTGCGATCACATCGCTTCTCGTCATGGCGGAAGATGTGATATGGCAACTCCTCATACTATAGACCATATACAGGGTGTCCCAAAAGTGTTGTATTTCCTTGAAAGAGCTGATTCTTGAGGTCATTTGAAGTAATTTTTTCCTTTGCGAAAATGTTCTCGCATGCGCGAGAAAACGTGGCTCGTATCTCATCACTGGTTGCCAGATGAAGACTTGTTCCCTCACTCTGATTTCTCCTTCTACCGCGCTATTCCCCTACTTTCCGACGCGTTTCGTCTCAGTCGTGCATACTCCCGTACTGACAGAAAGGGTAACTATTGCTCCTCAATTCGTGCTCCCTCGCCTCATCTGGCGACACTGATTGTGGGTACCAAAACGTCGTTATTTTGGAACATTGCGTCCTATGCATATCTTACACCTATGCCGGGTCTATAAGTATCTATTATACAGGGTGTTTTTTGTGATAGAAGAAAATTTTGGCGGAAAAAATTAGTTGGTTCAGGGGGGCAAATATTATGATAAGCAAAAAAATTTGTTTAAGGTTATATTTTTTGAGATTTCAAGGTCATCAAAGATTTTTAAATAGAATGATATATTTTTATTATGGCTATATGATAGCTGAGATCAAGACGAATTCAACGACCTGTATTATTACGACCATCACATGACCTTGAGTACAAAAAATTCAAATTTTATCCCCAACGATTCCACACCATATATTTAGTACAGTTGAGATGCTTGTACCGAGTTATTTTTAGCCTCACCATAAACTAAAATCATTTCTATCTTTTCTGCATCACCGTACATCATCGTTCCAGAGAAGTAACATCATCTTTCACAACCGAATAAATTCTGATTTTCTTAAACATACTGATTAGAGCCACCGAAAGGAGAAGAATTTGTATCAGTGTTTACAATTGATTGTAAGCGTGTTTACAAACATTGGTCAAGGTTCAAGAACATTTCTTGAAACCTTAGGGGAACCATGTCATCGTTATTTCACTATTTACATCAGGTGCCCTACTTCTATGAATTTTTCATACTTAAAGTCACGTCAAGGTCATAATGTTATGGGTTGTTGGTTTCGTCTTGACCTCGGTTATCAAAAATATGTAATTCCATTTAAATAAACTTCAATGACCTTGAAATCTCAAAAAAAAATATAACCTTGAACAAATTTTTTTTTGCTTATCATAATATTTGCCAATCTGAGCCAACCAATGTTTTCCTGTGAAATTTTTTTGTCATAAAAAACAAGCGAGATATTTTAGATGGTAGAATTAGGTAAGACACCCTGTATATGGTTGAAAGTCTAAGATTCGACCAAACTACTGGTCCCAATCATAGCATATAGAGATGGCCGGGAAATCAGACGAGATGACAGCGTTGCCAAATTTACCATGTTCTGGCCTATACTAGACAAGGCCGTGCTCTCCCCCTGTTCATGGTATTCAGAATTGTTCGTTGTTTACACATCGAACACTCGTGTAGCGGCAGGAAGTGACATTTCCACATTCTTTTGGGAAACTATCGAAACTATGAGAATCAGCTTTCTTGGACAGAAAATTTTTTTTTTCGTTTTTTAAGTTTTAATTTACATAGTTTTGATGTAATTGCATAAAATAGAGAACGAAAAATTGTATTTGATTAAAACAATTGCAAAATAAATAATGAAAAATAATCGTTTTTCAATTGACATAATTTTGATTAGATACTCCAATGTTTCTGCTATAAGTATCCAAAAATTCATGTTCATTGGTTTGTTACTTCAACTGTTATAATGCAAGGAAGAAAAGTGTGGACGCTTTATTTTAGACGACTATAAAACAAACCATTTTTAAGATTTCGAAATCCTTGATGTACATGCATGCATTACTAAAGACTACAACATATCTGAATTTGAAGTTTATCAGGAAACAGTGTTTCTGCATTAAAAAATATTTCTATTATTTCTAACAACCGAGTTTTTCAGTTGGGATCATAGTAAGAATAATAAAAACAACTGTTGCAAATATTGAAATATTTTTGTTGTATGAAGCTGTTTTACAAAAGTAGGAGTCTTCTACTTCAACAGAATTGGATTACATCAGCGCTGTCCAGCTTAGGAGCCCCTCCCGCGCAGCCTCACCAGATTAAGACTTGTCTCCCCACTCTACCTTCCCCTTCTACGACACTATTCTCCACGCTTCCGCCGCCGCGGCAGGTCACATGACGCGGTGGTCTCTGTCGTACATACTCTGGTACTGGAAAAGAGAAGGTAATTTTTTCCCCTCAATTCGTGCTCCCCCTCCTCATCTGGCGACATTACTCGCGCAGTTTTTTCTCCTTCCAACGATTTTTGCTTAGCGATCGTATTGATTACGGTTACAGTATTAGTCATTTCGTAATTGCGCCATTTTCAACTTTTGACATTGCAGTCGTACGTAACTCAACATTGTAAGTATCATTGTCCAGCGTTAAAGTTAATTACCTTTAATAATAACTTTAATTTAACTTTAATTCTATATAATTATATAGAATAAGGGCAACATTTCTGCACACTCAATAAGCACGCTCTTTTAGTTTTCGAGATATTCACACAAATATTTTAAGTTTTTTATTTATTTTTACTCCGCGACAATACTATAAAACATAAGACACGATAAAATCTGTGCTATAAAAAAGAATTTGTTTCTCTCGTACATACAATTTTATTGTTTGCTTCATGACAAATATTTTTCGGTAGACAATAGTTCATGATTATAAAAATTGTAAGAATAAAACTAATTTCAAAAATGATTGTTTTTAGTTGCTATAGGATGTATCATGATTTTTATAAAAACTGAATACTTTATTTGTATTGCTCATTGACAGCTACCTTTATTTTCCTTAACCTCTAATACTTTTTGTGGTGTAGATTTATGATGTTTTTTAATTGTTTTCTGATTAAAACTCTCTCCTTTTCCTTCAACACACATTTATAATTTTTCTACATTAAGATTTTTTTCCTGTAGAGCAGTGCTAGGCAAGGTCGGGCCCCTCAAACGCTTGCTTTCCCCACCAACGTTCCTTTCCGTCGCGTTCGTTGGTGTCTCGTGTCTTCGTTACTCCATCACAGTGTTGCCAGATAGAGAAAATCGTGGGGAATACAATTTACCCCCTCTCTGATGATCAGAGTTCTATGCGAAACGTTGCGCGTGTGCAACGTAGATTGATTGGGCCCACAAGTATTGCCTCAGTCGTGCTCGACACTATGCGTCACGTCACGTGATCAGTCTACGATCTTAGGGGGCGTTGGAGTGTGCTCATGATAGTGGAATGGGATAGTGGAAGGGGAAAAGGAGGAGAGAAAACAGATACCCAAATAGGCATCCTCTGGCGATACTGCCCCTCGGTACGTAGCTACTCGCCACAGACGAAGCGCGTCCTTTGTCCGAGGTAACGGCGCTTACTGGAAGGGAACAATGAGTGCTACGTTGGGGACGGTTTTGTCTCAATTGAGGCAAATGAGCCCAGCCCTGACATAGACGGTCATCCTCTCGACGGTTCTGTCGCATGTGGTGTCCAAATTTTTGGGTCGGGAAAGTTGGATTTCGGTGGTCGTAAAATGATTTTACTGACTGTGCCAACCGATCTTCCCTCTCGGCCTTGTAAGGCTGCAACAAGCTTTTGAATCCTTCGTTTACTTAATTTTTTTCAAATCCGAACAAGAAATATGTAACTTCCAAGGCGTTTGGGAAAGATGTAACATAATTGCAATTGAAGAAACTATAAAATGTTGGTAAATAAATTCTTTAATAAGGAGTACTTACGTAGTAGAACAATAGAATTTACGCTGATTTCTAGGGGGGAAAACGAAACCAGATTAAAAAATGCAAAGAATAAATGTGTGATTTTCTTCATTAAACTTTATTTCGTTAGACAGTAAATATGTTTATTCCAATGATTTCATTCGTTTAATATGTTGCTTGCGATTGTTAATGTAATTTGATACAAAGAAAATATTTAATACGTTGGCTGCCACGCGTGTTTACAACGAAAGCATGCGCTGCTGTCTGTTTCTGTTTCTTTCGATACATTGTTACGATCCTCACTTGTCACCTTGCTGTCACCCGAATTACGGGTGACGCGGCCTGATGAGAAATTTTGCTGTCACCTGAATACGAGTGACGCGGCAGACAACGTGTTCAAAGAATAGGAAGATTAAGAAAAATGCAGATTGATGATGGAAAGGCGGCGATAGAAGGAGAAGGTAATGTAAAAAAAAATTGTAACCCTTAAAGGAAGCAAAATAAAGTATATAATAATAATAAGAAAAATGCAGATCTCGTATTGAAGTTTAAAAGTGACATCATTTATATTTCTAAAGTATCAGTCTATAAATATAAATGTGAACGGTTAATTTTATTGTAGCGATATGAATGTGGAAGAGCGAGAGAGAATAAGAGAGTGTGAACAGCAACGAGAATGAAGTTTGGTGGAAACAGAAGAGATCGTTGTTGTTCGATAATGACTGAGACATGTAAACTTTGTACAGTTGTACAGTTTCTAAACAAATCCAGTCTCCTACTTTAATTAAAATAAGCGTTGTTGACGAATTTTTTCAGACTTTCTGGTGAGGTGCGCCTCTCAGTGGTTCAGAATCATAAAATAGGTAGACAAAATTAATATCTCTTTCAACTATGCAGTATTTATTATAAAGAAGGCAGTTTTAAATTCGTAGAATTCGAATTCGGGTTATCCGATAAAATTGAAAATTCTTTAATTGATTTAAAACATCATTTTAAACAAATAATGTTATATAAACATACCCACAAAATTGTATAATTAAAGAGTTATTGTTAATGAAATCAATGAAAATATATATTTCAGAATTCTAGGTAAAAGTAATTATAAAGAATGGAGCTATAAAAATTCATCACCACTAATTATTGAATGAAACAGCTTCTGATTACGGGCATTATAATATGTACAAATGCACGTTTTTAAAAAATGTCTCACGGTTACAGACGCAAACAGACGCAGCTAAATTTTAGTTTAATTATAACAATAGTGTTGACAGAAATCGGTATTGAAAGTTTGATGAACGTATATGCACTAAAAAAGTGACAGCATTTTTAAAACAATCTTCATTGAAGGGATATCTAATGTTTTTACATGAAATTATAGTCGCTAATCACTACTTCAGCAAGAGCTAAAAATTCTTAAAAATTAACAAAAAAGTAGATAAATACCAGTTTTAGAAGAATTCATTATTCGTTTGAAATAAATCTTACGTAGAAAATATACAAGGTATTCTCAATCGTCGCGTAACATGTACCGATTGATTACACTGTCCAACAGCAAAATCGTTTTGCAATACCTGTTGGGTGATTCTTATACAGTTTGTCATCCTAA
>CM052130.1:5200089-5288087 GCA_028454255.1 Halictus ligatus | reverse complement strand
TTAGGATGACAAACTGTATAAGAATCACCCAACAGGTATTGCAAAACTCGAAAAAAGTTTGATTTTGTTGGACAGTGTTATCATCTCGAGAGAGCATCGACGCTTGAATGTTTATAATGCGATTGTTCTAAACTATCACATGATCAAGGACCGCCACCTTTTGAATACGATTCAGACAAGTATTAATCTATTGCCAGATCAAATATTAAATCATTCCATGTCATCCAATTTTTCGAATTTTGTTCGAGTTGTTTGAATTTTTCAACATATTATAATTTTATCATATATTATTATTCCGTTAATAAACACAATAATAATATAAACATGGCCATTTGGTAACTTTAATATAAAATCATCTATTTTAAGTTTCTGGGATTTTTTAAAAATTTATTCAGCAGTAAAAAAATTCACAGTTGTTTGTGCTACTAGGCAGTATGTGTATGAATTTTTTCGTAATTTTTTTATAAACAAGACAGTAGAAGTGGATCATAATTCATTAAATCGTGCCCTCCCGACAATTACCCTTGTAGTAACGGAAACAACTTGAAACCTGACATAGAGGCAGTGTCGCCAGATTAAGATTTGTCTCCCACTCTACCCTTCTCCTTCTATGACGTTATCACCTCATTTTCCGGCGGCGAACATCTCCACGCTGCCGCCACGGCCCGGTCACGTGACATGTCTGCGCATCCAATTCGCGTTGCGTCTGCGTCGGCTTCGTGGCCAACCCGGTAATGGCAGAGAGAGGGTAACTGTATTCTCCTCAATTTCCCTGATCTGGCGACATTGCGCAGAGGGATATGCAGAAAGATCAATTTGATTTAGAGACACATTTGACCCTGTCATCTGGCTATATCCTTTTCGTAAAATTATGCTCTACACTCTACGTATTGATTCAGCGCCCGTGATGTATTAACTATTAATCTATTGATTTAACATGGAAAAAAGAAGCGATGTTTACTGCTTTGTAATTTCGATTTGGAATCAAGAAATTACTTTTCCACATGATCAAGCAGGTGTTGGTAGGTATTATTTAGACACAACTACTTGGATTCGTTTTTCGAAGCAGATATACTAAAGAGCAGCAGTTTATGTGCTGAATCAACGCGACGCGACACAGCGTTCCTACATAGGTCATTTGGAGCAATAAGAGCTTGTAACATTGGCAATTATGAATGTTATATCACGCAACTCGCGGGAATTGAAAGAAGACTCTTCAAAGATACTGCAGAGTATAATTTCAAGCCGATCGAAATTGGAGCAACTATTAAACTTCAAAATCATGCGCATAAATTATCGTTTGTTTTATATTGATTTCTATAAATTTGTGGAAGTCACAATTTGTCGAAAAAACATTAACACTAAACTTTTCCTTCATTTATAACTTACAACGTTTAAACAGTAAACAGGAATTAGAAATAGTTTTATAATCGAGGTATCGAATTCAACAAACTAGAGCAAATTCATGAAAGTCAGTGACTTCGTCCGTGAGTCATCCGTAGGTCACTCTATTGTATTGAATAACTAGATTTTCTTTGGATTTTTAATATTTTAAAGAAATTGAAAAATATCGTAAAAATAGGACATAGAGGTGCACCTCAATAGCTCTTAGAGGTGTCTTTGTTTTTTAATATGAACCCATTTTATAACCTATACATTCGCTTTAACAATGTAATGCGAAATTATGTCACAGCCAGGAGAGTCACTCTTAAGAATTTAATCCTAAGTCTCCTAAGAATGTCACATGAAATGACCTCAGGAAACGTTCCTTAAGTTGCTGTATGACATTTTTGGCACACCTTGTATATGCTTTTAGTAGAATGGCTTTTTAAATTGAAAATAGAATATCAATCTGTTGCATGAAAAGGAGACCAATAGTGAAAGTTCTAAGTAAGTACTAAGTACGTACATAAATGTTAATGAAAATTAAGTGGTGAAATATAACAATTGTAATATTTCCTTATCAAATCAACATATTAAATATTCACTTTTTGAATTAGACTACGTATCAAGTATTTATGTAACAATTGGAGTAACATACTGTTTCATATCATCTTCCTTTAGACGTTTATATGATTATTTCATCTGATTCACAGTTTCGGTATTAAATTTTGTTCAAATAATAACATAATTCTGCTAAACTTTACTAAACTAAACTGCATATTTTTAACATTTTATATTGGAAATTATCTGGCAACAAAATGTTTCGAACAAAAGTTAATCGATATTCAGTCATCTGTGACGAAGATGTGGACCGTGGTCGACCACATGGTCGCCAGCGAGGGATTATGGATGGCGGTGGCCTCGGTTTTCGAGGTCATAATGACGTAGATGGAGGCCGCCGAGCGGGCCCGGGCGCGGGGATGCTGGGAGGAGGGGGTGATGGGTGGGAGGGCGCGAGTGTCTCCCCCGCACCAATTGGTGCCTCCGGGAGGTGGGTGGTGGATTGTGGTTGGCGCAGGGGGACTCCCTGTGTCTTGATGTGCTCCCACAAGAGGGGGGGGGGCGGTTTTGGGGCTCGGGGTGTGAGCTGACCCCGGCTCCCGGGTGGGAGCTTAACTCCCCGCGTGGACAATATCCCCGGGATTATTCTTGGTTTGGGGGGCGGGGTGTCGGTCCGTCCCTTCCCTAGGGGAGGGGGACTCGTGGGGGGTTGGGTAGGAAGGGTTGGGTCGTGCCGGATAGCGCCTCCCACGGCCCTTCCTTCCGGTGGTGGCGTCTTCTTGCCTCGGCCGGGGCTGGTTCCTTCGAGAGACAGGCCCCGAGCAGGGCACGAAAACTCCGGAAGCTGTGGGTGGACCGAGCTGGGGCTCGGGAAGCCCAATCCGAAGCCACCAGCGATGGGGACACCGGGTGGGTCCCTCTTCTGGGCCCGGAGTTTTATAGCGTAGGCAATGGAGGAGGCTAACCCCCTCCCCGGGTAGTATGTTAGTTGGGAGGTGTCCTGTTGAGTACTCGCGTGAGCCAGGCACCTCCCCTTTAGCTTAGGTGGGCGTGGGTTTTTAGTGGGTAGTCTCTGGGGGTGCTCCCCAGGGATAGTTCCACATAATCCTGGCTTCTTCCAGGGAGCCGGGAAATGCGAAAAGCATTTTCCCACGGAAAAAAGGTTGAAAAACGCCCCTGCTCCGTGGTCGAACACGGCGGGGGAATGGTGTTGGTAAAATGGGGATGATTTCTGGTCGCGGAATGCTACAACTCACATAGTTGTGACTCCGCCGAACTCGGGAGATTTTTGGACCAGCTGGGGTTTATGGAGCCTCCTATATGGCCTGTCTGCTGGTCCAGGGGGACGTCAATACGAGGTCTTCTGCGTGGGATAACTCCGGGACCAGCACCCGAGGCAGAGTCCTCGAGGACTGGACGGAGGATCTTAGAGCTCCGGCTGCTAAACCTGGAGGGTCTGGGATGGAGAAACGTTGTCGGACCACTGCTACATCCTAATGGATGTGGAGATGGTCTTGGATTCGCTGGTGGACACGCCCCTCCGACGTGACACTCCGTCAGCGCCCAGATGGCTGCTAAAACGACTAGACGTGGACCTACTGAGGGCCGTGATTATCAGCTCCGCCTGATAACACATTGCAGATGATTTGCGATGTGGCGATGCCACGGGTCTGAGCTCAGCCCCCAAGAAATTCCGTAACTGGTGGGGGTAGGAGGGGGGATGGTGGCCGAACTACGTGACTCGGTTGGCCGCTCCCGCCGCCGGTACACCCGCGCTCGGCGCCACCATTTCATGGGCGGCTATGCGGGGCCGAGCTATACAGCGAGTACAAATCTGCGGCCGGGGCTCTCAAGTGTGCGATAGCCGCTGCCAAGGCCAAGGCTTGGGATTAGCTCCTCCTCACCCTCCGTGAGGATCCACGGGGACGCCCGTATAAGGCAGTGCTTGGAAGCTCCGTCACTAGGCGTCCCCGGTTGCGGAGAGGTTGGACTTGGAACTCATGGGGCGCGTCGTCGATACCATTTTCCACTTCAATGATGAGGAGGCCAGGGAATGGTCGGACAAGTTCTGGGTCACCGAATGGGAACTGTACCGGGTCGTCCGGGAACTCCGGGCTGGTGGCAAGAAGGCTCCCGACACAGATGGGGTTCCTGGTGGTGTAATGGCCTTGGCTCTAAAGTGTGGTCGCCGCAGCCTACAAGAGCATCTTGAACGCGAGCTTGGGTCGGGGAGTCTTCTCCAAAGCGTGGAAAAGTGCATGCCTACTTCTCCTCCACAAGGAAGGGAAACCCGCAGAGTCTCCCTCTGCATACCGGCCTGTTTGTTTGATTCAGGAGGGGGCGTTCCACCAAGGACGCCTTGGAGTGTCTGCGCCTCCTCCGGGAAGGGACTGTCGCTCGGGACAGGGTGTTGATTGCTGTGTCGTTGGACATTTCCAACTCGTTCAACTTCCTGCCCTGGAAGGAGATAATGGGGGCGCTGGATTACTTCCATGTAGAGATGCACCGCTGTGTTGAAACTTGGTGATTGACGCGGTGCTGCGGGTTGTCCTCCCTCCGAATACGGGTGTTATGCGGATGATACCCTGGTTTACGCGAACGGAGAGGATTGGAAGAGGAGCAGGCACTTGGCGGAGTCCACCCTGGACTGCGTGGTCTGGCGAATCCGGAGGATGGGGCTTACCGTGGTCGCCACAATAACCGAGGTGATCTGGCTATATGGATCGTCTCGGTCGTGGCGGCCGCCCCACAGTCAGGACTTCCGAATTCGCGTTGTCGACACCTCCGTCGAGATCAGGCCTAGTATGAGATACCTGAGCGTGGTTATAGACGGTCGCTGGCGTTTCGTGGAGCATTTCGAGCTTCTTACACCCCGGTTCAAAAGGACAGCGTTCGCCCTTGTGTGGCTACTGTCCAATATTGGGGGGGCCGCAGTTGAAATTCCGCCGCGTCTATATAGGGGTGGTGCAGTCCATTGCCCTTTATGGGGCCCCCATGTGGCATCGCTCGCTCGGGGCCAGCCGACGCAACTAAGCGCTCTTGGAAAGAGATCCGACTGGCCTTGCAGCCATACGAGGGTACCACATCATCTCCGCCGAGGTGGCCGGCGTCCTCGTCGTGGTTCCACCGTTCCATTTGGTGGCGGTGGCGCGGGCGAAGTTATACCACATCGTCTGCTCGTTTCGCCGTCCGCCGGGGGTGGAGCTTACGCGCGGGGAGGATGAGGAGCTCGAGGCTCGAATACGCCAGGCAGGCCCAGGACGTTTTTGCGGAGTGGGGGTTGCTCCTGGCACCCTCCACACGTCCGATTGCCCGGACCCTCCTGCCCATATTTGGTACATGGTTCAGGAGGCGGGGAAGGTTGACCTTCCGCCTCACGCATGTGGTCTCCGGCCACAAGTGCTTCGAGGAGTGCCTGCATAGGATGGGGCGGGAGCTACTCAGGTACTGTGCCACCACTGCGGCGAAGACGTCGACACGGCGCGTCACACTTTAGAGGAGTGCCCGGCCCGGGCTGAGCGCAGGAACTCGGGGTTTGAGCTGACCCGTGCCCCCGGGGGAGCCTAGCTCTCCCCGCGATGGGCCATAACCCTCAGAGTTAACTCTCGGTGTAGGAGGGGGGGGGGGTTGGTCCGCCACTTCGCTATTAACGATGAATGGGGAGGTAGATTCATGGGGGCGGAAAGGGTCAAGGTGTGCCGGATCGCGCCTCCGGCGACCCTTCCTTGCCGTTGGCGGCGTTTTCTTGCCTTATCCGAGGCGGATTTATTCGGGGCAATCGCTTTGGATGAGATACGAAGATACCTGGACCTGTTAGTGGACTGAGCTGGGGCTCGGGAAGTCCAATTCAAAGGCTCCAGGTATGAGGACACCGGGTGAGTTTTTTATTTATTTATTTTTTTTATTGGGCGATGGAGAAATGCCTTTACGCACACCTTCCAGAGTTGAAGTTTCGAGGGTAGTATGGGACTCCTCCCCCACCCCCCGATGAAAGTTGGAGGGGAACGGGACTTACTCCCTGGCTCCTACCCACTAAAACCCCACCGCCCAGGGCCGTCGCCCGAACCCTCCGCCAAGCCCAATATACCAGCACCCGGGGTCCTACTGTTCGCATTTACTCGCGGGTGCTGGGAGACGCATCATATCGGGTCGCTTCTAGTCGCAGTGGACTTATCCTCTTCCATTACCGGGCGAGTCCCTGACCCCCTCCGGGTCGAATCATAGCTGGGAGGTGTCCTGTTGAGAACTCGCGTGATCCAGGCACCTCCCACCTTAGCTTAGGAGGGTGTTAGTTTTTAGTGGCTAGTTTCCATGAACACTCTCTGGGGATAGTCGCACATAACCCCGGCCGAGGCTCCCCCAGGGAGCCGCGGTATACGAAAGGCGGTTTCTCACAAAAAAAGTATAAATAAAACCCCACACAAGACAGGCAAGATGCCGAAGTTGTTTGGGCGCCTAGGTTCAAGAACAGGGGTTAGAAATTTGGCGGCCAAAGAATGATCTTCGTGTCAGAAATCTTTCCCGACGTCGTTGGGGTCATAACTTTGAATGTCTTATTGCTTCCACATGTCCTCGCGAGAGCACGTTGACAATTCCTTGCTGTGCATGGCACAAAAAAAAAATGTTTTCAGTGGCTCCACAGCACTTTAGGTAAACTATCGTCCCTGCCTCTTAGTGAAATAGCATCACACATCCTTATATTATACGTAAATTACAGAATGTTTTAAAGGAAATATCCAAATTATTAACGGGATCATTCCATGTAAATTAAATCTTTTTTTGGGACTATGTTTCGAATTTGGATGAAACTCAAATATTTTGTAAACCGAACGAAAATGGAATTGGTGATTGAGTCATCATTTTGATTGAATGGAAAATGGTGATTGAGCCATCATTTTGTAATCTTCGAAATTGTTTAACAGATACAGACCATCAATGTTTGCTATTTTGGATGAGTTTTACGAAAATTGGCTACACAACACATTTTATACCACTGTTGTTATTAAAGATGAAAACATTTTCTCTTTTTAATCATCATAGCACAAGACTGTTCTCCTTAAATAATTTATCATTTTATATTCACATATGATTTCTTAATGCAAAAATATTACTATCTTTGTTTTGCAAATGACTTTGTTTTGACCTCAGTTTTAAGTATGAATAAATTGTAAATATACGCATTCTACAATTCTTCCTATTTAAAATTCCGTTTTTTAATTCGCTGATAGTCAATAATTGCAGTCAGAACAGGTCGTCGAAGAATACGGCGCACAGTGGGTGCCATTTGACCAAAGAGCGGCAGAAAATCCGTAAAAAGAAATCTGTCCAACGTTTGTGGAAAGTTTACCATAGGTACAACGCTTTTTGGCAAAAATAGTTTTTTAAAATAGTTGTTAAACGTTAAGTAATATGGATTAATTCGAAATCTCTGTTTTCCGCTCATTTTTTTTTATGGAAGCATATCAAAAATCTGTTAAGAGATTTTTGTCTGGCGCTGATCGTTTTGGCGAGGTATAATATTGAACTAACTATGTTTAAGAAATCTCGGCCATCTTTGGTGGTCGCTACCTTGAGGTTACGGTGTATTTCACGTTTTAGGTGAAATTTTTAGGAACATATCTAATTATAAATTTGATTCATTAATCCTTCGATCAGAGTCATTTCGCTATTTCCATCAATTGTTTAGAGTTTATTTATTTAGTTGGATACATCTTGACCTCAGCTATTGTATTGTGATGGTTTAAGTATGTAGTTCCATTTTAAACAATTACGATGACCTTGAAATCTCGAAAAATATGACCTCGAGAAACATTTTTATTCCATCACAGTATTTGTCCCTTCGAAAAAAATAGTTTTCCTCTAACAATTTCTCCTATCATAAAAAATAAGCAAGATATTCAAGATGATCAAGTTAGGAGAGACACGCTACATGTATATTAGGAATACATTGGCTATAATTACTCAAGCTTAGCCAAGATCACAGACAGAGGAAATTTGTAAGATTTAAAATATGAAAGCAGTATACAGAATACCTGTATTTCAAAAACGTTTAAAATGGTGGCCTTTTATGTACATCGATACATTTTTATAAACAGGCTTGGACTTTGAAGGAATGTTGTACTCGGAGAAACGTATCCGAGGTAATATTCGTTTATATTGAAATGATAAGCTGATGCATATCGTCAACTGTTGTTGGAGCACTCGTGCTAAAAGATACACTATCTTTTAGCATACCCCACACAAAACAATCGTTTTAAATCTTACACATTTCCCCTGTCTATGACTTTGTATGACCATGATCAATTATAGTCATTGAATTCCTAATGAAAGGGACCATCATCGTAGGTGTTTAAAAAAAGGTGGCCTCGTTAAAAAAAAACGGAAGTGACCATTGAACCATTCATTTTTGACCTGAAGATACTTGACGTATCTTTAAAAACAACAAAGATATTTTAGGTGCAAATGTTGTACCAAAATGTTGTACTTTCTTGAAAGGGGTGATTCCCAATGTCGTTTTGAAGTAACTTTCTCCTTTGCGAATATATTCTTCGCGGCTTTGTTGAAGAATTATTAACGTAAAACACGGACCAAACAGAACGCCGCACCAGCGAACGGGTTCCAACTCGGCCAATGCCAACGCCACGCTCAGCAAGAACCACTGATATCAAATTCTGCGTAAAAATGTGTTGACCTTCATATATTTTATACTTTAACGAGATATTATCGAAATAATTTTCGTTACATACCTACTACGTATACAGGGTAGGGCAATAACAATGTCCACTTTGAATATTGCCGTTATTTCTAATAATATGAAAAAATGTTATATACAAAACTTTCAGGGTATAGAGGGGGGGGGGGGATATTGTGACACAAACATTTTCTGAGCGAATGGAGGCAGAGAGGAGATTTCAAGGTCATCTCTATTTTTTTTAATGGAATGCTATGTTTTTTTCATCGCGATGTGATAGCCAGTGTTGAGACGACTTCAGCGAACTATCATGGAAGGCCGTGCAAGGTCAAATGTGGTAGTAAAATAACGTTTCTTACATTACAGGGGATGCTCAAAGTGACCGGTTGCGTCAATGCAAAGTTGTAAGCTTCATATCGCTGCATCACGTGTATGTCTTATCGTCTCTTAACACATGCTGCAATTATCCGTTGTTTCATATTGTCGTAACCAGTGTGGATTATCGATACTCCAATAATGCATATTATGATATGCATACATATATGTATATAGTGATCCACGAAAGTGTTCAACTGCCCTTTAAATCAAAATAATTTTTTTTAAATTTGACCAAATGACTTGAAATTTTTTTAGCAATTAGAATCATTGATTATCTAACTAACATGCAAAAAAGATTTTGAAAAAATTGCAATTGCTGATAATTACATGAAAAAATAAAACACTGTTGAAAACTTTTTTATTTAAGCCTATAATAAAAATTTTGTATAATTTTAATAATTAATGGTTTAATAATTTAATTTTAATAATAATTAACCCATTTTAATAATGAATTTTTGTAATAATATATATTTTTTTAAAGTTCCTCATTGTACAGCAAACGAACGAACCGAATAAGACAAAATTATGATTGTGTTATAAATTTTGAAAATCGACTGGATGTTTCTTGCAATAAAAATATTCCAGTGGTACGTAGAAGTATTCGTATTAATTACAGCCGTCAGAGTATTCCATCTATAACCACCTTGTACTTAAATAAGTATAACGATTCTGTTATAGTCATTATACTAATTCGAATGTTGTTGTCTCTCATTCACACAGGGTACAGGAAATACTTACAATTTTGATTGACTGTATTCGTTTCACCACTGTGTTTGAAACCCTTTTTTGAATTTTCAGTATCTCATAGCCTGCTTTCAACTTCTCCATGGCCGCAACGGTTAATTGCGAATTGTTCTGGCCGTTCAACAGTAAGAGCAAATATATCTTTGGTCCGCCGTTGTGCACGTTCATTCTTGGCGCGTTCGTTTTACGCGCACAGTCACAGTCACATTTATACCACGTTTTCTTTTACATTTTCTTGTTGACCGTACTGGACGTTCCGTCTGAAATTCCCAAGGTAAATATCTCGAAAAATAAGAATGATGTGAACAAATGTTTTACATGGAAATCGTATAATTTCGCGTGGGGGGGATTACGCCGTTATTTATTCGATCTTGAGATGACTTTGAAAAAGCCCTGTAAAAAGCAAATTTGAAGTTTTTAAGTGAAACCTATATTTTTTGTTATATATTATTATTCCTGGCATGTAGACGTATTTGAAACACTATCTGAACGTAGTTTTGTAACGAAAATTTAAACAATGTATTTTGTAGATTCCTATAAGTTATGTAGAATATAAAAATTGCATCGAAATTGTTCAATTGGTTTATAAGTTATAAACGAGTAAAAATGGTGTTCCGTGTAACTTTAAAACAAATTCTGTGTAACTTTCTCATACTGGAATCTGATCAAGATCGTCTCTGGCAGGAAGTGCCCTTAGATAACCTTTCCTTAACCCTTTTCAACAGAGATCGAATTGAGGCCCGATTTAATCGGAAGCGACAAAATTGGAATGAGAGCCTATGTGACATCAGATTATGAACCGAGCACCCTATTCATTTTGAGGGTATGTACAGTGAATTCGCGTTATGTCTTTTGCGCGGTTCGGGCGGTGGACATTTAGACGAACCTGTGGTTCTTGCCGAACGCTGCATTTGAAATACACAGTGCACGCTAGAAACTTAAATGACCCTCCCATCTATATGGCTAAAACCAGGGACATACAGACGGATAGGGACAAGAAGGTTGAGAAAATGTTTTTCTCTGATATAATGTTACACGTAGAAACGGACAGCGAAGCTCGAGAGCAGTTGCCGCCGAGTAATGTAACACAACATGATCGGGTATATCGGTGTGAGATCAAAAGATCACTACTTATCCAATTACAAACTTCTTTATTTTTGATTATGTTTTTTTTTGAGGCCTTCACCAACATATTCATGGCTTTTTTTTATTAAAATGAAACCAAATTTGATATAATTCCGATGACATTTACTTGTGTAATGAGTGATGAAAATTTCGAACGCAGAGAAGGACAGCTTGTGGGAAAGAAAGAGACGCGGAGAGTCACGGCCGTCGGCACAGTTCAAACACATCGAACTTTTTTATTATCAATTATTTTTTACGAAACTTCCACCAATATATTTGTAGCATTTTTCTGATTAAAACGATACCAAACGCGATAATTTTTCGTTAATGTAATTGTAATAGGAAGTAACTTTCATCGTTCATTACACAAGTAAATATAATTAGAATTATATCATTATTTGGTATCATTTTTATTAGAAAAAGTCCCAAAAGTAAAGAATATGGGAAAAATACAGACATTGTGGTACAAACGTCTTTTAATCTCGAGAAAATTCATTAAACGTGCACAGATTCAAGAAAATTTTAGAATTTAGTTATACCAAAGAAAGAAAGTCAGAATCCTCGTTGATGAAAATACGTATGTTAAAAAAATTAAATACTTACCTTACTTCCTTTGTAAATGAAAATATAATTATAGACAATAGATATCTAATTTATGCTACATTACAGCCACAAACAGTCTGCAGAAAGTGCCAGCAGCAATGACAGCGATACGTCAAGCGATGACGAGATGGGAAGTGCTTCATGTTTCGTAAGTAACACAAAACGTTCAAATACTTCATTATTATTATTTTTATTGTGTTTCATATATGAGAATACGATATACCAAACTAGTGTGTTATCAAATCATTTCAATGAAAAAATGATTTCATTAGTTTTTGTCGCAAAACTCTATTTTTTGCAAAATCCTGAGGTCGTAGACAAATTTAGAAACCAGATTTGAAATCAGCGAGAAAAAATCTATGGAAAATGATGTATAGCATGTTAAAAAAAAATTTTCCGCGCGTGGCATTGGAAAAACCACAATTTTCTTGAAATTGTGCAAGTTTAACTAATTTTCTCAAGGCTAAAAAACGTTCGTACCATAATCTCCCTATTTTTTCCATATTCTACAAAGTTTGATCTTTAATTTAAAAAAATTTTATCGCTCTACCTTATTTCTATCGAAAGTTCTTTGATTTTGAATCCGATTTCGTCCAAATTGCCTATTGTGCGCCGCCCGTCAACTTTGAAAGTTTGTATCTCGGTAATGGCTTATCCTAAAAGTACGTTCAGTGTTTCGAAAACATCTAGATGCGAACAATACTAATATACAATTAAGAATATGGTTTCCAATTTAAAAACTCCAAATTGCTGTTTACAGACCTTTTCAAAGTCATCTCAAGGTCGAACAAATAACAGCATAATATGTATCCTATGAAACCATCCAACATTATATCTTAAACATTTTTTCATTTCATTTATAGTTTTCTTGATTTTCGCCCCAGGGAATTTAAAATGGAACACCCTGTATAAAAGAACACGTTCGATGTATAAACATTGGCAGTATCTAAAATGCCTATATAAAGATTCTAAAATAGGTGATCAGGGAGATTGTTATGCAAGAGATAAGTAGCAATTTTCACCTATATTTAAGAAAAAAGTTAAGACAAGAATCAGAAAATTAAAGCTAGGCAGTTCGATTATCAAAGTACGAATAATATATGAAGATTTTATGACACCTTTCTGAAAATCTGTTATTTTATAATAGAAAACTTGGACTAACAGTGGTCCACGAGTTTCATACTCTTCAGTGGTAAGTTGAAACACAGACAGAGAAATTAAGCTGGCGGTGATTGTCTTCATGCCAAACAATTGACGGTACGCACAGTTGGCTGATTTGAGCATGCACACACATGCTTCGTCTGGCTTTAAATCTTGTAACCGCGTGACCAGAGCCGACGCGCGACGACAAAAATAATTTCTCATGGCTGCTCTTTTTTTCTGCTTATTTGCATTCACATTCTTTGTTTCCTCAAGAAACGTCAGTGACACCAAAGTATATACATTTATATAATTTTTTGTGACTTCGTAAAAGGCTGTCTCATGTGAACGGGTCTAAAAATCGATTTTTAATTGCATTTTTTGAAAGTATAGAACCTTAAGAATATTTCCCAAAAATTTTATGCTTAAATTGCTTGAAATGACAAAGTTACGACGACACCAGGAGAACGATGCTTCCGAGTAATGGTATCGCTACAAAACTTTAACCCGTTTTTTTTTTCGAAACATACTTTTTTCACGCAGCGTAGATAAAATTACAAAAACCGCATGGTCTATTGCTCTGAAATTTGAACAAGCAATTCCATATACTACTTATTATCGTCGGTATCAACATTATATTTCTACGTTGAATTCTTTTTATTAAAAAATTATCGAACAGGTATGAAATTTCGAAATATACAGTTTAAGCATTTACCATTTAGCCAATTTTCTAGATAAATTATCTCTTTTGGTATGGACGATAATGACAACCATATTGGTTAAAAATTATCCAGTCCATACTGAGATTTTTAATCATCTACACTAGCAAGATAGAAGTTGGATTACTTTAAAAAGATAAGGAAAAAAGGTAAACAATAGTTTTGCACGTGCAAATAACGTTTGCAACTGCCGATTTCTCCAGCGCAACGATATCAAGGGCACTTTACTCTTGTCCGCGGCCCTTCGTGCTTGAATTCCATAACCGTGCTATGATAGCACAGCAGCTCAGATATACAATATTTTCTTTCTCGGATGGCCACAAAAAGTCTAATTAAGGAATCTAAGCGTGAAGGGTTGTGGACAAGAGTAAAGTGCCCTTGATATCGATGTGCTGACTTGTGCTAGGCTACCACAACGCAGATATGCGATTATATGCTATTTGGATAACTGATACTAACTTAAACGTTGCTTGCATGTCCAAAACCATTGTTTACCATAACTGTTCTCTTTATTATTATTTTTTAAAATAATAATTTAGTAGACTGTTAGCACAATTTAGCACAACAGAAAAAATTGCAATAGATGAAAAGTAGGGGTATACTCTAAAAATCGTTTTTTTCTATTTTCATCGCATTTTTGATATTATAGTTTTAATATTTGAGCACAATATAGTACAAACTTAGCGCACTTTAGTACCACTGTTGAAATTACGTATTTCTAAAAGTAGAGGGCTACCTTCTAGACGGTGAAGACGCTTCGTATGCAGTGTACCCGGCGCAGCGCGGCGGGGCGGCTGAGGGATGCATTTCATAGCGCGACATCAATTAATGTTCACCGTATCAAAAAGACTCGTTTTCGTATTGTCACGTACGTAATCGGTTAAAACGGCCCGGTCCTCCAGACAAAGAGGCAGAAAAAAGTTCATGGGCAAAAACGCAAACGACAATTAACAGTTAACGATGTCATGCGCGGTCGTTGAAGCCGGCCTATTCATCGACCGATTGGACCAGCCTTGCGCAAACCGATAAGATTGCGAGCGAAACGGAACTCGAACGAGAGCAACGGCTTCGTTTCGCCGATATCGTACACCTTTGTAATAAACTCCATCGCGGACTGCATTCCACGTATGGTTGTCATGTCCTCTTTCCCCTCGCTTTCGTTTACGACGGGGGCCAGTTTTATCGCGACAGGAAATTGCAAAATTTTGGAGTACGAGAAACATTGGGGTGATATATTAATTTATTGGGAAGTTTTATTAGAGTATATAAATATTTGGTGTTCAGCCTATGCTATCGTGTACTTTAACATTGTTCTTCGTTTTATATTTTATACGCATAGCGCAACATGTACGATGTTGTTAAAGGTAATGGGCGATAAGGACTTATATAATACGATTGAAAATTTATATCATTCTGTTTATATACTAAGGCAGTTTATCTGAATCGAGCACAGCAATCTCGTTCTCGTTTCCTTCGCTCTGTTGTTTATACCAACAGATTTTTAGTAATCCTCCAATACATGAGTTTATCGGATTTCCTTCAAGGTAGGCGTTTAAGAGATACAGTGAATCCACGTTATATGTCAGTAGCCCGGATCTTGTCGCGGTCGGGGCACTATTTTTTGATGCAGCGTCGAACGTAGGAGAGGACAGCGATAGTCACCGCCGTTAACAGTTCGCCGCGGTCCGTAAACACGTCGTAATTCGTGTGTCCTATGAGTTATCTGTCAAAGTCACAAGGGGGAAATGTTGTCGACGAGACCATACTAATATTTGATGCAGTGCCGAACGTACAAAACGATAGCGAAGCTCGAGAACTTTTCCATTTTTCATTATTTTTTTATGGGATTTTCACCAACATAATCGTGACATTTTTCTGATTAAAATGAAACCAAGTATGATGAGATTCTGATGATATTTTCTTGTGTAATGAACTATTAAAGTTTCGGAAAAGAAAGACAGCGTATGGGAAAGAAAGAGACGCGGAGAGTCGAAGCGTTCGGGAAAAATAAAAGAAAGACTGGCGTGAACTTAGGCCTTTAAATCAAAACATGAACTTTTTGATTATGAATTATTTTTTTGCGAGACTCCCACCAACATAGTCGTGGCATTTTTCTATTTAAGATGATACCAAACACGATACAATTCGGATCATATTTTCACCGTTAATATCATCGAAATCATATCATATTTGGTATCATTTTCATTATACACATGCCACGAATACGTTGGTGAATAAAGACATTTTTTTTATTGGATTAGTATTAGTTAGTAGTGGTTTCCTGGTCTCACACCGATATACATGACCCGTATTATGTTCATATTCATCAGTGGCGGTGGTTCTCGAGTTTCTTAGCCCCTTACGGGGTATAGCCCGCGGTAGTGGAGATAATTCCACGACGGCTAACTCAGAATTCTCGACGACATATATCCTGAATTCACTGTACAAGTTCTTCTTCATATGATTATTAAGGGGGTATTATGGTTTTCGGGGCCGTTTTAAGAATCTTTTCTGAAACACTATTGAACCTTTTACATTCGGATTTTGTAGAAATGTTTATTGCTAATTTGAAATGCGCGTAGGATTTTTGAAAGTAAAAATAATAAAAATTACATGAGTTATGTATCTTCTTATAGAATATGTTTTGAAAAACATGTAGTTATGACCCGAACTAAAAGAAACTAAAAATCTCGAATTTTTAGGAAATGGCGGCACTTTGAAATCAAATTACTGATATCTATTGTTTTTCTGCCTTCAGTACGTGATACAAATAAGAAAAATTAACGAATTTTAAAAAGTTTGATTCACGCGATAACAGGTTATGTGCCGGAGATTTTTAAAAATTTTCAGGTCAAGGAGAACTTGAGATATCGTGACAACTGTTTCGAAAGAAGTGGTTTTGAAAAAGACGCGCTTAAAATCGCCTAATAATCACGTTAATTTTGCAAATTCAAACGAATCCTTTTGCACACATATTCTAAATACTTATACAAAATACAAGAATAGAAAAATCAATTTTTTGGAAATGCAAAACCAGAATAGCCCCTTAATGGTCTCCTTTGTTTGAAGGATTGTAAAAATGATCTTTTTTTGCATTTCCTTACAGTTTGACGACTTGCACGCGTATTTCCAAGGCGTTACAGCTAAAGTTCGGTATCGCCGAAACTGTTACAACAGTACCTACTTACGTTTAACGTAACACCTCAAAAATTATCTATTAAACAACTTGAAACTTGACAAATATATTCTAAATTCACAAATTGTAAGTCAAAATATATAACTAAATATTATTATTTCTGAAATTTAAATTGTCTTATTGCGAAAAGATGTTCGAAAATTATTAGGTTGTAATAATAATAATAATAATTGCTATTCCACAATATTTAACCATCCTTATTATTATTGTTATTTTTTACTCATGCAACAATTTTTCAATTAGTAAGATTACAGTTATTTATGACCCAACTCAATCATACGCGTTATAAAAAAATATTATACGATTACAAAATTTTAAGCAAGTTAAAACGAAAACAAAACCACTAGAACTTTGCAGATCGCGAAGACCTAATACAATAAGGAAACGAAACCCAAACCCCTTAACCAAATTGAATTTGCAATAGGCCATTCGACAGCTTATTCAAACAAAATGCTTTGTGGCAATTTTCAACTCTGTATGTCGAAATGGGGGTAGTAATAGGGTGACAAAGGAAATCAGGTTTTTCCGTAATTTCTCTTATCCTCTTCAATTGAAAATTCTCAGGCATATTTTAGCTATTATAATGCATATCTATGAATTTTTTCAAAATTTTTAGCTTTGAAACCGAATTTTAAAAAATAAGAAGAATTTTGAAATGCCGATTTCTGGTAGAAGTTATGAAACACTAAGTTTATATTTTTATAGTTTTAGCATCTCGTTATGATTGTTAACACATCATTTTTCAGATTTCTAAAGTGGGAGCACATAGTTAAAAACTTCAAAAACCGGTAATTTTCGAGCACCCTCTAGTAGAAATCGATATAATCTCCAAGGTTAACCTGATTTCTGCCAGAGAGCGTTCCGGTCCGAACTAATCTAGGGGAGTCCTTTTGTAGTTTTTGTAGTGTTACAAAACTAATAATATATAAATTTATATAAATGTATATTGTTAAGATGAGTGCTAGACATTCGCGATGTGTTGGGTGTAATTCTTTGCTTTTGAAGTCATCCAAGCAAAACAAAATTAATTATGAAGACGAAGCTAGAAAGTAGTCAAACGTTAAAAAAAAAGATTACTGTAGAGAAAATCAAAACGTAAAGAAGCATGTATGTAACTTTCATAAAAGTATAGTTATTGGAGATAAAAATTGTACCCCAATTGTCATAGTTTAATTTGGACGCTTCACATAGTAGAAACCGTTATTACTACGATATTATGAAAGAAGAATAACATTTAAACGCAAACAGACGACGGAAGGGAAATATCACGTTCTTATGTGTGCTAAACAGACATAATATTTATAAATCAAACACTACATATCTAGACGTGTTGGTAATTAATTGGTAAGCGAGTCGATACGAATGCATATTTATTCATTGCTTTATTTCATTTAAAATCTAATTTCTTGTGTGTAACTAATAAGTAGACAAAAATAATGTTTAAAATGTAGAAACAAAAATAGTAGCCAAATAGAAGTTTCCTTTTTCTTTTAATAATTTCATGAAAGTCAGAAGAATATATTAATAATCTTAAATTCTTTAAATTTTCTTACTGCTTCATGCTTCACCTATTCATTTTGGTTATAAATGCATAAATTCCGCTGTCTAATTATAAGTAACTGTTCAAAACAAGTTATCTGTTCCAGTTTTAAATTACAGTCGGCTGATGTACATATATTTGAATACATATATTTTCATTCATTTATAACAGTTAATACGACTAATTGCTTTTATGAATATTACGTCATTCAAGCATTCTCCTGTTGAAGATGAAAAATAAAACCATACTAATGGACACAATTTTTACGATCAGCTTTGTGGAAATGAAAATGATTTGCTGCACCAGGAAAATTTGTGACGTTAATATGTAAATTAAAAACGTCATATGTTATTATCGACGTGAACTAGGTTAAATATTTTCTGTTGCTAGCAACCGGTTTGAGCAATGGAAAGAATAAAATATTTAAAAATATGTATTCGAGTCAGAGACTAAAAATACTTCTGTAAAACAAATATCTATTAAAATTATTGTAACTCCTAATCGGACGATACTTTGAATATAGAGCACTTCATGTGTTTATTACGCATTTGCAAATTTAATGAGTTGTCAAGCTAATAACTTGAAGCAGCGGCGGGTTATTCTCGATTATATCAAGTCCTTGTTCACCGTCCCTGACCGTTCCGGTCTCGTTGTTCCTACTGGTGACGATTATGCAGAGGACAATCTAATTCGTGGGTTTATCATGCGATCGCGTAAGTTTCCTTTCAGGATAATCAATAATCCGTGTCTTATAAATATTCAATTAGTCAAATAAACGTTTCTGAAAAACAAACACTATCTGTTTCCATCTTTTCATCATCGTACAATTATCAACGAAAAGTATAATAGTACGTCATATTTTATTTTTAAAACTGCTTTCAACAAACTTTTAACGTTATCGGTCTTTACTTTAACATTTGCGTTGCGTTGTTATCTTTTCCATCTATTTTTGCATAGCTGCCATTTGAAAGAAAGATAATTTACTTCTTACCAATACTTCAAATGATACACAATTCATGATAGACAGGATGATCCTGTAAAAATTAGAACTTGAATATCTTTGTTATTTTTGAAAATATAAGAAAACTTTATAAAAAAAGTTTTTCAGTATAACGAGGACTACAATATGGCTATAACTGTTTTTTTCGTAGGTGAAAGAGTTTTGAAGATTTCAAGGTCACCTTTTTCTATACACGATTCGATGCAGCACGTTACTTCTGTATATCGAAAAATACAAAATATCCTTAACACGTTAAGTGCCAAATATCAATCCCAGAAATTCTTACATAATCAGAGTAATTTAATTAATGAAACCACAATTAGAAATTTAAAATATATTATAGGGGATGCTGTCTTGACTTTTTTGAATTCGAAAGACTCCAATTAAATTCGGTTTATCTGGATATCTCATAATAAAAATAAATTTCTAAACCCAGTAAAAAATTACTGTCAGTCATATGTGACTGACGAGGCAGTTAACGTGTTAAGAGATATTTCAACTTTAATTTTGTTGAATTCTGTGGATTATATTTGCCATCGTTTCCTGTTTATCTCAACGCGAAATAAGATCTACAGAATTCAACAAGGTTAAAGTTGAAATATCTCTTAAATTCATAATTTTTCGACATATTAGGGGTACCCATAAGTAATCAATTATTTGCAAAGAATTTGTTTTGCCTTTAGTTCTGTACCGATCGTTGAAAACGAAACACGTATTCTTTTACAGTTTTTAGTAAAATAGCCTGTGTTCAAAATATTCTAAAAAGTATAATTTTTTTCTACAACTCTGTAATAAAATGGCGGCGTCCGTACCTTCTGAGGATCATATTTTCATTTTCATGCGGGATTTAGTGCAACAGTAACAACAAAGAAAATTTACTATGTTTATGGAGATGTATTGAAAGTCAACAAGTGTCAACGTTGGTTTAGAAGGTTTCCTGCTGGACGACCACTTTGAATTTGATAATGACACCCCAAAATCTCTAGTGGAAGCTGATCCAAAATTAAGTATACAAGAATTATCGAGAAGCCTTGGGTTCACATGGTCAACTATACGAAGGTATCTACACAAAATGGGAAAGGCATATAGGCAAGGAATATGGGTATCGCATCAATTATCCGAGACCAACAAGAATATTCGTCGATCAATTTGCACTTCATTGCTATCCAAATTTCGCTGAGATTCATTTCTTACCAGCATCGTTACCGGAGATGAAATATGGATTCTTTATGATAATATAAAGCGTTCCAAGCAATGGCTTTCTGCAAATCAAACCGCAATATGAACCCCTAAACATAGTTTATCACTTAGAAAGGTGTTCCAGTGCATTGGTGGGATTTTCGTGGAATAATTCACTTTGAGTTCTTGAAACCTCGAGAAACAGTTACAGCTGAGTTGTATTGTTAGCAATCACAATGGCTGTAAATGTGTAATACTGCAAATTGACAATGCCCTGTACCATGCAGCGAAACTGACTCAGGAAAAAATCAAAGAATTGCAATGAGAAGTTTTACCGCACTCCCCCTATTCACCCGTATTGCTCCCTCTGACTATTATATTTTCAGATCTCTGGAACCTTATTTAAGAAATAAAACATTCACTTCTGTGGAAGATGTAAGGAGGCACCTTGAGTCATATTTTACTTCACAAACCTTAGATTTATGTAAGAGGGGGATTGAAAATTTGCAAGAAATACGGCAAACTGTCCTTTATAATGATGGAGAAATTAAGAAATAAAAACTTCAACTTACTACAAAGTTTATTTTAGATTTCAAAATAATTGATTACTTATGGGCCCCCCTGATACATAGGTTACTACTTTTTTACAGAGGATGACGAGCTGCATTGAATAATGCATAAAAAATGTAAGGTTCTATTAAAAAAAAAAAATAAAGGTGATCTTAAAATCTTCGAAACACTCTCATCTACAATAAAACTGTTGTAGCCATATTGTAGTCCTCTTTACATGGAAAACTTCGATTAATAAAGTTTTTTCATATTTTAAAAAATAACAGATATTCAAGTGCCAATTTTTGCAAAGATCACCGTTTATATGTGTAAAAATATTATCGAGTGCCGCAAAGAAGGCGCATCTGAATTCTGACAGAACTAGAATTAATGTCGAACCTTGCATTAAACCGGTAAATATGTACAGTGGCGGATAAAAAAAGTTTTAAAATTCAAATTTTTGTATATGAGTTCTTCAAACGTTGATAATAATGCGTTAACAATCCATTTTGTTCGACACGTAGCGAACGGAAGGAAGTTTTTTGTAGTGTAATAATATTAACAGCAACTACACAATTGTCGATATCTCTTTATTTATTTAAAACGATTATCCATCTCATTTTGTAGTTTTCTCGCTTTCATTATTTTCTGGGATACAGATATTTATGAAAAACGCAGTATTTTTTTAACCCTTAACGGTCGTAAGTTACCTCTCACGTGGCAACAGTACTTTGTCTCTCAGGTTGTAACGTCCGATAAGGATTAAAGTACAATTTTAATTTGTAGTACTCTCTCTTATTCTATAAAAGATAACACATTTTTAAATGTTCGTAATATTACTGAAATTTGTGTTTAAAAACAAATTACTTCTTGTGTATGCAATGTTCCACGGATTTTGTAAACGACTGCTAATAATTCTCAAATATAAACAAAGAGTCAAAAACAAAATAAAATTAATTTCGAAATACGGTACAGAGTACGATAGTCGGAAAGTGTCTTGTTTCAAAATTTCCAGTTCCTTGATACATAGTTAACCACATTTTTATTTTAAATATTTTATTGCTTGTATTTTACAAGTAAGGTACATGACGTTTCATTTTCATTTGACGTTTATTATTTTCAAATAATATTTTTTATTTCAATTAGACTAGTCCAATAAAATAATAAATAATTTCACCTGGAAAAGAGGTTACTGAAGTAACTAAAAAGTTAAAGTAACTAAAATTTAGTTACTTCCGTAATCTCTTCTTCAGGTGAAATTATTCATTATAGTTACTAAATTCATCATCAAATTTAGGTATGCTAATTTTTGTAGTTTACTGATTGAAGTTTAATTGCATTCGCTTTAAAAATTGGTCTTTAGCACACGAAATAAATCGAATTTTGGAGAGTACAAATTATGTGATTATATGAAAGATGAAATGAAAAATTATTTGAATTTCATTTGAAGTTCAAATAATGAAGTAATTTTCAAAAAATTGTTTAACTAGCGCGGTTTGTATTCGGTAACCTCGTTTCTCAATGTTTGTAGTTTCGTTCGTATTCTGTACAAAAACACTTTTTCCACGATTTATGTTTACCAACTAACACAGATTTGTTTATATTTTTGTCTGTATCGGTGCATAACCGGTTGGTCCCGACCAGTTGTCCTTTCCGGTGACATGACGCAACGGAACATTGAAAATATTTGTAAGTTGTTAGCTCTGGATAAAATTTTTATTGGTAGTATGTTGTAGTAATCATACTGCCATTATGCCAGTGTTTAATATGTGAAAACTAGTCTTTACGAGATATTCGTTGTGTTCGTATCTAAGTCTCAAGAGACTGGCCGTCGCTATACGTATTATATCATAAAATTTTATTGAAACTATCGTTAATCACTGGTAAAATTATTTTAAATTAATTGTAAGTTCAAGATGCGTACGATCTAGTTAACATGTTAACCAGATTTTATAATCCTAAACACTTCCACAGTCCCCTGACATAAGATAAATAAAATTGACCATTCATAAATTTTGTCGCAATTAATGCAAATACGACACAGTTTATACTGACAAGAATACTACGTCACAATAAAGTAAAAGAGTTTAATTGATTTATCACATGATTCTTTTACGTTAAAGTGGGTTAAACTGTACTTCAGGAAACCAGAAATTTTTAACTTTTTTAAATGTAATCCTGTAGATTTTGGCGAGAAAATGTCGAAAATCCAAGTTTTAATCCTAGGAGATCATTACTTCAAAAGTTATGCATTTGTCAGGTGTGCGGTTTTCAGGGTTTTTGACAGGTAAGGGCATTGGAACGTTGGCCGATTTTTATGAAAAATTCAAACTAGGCCCACAAAAAAGTTGTAAAAAGCAACTTTTAGTATTTTCTGTGTTATGTAGTAAACTAATTGTTTTCAAGGGAATCAAAGTCGTGTGGTCCAATATTACATAAGTTATCGCCTTTCTAAGAGTGTCCAAATATTAAAAAGAGTCACTGTACGTAATGTGAAAATTTTATCTCGAAAATAACTAGAAGTTGAAGACTAGAATTTTTCCGCTGAATGGCCCCCGTTAAGAAGGAAATAGTTACTGAAAGGCAATAGCGAATACGAACGGCGAGTTAACTAACACAGCCGTGCTCGAGCTCGTAAAAATCTCGGCGATCGCAGGGCGAATTCGTAATTACACGGGAGGTGTGTTTCCTTCAATTTCGCGGCGACGATTGCGACAACGACGCAAAGGAAAAGGTACTTTAGATCGGCGCTTACGAAGTTTCTGACACGTCGCGAGCAAGTCACGTTCCGCGGTTGGCCGGTGCGCTTTACACATCCGGTTGCAACGAACGTGGGCGTAGTAGTCGACAGGACGAGCCGTGCACCAGCGTAGAACGAATTAAAGTGTGTTAGAACCATGGTCGATTTCAATTAACCGGCGGTTTCGGAACGGTGTCTCATTAGCGGTCAACTTGTTGTGTGTTGGCCAAGGAATCGATCGGGTCGTTCCACCTTCTACTCCAGTTGAAATCGATGGAATTGTTTTGATCGATTCGGTTAGTGCGCGATCGTCGCAATGTTGATCGACGTCGCTTCTCCTTCGCCGACGCGACGTTTCGTTTCTATTTATAGGATTTGAAAAATGGCCGGCGGATATCGACGCTGACGGCACACCGGTGGCGTGTTAATAATGAGACACGCTACACGGCTTGAGATATCCTTGCATTTTGTTGTAAAGCAATCGATCAATGTATCTGTCGCGTCTGTCCGCGCGAGGCGATCCTACGTCTTTATACAGCAGAAATATTCGGTAACAAATTCAACGCATCCCCTTATCGATGCTCTCGACGCTGGTGAATACTATGCACATACCGCTTTTGCTTGGAAATAGCATTCAGTCTGTTCAGTGGTGCCTACTAACTATTCGCGATAATACTATCCGAGTTAGTAATCTGCTCTTGATTTCCTATGAATTTACCACCAAAACTTATCTACAAATTCCGACTCATCTATTTTCGTAGTAGGCATGATATTTGAGTGTAAAACTTTGCAGGCGGAATTCGAAGGCAAGTCGAAGGCAAGTCGAAGGCAAAACGAGGGCAAATCTAATCTCTAAGAGCGGACCTAACCTTGCTTCAAAAGTAAATATCGGGAAAAATCGTTATTGTCATTATTTGAAGATCCGCAAATATTTAAATGATTGAAAATACATTTTTACTCCGATTTTGTCCGATGTGCTTAATTTTATTGGTTTTATTGTTACAATTTTAAAGTTCTGACTAAAGTATAGTTTACTGAAAAATACTTCTCACAAAGTAAACAATATCGCTATATATATGGGAGGAACAAATTCGTTTTCACAACACAGATTTGTATAGTGCCTTATACAAGGTGAGTCCGTAAAAACACGACACCTAAATATCTCCGTTACTTTTCGTTGTACAAAAAAACTTCCGAGAACAAAGTTACACTGTTCGAAGGGCCATATGTAACGGTGTAAGGTAAAATTTTCAAGGTCATCGATGTTTTTTTGAATGGAGTGATATGTCTTCGTTAACATAATGTTGTATCTGACAAAATAACGAATTCATTCATGTAATACAATATGACTTACAAATGACCTTCCACCCAGAAAAATGGAATAAATAAAATTCAATGTGTAAGATTCATTTGCTTTGTTTCTGTTACGCAAAATGTTAAAAAATATTAGCATGTTAAAAAATATGAAAAAGCATTTTAATGCTATACATTTTGGTTGATACAATAACTGTATACATATATGCTGAAGATGAAAAAAATTTCAAGTCAATTGGTCGACTGGAACATGAAATAATGTGGTAACTGTTTAAAAGAATGTGGACTCAAGAAAAATGCATTTAAACTTTAAAATAAAGATTCATCTATCAAGTATATTAATATGTGTGTGTTTATGACTAATGTATAAGCCCAGGATTATACAATGAACTTTCTTCCTCTAGAATAATTTTTTGTTCGGCCAATTCCTCCTCTGTGAGAAAAATGGCTTTCTTTGCTATTTCGGATAACCGATGCTCCACCTATTAAAAACTATTTTTATGTTTGTATATTATTTTTCTGAATATAAAAATGTTTACATATATACATTTACAAAAAAATAAAGAGGAATCGAAAAAATTGATTTTGATTCCTTTTAACCATGATGCAATTTATAAAAAATTCTGAAAAAATTGAGAATAATTTTGTCGACAATATCTAACTACTGAATTTTTATAAAACTGGTACCTCCAACACTTCAATATGAAATATGCATTTTTTTCGAATTTTTGGAGATTTCCAATTTTTTTTAAACATGTTCGCGTAATTCGAAAAAACTGAAAAAATATACATTAATAATCATGATGCGACACAACTAACATAAAAATATAAACGTGGTAGTCTGAAAACTTCAATATAAAATCCTTGAAACTTGTCACAGAGTTACATTTTAAGCGGTTATAGAGTTTTCTTAATCAGTGACAGATAGCGCATAAGCATCAATAATATATGTACATATGTGGTCACCAAACAATTTAACAATGAATGTGTAACTTTTGACATAGAATTTCCGTTTAGCCCGTTTAACTGGATCTAATTCTTATTACTCTTTGTGCCGTTCAGTCTCGCCTGTGTTACATAGTCAAGGCACTGTGTGAATGCCATTCAATTCAAATACGATTTTGAAACAAATATTTGTCTACTAATAATAGCCGTTCTTAAAAATCCGATATTTTCTTCCTCGTAGAACTTTTTGTATATGGAAGATCAACATAGATTTTTGTAAAAATAATGTTTGGTGCTCCATTCGTTATTTCAAGAAGCACTGAACGCTCAATGGAAAACTTTTAGCAGAAGGTTGAATGTAACTACCGAAGTCGGCCATGTCGAAGTCATGGAAAGTTTACAGGAAAAGCAGTCGTTAACTTTGCCAGGCTTCCTCTCATATCATTCCGATATTTTTCCGTTTCTCTACCACGATGAATGCGTTTGTTAGAGCAAAGGTCAAAATCCTCATTTGGCTCGGACAGATCAGAAAACAACACAGACTCCCGTTGTCCTGTAGATCGTATCGAACGGAGTTTTGAAAGTATTCACGACGGAATATTTTTGACACAGTTTTTCGGCATTCGGGTCCTTTCGATCAGCAGGCTATCGCCGGTTTTTCCATCGTTTATTCATTTCCCATGTGTCTTCACTCGTGTGTATCGTGTGGAGGTCGTCGACCTGCTGGCAGAGGCCGATTGTGGACATTCGAAAAGGCAGCAGGCAAGATTGGCGAGGGCGAGAGTCAACGGCTGTGAGCTTTCTCTCCTCTCTATTCCCTCCTTGTTTCACCTTCGCCGCTATCTCCCTTCTACCTCGTCACGTTCGCCACGTACGTATGCATGTATACCTTCGAGCATCATTCAGTGAGCCACCTAAAATTAGCGAGGGAGTATATGGCGTAAAGAAATTTGGCAACGGCGATCGGAACCATTCTGGCTGCTCATCGTGTTTTTCCATTTCTCTGAACCCCGTGGTATTTATTAGTGCCTTCCAGAAACTATGTAGTTCTCCCCTAAGTGTGTGTCAGCCCTGTGGTTTACTTGAAGCGTTACTAGCCCATACATACATTGCTGGACAAAATTGTGATCTCACTGCCTCTTCACCGTTATTTTCTTCAATAAATAACTGCAACAGATATAAACTTACAGATATTCATTGCGTGATATATTTTTGTTACTCACAGTCTCGGATTATAATAAAATTATTCTTACGATATAAAAAATAAACATTAAATTTATAAAAATAATTCGATATTTGTGTGCACACTCGTGAACTTAAGCTAAACTTATGCCGTCGTTTTAGCGACGTCAAAATCACGTGACTAACATTTGGGGAATCCTTGTGAATTTTGCTCACACTGTAACAATATACAGGGTATAAAGTAACAATGAAAGCAAAAGGGAAAGAAACGGATACTATCGAAAGAAAATTAGTATTAAGATTTTATAAACAAAATAAATCATACAGAGAAATTGGATACATTATTGGGCGAAGTACTGTCAAGTGTGTAATAGAACGATTAAAATCGAGGAAGCTTACAAAACAAGTCTGGTAGAGGACTACCTAATAAACTAACTAATTGGGAAGAAAGGAAAATACTGTGAATTATTGGAAGAATACCAATGATTACATCAACTGTTATTGTAGTTCAACTTGAAAATGAATTACATAAAGAAATTCACTCTAAACCGTAAGAAGAATTACACAGCGACACACATCGCATGTAGAAAGCCCTATGTCAGCGAAGTTATTCGTAAAAAAAGATTGAATTCGATAATGCGTTCCTTCCTAAAAATAATGAATTTTAAAAATATATTCTTCTTAGGATGAAAGCAAATTTAATATACTCCTAAAAAAAATTAAAGGATCGCCTCTCTGAACCCGAGAAATTGAGTCAAGGTCAAGTGATCATAACTTCGTCCAAATTGTTGTATCGATATCGTTAAAAAATCATTTGAAAATTGAAGGCTCTACTTTCAGATGCTTTTTTCAAATTTTCAGCGGTGCTGCTTTTTAGCACAGTTATAGCTTTATAAACAAGACTTTGACAGTTATAAAAAATTCTGTTTAACTTCCATACATCACATGGGGAGAGATAAATTTTTTTGATAAATCGCGTTACTGTCATTTGAAAGCGATTGCTTTTCTGTGCAAAAACCTGATAGTCGAACATAGCGCGGTTTGTTTTTTGTCCGAGTTATGCAACATTGGTTGAAGTAAAAATGGTCTTTTTAACGTTAACTGGCTCAAGAGAGGGAAAAAATCATTGTAGAATCTTGTACAAAAAAGCAAAAGAAAGAGCATTCTTTTTCTTGAAAGCATTTTTTTTGTTTTTTCAATTTAATTAACATTTAGATATACCAGGTCTTTCTGAAAATATGCTTAAAATTCAACTTGCTATGTCTCTTATCTTAATATCTTAAGGTCAGATTGAAGCTGAGATTTTGCCGATTCGATTGAACACCTGATGAATCCGCTGCGACAATTTGTCACCTATGGCAAATGTGTTTAAAGGTACCGGTTCGCATAACATGAGGTGAATAGCGCTAGATCATCACGTTGGCGTTCTGCTCAAGCGTGCTTTTATTCGCATCCGCAGCTACAGATGCAAGTGACGAAAACACCTGAAGACGAACCGAGGAACACCGATTACCTTATGACAAGCGACAATCGACGCTGAAAAAGCAACGTAGCTGAAAATTTGAAAAAGCATCTGAAAGTAAAGACTTCAAGCTTTCAAATGATTTTTTAATAATATGGATACAACAATGTTTGCCGCAGTTATGATCACTTGAAATTGACACAATTTCTCGGATTTGTAGAGGTTGATCCTTCAATTTTTTTTTAGGAATATATATAAGTGAAATTACAAAATTAGAGTGTGGAGAAAAAAAAGCATGGTGATGGAACCGTAGAATTTGCAGAACATGGGGTGGTAGAGTTATGGTTTCGGGTTGTAGGGCTTCACAAAATGTAGAAAAATTAGAATTTATTGAGAACACAATGAATAAAATAGATTATTTGAATAGTTTGAAATGTAAGTAAATCTGCTGAAAAATTAAATTTAAGTAGGGAATTTAATTTTTAACACGACCGAGACTCAAAATATATGGCCGAAATAGTCCGTTTATGGATTATATGGTACTTACCACTCACTTTATCAACTCCTCTCTAGTCCCTGGACCTTAACCCCATAGAACATGTATGGAATGAATTAAACAAAAAATAAAATATGGCATAATTGGTAAGAAACAATTGAAAGATATATTGCAAAAAGAATGGAGAACCATAGGACTCGATATTACACAAATTCACAGAATTCATATCTTTTGTAGTTATGTAATTGAACAAAATGACGGGAAAAAGTCAGTAAGTTCACAATATTTGGACACTGTAGTAGATCGCTTTATATACTTAATTAGGATATGTTTGTCGAATTTATTTTTTATCCATTTTTTTCAATACAGATTCATACAAAAATAAATGCTTTAATTTTTACTATTTTGTACATATTATGTTGCAATAAAAATTAAGCACAATTTTATCATCTCTAAAACATTCGAACATTTAGCAATGCATGACAGTTATTTATACATAATATAAGTTATAAAAGTTTTTTAATATTTTCTGGGGTATCCCTTTTGTCAAATGACTTCACTCAAACGTGTGAGCATATTAGAAATTATTTTAACTAAATAATTTCGCCATATTTGTCTCCATTCTTCCATTTAGCTGGCTTTTAATCCTTCTTTTGTTTTTATTGGCGTTCTTTTAATGTTGCGATCGAGTAGATTCCATAGATTCCTTATGAGATTTAGATCCGGCAATTGTAGGATGTAACACGTAACGCTCTGGGGCAATTATATAATAAATATTCTTGTACTGGGTGTCAAGAACAATCTTTTCAAAGGAACCATGAATCAAACATGATTTGTTCTCTAGAAAATTGACGTTAAAGTTCAAATAAGTTTTAAAGTTGTTTTATTTCCATGATACTATCGTTGCGTAGTTAGATTGAATCCGAATAGCTGTGCAATGTGCTGTGTAATTTTATTAAATTTATTATTATTAAACCTATTAATGGCCAAGCAAGAGCAAGAGATATGACCTGTCTCTTTTTTCGCCAGTGGATGCGAGAACGGCCTGCTACTCGATGTATTGAAATATGACATAAATTTCCAAAAAACTGGTTTCGAGAAAAACGTGTTCAAAGATTCAACTATCGGTATCTTGCAACGAAAGTTGCACTCTTTAAATCCTTTATGCGAAAAACATTAAATCGATTTTTTGAAACTGAAAAATTAGGACACTTCTTAAAACTGTGAATCTTATGGACCATTACATAATATCGGCCTTTTTGTTTTTGAAATGAGCTTCTAGTATATTTGGTTTTTGCAAAACTACCGGTGCAGCGTTGTTAGTTTGGCTATTCTGTGTACTTACATACGTGTCTACATCCACAGAGTATAGGGTGTTGCACCTAAAACAGGTCACCTGAATATCTCGGCTATTATGGGTGATAGAAGAAAATGTTCCAGACCAAAGTGCATTTTATCTTCTCTTATAATGTCATGTAAATAATTTTTTTAATAAGCGGACGCGTAGAAGTTATATGAAGATCAACCTTATTTTTTCTAATAGAATGATTTATTTTCTTACGTACTACCTAGGGCAGTGTTTTAAGACGCGTGCAATGACTTGTTACCTGTCAAGTTCATTTATATAAATGGGGGATACACAATATATTAGCTATTAACAAACGTCATTAATTAAACATACAACATAACTGAATTACGCATCATAAAAAAGTTGTTGTTATTGACCATTTGCAATTTGTTTCAATTTTTTCCATATCATGTAATAAACTCGTTGTTCTAACTTCTCAGAAAAAAAACAAGTCGTATGGTCAAATATTGAAGAAGTTATCGTCGTTCTAAAAGTGTTTGAACATTACCACGATTTACTGTACGTTATTAAGCGTGAAAATAAATAGTCATCTAAATGCGAATGTGTGCTATCTTTTTGTCTCGGAGTGTAGATGATACATAATTCTCTCGGATCATGAGATCCGCCGAGAAAGCCAATCTCGTCCGAAAATTACGTTGTTTTTACGCTTCGAGACCACTCTTTGTTGTGTCCCTGTTCCTTCGAAGCTTCTACTCATCTCGCGTTCTAGAGAATCGGTTCGAATTCTCTGCGGTTTTGCCTCCACCGCTTTAGCTCTTTATCACTATGTACTGTGTCAGAGGCCGTTAACCTCTTCCACTCCGTTTCTTCTTCTTCTTCTCCTTCTTCTCCTCTCTCCCTCCCTCTCTTCTCCTCGTTCCTCTAACCGACTCCTTTTTCGTTTCCGAGAGATCAGTACTATGGCGCTTATCTGGCGTTCGTCTTCTCATACATCTCGCGATTCGTTGCCGTTGTATGGTTACTTGGTCGCTTGGTTACTTGGTTACTCGGTTACTAAGGTGCTAAGGGAAAAAGGATCCGGAGAGTCGTGGACCCGGGGACGCCGGGTTCCTCGGCAGACATTCGCGAAACTTTGTAGCTGCGTCTCTCTTCCGCGTTCTTCTATCTGCTTTTATTGCTTCCCCTCTTTCGACGGGCAACGATCAAAGAAACGCTCGTTAACCCTTTGGGCCCCGTGTTTCGTTTCATGACCGGCGGTCATCGGAACAAGTCCAGCTTCGGCTTCGGCTCGGGTATTGGAAGAATTTTGACTTGTATTTTGCAGTTTAATTCGTAATGATGTTCAGCACGCTGAATTGTAGTTTCAAGAAATTTTGTAATAATATCACATTAAGCCCGTTACCATTTTACAAGTCAATGCAACGTTTTCGAAATATTAACAGTTGGGAATGAATAATTTGATTTCCGATGCACGTTGTTTGAACAGCAGTCAGCTGATCAGTAACACATATGTACGGGCATACACAGTTAAAAAGCAGAGGGCAATGTCCTCAACTGGGACTAGGATTATCGCAGCAGGGTGCCCAGGGAAAGGGCCCTAGCCGGGGACGTTGCCCTCCGTTTTTTGAATGTTACATATGCGTGTGTACATATAGCTTACTGATCAGCTGACCGAGCTTCTAATAGATGTGAATGTGGACGGTAGGACCATCGTAACGTGTTAATAAATAAACCTATTGCAGAAAAGAAGTTAAAAACTCACAAAGTACCGTAAATTGTTAAAAAAAAAAACCACCACAAAGAGTGGTTTGCAAAAGTGTTTTCTAATGAAAACCGTTTTAATGCAGATGAGTATAATGATCCAAATTATTACTTTCATGACTTAAATAAAGAGGAAATCACAATTAAAATCTATAACTAGGTGGTGATGGCATTATGATATGTAGACGGATCATTGTAAGGTTTAAAAATTGTAAGTTTTATTAGTATACAAAATAAATTATAAATATACAGGGCGTCCAGGTTTAAAGTGCCTTTCGTTAGTATTTTCTATGGATCTAAATAAGAAAAGAATGTTATATGAGCATAGGTTATTTAACGGTTTATTAAAAAATTATTTTTACCGCTAACTTTAACTCCTTGCACTATAATTTATTTTACGGTTTCAGTGATTAGAACTTTTTTGTAATTCGTAATTTCTTTAAAAAAAGGAGAAACTTTACTGTATATTCACAATGCCAAAATAGAATTTTATTTCGATTTAAAGGAAATGAATAATATACAGACATATTTATCAGACTCTGTTCAGAATCTTCATCACAAGTACGACTCGGTATTGTAGGGCAAAGGGTAAAAGAAAAAGGTTTATAAAACAATAATTAATACGCGTAATGATCTGGTAGAAAGAATTAATGATACATTCACCGAGATGAAATATAAGACAAATGAACTTCGTACGGTAACAAATTCCATTTGGAAACGCAGTCGATATTTTACTGCTAAAGACGGTGGCCATTCTAAAATGGAATTTAGACCAAATTAAGTGGAAACCCTTTAAAGACTAACACTTTTTTAAAATTGGGTCGAACGACTTGAGATTTTTTGAAAAGATTAGTTTGCTAGGTAATGTGTAAAAACTTTGTCTACAAATTGCTACTTTTCAAAGTTTCGAAGACAAAAGCGAAGGTCACGGTTTTTAACTTTTTTATATGTGTCTATAATGAAAATTTGAAATATGCCCAGTTTATATATATGGACAAGGTTTCATCGAAATGGGTTGACGCATAAAAAATCTATGAAAGATGCAAGAATCTTTGAATTTTGGGCTTCTATTTTTAATTATTCATAGATCATAGCAACTTTAATCGGTTTGGTTGAAAATTTGTACATGTACATAACTTAGATCTACAAAAGATATATTTTAAATTGTCGTTATAGTCACAGATAAAAAAGTAGAAAATCGTGACCTTCACTTTTGCCTTCGAAATTCCGGGCAATAGAAATTTCAAAAAACAAGTTTTTTTACACATTACCTAACAAACTAATCTTTTTAAAAAATCTTAATTCGTTCGATTCAATTTTTAAAAATTGTTATTTTTTACAGGATTTCTACATAATTTTGTCCTCTGATTGTGTGGGATATATCCGCGAAGTCTAGAACTTCGCTATCCTATTATATGTTCGACAGTGAATCAAAGAATACTATCTTCTAGCCGATAATTGTCCTTAGCCAGACCCATGTTTTGAGTAGACACTGTATTGTTTTGAACTTTACATTTTGTCATTATAAGTTTTAAGAACAATTAAAAAATAGTGATTACTAGAGCTAGTACCTTTACCAGAGTATGTGAGATACCCGGCTACCCGAATACCCATGAGACACACGGGTAGGGCAAAACTACTCGGGTATCTCATGAGATAGCCGAGCATCCGAGTCCCCAGGAACCCGAGTTTCTCATGAGGTCTTACGTTTAAAAGCTATTATTTCCTGAGCCACCGCCCTGTATGCTTTATTCAAGTATTCGGTAAATTCATATGTTTGCGTGAAATAATAATTATGGAATGATTAATTATTTAAAACTGAAATATGTTTATTTTTGTAGAGAAATACTAAACACGAATTGCTTTGTAAACATTAAGAAAATCTACTATCAACTATTTCATATAATATTAATAAACACTATCTCATATACTTTGGTATCTCATGAGTAGACTGGGGATTCTATGCAATTATGGCATAAATGAGTTGGTGCAATTTAAAGCAATAAACAAATTAAAAGAATCTAAGAATGATGATATATTATTTTAAATTTATTAAGATTGTTAATGAAAATAAGTAATCTTAATATGTCTTCTGCTTCTTGCAATTGATCTAAACAATTTTTATTTTGCGTAAAGATGCATAGTCTATTCATGAGATACCCGGGTACTCGGGTAAGTTTTGGTTACCCAAATATCCGGGTACCCGGGTATCTCATAAGAAACAGCACTAGTAATTACTATTCAATTCCTAGAATAAAATCAATCATAGATACATACATATTAGGTAAACCGGAAAATACGTTCTGCATTCCGCGTAGCGTGTTTGTCTTTACTATTCCTTTTTCCAACAGGTAAATAAAATCTGGTTTGAGTTGGTGATCATGCAATCTTCTAGGAAGGTTTCACGTTTCTTCTTTATAACAGGTAGATATAATTTGTTGTTTCTTGTAGAAAATTCAAGTTAAACAATACCTACGAGCATGTACATATATAATATACTTCTGTTACCCGATTTTTAGAGAAAATGATGAAACAGAAAGGAATGAGTTGGAAAGTGTAAAGGGTTAACATAATTCCATTAAATGCAATCCGTGTAAAACACAACAAGGCATGTTTGAACGAATTCTATTAGTATGTAAAATTGAAAACGGAAATCTGAAGAAGACTTAAAGGGATCTCAATAATGATTTATACTGCAGTCAAATTTAAAAAGCAAGACAAAAAACTAGAGAACATAGAACTTAAGTTTTGACTGGGCACACAAAGTTTAATAGTCTCCAGTTAGATGTAAAGATTCAAAAAATTGTTATTTTAAATTTTTAGTTTCGCAGAAAAAAGTTTATGTGTTCAGTCTAGCGGCTGTTAGCCGAATAAAGACGAAATGTACTTCTGAAAAATGTGATGTAAGTATTTTTTCTAGAACAGTCCCTTTCAGTTATTGCCAGTGTAGGCTGAGATCTTGGTTTCCCGGGCACAAGCGACTTGGTGTGCAACGAACCACGCCTTCTTTCGATGGTTCAGCCTATGACAATATTTTTCCCGCTGACGTCACGTGACCCTTAGCTATGCCCATGGGCATTTGCGGGCTTCCTTGCCTGCCAAAAGGCTTACTGAACGGGACTGATCTAAAACAGTGCTGATGCGCGGTTGGGGCCCCATGAAACGTATGTTCTCCCACCAACATTTCATACAGCGTACACCTTCGCCTGAAAGGGGACAATGGATGCTATAGTGGGGACGGTTTTGTCTCAATTGAGGCAAACGTGCCCGGCACTGGACTAGAATATATCACATGTTACGCCAAAGTTGTGCACGAAATTTACACAGTCTCACTATTTTTATTTATTTGTTCATTATAATCATAGCCTTCCCTGTCTTAATGTTTCGAATTAATTAGTCAATTATTGTTATTATTTCAATGAAATGATAATTTCACGTGTCTAGTGACGAGAGACTACGTAACAATTTGAAGCAACATGGATTAATTGAATCTGGGCAAGCTTAGCATTCGCTCACCGTGATTTATGCGGTAGTTATGTAAGCTTCGAAGTCTGATTCGCATAACTAAGTGACGATATTCTACTTAAAAGAGCGATCTAAAATCTGAAAGTTACGCCGACGTGTTTCTACAGTTGCCATACTTTTTAATTGTTAACATTGTTAGTTAATTTGATAATAAATAGTCTTCCGTCTTACTCTTCAAGAGAATATAACGAAAATTAAAGTAACTAATAGAATAGAATAATTCGTTGGATCGCCTCATGAGAAAGTATTCAGCATATAAGAACATATTGGATGCATAATACTTCGCACGTAATATAATACTTGATTTATCTTTCGCATTGAATTCAATTCAATTTTTTTTCGCATTAAAACAGTTCAATATAATTTCAGTCACGTCGACCCTATTACAGAAAGATAAAATTGTATACTATTACAATATTTCATAACATTTATAAAAACTGTTTTGATAATTAATTTCGAATTGTATTACTTCTCTTCTTTGAATCTTGCAATATTCGTGTTAACGAGCATCTCCTCAGATGAGTACTTCTGTAACATATTAATAATTATTTAAAAAATCAGTATCTGCAATAGCCATGCGTGGATAACATAAAAACTAGGGAAAGGGACCTCCAATTACTGTGGGGGGTACCAATTACTGTGTCCATATTAATTATACTTATTTTTAAAGAATAACGAATATTAAAACAGAGATATTAAATTTTTTTCATTGAAATCAGTTAATATATATGTTATACATCTCTTTCTTAATATTCATAATGCTTTAAAGATAAGTATAATTAATATAGGTGCAGTAATTAGTACCCCCGCAGTAATTGGGTCCCTTATCCTACACCATTCGATGAAAAAACGACCCATAATTATTAAAATTAAGTGACAATTACTTATAAAAACCGCTTACAACGAAAAAGTCGGTCATTTAAATTATCCTCTTCCCAAGTGTTTGTCTTCCATTGCAAGTCCACTGTCTGCTATCCATTTGCTGGTGTTGATGTCAACGAAGGAAACCGGACAGTGCCACCGTCTCCTGTAGTTCAACCATCTTCGCTTTCACTGGGCCCCAGGCTGTTATTACGAGTGAACATTTCACCCTTTTGTCTTGCTTCCTGCCGTTGCTTATAATAGCTCCTACACTGCGACGCATAACCATAGCGCCATCCACATTTTTCGGATTTTTCAACTTTATAAGATAATTCATGGAAACCAACCACGTGATCTGAGAAAGCATGATGAATAACGAACTTCGCGAATACAAAATATTGAAGTTATCTGTGTATATGCATGTGGAGACGAAAGCGAGAGACATTTTGGAGTCGTTGCAAAATTGTAGCACCACCTACGGTTTTAACACAGTCCAGGGATTTTCGTGCCGTATTTTTGCTGAACAAGAATCTTTATTAGTTAATTTATAGTTACCTCGGTGAAAAAGAACAAGGAACAATTTTAACATTTACGGAACAGGAGGTGGGAATTCGTGAAGTCGGACGGAAAGGGTGTTCTCTTATGAGAATGTTGTATCCAATTTTTTACGCGGTCTTACTAACAATATGGGAAAACATGAAAGGAGAACCCATAAAGAAAACATCTCCTCGTGCAGAAAGACAAGTCGTAAAAATTGCAAGTAACACTTTAAGAAGTTGTCAAAAGATTGTAAACGAATGCGAATTTGATGTTTCTCGTTGGATTGTTCAAAGTGTTTTTGAAGGCAACCCCAACATTGAAAAAGAAAAATTAATGTCTTCACCTACACTTCTAAAATGCCATAAAACAGCCACACTAGAGTACGGTCGTAAGAATTTGAATTGAAATTGCGGTCATGTACGTTCATTTTAGATCAGTGTCGGGCACGTTTGCCTCAATTGAGGCAAAACCGCCCCTCCCCCTCCCCCACAATAGCGCCCACTGTCCTCTTTCAGTAAGCACCGTTATCGTGGGACAACGAAGACGCGAGACACCAGCGAAAGCGACGAAGGTGTGCGCTGTATGAAAGAGAGATTGCTGGGGGGTAGCAAGCGTTTAAGGGGCACTAACCGTGTCCAGCACTGTTTTAGACATTGATCAAATTGAGAGCTGATATTCTATTCCAAGCTGGGCCACTCGCGGCCCGCGGGCCAAAGGCAATTTTTCCCCCTACTTTTCCATCACTACTAGAGATTCCCACCATGCCTACTGGTGGCGGGTAGAAGTGGGAACAACGAAGTTAATAGTGGGGCGGCGGGAAAGACGTTGCCCAGGGAAGGGATAGTGATGTAGCTCTTTCTCTCGTCTGGACGCGGTTATGTATAAGAGTTGTTCCCCCACTTTAATTTCGACGCGTTTCGTCTCTCTCGTGCATATTCCAGTACTGGCAGAGAAAGAATAACTTTTTTCCCTCAATTCGTGCTCCCTCCCATCATCTATCGACACTGGTATCAGATAGTCGGGGATCCGCATGACTAGGAGTAGGATCGTAAAGCAGCGACGGGGAAGAAGTTGAGCAGTTCTGTTCTATTCAATGTTCTTCATTTAATGTTGTTTCCTAGATTATGTTTCTCGACCAGAAGAAATTCAATCACGATGGTCCAGATTAATTTAATTTATACTGAAGGGACCTTCGAAAGGGACGAAAGTATTTTTGCAAACGTAATTTCTGTGATGGAAAACTTATGGTGTGGGGTGCATTATGCGCTAGCGGCAAGAGTGAATCATCTTTTCCACTTGAAAAAACGAATAGTTCGGGGTACAGTGAAATACTCGAAAATCATTTATTATCTTTTATTCGTACAAGAAATCTTTCATGGACGAGTTAATAGGAAAATGCTCCAATACATAAAACCCAAGAAACCGCAGCATGTTCCCTGGATCAGAATCCTAGGGAAAATTTATGGGGTTAATACAAATAACAGTGTTTATGTAAATAACAGTTGAAAGAAGCTGTTACTGAATCCTGGAATGCCATTACGGAAGAAATTTTAAATTAATGCGTAAGACAGGAAGTTCCACGTATTATTAAAATTTTCCATTTTAATTACTTGTATCACAATGCAATCTTTTGTTAATATTGCTATTACATTGTAACTACGCTGATGTTTAATAAATAATATTTTCACTCTCTTTTCATTATATAGGGTGATAACCAACTTGATCACCTCGAATAACTTCTAAATTATGCGTTGTACAAAAAAAATTATTTCTACAGATGTTACATGGTATCAGAGGGGACATGATGTAATGGAGGCGTTTAGGAGATTTAAAGGCAACTTAGTTAGATGTTTTAAATGGAATCGTATACTTTCTTACGCACCGTGCCAGACCTAACCAAAACTCGTCGGTGAGGTACAAAATGATACCAAAATGATAACAAATTTTTTTCTCGAATCTCCAAAAATCTTTTCGGGAAACATATTTTTAATGCAAAATAAGGCTATGTGCAAAATTTGGGTTCAATCCGATTTGACCGATTTTCGAAACTTCCGCCTTTGAGTGTACATCCATTTTCTTAAAATGTTTAACATTGTTTAATAATTAGCAAACAATATTTTAAATTCTTGAATTAAAAATAAATTTTTTAGAATACGTTGTTACATGTAACTTTCCTAACTCAGGAAACTACAATTTCGTTCATTTCTTTTCACTGCATGTAAAAGTCTCAGCAAGTAGAAATGTAAAGTTATTATAGTTCGAATAATTTAGCACGTGTTTGAACGTGTTATTTTACCTTTGTAATTCGAATTCAAAGACGCTCAACCTCTTAAAGCGTTATGTTACAGCATGTGGGTGGTCTTTCGAGTAATCAAACTTCGGTTAATGAGCGCCGACTAATTCTTTTCGAGGACCAGTCTTCTCAATGAATGGATTGATGTAGAGTTAAAAGATTGCAATTTCGGTTTTGTTTTTAAACAAGTATTGACAAAAAATTCTTTATTTCAACAATAGAAAATGTCAATAAGGTCAGAAAATAGACTATGTTTGAGCTGTGTATTTGTCAAATCGATTAAATTTACGAAACAAAAACTAGAGAAAATTGATAAAATGATATAATCATTAATTTTTTAATATTTATATTTTTTGTTATTTGGCTATATTAAGTCCAAATATTAAAGAGATTTATGTTAAATCTAAATAAGTATTATGTAATCGAGTGTTTCACCACTAAAACTTTAAAGCAATATAAATTATATAGCTCTACCGTGACAATATTAGACACTCGTTATTAAAATAAATATTTCACGAAACAAGAACCTCTTCAGGGACCAAAGAAAGTTTCCGCTAGTCTCATCACCTTCTTTTTTCCCGAAAGTTACAGTACACAGTCGACGTATCATTCGTATTCGTAACAGGAAGATAAAATGCTTAAAATGTAATATGTAGACTTCGGATTTTATGCATTTGTGACAAAATGACTAGGTGAAATTTAAAACAATGAACAGTGATTAAAGATCTTTAAGAATATCAATATATTATTTTCACTGCATTAAAACTATTCCTGAAAGATATTTTACATGCAGAGTGGTCTACGCAACATGCACACCTATATAACTTCCAAAGGATGTGTTGCACGAAAACGTTTTGTATACGGAAGTTGCATGGTCTGAAGGGGTACATAATTTAGTGTATTTATTTTTTTTTACAGGTGGAAGTGTCGGAGATTTGAAGGTCGACTTTGTTTTCTTTTTAATGAAATACTATATTTTTTATACCAAAATATGGAAGAATGTCGAATTCTGAGTAAAAAAGTATTGATGTTCATTAGCCCTAAACCTAATAATTAACGAGTAATTTCACTTTATGTCCTGAAAATTTTCTTCGCGTAGTATCAGGTTAGAAATTCAACCATATCATAGATTTCCGCAGGACAGTGAGCTGTCGTGTTTATAAACATTGTCACGTAAACATCCCACTGTCCTGCGGGATAAGGTTGAACTTCTATCTTGATATTACGCGAAGAAAATTTTCAGGAAATAAAGTGAAATTTCTCGTTCTAATAAAGGTTAATACTTTTTTACTCAAAACTCGACACTCTTCCATATTTTGGTATAAAAAATGTAGTATTTCACTTTAAAAAACAAAGACGACCTGCAAATCTCCGAAACACTTCCCCCTGTAAAAAAAAAAAACATTAAATTGTGTACCCCTTTAGACCATGCAACTTCTGTATACAAAACTTTTTCGTGCAACACATCCTTTGGATGTTATATAGGTGTGCAAAACTTTTTATTTTGCATAAAAACCCGGTGTCTAGCAGTAGGTATAGTTATTGAATCTCTTGGACCTATAAACTTCAAAGGGAAATAGTACTATAATTAGACGAAAGGTATCGTATATTTATGTTATATAGGAATATGAATTGGATTGCGTGTTTAACACATTGCAAGCACATATTACTAAAAGAGTGGAAAGTACGCTTTAGGATAAATCAATGCAAATAGAGGAAAACAGAAAAATTCAAGTTCTGCTCATCGAATGAAAGAAGTACCTACTTATTCATACACTTACCATAGGTACGTTCAGGTTTCAAGCACTTGTCGCAACCTCTCGACCGGTTCATAAACTTATCCCGATACGTAACTCTCTTCCTCGTATCTTGGTTTTCCAAGACACTTCGCAACATCATTACATCGAATATTAAATCTCGTACAACTAACTCCATCCATTTGTGCCGCGCGAAAGGAATATCATTTTCTACATGATTAGACTACGGATCTTTATGCAAAATAAAAGCTTCCACGTCAATTGTAGAGAACAAAAATTAAATGCAATGAAGATATATTTCTTTTATTGATAATTTTAATAAGTCTAAAATAATGCAGTGACATTCTTAAATTCGTTTTATGTTTTCATACTTTTGTATCTCACCTATTCAGTTTTGTAATAAATGCATAAGGCTGAAGTTCCGAAAATCGGTCAAATCGGACTGGGCTCAAATTTTGCATATAGCCTCATTTTACATTAAAACCACGTTTCCCAAAAGGATTTTTGGCAACTCGAAAAAAATTTTTTATCATATTACTCTCATTTTTTACCTTACCGACATAACATTTTCTACCTTTTTTATTAAAAAATTTCTTTTATAATTGAATCTACCATAAACTCGAAGAACCTTTTCCTTTATAACGACACCTCGAAACCTGATGTACGTTTTTCTTTTAATTATATTATGGGATAAAAATTAGGAAGAAGTTTGACCGCGTAAAGTATTCATGGTGTACCTTATATTATTGTAATTTGACGCATCAATCTTCAAATCTGTGGTCATTGTTCTCATTATTGTTTGCACTATTTTTTTAACGAAATTATTTAAAGGTTCAAAATTTTTCGAGACTGGGAAGAGTGTTCAAATACTTTTTAGATCCACAGTATATGATTGGCGACCCCATGATAAATTTCGCTCATATTTACACTACCGTTCATAAGTAATCGGACACCTTTTCAAGCGGAATAACTTTTTTAAAATTGGTAAAAATGACTTGAATCTTTTTTCGATGTTAAATCAACTAGTTTGCTAGAGAATGACTAAATAAACATTTTTCTAGATTGCAATTGGTTGGAATAATGAAAAAATGAAAAAATGATGACTTTTCAACTTTTTTTATCTTTTATTATAACGATAATTTAAAAAATGCGTTTTGTTGATTTCGGTAACTTACATGCATACGGAAAATTTCATCGAAATCGGTCAACCTTGCAATGTGCTATAAACGTTTCAAGATAAGTTTAAGGGTGAAAGTCGCAGATTTTGGACCTTACCAGGGAATTTCGCCCTTATGTGATCATCTTGAATCGTTTGTAGCTCATTACAACGTTGACCGATTTCGATGAAATTTTCCGTATGCATGTCAGTTACCGAAATCAGCAAAACGCATTTTTTAAATTATCGTTATCTTAGGCTCAGATAAAAAAGTTGAAAAATCATTATTTTTTCATCATTCCAACCAATTGCAATTTAAAAAAATGTTTATTTAGTCATTTTCATTTTAGTTGGTCTAACATCGAAAAAAGATTCAAGTCATTTGGACCAATTTTAAAAAAGTTATTCCGCTTGAAAAGGTGTCCCATTACTTATGAACGGTAGTGTATATTTAACAATGTCCCATTTTGCTGTCAACAAAATTTAAATGTAAATAATTATTTGATACATTTATTTCTTTTATACTTTAAGTTCTGTAATATTCAGGTGTAGTTCTATATTTTATTATGTTATATGCATTACATTTACGTCGTGGGTTTTCACGTCATGGACGATAGCCGTTCGTTTCTCTTTCTTTCAGATATTAGAATCAAGCTTGATAGCGGATACAGCAAGTTAGATGTTTTGCTGTTTTAATAGCAATATTTTGACACGAAAACTATCCATAATGTGACATTGGTTTACTTTCGAAAGAACACTCCTAAAATATGCTCATAGTCATAAAAGATGTCTACGAGCACACTCCAGCTTCTTTCGAAAAACGAACCATGATAAACAATATTAGTGGAGCAAATCAAACATCGACTAATGTAGTATGAAATTAATTTAAGTAATCAAAAATAATCCAATAGTCAACTGAAATTAGGGATTATGTTCAAACTTAGATTTGATGTATTTATGACAAAAATAAACAGGTGCGATATAAAACAGTATGAACATTAAAAGAATTTAAACATACTGTTATATTATTTCCACCTATTAAAAATACTAAGAAAGAAAATTTTCTGTTTCACTCTGATGTTGTAATTCCGGAAGAAAATTTTCATTTTCCATAAAGATCCGCTATCTAGTGATAAGCGAATGTAATTGTAGTATTAAAACGAATACGATATCGGGAGATTAGTATTCGTTTTGTTCTGTTACAAGGTCAACAGATGTAGTTTCAAGAAAATATTTAATATAAAACTTTCTTATTATCTGACCAAAGATCTTAATTCTAATGATCATTGTCGTTGACAGATTTTTTTCTCTGGGAAGCATTGGAAAATGTTGTTTATCAAGAAGTACCCGCTGCATCAGAAACTATGAAACAGCGGATAATTGCAGCATGTGCTACAATCAGTTCAGAGACGATAAGACAGGCATGACATGCAGCGATACGAAAATTGCAGTTTTGCATTTACGCGATCTGTCATCACTTCGAACAGTCTGGTAAACAACTTCGACATCACATTCTGTAATGTAAGAAAGTTTCTTTTACTGCCACATTTGACCTTGCACGGCCTTCAATGATAGCTTAATGAAGTCGTCTTAACACCAGCTATTAAAACACGCCAAAAAATGTAGCATTGAAATCCCCTCTATGCCTGTACCCACACGAAAAGGGTTTGTATTACAATATGTTCTCCTCTGTACTATGTAAGTTCTGTTCATAGCATTTTTCCATATTATTACAAATAACGGAGATATTGGACATAGCTATGGCCCCACCCTGTATACAAAATAAAACAGTGACCATTTCATTCTTTATTCGAACCTTTAACAGTTAGTTCGAGTAAACGTTGTCCTAAAAAAAAAATTGAAATGCGAGAAAATTAAAATATCACGCGGCTCAAAGTTAACATGCTCTGTAGTGTTTAGAAAAACATTACTCGCAAAATAGAAATGCCAAAGTGAAATAATTATTTCTTATTATAGAACAAAATAAGCATTATTTGTGTTAATACCCATAATACAGACATTTAAAGAATCATTGCATTTGAAATGAAAAAGACTCACGAATAGATTTAGTCTAATTAGTTTACTTATTTGAGCAATTGCCGCATTAAAACAAAAACTGTGCGAAAGGAACCATAGCAACTTTATGAAATGTACACGCGATAGTTCGTTTTTTCGTTCCATAATTTTTTTTTTATGCGTTTTAAAAGAAAAAACTGACGAGGAATGTGAATGTATTACGTTGCTAATCGCATCGGTACCCTACTGCTTCTCTTGGCTTTTGTGTAAGTTCACGTAACCTTAAGGATAAGCGAACGCGACATGATCTTCATCCTCGATCTTGAGACGAGCTGACGCAGAAATGTTGGCTTTCTTCAATCTAAAGTGTAATTAATGCGTGGTATAACCCAGTCAGAAATAAGTGAAATTGTATTTTGATACTTATCTGAAATGGTTTTTAAAGAAAAAAATATATATAATATAAATGTAAATACAAATAAATAGAAGTATAAATATAAATATAAATATGACGATAAAAATAGGTTCCGTTTTATTGGTGATACTTTTTCAGTTATTCCTAACAATAAGAAAAATAATTATGAACTTAACTCTCCGCCCGCAACCTGGGTCGTTTATGGAGCGAAATTTCATTCCTGAATTTCTTCGGTTTCGATATTTATTCTTTCCCTTTAATAATTTTAACATTTGACGTTTTAACGATTGTACAAGGTTGAGTTTTCTCCGAAATGGATAAATATACCAAACAATCGATTGTTCGGAGGTGGACATCTTCTGATGTATACGTTGACGTTTCAGGTGGGGGGGGGGGGCTAGATAATCTTAAGGTCAATTAATTTTTTAAAATGGAACTCTACATGTTTTGCCCTATAATCTGATAGTGTTTTTTGTAACGAGTTCATTAGCCACAGCATGGGGTCATTGAAGGTCATGCTAGATCACATGGATCAAGAAACTTCAACTACTATGCGTAAGGAAAATAACTTGAATTTGTTAATGTCCGATTACACTTGGAGAGGCGATTCGACAAAACCCTTTCAGTTATAAGTTGTTTGCTGCGACAGAAACGAGTCTGTACAAATTACTCTATATTTGTGTTGCAATATGAATACTTAAGTTATCCAGAGTTTATGACACAATACACAAGTTCGCAATTGGCAGACATTTCGATTACATTTGGGGAATGTGGAAAAAATGTTGCAGAAATTGCAAGGACATTAAATGAAAATTATCCAAGCATGCTATACCACGGCGGTCGCTCAGTGCTGTGAATTATTATGGCAAAAATTTTGAGCATTTAATTTAATAACGCATTGATAAACACGGTATTTTTCTTAAGCATAATAGTTAAAGTTTTTTGATCCGTGCGAACTATTATGACCTTGGATGACTTTGAACCGTGATTAACAAACTTGTAACACAAGACACTATCAGAGTATAGGGCAAAAAATGTAGGGTTCCATATAAAAAAATAAAATTGACCTTCAGACCGCCTCAGTCCCTTCACCTAGTGCCTACAACGCTAACGTATACAGTGGCGGCGGAAAGTATGTTGCCACCTTTTCAAACGGAATAACTTTTTAAAAATAGGTCCAAATGACTCGAATCTTTTTTAGATGTTAGACCAACTAGTTTGCTAGAGAATTACTAAACAAATATTTTTTTTAGATTGCAATTGGTTGGAATGATAAAAAAAATTAACAAATTATGATTTTTCAACTTTTTTAATCTTTTCTTATAACGATAATTTAAAAAATGCATTTTGTTGATTTCGGTAACTTACATGCATACTGAAAACATCGAAATCGGTCAACGTTGCAATGAGCTACAAACGTTTCAAGATGAGAGTTTAAGGGTGAAAGTCGCAGATTTTCGACTTTGCCAGGGAATTTCGCCCTTACATACAGTGGGTGTAGAAAGTATTCGTACACCAATAAATTTGACACAAAAGTTCGTAAAACTGTTGTTTACTAATTATTTTTTATAAACAATGAGTATTACCATATTCTAGGATATCTATGGAATAGATGCAATGCAGAAAAAAATTATTTACTTGTATAAGTTACAAAATTAACAGGAAAAAAACAATAACTATTCGTACAATTCTTAAGTTTCCAGAAATTGACGAAAAAACGCAATTTAAATTAATTTAACATTAGAAAATTATAGAAAAGGATTAATTAATACTTTATAAGATATGCGTTTGAGTTTATAATTGCTGCAATCCTTTTCGGCATCGAATTAACTAAATTCGATGGTACGTGTGGCGGAATTTTATTCCACTCCTCTATGAGAGCATTTTTTAGGTCTTCTTTTGAGGAAATTTCATGTTTTCGGATCTGACGGTCCAGGTAATCCCACAAGTGTTCTATGGGGTTAATGTCGGGAGATTGCGGAGGAGTTTTTAGATACGCCGGGGTGTTATTTAGTATCCACATTCTGGTATTGTACGCATTGTATTGTACTGAAATTATCTTTATTGCCCATTTTTTCTGCACTGAAAAGAAGATTGCACTTTAAAATATCAATGTAAACCCTGTGGTTCATTATTCCGTCGATAAATTGCAACGTGCCAACACATCAGTTGCACTCATGCAGCCCCAAACAGTTATGGAACCTCCACCGTGTTTCACTGTAGACCGTAAGTTTTCTGGATTCAATTCTGTATTTTTTTTTCTTCAAACAGTACAGTGTCCATCTGATCCAAAAATGTAGAATTTGCTTTCATCTGTGAAAATCACTCTATTCCAGTACTCCATTGGCGTAGTGACATTATTATTTGCGAATAGTAATCTTTTCTTTCTATTCGTTTCACTTACGAAATATTTTCTACGGGCTACCCGACCATGATATCCTTGATTTCGTAAAAAACTGCGCACAGTACTAACAGATATATCCGTATTTAAATTATATTTAAGGTGTTCAACTATTTTTATTGCACTTATTTTTGAATTTTGCTTTACCATTCGAATAATAACTCGGCCATTACGATCATTAAATTTCCTTGGACGTCCACTTCTTGCGTTATTGTTCAGTGTTTTTCGAACTCCGTACCTATCAATTATGCTTTGTATCGTAGATCGAGGTCTACTTACAATGCGTGAAATCTCTGCCAAACTTTTACATTGATTATGCAAATTAACAATAATTTCTCTTTCTGCTATTGTAGTTTCCGCTCGCTTTCGTCCCTGTTCTAAACTGTAACTGACAATAATACGAAATTTTCAATGCTACTGATATCACCAATGTTGACAAACATACTGACGATCCACGAAGGACCACGATCGACGGTCAACGATCCTCGATATGATATGTTTACATTATAAATTCTCCTGTAAGCAATTCAAATTGCGAACTGTACGAATAGTTATTGCTTGTGTATTTCTGTCGATTTTGTGTTTTTTCTTGTTAATTTTGTAAGTTATGCAAGTAAATCATTTTTTTCTGCACTGCATCTATTCTATAAATGTCCTAGAATATGTTAATACTCATTGTTTATAAAAAAAATTAGTAAACAACAGTTTTACGTACTTTTGTGTCAAATTTATTGCTGTGCGAATACTTTCTACACCCACTGTATGTTATCATCTTGAAACGTTTGTAGCTCATTGCAACATTGACCGATTTTTATGAAATTTTTAGTATGCATATAAGTTATCGAAATCTACAACACGCATTTTTTAAATTATCATTACAGGCTTAAATAAAAAAGTTGGAAAAACATAATTTAAACATTTTTTTATTATTCCAACCAATTGCAATGAAAAAATTTTCGTTTACTCATTCTCTAGCTAGTTAATCGGTCTCACATCACAAAAAATTCGTCATTTAAACCAATTTTAAAAAAGTTACTTTGCTTGAAAAGGTGTCAACATACTTTCCGCCGCGAATACTCTTGTTTTTTAGACTTTTTGAAAGCACTAGAATAATAAAAATATGAGTCCTGGAAGTAAACGACCCAGTATGAAGACACCGTCGATAAAAATCAATTTGCAGACGGAGGTCTAATTAATTATTTATTTACTTTATTCTTAAAGTAATTACTTGACTATTCTATTTATTCTATAAATTCTTTTAAATTCTTTTAAATTTAAATTCTAAAGTTGTAAAGAATTGAAAATGTAAATTATTTACAACTGTGATTACCGTAAATTACCCCAATCCATCCACAATCTTACAAATCATTTAATAACGAATCATATCATTTTTATTGTGAAGCTGCGTTGTTGTTGTCGCGAAATGTTACTTTGAAAAATATAAATATATAAGAACACAGTGTAGCCATATAGCATCATTTGACATTGTCTGCATATTTTTCTTACGTGTTCAAAACATACTAAGTAAACGGTATCAGTACTTCTACTATCTTTATACTTGTACATATAATAAGAAAGTAGGCGGAAATAATTTTCAATTTCCAATGAAAATTCAGTTATTAGAAACTGTATGCTAACTAAATAGGCAACAGTATTTGGAGTAGAAACCATTATAAGGTTAACCACAGGTAAAAGGTACCTACTACATAGAAAACACATAAATGATTAATACAAACGGTTTACGGTTCTGAAAGACTACGCAATGTAAGTACTACGTATGTACCTATATGGATTTCACTTAACTTTCTATTACCAGTATTGCAAAAAATAAAAGGACAAACAAAAATGAAAGTTTGCAACTTCATCTGTTTCGTCATATTAACAAAACATAAAATGCTACATCGCTTTAAAAATTATTTGCGATTTTTCTAAATTAAATAATTTCGTTATAAAAATAGCTAACTACTTCTTAAATTATGCATAACGTAAAAAATTATGAGTAAATTAAAAGGTACAAAGCGTTTTAAAGCAATATTGCCTTGAGAAAACAAGCAATTGGTTAAACTTTACCTTGGAAGTCGAGAAATTTTAAACTTTTTTTGTATAGTGTTGTAGATTTTGGCGAGAAAATGCCAAAAATGCAAGTTTGTTGTTAGAAACACTTAAAATCGGTCAAAATTACATACGTGCAAAGTTCTTCTGACCTTTTTGGCAAAGACATCATACCGTCACTATAAAATTTCTGCAGTTTTTCATTAAAATACTTTTCAATGGTGAATAATATAAACATATCCACGGTACGAACTTATGGGACGACCTAATATCTTAATCCTAATATCCTAATATCTTAATAACATATTTCAGGGTCATTAAAATCGCTGCGTTAGGTCGTATTGTAGGTTAGAAAATGGATTCTTCGCAGTAGCAACAGTTTATTGCAAATATTTCGGAAACTAAGTTCGCATGGCGGTAACATGTATAGGAAACAATTATTCAAAATTATGCCGCCAACAACATATTTCAAGGTCATTGAAATCAGTAAGGAATTCTATATTGTAAACAATTACCCTAGAAAATAATACCAATTGACATCAGTTGTAGGCAACTAATGTTATCCGAACATATTTTGCTCGCCAATGAGAAACGAAAATTTGTTAAAACAGCGCGCCGTTTGTCCTGCGCATGAATGCAAAGCGTTCGATATCGTACTTGCTCCCAAACTGGTTTCTGTATTCCATTAATTGAATATCATTTTTCTTTAAAGTAGTTAGGATCTTCTACGCATGATATCTTCCGCTTTTAATGTTACGATATCTTGATATATTTGATCGGTTTGTTTAAGCACTGGTTGCTTTTCAATTTTATAGTTTTTGTAATTACCAAATACGTGAAGACATTATGTTTCTATTTAGTACCGTGAAAGTAGCTTTTAGTATGATATTTTTCTTGACGGTTAGTTCACGCGAATGTAATCGTTCCTCGTCTTCATACAGGCTTCGAATCATATAATAAATTACGATAGTACGCGCTACTCGGAATTATTGCGTTCATACGCAAAGACCGTTTAATATGGTATTTCATTCTTAAAGTTGAATAAGGTATTTTTGAAAGAAAATTTAATACAACATTGTTCGGACAGCATTATTGCATCTTTAGGAGAACTACAATGACACTGTAGAGGTAACCATGATAGCAAGAGAAATTTTATTTATTTACTCAATGTTTCATCAAATTGTTAGGTAATAACTATTGCTTTAGATTACAATTGCGTATGTTTGCTTTCAGGTAACTCCGGCTATTTTTATTAAAATATTACTTGAATAGAAATTATTGAAATTTTTGTTACATAAATCTTAGAATGTACTATTTATGTCCCCTTATTATTAACAAACGTTCTTCATTAATTATTATCAGTTTTTTAACTGCGAATAATGGGCTTATTTTAATCCAGTCTTTACTTTATTGCTTACGTTATTAATGTTGCTGCTCTGATAGTACACGGTGGAAAGCTAGAACCTTCAACATCATAGCCAGATGTCTTGATGCTGATGTACATCATGTAAACGTTTGTAGCTCGTTCCAACATTCTCAACTTTAAAGACGCATAACTTTTGAACGAAAAAATTCCTCACATTAAAACATGGATTTTTGGCATTTCCTCGTCAAAATCTACAGGATTATATAAGAAAAAGTTAAAAATTTCTGGGTTGTCAAGGTAAAGTTTAACCAATGTGTATATTTACCAAAACAAATCACGCCTACGCGACAGCAGCCGACAAAATGTTAAAATGTGTTCCTAGCCTGTAATTAACCAAAACATACTGTTGAATAAGTTCCAAGTGTTTGAAGGCGATTAGAAAATGGTAAAATATAAAATATGTTTTTAACATCTATTATAATTTTACTATTCTAAGCACAGACGCAAATGACTTCCAAACACAAATGATGGTTTGTACTGTCTATAGAGACGTTGTTATGTATAGAAACATGATTTGCAAATGATTTTCTCAATGTACAGCTAATAATTATTTGCTTGAAGATACACGTCGCGTCGTTACGGTAGACCTTCCGCAGTTGATGATACCCTAATAAGGATATTAATTGAAAACAATTCACATAATATCACAAGTTGAAGATTTGTTGCAAACACAGTTATGTTTGAAAATGACATGAAATCATTAAAATTCTACAATTTTAACGCAAATGAGGCACGAGTTCCCTCGTCCGATTGCTTCCAAATTTTGCACACATCATTTCAAGTTCTTCAATTTAGTGAACCACCCTAGTGCACACGCATACCTGGCCTAGGTCAATATAAACGTCTTAAAGACGCGATTTAGTTCAACAAAAGGCATATTTAAAATTTTCCTTATAGGCACAGATAAGAAAGTTTAAAATCGTGACCATCGCTTATGTCTTCGAAACTTCGAACAATAACAATTTGAAGCAAACGTTTTTACACATTACCTAGCAAACTAATCATTTCAAAAAATCTCATGTCGTTCGGTTCAATTTTAGAAAAAATTATTAGTGTTAGCTTAAGTTGAATCTCGACTGTGTGGATGTCAAAATATCTCCTAACATAATAATTGTTGACAGAAATAGCTTAATAACTTTTTAAAAAGCGCTATTTTCCCATAAAAAAATGCTTTCTACTTAAAAAAATTAAATTGATTTTAAAATCTTCTACATCATAAGAGAAATAAAAAAAAAATTAAGCAACTATTTTTGAAAGATTGTCGTCATAGCATATCATTCTTTTTAAATATTTCACTGTATTAAGATTAGAACAGACACATTGTATTTTTTACAAATATCTCGAAAACTAAAGGAGATTGCTTATTATAACAGCACAGATCAAGGTCATTGAAATTGGTATTTTAAAGCAATAAAGAAATCGTGCGCTGAGTACGGTCGTAATTCTCGACCAAAGTGAGTACGATAAATAATTTTACGTGACGACATTCCAAACATTTGTTCTAAAAAATGTTGTTGAGAAGGATGAATCACAAGAAAATAATTTATGGAACGATAAGCAATTGTTATTGATAGCCATTTCAAGCATGCCATGTTCCAGTCACAACACTCGGTTTAAAATAACTCCACATTTTGCGTCTCTTCTTATTGCGAATTTGTTTATAATAAACAGTGGTATGGAAAAGGAGTGAAACGAGACAATTTTACCATCAATCCACATATTGGACAATTTGTATGTCATCTACAAAGATTACAATTGCAATACAGTTGGATGTCTGTAAGTATAATATTTGTAAGAAGTTGAAGCGTTCGTATTTGTGCTCAAAGTCCAAGGTACATGTACATAAATGCGCATTGCTTGCACGAAAAAATCTGGATCAAACTAATATTAATTTCATCTTGAAGCAAATTTAAAAAAATTATTTTAGTAAAAATCGGAGAAATTCTCTCTCTCCTCTCCTTGTCGCAAATTAGTATTGATGTGAAGTGTAATTCTTTTAGTGAGCAGCGCTGGCGATTGTCATATTCTATAATTTCACGTTAACCCACAATTTCAATTTTATATCAGATTTTACTTATTTTATGCTGTTATTGGGTATAACAATCACTTACTAAATCAATAATAAAATAATTACGGGAAATTTTAACCAATTGTTTTAAAATACTAAACTTCTCGGAAATTACAAGAGACTGCTGATTACGTTTACCCAAGATCATGTCCTTGACAACTCAATCAAGATCAAAGTCATCGATGATGTGTCCTCTAAACTAAATAATTAATTCGTCAAAGCACATGTAGACAGATATTAAACAAAATCTTATCCTCAAGCTTTAAAGAAAACATTCTAGAAAATAGTGTTCACGCTCCAACAATAATTATAATAATTTGTTAAATACTTATTACATTAATAATACTAATTCAACAATTATATAAATCGCTTCGAAAATGCACAGTGAAAGTATTCCACGACAAAGAGAGACACTTAATGGAATAAAATAGCACTATTCGACAAGATAAATATGATAATACGGTTTATTTGTTTGATATTGTATTCAAGGTAATCCGAAGATAATCGATACTTCATTAAGTTGTCAGCTGGATATAATTATACTAAGCGAAATCTAATCTTTCATGTTTATCATGTAAAAACTTCCGAAGGTGTACGTAGTTATTTCATTCGATTACGTATATCGTTAGGAACTATTATAAATAACGAATATGGTAGGACAATGAAAGAACAAGAAGTACCATGTAATTAAGAATATTACAGCAAGCATTGTGTGACACCTTTGGCAACAATAAAAACGCATGTGCCCATGGAAAAGAAAAATCTTGGCGGTACGAGACACGATCCATGTGCGCCATCGGGCGAACTGGTTGCGTGGTTTTTTGGTCGAGTCGAAAAATAGATAAAAATGTGCAAATAAACGCCGGTCGTGGCTCAGGGACAACCGGTTGCCATCTTGCTTTCTTATATAAGTCCCTCCTTGGTCTTAAAGACGTTCCATCGCTGTGCACTCGCTAACATTTGACTTGCCTTCGCCTCTGCCTCCCTCCAGTCTCTTCTCTCTCTCTCTCTCTCTCTCTCTCTCTCTCTCTCTCTCTCTCTCTCTCTCTCTCTCTCACGCCCGCTTCGTCCATCTCTTTTCCTCCTCGCCTCTTACCTCCCTGGCCCCCAGCCGCCGCGTTTCTCCGTCTCTGTTTCGCTTATCCGTTTTCTCTTTCTCATCCTCGGAGTGTGTAGTTAATAATTTTTGCCTGTTGTCTAGCTTCTTCCTTCCAAGTTTCACGCTTCCTTCTTTTCGCTTCCTTGTTAAACGTTTTTCCCTTTCAAGTATATACGCTTTGCTAAATCCATTTTTTCACTTACGATACTTTTCCTCTTCTCTCGATGGATTTGTAATATTTCCAATTTCCTCGTTGCTGTTATACTCGCACGTATGTGCATTGTACGGCTAAAAATACTTCAACAAGCAAATTGTTTTCCGCTTTATGTCTCTTCGTATCTGTTTGTGAAAATCGAAACGTAGTACAATTCTTTTCATTCTGTCCATATCTAATCAATTGCTTGTTTGTGGCTTCCAAATGGTCTTGTAGACTAATTTTATTATGTATGTTATGTAATATGATTTAATCGCTTTTCGCATATCTCCCAGACTTGGCGAAGAGGAATTTACGCCCAGATGTTTGTTCATAGTATACGAGTGAGGGCATTCCTCTTTCTCTCTACCCTTTGTTACTTAAATTTTAAACACGTATACTTCATTAATACAGCAGACGTGATTTCTTTTATCTACAACGCTTTTTCCTTATAACCACGTAAACAATTTTTCCATTTTATTTCACTACGTGCAGGTTATGGCCAGCAGCTCTATTTTGTTTGAGTTTGTATCTCTCTTTTCATTTTCAGTACGTAAGTAGGTCCTCATGTATTCGTAGGTTTCTACCTTTACTTTTAATGAAATGCGTACGAAAAATGTTCTCTTTCTTCTTTTCGTTGCTTTCCGCATATGTTAGTTCTTTTCTCGTAAAACGCGTTTCACATAACGTTTCTCTTTCAAAGTTTGTGTCTTCTTCTTCCCTCGTTCCATTCACTCTTTCCTTCTCCTTCACTGCAAAATGCACAACAAGTAATTTCTCTTTCTTTCGGAACGTCTCTATTTTTTGTTTTCGCCTCGAGGCATATGATACATAACCCCTTTCCTCGTCTACAATATTTTCTCCGGTTCTTATCCTCTCTGTTATTTTCATTTCTTTTTCTACCACAATACCTTTCAACTCCCTCTCCACCCTCTTTCTCGCTACCGCTCCCTCTTGTCCTCCCTCTCTGTCTCTCTCTCGCATCAATCGTTTTCTGTGTTCTTTTATCTTCGACCTCTTCTCCCCTTATTTCTCTTCTTTCATTTTATTTCTTCTCCTCCTTCCGTTTCTTCGCCACCGGATCTCAACTTTCGCGAGTCAGTTACATTTTCAAACGTTGGTTCCATCGTATTATTCTTTTTCTATTATACATACTCCTTCTGCGATTACTTCTCACTTCCTCTAAAGATATGTTAGAATTAATCTTTAACTCCTTGGCCCTACAATATTGAGTCAAACTCGTGACGAATATTCTGAACAGTGTCTATTATTTTATGCATTTATGATAAAAATGAGTCGGCGCTATTTAAAACAGGACAAATATTACGAGAATTTAGGAGCCTCTATTTTCAACTTTTTAGAAGCATTTAAAAGAAAAATTGATTTTCTGATGCAGACAATTTTTATCTTATACGAAGAGCCACAGTCTAGGTATTAATTTCCTTTAACCGAAAGAAGATTGTATTTTGTTGTAGTTGATATATACAGGGTGTCCTAAAAATGTTGTACTTCCTTGAGAGTTATAATTTCTGAAGTCATTTTATGTAACTTTTTCCTTTTCGAAAATGTTCTCCACGACTTTGTTAAGGAGTTATTAACGAAAAACACGGACCAATCAAAGCGCTCCAGTTGGCTGTATCCGTGCTCTGATTGGTTCTCGTTTTTCGTTAATAACTCTTTAACAAAGCCGTGGAGAATATTTGCGCAAAGGAAAAAGTAACGGCAAATGATTTTAAGCATTCTCCCATTTGAGGAAGTACAACATTTTTAGGACACCCCGTGTATAGCCTTTGGAGAAAACGTAGGTATACAATAAATATGAACGTTCTTTTTTTATGAAATTCTAAACGATAGAATTTCTAGTCACTATAACCACAAAATAAATAGTAGTGCATGGGATTAATATGAAATTAGTAACTAAATGTTATGAGCCGTTTAATGTAAAAGTGGGTGTAAGTAAAAATTTTAAAAATACTGTTATATTATTTTCAACTCAATAAAATTATTAAGAAATGAGATAAAGATCTACGTAGCTTCTGGATCTTGATATTAGTACAAATAATTTTTATTTTACATATAAATTTGCAGTCCAGTGATAAATGAACGCTTTACACTGTAGAAGCAATGCGAGAAATTTAGGTGATATCATAATTCACTGTTCACAATATTGGTATAATTAAATTTTTTAGTTAACATTAGAATCAAACCGTTTTACAATTATTGTTATTAAACAATCGTAGCACTGTTGTTCTGCAGTAACACCTGCACACTGCATTTAAGCTATCTTCCATAAATGAGAAGTTATCATAATTTACCATAACCATAGTTTAACCATAATTGACTTTCCTGAAGATATCATTTCTGTTCTCAGAAGTATTAGTTCAAATTATTTCAAATGAACAGTGATAAAGAGCATATGATGAAAAAGTATGTTGTTTAAACGTTCCTGCGAAACTTACATTAGAGGAATTACAGTTTCAATAATGTTAATATTAAATGTGTACATTTTCATTATTTTAGGAATAACATGTTTTTTGCAGTCCGTTACAATTATTTTACCAATGAAAATATTCGTATCAGTTGTAATTACATATTATTATTATATTAATGGTTATATAATAATATAATTATATATTATAATTTATATTATAATATAATATAATAATTACATTATATATTATATTATATAAATTACATATTGAAGCCCTTCAAATCGATTGGAAGTAAGATACCATTTTATTAACACTAAATAGAAAATACATTGTATTGTATGCATAGCATATATGTCGTAAACATCAATATTATGAATAATTTTAAAGATTTGCTTGGCATCATCTTTACAAAACATACAAGATACTTTTTAATTAGTCCTTAGAAGAATTGGTGTGTAATAAAAATTCTTTAACTGAATTATCAAAATAAAAACCAACTACATTCAATTAATTAACAAAATAAATTTTTGTAATCATATATTGTAAATTTTAAAATAATTTTGACGCTATTAACAAGTAACAGATTTCTATATAAAATTCTCTTGCTGTAAACTATTTTATAGAAGTTGGAGTAAATGGAAATTTTAACTTTTTAAAACTAAAACGAAAATTTTAGTATAGCTTTCAAGAGTTTATATTGTATTTCTTCACATTGGAATATTTCGTGAATACATGAATAAAATTAACAGTCTATTTACTATCACCTCACTATACTTTCATTTTTCGATATAATATTCAACTTAATTTAAATCAGTTTGTCAACAGGAGCCAGTACAACTGCATTAAATGTGTTTAATTATACAAAAATTTGGTAATACTACACATATCAATCTTCACAAAAAAATAAATGACTTTGTATTTGTAACATATACATATGTACACGTTAATGAAAATAAATACACATTAACGCCGATTTTGTTGCTCCTTTCTCCTATTTTTATATATTTTATATATATTAGCTCCTATTTTTATATATTATTTCATAAAAATGTTGATGTACACATCGTGTCATTTTTTAATATACTATTAATTATAACTAGATTCCTGATTTTATGTACAAAATCGCAATTTATTAAACTATTGTTATTTTCAACGTAACTTAATTACAAATTTGGAAATTGAGTGTTTACAGTAAACATTGTGACTTTATTTTAATAATAATTGGGGTGCGGATTTTATGCATTTATAACAAAAATGAATAGATCAAATAGAAAACTAAAAGGGCACTAGAAAAATTAAAGAACACTATTTTATTATTTCCAACTGTTTATGACGATTACATGAAAATAATGCATTTTACATAACAATCCGCAGTATAGTAATAACGTTTCGAAAAAATTCACAAATGAGGCTTACATTGTAAAGTAATTATAAGTTGTTATTCTATTTATTTTTTGGAAAAATATTTGAACTGTCCTAATGTTATACATACCTATATTAATTGCATTCCTTGAAAGCTAGAATTATAAAAGAATTATTTAACACTGAAGTCTTTGTCAGTTGTTAAAGTCATACAATTTTTATATGTATTTAGATAAAGAAATTGCAGCATTCAAAAGAAAAGGTTGTATTCGCGTGAAGATCACTGGCATGAGCGGGAAAGACGAAGTTAGGATAAGCGAGATAAGGAGATGGAGAAGGGTGAATGAACGCGTGATATAATAAAACGTGTCTTGACGTTTGCATCACTCGATCAAACTTGCATCGAAGACATTTTCCGAGTCGTAATTCCGTAAGATTGTGACTTTCCACACATAGTGCCACATAAAAATTACCACAATACGGAGGAAACAATTTTTTACAATTAAACCTTGCAAGGATAATTCGCAGAAGTCAATTTGTAGTTATCGAAGAACAGTTTTTTTTTTTAATTTTGCGTCCACTTGTACTTATTTCTATGTCATTCCATTCACATCTGTATGGAACAAAAAACTACTAGAACTCTGTATATAAAGATCGTATTTTCTCATTTCTAGTCATAATCTGAAAACAGTTCTAATACAAGCAGCTACCCAAATAATAGAATATATAATGTGTACCATAAAATCGAAATAATCTATTTATAAAGTAAAAAGTATAATTGTACTTTTATGTAATACAAAAGTTTAGATTGGTAGACAAAACTACAAAAGTTACATAATGCGAAATAAACGTATAGTATTGTGAAGTTTTGGAGGTTACATTCGTATTAATAATTTTCGGTTTTTATTAATTCATGTAAATGCTTCTTCTTTTCAGTTCTAAAGAAATTATAATTAATTCTGATCAATAATAGGTAGAAGAGATAGAAGAAAGTAAGATTACAATAGTCACACATATAATTTATATACTTACAAATTATATCGATTAACCAACCATCGATTATCTGATCAAATGCTACGAAAAAATTACTAAAAGGTGTAACCGGATGAGGAGGTCAAAAGTGCTTCTAAACCAAATTGAATTTGCAGCAGGCCATTTGATAACTTATCCAAAGAAAATACTTTGTACCAATTTTCAACCCAATATTTCGACATGGGGGAGGGGGGTAGTAATGGGGTGACAAAGAAAATGAGGTTTTCCGTAATTTCTCTTATCTTCTTCGATTGAAAATTCCATATTTTAGCTATCAGAATGCATAGAAACCGAATTTAAAAAAATAAACTTTGGATTTTTTGTGAAACATATGAAATACTAAGTTTGTATTTTAACAGTTTTAACATCTCGTTAGGGTTGTTAACACATCATTTTTTCAGCATTTTGAAAATGGAGGCACATATTTAAAAAATAAAACAACCGTTAATTTTCGAGTGCCTTAGAAATAGAAATCGATATAACCTCTAAAGTTAACCCTATTTCTGCCAGAGGGTATTCCGATTCGAACTAATCTAGAGCAGCACTTTACAGTTTTTGCAACTTTACAAAACTAATAATATGTAAATTAATATAAGTGTATGTTATTAAGATGAGTGCTAGACATTCGCGATGTGTTGGGTGTAATTCTTCGCTTTGGAAGTCACCTAAGAAAAACAAAAATACTAATAGTGAAGACAAAGCTACAAAGTGGTCGAGCGTTTCAAAAATCTTGAAGTTGTGGAAGCTTTGAAGGATTTTATTAAAAATTACATTAACTGCCTTTTTTCTATCTCAGTTTTTGAGAAATTTAATGTTGAAAAATGCTCATTTTTCATTTTTGATACTTTTTGAGTATTTAACATGAAAATTATACTATCATTTCTTGTGAAAACGCTTTTATAATTTTTATCTAACACAGTGATATATACTTTTACAATATTATAAACATATGAAAAAATCAAAATTTTGTTTAAAGTGTGCGAGATACTTCCGACCCGTGATACACAAACTTTTTTGGTTATCTATTTTTAAACCCAGATATCTAAAACAAAAGCTTGCTACATCACATGACAGAACAGAAAATGTTTCATACGGGAAATACAACACTGAGTTTAGTTTAATCAAACACTGACTTCAGTCAACACAGAATATGACATAAAAGATGTCACTTATGATTAGTCTGTGGACTTTTCTGCATTTATGAAGTCATTAGCTGGGTGACATATAAAACAGTAAAAGAATAAAGAAATCTTAAAATAATGTAATATTGTTTCCAATGTATCAAAATGAAATTAATGCTTATTTAACTATGTTGTAACTATGTTTATTTAATTATGTTGTTTGATATTGCATTTCTTGTTTAAATTTTCCAAGTCCGTAAGTGTACACACTATAAGTTACTTTTGCCTTTTTAAATTAAAGATTGCATTGTATCTTTTGCACAAATAAATCTGAACCTTTTCTATTCATAAGATGTTCATGTCTATAATATGCAAGGAGTATATAAATTAATCTTATAAGACTAAAGTTATTTTTAATTAAGATTGTCATAAGTAGACTGTGGATCTTTATGCATTTATAACAAAACTGAGTAGATCAAATGCTAAATCGCAAAGATATTTAACGAACAAGAAGTCATCGTCATGTTACTTTCAATTCATTAAAATCACTAGGAAATGAAATAGATATCTACGTTGTTCCTGTAGCTTACAATTAATGCAGACAATTTTTATTTTGCATAAAAATCCGCAGTCTAGTAACAATCCAGTAAGCAATCTGCTCTTGATTTGCTATGACTTTGCCACCAAAACTTGTCTACAAATTCTGACCCATCTGTTTCCGGATTAGGGTCGATAGTTGAGTGCAAGGTTTGCACACGCAATTCCATGTCAAATCTTATTCTAAGAGTAAATATTGGGTATATATATATAAATTTTTAAATGAAAAGTTTTTAAATGAATTCCGCCTATTTTATGGAAACGGCCAATTGTGAGACAATGCGTTTGAACTTGCGTGTAATTAACAGTCATCTGCGAAACACAGGTCTCCTGTTGGACCGTACAGCGATCACGCATCCACAGAGATCCTGGATTCGTTTCTGCGCACGCGTACCCGTGTGCAGAAAAGAAATACATATACCTGTTACCTGAAGACATGGGGCTGATCCCTCCGCGTGATATTTTTCATCGCTCTAGGTTACGGGGTAAGTTACCGTGGTTGGCAACACTTGACTCCTCGGTGCAAGGTTACGGTAGGCGGACTCTATCTCCTATATGAAAAACATACCCATAAACTTTGATGTACACGTATAGACTGGTACGTAGTGTTACACCCACGTGTGTTGCGCTCTCTCTCTCTATTTCTCCTTCCCTTTCTCTCTCTCTCTCTCACTCTCTTTCACTCTCTTTTTCTTCTCTCACTCTCCATCACTCTTTCTCTTTTCATCCCGCAAACGCGTCTTCGTGCGCTCCACACGTGCATTGGATGCGTCGCGTGAAGGAGGCAGGAAGCAACGAATAGGAAACAAGAACCAAGAAGGATAGAGGCACCCGCAAAAAGATTGCCGTGACGGAGGACGGACGAAGGAGTGGAGGTAAACGAGAAAAAGAGGGATCGGGAAGTGAGAGGGTGAGAACGATGTTAGAACGCAATATCGGAATATGGAAAGGAGGATCGAACAGTGAAGATGGATAAGCGGAGAAGTCGGGGAGAAAAGTGGGGGTACCAGTGGGGAATAAAATCGACTTCATTGACAGCAGATAACAAGAAAGGAGGCGAAGATGCTAACTGAAAGGTTAAAGATATACGGAAGAGCGGCGGGGAAATCAACGGCACGATGGACAGCCTGTGAAAGAGGAAAATTACATTGTACAAATAGAGCAATGACATATAATGCTGAAGACTCAAAGGATAGGGAGATATAGTAATAAAGCCATGAAAAAAGAAACGGGGAAGATTAAAGTGAAATAAACGCTTGCTTCCCCCCCACCAACCTCTCTTTCATGCAGCGCACACCTTCGACCTGTTCGCTGGTGTCTTGCGTCTTCGTTGCCCCACGGTAACGGTCCTTACTGGAAGGGGAAAGTGGGCGTTATAGTGGGGTCGGTACTGCCTCAATTGAGGCAAATGTGCCCAGCACTGAGGTAGGGTAAAGAAAAAATAATAGAGGAGACGATGTAAATATTAGCGAATTTAAACAAAAGCAGTAAAAAGTGGATGAAGGTAGAAACACAGAATTTACGCGAAAATAAGAAATGTAAATGAGTATTAGAGTTGGTTAAATGAAATTGTATAGCTCTATAGAAACAGTTTTTCACTTTTCCCAAGGAATGCAAACGTGGAGATATTATTAACCCTTAAATGAACAATTGGGGCCGATACAGCTCCACACTTTATGCTAATAATTATATTATTATGTATAACTATTAATAATATGAATTAGATAAAATTTTATTATCTCACTACGTTTTTATTAACTATTTCGAAAGAGATGAACGTAAGATACAAATATAATATTACATATAATTTAATTGAATCATTGAGTTTTAGAGTGGTGTCATCAATTTGAACTTTTCAAAATGGCCTTAACCACTTCGCGACCACGGACGAGTTATCTCGCGACGAAATACCGTACGTACGATAACCACAGACGAGTTATCTCGCGACGCAATGTCGCTTGCGCTGTGCCACAGACGAGTTATCTCGCGACCAACCTATAAACGAAAGTTCGCGAGATAACTCGTCTGTGGCATACTGCAAGCGACACTGCGTCGCGAGATAATTCGTCTGTGGCACAGCGTAGGCGAAATTGCGTCGCGAGATAACTCGTAGAGGGATGAAAATTGGCATAAAGTGTTTTCTTTGAATAAGCTATCGAATGGTCTATCGCAAATTCCATTTGGTTTAGGGACACTTTTGACCTCCTTATCCAGCTACACCTTTTATTATATTTTTTCTTAATACGTTTAATAGGTTAAAAAAATAATATAACGGTATTTTTAAATTCATCTAATATTTTTATTGTTTCAAATTACACCTACTTAGTTTTGTCATAAATGCATAAAATCCGTTGACTACTTATTATATATTCTTGTATAGGCAATTGGATATTAATTTCTATGTCTCTTAACTTTTTTATAGCTTTCTGAAAATATCGCAAATTGTTCCAGATATTGATTTCTGATACTTTTATGTCAATATATACAAGTTTATCAACTACAATTTTACATGATACATATATATTTTAAACATTGAATTGTGAAAATATTTTTAAAAGTGGAAACCAAAAGAGCGAAAACGAGCAATCGTACAGGTTGTTTCGAATTTCAAGGGTAATAGCCCAAGAAGTTGACGTTAATACAAATTTAAGAAATGTATTTGTAACTCATCTTGTAGCGTTTCTAGGTGTATATAATTGCGTATTGTACATATTATAAGTTAGAAGATGCAGATGGACAACTTTGAAAACGAAGTTCCGCAGCGATTAGGAAAATGCGAAGCATCTGTTTAAATGTCATTCTTATAATTGACGTTCGGTGGGAATAAATGAATTGTTAACTTTACAATTCGTAGCTGTCGTACGAAATACTCCAGCGATCGTCTCGGAGTGGAAGATCAAAACAATCAACGTAACGGAGTTGGTTTGAAGTGGATAATAAATCCTGACTGGTAAAAGTTATTAGAATTCTAATGGAAGCGATCTTGCGGTAAACAAGATATCTAAGAAAAACCCGTGGAAATGCTAGCGGTTATAACGGGCGTCCATTTAAATGACTGGTTTATGCGTATGGGTGAGCTACACTGAACAAAGTTGCGTTTAGCATATGATTCTGATAACCTATGAGCACTGATAGCGAGCTCCGTTGCAGACTATCGATTAAGCATCGCGTCTTGTGTCATATTGTGCAATTCGTGCAATGAATAGTTCAGTCAAAATAATTATACAGGAAGTTAAGAAAAATTCGTACTCTGTGAACGTGCGACCTCTAACAAGCCATAGATTTCAGACGTTAACGCGTCTCTAATGTTATGCTGAAGAGACACAACTTTATTAAGTCAGTGTACAAGCGATTCATTTTGTAAAATGCGACCGAGATATTAAAATTAGCGCTAAACCTATCGAGCATTAAAATTGACTAGTATGTGTTGTTTTCTAAAAACAATAATATTTAATTTATTAGTCTCTTAAAAATGTTGTATTTCCGTGAGAGGGTGATTCCTGAGGTAATTTGAAGTAACTTTTGCCTCTGAAAAAATATTCTCCGTGGCTTTGTTAAGGAGTTATTAACGAAAATCAAGGACCAATCAGAGCTCTGCTACAGCAGACGGATTCTGACTCGATCACAGGTCCCGCTGAGTATGGTATTGGCATTGACCAAGCCGAAATCCATGATCCGTAGCCGCGCTCTGATTGGTCCACGTTTTTCCTGAATATCTTCTTAACAACGCTGCGCAGTACATTTTCGCAAAGGGAAAAATTGTTTCTAATGACCTCAGAAATCACCCCTTTCAAGTATAACATTTTTGGGTCACCTTGTATAACAATTACATAATTTACATCCGTCGATTTAATCACGATTAAGCGTTTTGTGAAATATGGTAGAAGGCAAATATTGTAAAAACTAGAAGCTATTCTGACGCTTTCAGATATAAATGTTTTTCCACTTACAAAGCAGACTTTTATAACTAGACTGAAGATTTTTGTGCAGAATGAAAATTGTACTGTTATACTTTTCATCTACTCATTTTTGTCATAAATATATAAAATCCGTAGTCTATTTATAACTCCTTAACAATTATCAAAGTTTTATATTTAAATGTTGGTACTAATTTTGTTACAGTCTTTGATGAAAACGCTAGGAGCATCATCACTAGACTGCGGATCTTTATGCATTTATGACTTCTGAATACATTAAAAAAATAAATAAACTTTTATTTATTTCAGAAATACGATTTTACTTGATTCCACTTTCTTAAAATTCGTCTACAAAATTTGCAAATTGCATAAATACCCGCAGTCATGATACGCATCATATACCAATTCTTCTCCTTCTCCAATTTTTCTGTGTCAGCAGCTAATATATGTGCTAACTTTAGTTTCTTTATCTTGAGTGCGATACAGTGAAACATATTATTAGAGAATCATATCATTATAAAATCATATTCTTTCATCGATTTCCTTTTTGCATAAATAAATAATTTTCTTCGATATTACTTTCCCTTGAATTAATTAATTATTTTGGCTTATCATTTACGATGAAAATATTTTTAATGGAATTTGTGGTAGTTTGATATGATAACATGATAACATATTTGTAAGAGTTGATGCGTAGCTGAACCTGTGTTATAGGTTGCACTCTGAACCGTTTATTTTTTTATCTTATTGCATATGAATGAACCTTCACCTAATTTTGTTTTTAAAATGACTATCTTCTCGATCATTACCGTATTATATTAAAGGTAGGTGCATAACTGACACTTTATAGTTGGCATTTGTAATACTACAGTCATAAGAATATTTCACGATATTTTTTATTATTGTGAGTTTGTAATTAGTAGTTAAAATATTATTATTTAATTTACATTTTAATTATAACGTTTAATGTTTACAATATTTTCATAAAAGGATTATATATTTATTGTATTCAGTATAATAATTTTGATTATTATTAAGCATCTAAAAATACTGTGGAATATATAGAATTGTATTCTGAAATTATTTTTTTCCCAAATATTGCGTATTACTCAAATTTCTAAATTGTTGAAATTTACAAGAGTAGGAAATGAATTTTGCTTGAATGCAGTATAACATACAACGGTATCACCTTGTATGTAATGTATGCTGTATATCAAAGAAAATTTGATACCATACTCATTGAGACGATAATGATCTAGATCTATATGTACCCATTAGGGGTGTGCGGGTACCCGAAATTTCGGGTTCGAGTCGGGTCGGGTTGTTCGGGTTCGCTATATATATATAACACCCGGAATGGCAGTCGGGTCGGGTCGGGTCGAGTCGGGATCCCGAAAGTTTGCAATATTCGGGTACCCGAAGTTAAAGTTGTATTTATATACATATGTACGTGTAATGCTGTTTTATGATTTTTCAGTTCAATCTTTTATTTTCACTGGCAGGTTCAGAATGATTTTTGTATTTCCCGTGTGATCGGTTCTCGAACTTTCGAAAAGAAATAATTTCGAATACATTATGTGAAATAACAGTATTTTATTTTAAATTCGCGTATAGGAAGCATAATTACTCTCCTTTTTCCGATACAAGCTTTGTTCTCGTGGCTGTGACAATATTTCCAGAGTCAGAAAACAATCGCTCGCTTGATACTTGAGTGGCACTTTAACTTTTTTAACTTGGGATACCAGAATATTGCAAACTTTCGGAATCGCGGGTACTCGAAGTTTATAAACTTTCGGGATCCCGACCTGACCCGATCATTACCCGACTTGACCCGAGGCCCGGGTACCCGAGATTTCGGATCCTCGCACACCTCTAGTACCCATACGTACACAGAAACTTTTGAAGAACAGTACATCGTTATCTTTAAAAGCAAGCATAGACTGCATAAAAAGTTTCGTAAGTATTTAATTTTTTTAACTTACGTATTTTCATCAACGAAGTTTCTAACTTCCTTTCTTTGGTAAAACTGAATAGTTACCTTACATCCTCTGTAAATGAAAATACAATTATGGACAATAGATATCTAATTTATACTACATTACAGCTACACACAGTCTGCAGAAAGTGCCAGTAGCAATGACAGCGATACGTCAAGTGATGACGTGATGCGAAGTGCTTCATGTTTCGTAAGTAACTCAAAACTTTCAAATACTTCATTATGATTATTTGTATTGTGTTTTATATATGAGAATACGATATACCTTCAAACTAGTGTGTTATCAAATCATTTCAACGAAAAAATTATTTCATTAGTTTTTGTCACAAAAATCTATTTGCGAAATCCTGAGGTCGTACACAAAATTTTGAGATTAGATTTGAAATCAGCGTGAAAAAATCTGTGGAAAATGATGTAAAACATGTTAAAAAAAAATTTTCCGCGTGTGGTATTGGAAAAACCACAATTTTCTTGAAATTGTGCAAGTTTAACAAATTTTCTCAAGGTTAAAAAACGTTCGTGTCATAATCTCTTTACTTTTCCCATATTCTATAAAGTTTCAGTTTTAATTTTAAAAAAATTTCATCGCTGTACCTTATTTCTATCGAAAGTTCTTTGATTTTGAATCCGATTTTGTCCAAATTGCCCACTGTACGCCGCAGTAATCAGCACCGCGTCACGCTGCTACCTGCGCCACCTTCTTTAGCTACTAATAAAACGGTAAAGGACACATAACCCAGTGGTATTATTTAAAATACTATACACGTTTGTACTAAATGCTTATATTTCGATAAAACAAGCCAGAATTCCATCTTACGCACTCCAGGTGCAAGACTATCTTCCATTATGCATAATTATTCTTAAATGGCAATAAAAAAGAAAATCCTGAAACATGTATCCCCTATTTTGGATCAAAGATCACATACCCAAATTTACATTAAAATGAACTAACAGTAAATAAGAGAAACTGCAAAAAAATCAAATTTTTAATATATTGTTTAAACAAAAAACTTTTGTTAAAATTTTCTTGCTCGACGACATTTCCCATTGAAGAACAAACAATTAAAAAAAATTCAAATTTTGTCGACATCTGGTTTCCGAGATATCTCAAAAAATATGGTTTTGACCTCCAACTTTGAGGGCTGTTTTCACCCCTTCAAAGTGGATGACTGCCGATAAAAAAACACGTGTCAAGTGTTTTTCAAAGAACTATAAGCTCCCATAAGTTTCATCAAAATCGGACTTTCGCATCTGAATATGTTCCCTTGTCAGTAACTGTTAGTTTTTTTAGACCGTTAAAATTTTTACTCCAAATTAAAATTTACCCTTTACAATAAAAAATATTATACGTAACCTGTACATATAGTTCGATAAATAAGAAAAAATTATTTATTACATGGTATGCTACTGTTAAAAGCATCCAACTTTCGTTTCAACCATTTTTCCTACAGTAAATGAAGAGCTCAGGACAACAAACAGTCAGCTCGATTTCGACGTGACTGTAAAGGAACAAATTCATTTCGATAGTTCTGTGCAACAAACGGTCGTATCATGAGACGTTTGTGACTGTTTGTTGCCCTGAATGTTTACAGTCACTTTGTATGTTGCTCCGAACAATTCCGAAAATCTAAGTGGACAGTTCGTTTATGGAAGTATTGACTAATTTTTCAAACCAATTTTTTATTGAAAAACATATGTTTTGCAATAAATGTGTATTTCTAATTTCTCTTCCACTTTATTAAAGATCATTAAGATAGAGTTAAAAATAGTTATAATGTTTGTTCTTTCGAATGGGGTAATTATCTTTTCAACAATTTTTGGTGTTATTGAAAGTAACAAATATTTTAAGTTGTTTGAACAAGTTTGCAAATTGATACATAAATTACTGCTGGGAAACAAACTAATTTTCTTGTCAAACATTATCGGCTATTGTATGAGAATTTTTTATGCTTGTTTACAAACGTTTACACGTTTTCTTTGTTTAATATCACCTTTGATGTTTCGATGAATTCTATTGGGACTAGAGTTTGTTGGTCTTTAAAAATCGAATTTAAAATTTAAACCCAGATTTATTTGGATTTTGTAAAATTGAGAAACCGGCTTTAAATGCCAGAATTAATTAATCATTTTTTTAAAAACGTTAAAGCTTTGATTTGAAATCACCTCGGACACAAGCTTATTCTAGTAAAACCAATCTTTACGAATCATGCTACTGTTTGACACGAAAATTCACGACCACATTCTAGTATGCTGATAAGATTCGTTAGTTGTTTTATGCTTTTTAAAATTATATTTTCTGTAGAGAAATACTACATCAAATAAAAATGTATCATTTATATTTTGTATGGATTTTAGTTCTTCATTTTGTTCTACATAGAAGCTATTTTATTTTCATACTGCCATATATGCGAACTAATTAAAAAAATGGTTGAAATAATGGTAAATATTTGTGTACTGTTTTAATTATGTATAAGCAAAACTGAGGAACTTTAATTGAAACTATTCTGTGAGTAATATGAATTTCCTTTTCGTGACTAATTCCCGGAATTTTTATGCGGAGCAGTATTAATTACACAAGTAACATATTTTTTACAGAAACGAGTTCGTTTATGTGTCTTACACAAGGTGTATCAAGAACTAATTGTTTTAGGTTCCATTTTTGAGAAAATGAGTGCAATTAAAATTAGTAGAACTTGACTAATATATACCATATTCATTTGACTTATTTTGTAATTTCATTAATGTTCAAAAACACCAATATTTAATACAGAAGCTACGTTTACTTATGTTGTTACATAAGATTATTGTGGGGAAAGACTAGAGATCGATGAACGTAAAATAAATTGTATTAGAATTATCCCTAATATTTACCAAAACATAAAGTGAACTTGTAGAGAAGGGTCCTCCCCTCCGATTTCAATGATTTTGAAATATGTCGTCAGGGTCATCATTCTAAACAACATTTTCCTGTAAAGCTTTTGACGGTCGACTTTAGTTTACGAGATCATTGCAAAAAATTTTACTTGAAATATTTTTCAGAATGGTGACCTTGACGACATATCCAAAGCTTATTGAAATCGGAGGGGGGTGGGCCCTTTTCTACAAGTTTGCAAAAAATAGAAATAGTATATAACGGGCAGACACATTAGATATTATAGTGAAATAATGTAAATACTCCTTACGCTGTTAAGAATGAAGACCCGTAAAAAAAGCATGTCATCGAAAGAATTTAACAAAAACTTGCACCTTTTATGAACAATAATGCGAGCAATAAACAATTGGTGTCATTGGTGATCGAACATTCTTCGCATTGAATGAATCGGTGAGATTACTGTAATCAAGTCATATCAACATCAATCGATTGTTTGAAAGTAGATAAAAATGGAAATAATTGAAGTCAATTTATCAGAAGAGGTTGTGGAGTAACTCTTTTTGATAGGTTATCATATATCTCCCTTTTGTATTACATTGAAGTGTATGCATTTCTTTTTCAGAGAAAACAAAGCTGACGTGGCAAGTGCAACGAGGACGCAGTCAGAAGCGAGTATGTTGCACTCGACAAGGACAAGGCGTGTTTTCATACACTATGTTAATGAAACAGACGCGTGTAAAGTGTTCTCCTGTTTTCCCGTCGCTCCTTCCTCCTGATGCTTTTAAACGACGTTCGAGAACTTGGCATGTTGCGAAAAAAGGAGAAAAAAATTAACTAAAGATCGTGGAGTAACGCTTTTTTCGGATAATGTGAAAGCGTTTATGATTGGTTGAAACGTCGTATTAATTATGACTGGAATATATTCATATTTCAAGAATAAGATGCTATTTAAACCTTCCATTTCTTGCCTCAGCGAAAGGAGCAATGCGAGGATCGAATTGATTGATGTAACACGATTATCGCGTAGCCAACAAAATGATACAGACGAATAAAAATAAACGAGTTGATTGATTTATTTGTTAAAGTTAAACAGATCTTGAAACACGGCGACGTTTTTATGTTTCTTCGTTAGGAAATATAAATGAACTGAGAACAAGCACGCATAAATCTATAAATACTTTCCACAAATATATATATATGTACATATATTTATTGTTTAAAAAATGATAATAATGCTAACAACAAATATTACGAATCTTGGTATCTCCCACCAGTAAATTTCACGATTTTAGGTTTCTGATTTATTTGCGTATTCAGGTAATCAATTATAAGAAAAAATTGACATTTTTCATGATACGTTTAATTTGGAATTAGCAAATTAATCAATATCTGTACATAATTCAGAATCTTCGTTTTCTTTTTCATGTATGCGAAATTTAGACTACATATTCGACATTATACAAGGTGTCCCAAAAATGTTGTACTTCCTTGAAAATGACGACTCCCGTGGTCATTTGAAGTAACTTTTTCCTTTGCGAAAATGTTCTTCGCCGTTTCGTTCAGGAGTTATTAACGAAAAACATGGACCAATCAGAGCGTGGCCATAGCGGGCAGATTGCGACTCGGTGACAGATCCCGCTGAGCGTGGTGTTGGCATTGACCGAGACGGAATCCATCCGCTATAGCCGCGCTATGATTGGTCCGCATTTTTCGTTAATAACACCTTAAAAAAGCTGCGGAGAACATTTTCGCACAGGAAAAAGTTACTTCAAATGACCTCTGGAATTGCCCCTTTCAAGGAAGTACAACATTTTGGGACACCCTGTATATATAACACTTTAAGTGTATTCTACGAACAGCTTATTAACGTATGCATTACCTAAATTAAGTCATTGATAAGAAAATAATCTTTAGATTGTCAGAAAAAATTGCAGGCATTTATATTAAAACAAGAAGTTGTAATGATTTTTGTGATAAAAAGTGAAACTCGAACAATTTGGTACCACGTGTTAGCCCACTAAGCCCAGATATTTTAAATACAAAAATAATACAATCTGTTTTCCGAAGGTTCGTTTCTTTTCCCCACATACAAATCTTATTTATTTAGTTACACCGAACATGCATTTGCAGTACAAATTACTAATAAAGTCGAACAACGTAACATTTTAAGAACAAACGATTTCTAGCAATATCAAAGATTAGAGATTCTACGAATAAAAAATGAATTGCTTTTACAGTTGAGTTATAAATTGCAAATGCTAGCAATGCACATACAATATGAAATTATGTATATTGGTAAAGGTTCTCGTAGATACAACCTCGTAAGTATATGCGTTTATTTAATTCACTAGGATTTAAAGAGCGCACCCCGGAAGTTGGGAGTGGGTTTACGAAGATCATTTGTTATTGAAGATGAATGAGTGTATATGATAGAAACAGAGATGATCAAACGAACCGTACATTTATGTGCCTACAAAGCAATTTCCTGCACTGAACTCTCGCGTCTTTTTAAAACATTTCGTATATGTTCACTTCAACGAGTTTTGATTCTCGGTTTGTTAACCCTCAAATGTATGGATTGAGCCTACACGATTCACGAAATCTTGAAATTTCTTAATCAATTCTTGTTTCACTAGTACTAGTTACATGCTACATAGCATCAATAGCAACGTACTATTACCCAAGAAAAGCTCTGAATTTTTGGATGAAATGTCAACGAAAAGTGGATAAACTTTTGATGCATCTTGCATTTGCTTTGATGTATCTTGCTTTTGATGTGTGTGTAAAGAATTAGATTCAGCATAATGTGGAAAAGCCTTATTCGAACGAACTCGTTATCAATAATATTAACTTCTGTAAGATACTGCCAGTGTGTTAGACACCAACCTGACTTATATCAACTCTGACTAACTGCGATTAGCCAGTGAAAAGGGTCCAGAGATTAATTTCTATTAGTCACTACACTTAACCAATCCTTAATCTATTCCAGCTCATTCACGTCACTGTTCGAGTCATTTGGCTTTTTCCATTTCTCTCCAGTTTTCACACCTTAGCCGAACCCCCCCTTCTCTCTCTCTCTCTCTCTCTCTCTCTCTCTCTCTCTCTCTCTCTCTGTCTATATATATATATATAATATTATATATATATATAATATATATATAAATATATATATATATATATCTGCACTCTGAAAGTCTAGAGTGCCATTTCAACCTGGCTTTTCCGACCAGGCTATTCTGATCAGGCTATCGTTAGTATAAGATATTTTGTGTAATCCCGAATTAAATTAACTTCGAGATTTTTCACAAACGGGTTGTACTCGATTCCAGAAATCCAACATAACATTGATGCCAGAAGTAGGATGATCTGACGTTCATCGATCTCGTGGAACTCCTGGGTCAAGAAATATTCAACATCATCAAGACCAACATCAACAAGAAGCACGCAAAATCTAGAAGAGGAACACATTCACGAAGACTACTGCGTGGCATGATCTGTCGTTTAGTGATCTCGTGAAACTTCTCGGTTAAGACATAGCCGCCGACGACAACCTCAGTTGTACATCAGGTCATCGGAAGCATACACAATCTAGGCGGTGACTATTGCAGTGAGTGTTGTCTGAGATTATTCTTACAATTTGGCTAGATCTACCTATATTTCTTCCTTCAAAATCCTTGATAGTCTAAAACAATTTCTACAATTATGATGACTGAAAAAAACACAGAAGTTTCGTTAAGTTTTTTAACTACTTTATAACCGAGCCTTTCAATGGTAATAAAACCAAGTTACCTGCGTTTATTAAACAAGTTGATGATGCTTTTAAATTAGTTAGCCCATCTCAAGCTTATCCGTTTTTGATGTATGTAAAAAGTAGAATTACGGGAGAAGCACGCAAAAAAATAGATATGCATCCAAATTTAACTACTTGGAAAGAGGTTTGCTACGTATTGATCACATTGTATGGAGATTCGAAATCACTTGACCACCAGTTTTTGGAAAAGTTGAGTTGCACGAAGCAAGCAGAAAATAATGACTTATCACAGCTTTATCAGAGATTTGAAAAATTTAAAACATCAGACGTGAATTGTAATACAGATTATAATCAACAAATATTTGATAAACCTGTGAATAACAATACTGCGCCAATTCGACTTGATAATCACACCCATCCCGCCATTCCTCAAATGTTAAGGAGCAGAGAATGCGGAAACAAACAAATTGTATCGGAAACAAATTGTAGAATTTGTGGTTGTATAAGTCACGCTACAAACGATTGTTATAGATATCCACCTAACCCCCAAACTCGCAAGCACAATAAAATAGTCAAACAATGCCGCTATTGCAAAAAATTTAATCACACAATAGAGGAATGTTGGAATCTTCAGTTTAAGAACTTCAAACTACAGAATCAATAAGAAAGATGGGTCTAACACTAACCAAAACAGACAAAACTTACTACCAAAGTTGTTTTAAACAGAATCACTTATATCGATACCGGAGCCTCCTTTTCCTTGATCAAGACAACCAGCATAATTACTCCTGTAATTAGTAACAATTCTCCCCGTAATATTAAATGGAGTGTCACTGAACGTACCAATCGCAACAGAGGACGTAACAGAGATCAAACTCGAGATTATTCTGAAACTATATCCTATAGTTGTCGAACAACAGCGGCTACTCATCATATTCTTACCACCGACGAAATTCCAATTCAAGCAAAAACTTATCGATACCCACAAATACATAAGGCTGAGATTGATAAGCAAATCGAGAAAATGTGAAACTAAGGAATCATAAAACCTTCAGCTAGCCCTTGGTCCAGCCCCCTCTGCGTTGTTTCAAAGAATTTGGACGTTTCCGGAGAATGCAAATGATGGCGTATTGTAACAGACTATACAAAACTTAATGAGAAAACGTGACGAAAACGAAAACAAAAACGAAAAAACTTCCAAATATCGATAATATTTCAAAACCAATTAGGTCACGCACAATATTTTACTACCCTCGATTATGCGAGCGGTTTCCACCAAATCCCTATGAACTCTATTCACGCTCCTAAAACGGCTTTTCCCACATCCAATTCGGGAACTACGAATTCACACGTGCGCGTTTTGATCTAAAGTAGAGCCGGGCAACTTCTTCCCCGTCACGGCTACGCGACCCCCACAACTAGTTTGCCGGATCTCCCACTCTTCAGCTCCACTCCTAGCGTGACTTCATTTCCAGAGCCAGAGAACTGAGTTCGGTGGGTCGCACGCTATTTCTTTCACAAGATACCAGTCGAATCGTGGTAAACACTGGTAGACACTGAGAACAGGGAAAAGAAACAGTTTGCGGTCCACGGGCCGCCAATTGCCCAGCTCTGGTCTAAAGCAGTTTCGTTCAGCAACCATCTGGCGGGCAAGGGCGTCCTCCGATGCGCGCGCGTATAGCTGAGGGCAATGCGACGGGCAATGTGACATCAGCGGGAAAAATATTGTCATTCGTATGGGCAACTTCAGTTTTGTCTCTTGCACAGTTTGCCATTATACACGTTCGGCCGATGATCATTCTATATTACTCAGTCTCGGAATACTTTTCTGCTGGTTGCCGTGACTGCCTTCGACCAATAGCGACAATATGTGTCACGAAGACATACAACGTTGTTCTAGGAAGAGTGGTTTGCTGCCCGCCAAGTCGCATGTGCCCGCGGAATAAAATTCTCTGCCCGCACGGGCGACAGCTAAACGCGACCAGAGCCCGGCAACTGGCGGCACATGGGCCGCACACTATTCCTTTCCCCTGTTCTCAGTGCATATCAGCGTCTCCTACCATGCGACTGGTATCCTATGAAAGGTGTAGCATGCGGCCCGCGGGACCCAGTTTCCCGGCTCTGGAGATAAAGTCAAGCTAGGAGTGGTGCTGAAGACTGGGAGAACCGGCAAACTAATGATGGGGGTCGCGCAGCGGCGAGGAGGAAGTTGTCCGGCTCTGATCTAGACGGTTGTTTTATACGGATTCACTTTGGATGATCATAATAGGGAATTAGTTAACATTTTTTCAAGATTGCAGACGAATAACCTAAAATTACAGTCAGACAAGTGCGAATTCCTGGAAAAATCGTGTGACTACCCAGGACATATAATATCTAATAAAGGCATAGAACCTAATCACAATAAAATAGACTGCACTCCACGCACATTGAAACCAAAAAACCAAAAAGAAATTAAGATGTTTTTAGGCTTACAATTAGTAGGCCACTACCGGAAAATCAAAGATTTTTCTACAATCGCGAAAACGACTCTTAAAAAAAGACGTAAATGTTTCGACAGACAAACAAGAAAAAGCCTTCCTTACTGTGAAAGAAAAATTTAACCAAACTCTCAATACTTTAGAACAGAACTAAAATCCCTTATTTTGCTATTTTAATCTCAGTGCACAAACTACATCTCATTGTCAGTTAAATTTTATGTTTATGAAGTAATTCAATAAACTTGAATCCCAAGATCAAACTATTTATATATTATTTCCCACACAAGTATATTTCGATAAAATAAACTTTAAAAACTTATTCGAATATTCAATAAATGTTAAAAGGCAAATTAAAGATGAAAAATTCATTAAGAGAAAGAAACACAACATAAATTCAACACGTCTATCAAAGCTGTTAAAATTTACTTTTCCCAGAAATGAAATCAGACTATATATGGTTATATATGATGATTACAAAATAGAACCTCAGACACGTCAACGAATCACAGAAATATTAAAAGAGCCTCATGACAGTAAACTTTCGGGACATTATGGAGTGAAGAGACCACGTTTTAAAGTTAAAGAATGTCGAAGCATACGCCCGGGCTTGCCCATCTTGTCAGATTAATAAAACAAATTTCAAGCCCACAAAACATCAAAACTCTGGATATAGTAGAACTGTTATCTCTAACCGAATCTGATAATAAGTTCATTTTAACGCTGCAGGCCAATTTAATCAAGTTTATTGTTAAACTTCACCTTCTGGGACAAAAAATTTGGCACTTTTAAAATGTAATCATGTAGATTTTTATGAGAAGATTTTAAAAATGCAAGTTTTAAAGCGCGGAGTTCACTCATGCAAAAGACAGATAGGGAGCAAGCGGAGCCCACACGAACCGAATCCTGACCAACCTCGCGGTTCCGCTCATTGGACGATGCTTGAGTAAATACCAATATGGCAGCGCCCTTACTTGTCAAAAATGCTTAAAATGGCTCAACTTTAACCACGCATAGCTTTGAAACGAGTGAATTCCGCCCTTCAAAACTTGCATTTTTGGAATTTTCTCGTCAAAATATATAAGATTGTATAAAAAGAAGGGTAAAAATTTTTGGTCTCAGAAAGTAAAGTTCACTATTCACAAAAAAACTATTACGTGTTGGGGTATTCTTAAAACCATATTATCAGATCAAGGTGCAGATTTCATGTGTCAATTCATGTAAGATTTGACAAAATTATTTAAAACAAAACACTTGTCAACTGTATCGTACCACTTCCAAACAAATGGAGTGCTAAAAAGATCTCATCTAACTTTAAAGGAATATCTATAACATTACGTAAAACCAGATCAAACCGATTGGCCGAATACTTGTTTTTTGCCATGTCTAGTTATAATACTTCAAAGCATAAAATAATCAACTTTACACAGTACGAACTGTTGTTTGGATTTAAAGTTTATTTACTATCATCCAATGAATTAAATTTCATTACACCTATGTTCATTGCCTTTCAAAAGGCAAAACCACTAAAGGCTATCCTCATCTAGTCACAAAACCTCTGTACGTTAACATCAAAGGAATCACCAAAAAATAGTTAGTGCAAATTTTCATTGTGAATAGACAATGAAAATAGTAAAAGACCAATTATCCGATAAAGCAGCTAAAAATGAAATAATACATCATATATCAGGCCAAAATATACAACCGCGCAAACGTCGTCGACTAATTAATGGCGTATCATATGCTCTTAATTGGTTGTTTAGGACTCCAAACGCAGATGATGCACGGTACTACACAGATGGTATTTATACCTTGCTGAGTGTCAACAGACAGAAACAGCTTTCCTAAAAACTCAAATACAAGTGATTTCAAGTACGATAAAAAATTTCAATAACTCTAGTAGCTTCCTTAAAATTTAATGAAAACCAATTAATTAGCAAACTTTCAGCAGAAACAAACCATATTTTAGACGAACTAAAACTACAAGTGCTGTTCCTCAACAGATAATGACTGTATCTTTGTTTATTACCAGACTGTCAAACGACTGTATTAATTCGATAAATCTGGGTAGGCTTGGCATTCTATCACATAGAAAGAGAGGTTGGTAGGGGAAGCAAGTGTTTGAGGGGCCCCAACTGTACCCAGCACTGAGTTATATCAAATGATGAAATAGTTATTTTCGCCATAAAAATTTCATTAATTAACAAGAAGACCTTTAAACTTATACAAATTGATCTCCTTTCCAATGAAACACAATACTAGGAGTATCTTTTCCTACATCGAACCTATTTCACCTTTATCAAAGATCTGTCAAGTTGTATGGAATATTTCGAACAACATTTAATTTTCCATGGGGTATACATCAACAAGAGGACGGATCAACTCATGTGTGAAACGTTACTTCTGCTTCCACAAACCACTAGCATACCAGAATACTACAGAACGAAAACTTTCAAAGTCGAGGAGGAGACCTGGGAATATATAAACAATAATCAATGGATATATGTACTCCACAAGTCCATCACGGTGACACTCATCTGCGAGAGTCACCTGAATCGCATAAAGGATGTCGTTTTACATCAAACTGGAATTCTTCAATTTGATTCATGCTGCAAGGGATATACGGACCTTTTTGTATTGGAGATGTCTGGCAGCATAAGTCGGAACATATCAAACTACGTTTCAAGACTTGACATCACTACCGATGATTGCTGTCTCCTCACACGGAGATTTAATAAGACACCCCCAATCCAATTAATGCCATTTAAATTAACGAATATAGGCCTCTCAAAGTTAACATATGCAAATAAGAAGTTAAGCGAATTTGACCAAATAAGAAACCAAGACCTTACTGTTCGGGAAGAAGAAGGAGAAGCAGCCGAAAGAGATGCCCAAATAGCAAGAAATCGCAGAAGAATTTCATTACACCGAAGTACCACATATATGTAACAGACACATGCCGATGCCACTTCGAGTATCTATACCTAATATTCTTATGTTTCTACAGTTTGTACTCGATTCAAACTATATTTAACGTTATTTATATTTCACATATCCATATAATTAACTCATACACTTATATTTATATTTTTAGATTAATTCGTACACTTATATCATCATATTTATATTTTCATATTTCATTGTTCTTTCTTTCCATACTCATAGATTATTACTATTTCATATTCCGTTAGTTTTAGTATTCCCCACATGTATATACTTGTACACGTGTAGAACTTCCCTCATTCCGATCTGACTTTTCTGTCCAGGCTATTTTGATAAGACCATCATTTGTATTAGACATTTTGTGTAAACTCGCAGTTGAATAAACTTCGAGATTTCACAACTCGGAATCCAACAAATGTTTGACATTCGTGTAGCCATTCATAAAGGATTACGAGATCACACGTATTCTAAATATGCTAATCTTTTAATTGTTATTGCATTGTCAAAAAATTTAAAACCTTTTTAAGATTACGGATGGCGAATCGAACTAGGTATACGGAATAATGCTATTCGCAAGACAGCAAAAAATTGTCTATCAGTGTGCCGCATGTGTCGTTTAATTATTTGTCAATCGCACATTTGGTGATAATCCTAAAAATACATGAAATGTAGAACAACTAACTTACAGTAAAGAAAACAGTGGGGAAATATACAATATTATTATTAGTATATTATACATCTTATTATAATTTCCAGTTTACATTTATACAATTATTTAACAAGAATTATTGTATATTCATTGTACAATTATATTTTAATAATAATCTTATAATAATATCTTATAATAATTATTTTATAATAATTATTTTCTTATAATAATCTTGTAATTATTTTAAAAATCATTTTCCTTTTATGTGTAAAATAATTGATAACTATTTTCTTATTTTCATATTTTTATTCAAGTTTAGATATTATTTGTTGTATTATAGATTTTGTTATTTTTAAATAGGTTATCATAATTTTAATAATAAAATTTACTGTACGCAGTTCTATAGTACCAATGTGTTATGATCTTTATCAACGGAATTAACAAGCATGAAATTTAATATAAAATGCACTCGGTTCTAAATTGTTTGCGCTTTCCGTGAATAAATATTGTATTACAAGTCGTTGAGGACGAGAACCTGCGGCGATAGAAACATCTTATCGTTTGTATTTAGCTTGGTGCTCCCTCAAATTACCATGATTATAACGAACTAACGATGGTAGAAGAAGTACCACAATAAAAAGCAAGTCGTGTCAACTTCATATGTTCTCGTTCTCTTCCCGACATAATAACGAGATAATGAGACTTACCGTATTAAACAATACACGATAAGACAGAGAGATGATAAGAGTTTCGATAACAGAATATCCCTTTGTCAGAAGCGCAGCTGTACATTTGACTCGTCCTAGAATAAAAATTTCTATTCAAAAATTAAAACCCGGAAAGTTGGCTATTAAAAACAAACTTTTGATTAATAATACAAGATTGGAAAATATACATATTATTTGTAAATCGTTATGTTATATGCATAATTGTAAAGAGCTATTTATATCAAAGTGGTGAAGGTTCTACGCTAAAATAGATAAAATAAACTTAAGTTTTTATTATTAGATTTTTTAAATTGATGTGAATTATGAAAAAAAAACAACAGGAAATTATAGTTTTCTTATTTTTGAATTCAATGATACATGTGTGGTTGTTGCTGATATGTTGCGCATGTCTATGCAAAATAAAAATTGTCTTGATCTATTCCGAGACACAGGAATTAGATAAAAATATATTTCTTTGATCCAATAGTTATATATATATATATATATATATATTAATAATATATATATTAATATATATTAATATGTTAATAGTGAGAACGTTTAATATAGCTGATTGATATACTATGTGTGTATTGGAAGTAAGGAATAAGCTGACCATCGTACCCACTCAAATAGACATTTGAAAAGTAAAAGTCAGTAAATGTCATATTTTTACACAATTTATTGTGTAAAGACACATTTACCCGATTCTAAAAATCGCGGCAACTAAATATTCCAGTATGATACTAGTTTTCATAAGTTTTTTGCGATTTGAATTTAATAGGTTGTACGCAAGTCCTGTGTTTAGGCGATTCCACTGTTACTGTACACCACCCGACAAAGAAAACTGTACTGTACACCATCCGACAAAAAGATATAAATTCTCAAATATTTATTACGTAATCTATTTTTGTTGCTCACGGTCTTAGATTGTAATAAAATTATTCTTACCATGTAAAAAAAATGTAATGCATTTATAAAACTAAGTCGGACCCATTAAATTTGACAAGACTGAATTGTGAGCACGTTTACAAATCTTTTATAAATTTTGTCTGAAATTTATACTTTAACATTGTGTTGGGTAACCTTTGTGTTATAAAACTTCTTTTAATCTATTTTGCATAGAAAATATTCATTTTTGTGTAATGTCGGGCCCTCTTCTACTTCATTCTTTTTGCAATACACGTTTCAATTGCTTCTTACCAATTATGTCATATTTTCTTTTTCGTTTATCTAATTCATCCCATGCATGTCCTATGGAGTTAAGCAAGTTCCTTATAATCCATAAACGGACTATTTCGGTCAAATATTTTAGGTTTCGGTCATGTTGAAAATCAAATTGCTTAGTTAAATTTAATTTTTCAGTAGATTCCTTTACAAACTGTTCAAGTAATCTATTTTATTCATTGTGTTCTCAATAAATTCTAAATGTTTTATAAATGTCCTACAAATTTTTCGTTTCCATCTCAGTGTTTTATTTTCTCCACACTTTAATTTTTCCATTTGATTTGTATATATTAAAAACAAATTTGTTTTCATCCGAAAATGGATATATTTTTCTTTATTTCTTTATTTAATTAATTCTGAAGTTGAGCTGCAATAACTGTTGACGTAATGTTTGGTATTCTTCTAATAATTCATAGTATTTTTCTTTCTTCCCAATTGGTTAATTTATTACGTCGTAATATACCAGGCTTGTTTTGTAAGCTTTCTTGATTTTTAAATCGTTCTATTACTCACTGGACAGTAATTTCATCCAATAATGTATCAAATTTCACTGCATGATTTATTTTGTTTATACAAGCGTAATGTTAATTTCCTTTCGATAGTATCAGTTTCTCTACTTTTTTCTTTCACTGTTACATTATTACATTATTACACGTACCTCGGTTCATCTGCGGCTGTTTTCCTCACTTACATCATTAGGTGTGGATGCAAATGAGAGTGCACGCTATGTTATGCGAACCGGTATCTTTAAAATGAAAAATTGAAGTTATGCAAATTTTAAGCATATTTTCAGAAAGACCTGGTACATCGAAATTTTAATTAAATTGCAAAAAAAACAAAAGAAGTGCCTTGAAGAGGAAGAAATGCTCTTTCTATTCCTTTTTTTGCACAAGGTTCTACAATGATTGTTTCGCTTTCTACAGACAGTTAAAGTTAAAAAGACCATTTTTGCTTCAATGTTGCATAACTTGAATTTAACTCGATATATCAAAAAAATGTATCTCTCCCCACGTCACGTCTGGAAGTTGAACAGAATTTTTTGTAACTGTCAAAGTCTACAATCACACTGTGTTAAAAAGCAACGTAGAGTTCAAGCTTCCAAATGATTTTTTAACGATACTGATACAACCATTTTTGCCGAAATTATGATCACTCGAAATCGATCCATTTTCTCGGTTTCGTAGAGGTAGTTCTTTAATTTTCTTTATTTTTTTTAAAGAGTGTATTTCAATAGCAAACAATCTTTTTTCGAATTTTGGACATATGCCACCTGTCAACTAAGGGGCTCGCATATAGCTTAGGTATTATGTAGTTTCTAAATTCTTAAGGGACATTGTCTAAGAAATATAGACCATGCAAGGTGCATATTTCCAATGAAAAATAAGAGAAACCTGCGGTAATAATTCCCGTTGTCTTACACAATCGAGTGATTCGTCATTTTAAAAAATCTGGTTGTTATCTCTCACAAAAGTATTATGCATAGATGAGTATGGTCAACAATAAACCGGTAACACAAAGAGCACCTACATATTGTGTATAAATGCGGCATTAATATTAAACGGTTCGATCACAGGAAGACCTTCGTTTCATTTCGAACTTACCAACATTGCTCGCAAACAACGAAATCTGTTGTTTGACCTTTAGTTTGATGGTGTCAATGGTGCCATTCGTCGGCCTTGTATTTAGGTAGGTGTAATGTAAAAACACTCGAAATGCGACAAGGACGCTCTGTGTCAGATCCGCGGAGTTTACTTGCGTTACACATGCGAAACCTCGCTTACCCGCGTTCACGTTTACACACGCGTTTTCATATGTATACAATTTATGTGCAACTTAAGCAGAACGAAGTCCTTGATAGACTGATTTGAGCCGCAATGAAGTTCTTTCATTGCCGATTGACTTAGGCGTGCGCGTTTCAATATTTCCTGATTTTTCGACCTGAAATCTCATAATCAACATACTCAGCGAGAAAAATTGATCGTCCTCGACACGCCGGGAATGATAATGCAAAAGTTACTTCCACTATTTATTGGTTCATTAAGTGTCTGCGTAGCATGAGCTACCCAAAATAAATATAAAAATATATTACAAACAATGTGAAAAAATGAAAACTGAATAAAATGTTGTATAAAGATAGTAAGTTAAAGTACCAAATATTCTACAATTAAATTTGTTTACTTAATACAATTTTCACTAATATTTTCACTAATACTTTTAATCCTACATAATTAACTTGTCTTTTGTGTTGTTTTGCAAAATGTTACAATTTGACACATGAGTTAGTGAATATCTTGTATTCATTTATTGTATATCACTTATTGTATATCATTTATTTATTTGTATATTGTATTGTATATCATTTATTTATTTGTTGTATATCATTTATTGTAACCATGTCCACAAATATCGTAAAAAAGATTTGATTTTCATATACGAGACTGAAGATGACTTTGAAATTGAAAAACGCAGGAAAAAAAAATAGATATCTTCCACTATCTCTGCACTATATTTTCTTTGTACACAATGTAATATTTGTCTAAACTAATTTTCTCTAACGTTTTTAGGAAATATCAGAGTTAACAAAGTGCCTCATACACTTATAGATTAATTAAAAATTAGGATAGACTTTAGTATTTTATGTTCAAGTTTCTATTTTACTTTGCCATATTTTTCATGGCCACGAGAGTCGTATAAAATTAGGTAGTCTCCAAATTATGTGGCAGCTCCATAAATCACAGAAGCTCATCGAATTATATACCATTATATTAATAACAAATAATATACATCAAATTAGTGTTACAAATAATACTAATATATGTAATTAGTACATACGCGTACACTATAATTTATATTTGTTCCACGTCAAATAATTTGGTACTCTTTATCAAAGTTGGGTATTTACATTTGAAATAAGATGTATTGAAAATATAATAGTGATTGAAATATTTTTATTTAAGTAAGACAGTATGTCAAGATTTATTTTATTCATTTTTTTTTTAATTTAAATGAAATAATATTGTCTTTGTGGAATGAATTAGAAATAATTCATATTTTCGTCTCTTGAATCCACTGTACGATACATCAACATAATTATCAATTTCGATTGATTTTGTTCATATACGAAAACAATACACAACATTTAATTATTCAACTAAAAATAGGAATATTTATTTCAAATAACTATTATGCCGAAAAATACGTAATTGAAATATATTATATATGTATATGTACTTGTAAAATCAAATGGTTTTTTAGTAATAAGAAATGAAATAATTATGTCATATTAAACATTTTAACAGAATTTAGGAAATAATCGCTGAAAATATTTATATTTTTTATTTCAAATACTGTAATACCCAGCACTGTTTTATATGGACAAGCATTAAAATACTGCAAATTTTTTTTTCTCACGGGAGAAAAACTTTTCTACATTTAATGAGAAAGAATTTTGCAATTGTTAATATTATTACGTTGCAAAAGACTTTGAACTTATTTTTGTCCGCTGTGATAGATTTTTAACGCATTGTATGAAAACAGATGAATAAACAAAAGAAGTTAGACGTCGTATAGTGTGGCGAGGATGCCCCGGATTAGATGAATGTTATCAACATTTGCCAAACCATCTGGTGCTAAAATTATTGATGCTCGTATACATATAATTCCAATTTTAAACTTTCTTTTGTCTGCCACCGTATTTACATACACGTATTTCGTTTCAATTTGGGTACAATGTTTTAGAAAAATTGATAGAAACCGACCATAGTTCAAATAGAAAAATATCACGAGTCAGTTGAATTACGATATCGTAACGGTCTGGTGACATCGATATTGTACATACAAGATATCGTAATGTTGGACCAACGCGGTGCACACTACGACATATGTAGAGTCCCGAAATAAATCAACCGGGCAATTATAGAATTAAGTCAGGCCCGATGTGTTAGCGGAAAACACAGTTGAAGCAGAAACGGCATCGCGCTCGAAATACAACGCCCCTTCGTGGCCACGGCTTTCATTGACCTGCCAAGGACTCGTGCTATACTTTTGTTGTATGGAAACTAACGAGCAAGAACTGAGAATATGAAACGAGGCACAAAGAGGGGTCTCGCTGCTTCGCAAGTTTCTCTCCAGCTACGTTGTTCCTTCAACAGGAAACCATTCCTGTCCTCATTTTTACACGATAAAAACGATTTAAAGATATCTTATCGAACGACCCTTTTATCCCATCTGTGAACTTCAGCCCTTCGGCAGGATTAAATGAGAATAAAACGTTTAATATTTACGAGACATCATCAAGTTAATTTTTATGTTACACTGTGTAACATAAAAATGCACTGAAAACATACAATTGTTGCTCAAGTAGATTTTCATATGTCAAGATTTATATGTACTCACATAATGTTATCGGTAACTAATTCTTACAATTAATACCGTGTTCATTGTGCATCATGATTTTAAAATCTTCTAGAAAATCTTCTAGTAGTTTTTCATTTTTTGATGCTCCCTATAATGTTCCCACTGTGTTGTCCTCAAATCTAATATCAAAACTAACTGAATAATAATATTTTCATTTGGTTTTGAATAATCTCCATAGATACGAGATTAAATAGATTTATAAAATTCCTAATTGATAATACTCAATAATTCGTACATATTTCATATGCAACGTATGTATATGTATGTATATGTATGTATATGTATGTATATGTATGTATATGTATGTATATATGTTACCAGACAATTAAAGTCGTTATATAAACTTCAAACTAGTTTTTATATTCATGACTTCCAGAAAGGCGACTGCAATTCTGTAAAAAGTAAATGGAGACTGGAACAGTTTTATGTCATTTTTGAATTAAATGTATTTTTATACTTCACATTTGAATAATCCCTCCGTTAATTTGGACGAAAGAAAACTATAAATATTCTAAGTACTCAAGTGACAGCAGCTACGCGCATACAAAATGGAAAGTTCAAGAAAAATCGAGAAAAATTGAGTTCACTTTCACTTTTTTCAAACGGCATTATATTATGTGTTGAAGTTACTTTTTTGATACAGAAGGATGCATATGTTGAATAACATGCTGAGAAAATTGTATAAATACAATGCACTTAGGGCCCTTAAGAATCGAATCGAATAGATAAGTTTGTAAATTAGACATATTCGTAAGGAATAATTAGAATTACGCTGAACATTTAGCAATACTCCAATTACGTATTATGAACAAAAGGTCGAATCTATGACAAGCCAGTTTATTATTTCCATTTAGTGACAAGTGACAAAGTATTTCATAGGACGCAAGTAAAAATGTGTTATGTACATACGCGTTCCCATACAATTCCATTTATAGATTGTGATGTTATTCACGGTGCCATTTAAAAAGCAAGATGACCTTGTGTTTTTATCGAAAAACATTTTCGCTACTTTTACGTTTGCGAATTGTTGACTTTTGTATTGAATGTGGTATTGGTTGCGTTAAACAACCTGCATAGGCTCTCAAATAGAGAATGCAAAAAGTACACCCCGTGTTCTAATTGAGGACATTATTCGAGGATTCGCATGAGTAAACAATAGTGTGCTGTGGATTCGACGAAGGAACAGAAGATTCTGAAAACTTTGTAAGTATACTTTACATTAGTATTTTATAATGAAACGCTGATTAGCATTCACATGTATAACATATTGGATATAAAGTTTTATTTCATATTTTGCTACTTCAAATTTATGATCCGAATGGGCAGGGAGACAATGACTTGGTACAGGCCTAACGACGAATGTCCCTTTATGTGTCGTTTATTTCGAGGCACGCACACAATTCTGTTCCGGCTCCTCGACACGGCCAGGTGGACTGTAGTAGTAGGCTTTTGCCCATACGTATAACTCCACACAATCAAATTTTGCAAAACCTCAATATATCTCAATAACTATTTATTTGCGACATTTGGTTTCCTTCAAACTCTTTTTCTCTTCTCGACGAGTTGAAGTTGTTGATGTAACAAAACTCGAACAATAATTTTCTTTGTTATAAACAATTTTGCAGCAAGTTTCTTTTATAAATATCCACCGATCCGGAGGTGTAGATTCACCCTTAGGTCGGATGACCATTACTTTTTGTACGTCCTGTACAAATCAGAAACGTAGATTTTGTAGTCGTGCTTCCACTTTGTTCTGTTTGCTTACTACCAAAATTTTGCATTCGTAGAATTTTGTCGAAGCAAATACTGTAGAAGATATTGAGTATGTTGTACATACAGGCATGCTGAAAACTATTAATAACATGGAAAATTTATTTTCACCAGTTTTTGCAACAGAACTTTAAGCAAGCATAAAATGTGCCATCATTTTGTCCTGGAGTCCAGGAAGAGGTTTCCTTTTTAATCATTTAAAATTTGTTTTCAGAACCGTTCAGCATGGAAATAATTGTCGTTCACAGGTCGAAAATGTAAAATTCCTGGCGAATGTTTCGATTTCCATAATATAGAGATGCCATTAAGGTATTTTTTATTGTAAATTCTTGGTTTCAGATGCTGTCGGGCTTTATTTTGTCGTATTTTATCGGAATTAATGGTTACACCTGTACACACCTACACTCGAGCGGTTCAATTAATTCCTTCACCTGCGCCACGAACGATACGCCAAAAAATATGCTGAATTTATCGCAGGTGTGGACGACTGTTATTTGGAAGATTATCGGCGATTGGACATTACGAAACACGGTTATTATGCACGGTTACGATGCATCGCAGAAATGTCACCGTCTTGTCTAAAGATTGTAGCGTATTATTAACCTCATGTAATTACTTGATAATAGTGACTATATGTGCGCTATACGATGTTATTAAGAAAACGAAAGGAATTAGAACTGCAGAAAAGTAGAATAAGTAAAAAGGAACAGAAATATTAAATCAAAATGTGTAATCGGCCAACTTTAGTCAATCCTAGTAACATATTAAATAAAGACTAACAACCAAAAAATACACAGATCACACCGTACATTTAATAACTCGGTCCAACAGCAAAATCGTTTTGCAATACCTGTTGGGTGATTCTTATACACTTTGACATCCTAAAACTAAATCTGAAAGTAGAATTGCT
>CM052130.1:5156230-5199989 GCA_028454255.1 Halictus ligatus | reverse complement strand
ATTTTTCGAAAACGTTGCGTGATGGAGCAATTCTACTTTCAGATTTAATTTTAGGATGTCAAAGTGTATAAGAATCACCCAACAGGTGTTGCAAAACTCGAAAAAAGTTTGATTTTATTGGACAGTGTAATTGAAGACGAACTCAAGCAATTTGAAAACTTCAAAACTTCTTTTTGAGATGGATATACAAAAGGAACATTTTTGTTTAGCACAAAATGCAAGACGAAATGAAAACTTATAAGGGCTCTAAGCATCTAAAAGTTATTAAAAAATTACATTTATATACTTCAATGCAATGTACGACTTCTTGAGCATTTCTGATAATTTGACTAAAAAGTAATTCTATCGAAATTTAGTCGGTTTTCAAACTTCGGTTTTCATGTTGATGTCTTATTGTAAGGTAAGACTGTTTATTGGTTAATCCAACACTGACAAGACAGCAAAATGACATCAAGAGCCATCCAGTTTTGAGCGGTAGCATTGGCATTGGGAAGGCCTGTATCTGCTACGACAATTCGTGGTAACGCTTTTTCTATATTTTCGTATAATATTTTTTACCTTTGTAAAAAGTGTATTCTGTCTATTTTGTTTTTTCACCAACTTTTAGGAATTTTTCAGATGAACTATTACATTTTTAATATTAAGATTTTGCACACATATTCTACAATACTTATATCTGAAGAAAATGTAACAAGAATACATTTTTGGAAAATGAAATCATATAATGTGAATAAAACTTTCTTAATTACATTGTCTTACTTTCAAAAATTCCTAGAATAATTATCCCCTATTTTATTTTGTAAGTCGCACATAGGAGTACATGTTTACATAAATAGATTAATTATGTATTAGTAAGAAGAATTATTTAAAAAGTCAAATTTTCAACATATTCTTTAGAGAAATGATGTGTTCTTAGCTTTTCTTACGTGATCAATCTTTTTGTTTTGCATGGATGACTTCCAAAGCGAAGAATTACACCCAAAACATCGCGTATGTCTAGCACTCATCTTAACAATATACACTTACATTAATTAATATAGTATCATTAGTTTTGTAACGTTGCAAAAACTGCAAAGTTTTTCTCTAGAGGATCAGAAAGCCCACTGGTAAAAATCGGGTTAACCTTAGAGGTTATAAAGATTTCTGCTAGAGGACGCTCGAAAATTACCGGTTCCTATTTTTTGAACTACATGCCCCACTTTGAAACATCTGAAAAAAATCATGTATTAGCAACCATAACGAGATGCTAAAACTGTAAAAATACAAACTTATTATCTCATAAGTTCTACAAGAAATCAACATTTCAAATTTTTTAATTTTTTTAAATTCGGTTTCGAAGCTAAAAATTTTGCAAAAATTCATAGATGTGCATTCTGATAGCTAAAATATGCCTGGTTTTTTCTAAATTTTCAATTGAAGAGTATAAAAGAAACTATGGTAAAACCTTATTTTCTTTGTCACCCTATTACTACCCCCCATGTCGACAAATAGGATTGAAAATTGGCATAAAGTATTTTCTTTGGATAAACTATCGAATAGTATATTGCAAATTCAATTTGGTTTAGGAGCACTTTTGACTTCCTTATCCGGAGAATATTGGCGCATCAACACAAAATATGTCACGGTCAAATGATCGGTTTCCTATTTCACAATTATTGAAATTATAAAAACGCTTTCCTACGAAGACTTTTTTTATTTAGGCACATATTACAATGAAAACCATACAAAGTGTAAGTAAATTCCATGTTCTCGCTACTGTAAGGCGTTTCACTTTTACATGTTTTGTGCTTCATGGTTTAATGTTAACCGCTTTTCGCTCTCCTTAAATATTGTTTAAATACGTTCAAATGTTTATAATTTTATAAAAAAATATGCCATTGTATCCGGGAGACTCTACAACATCACTTTAGAACATTGAGGGTGACGGGGTGAAATGACTTTTGGATTTATTTTCAGTGCATCCAAATGTATAAAAATGTGCCTATTCGTTATCAAATTAAAAAAAAAAATGAAATTTGTTGGACATCGAAGTTAAAAGGGGATATGGAGATTTGGGTGTGTTAAATATGTAAATAGCCTACAGAATTTCAGATTTATAGTATTAGTCTAGTCTGAGAGAAGGTACAAAGTGAAATAATAAAAAACACAAGTTTTGTGACATTTTTATTACATACTACTTTTTATAACTCCATTTTAGCAGTTTTAGCCTTTTGCATATTCAATATGTAAACACGAATATCTATATTTTTGGTTAGCTTATGTGTATAAGCAACAACAAAAAGATGTTATTAACTTATACGAGAATCTATGAATCTACACGGTTAAAGAAGGAAGATTTTTTTAAGTTAAAACATTAGACCTCTTGAAAAGGAAAAATCTGCCTGCGCACGTTTCTACTTTTTTTTCTCACATTCAGATGGTAGTGTCTGCGCTTCTACAGACTTGTCTAATCCGTACATATCAAATCAGACAGATTGTTTTTATAATTATTTATATACAAAAATCTTATTGATTCTCAAATAAAGTTTTATTTGAATAATTTTCCATTTCAATTCATTGTTCAAATAAAATAATAAATATTTTCACCTTAAGAAGAGGTTATTGAAGTAACTAAATTAATTATTAGTTTGTAGTTTAATGATTGATGCTTAGCTGCATTCGCTTTTAAAATTGTTCTTTAGTAGACGAAATGAATAGAATTTTGGAGAGTACGAATTATTTGATCAAATGAAAGATCAAATGAAAATTTTTTGGATTTCATTGGAAATTCAAATAATTAAAAATTTGAGGAAGAATTATTTAGCTGTTCAAATAAACTAATATGTGATTATTTCAAATGACATGTAGCCAAATAAGATTATATATTGCCTTAACGATTATTATTTTTCAAATAATTCATTTCGGTAATGCCGAAGCCTGTAAGAAAGTGGCTGTGTGTGGAAAAATTATTTGACTTCCTACATCATTGTCCGGGGAAACGGGTCATTTGTGACCTTTTGCAAAGTTGATACTCGTGACAAGTAAAATACTATGGTGGTACTGTCACAATTTTGAGACGCCCTATACAAAATTACTTTTCGCCTCAATGTTTCCTATCATCGTACACTTCCAGTAGATAAAATGCTTAGCTGAAGTTCCGAAAATCGGTCAAACCGGATTGAGCTCAAATTTTACACATAGCCTCATTTCTCATTAAAAACATGTTTCCCAAAAGGATTTTTGACGAACTCAAAAAAATTTTTATCATATTATCATTTTCTACCTTACCGACGAATGTTGGTTAGGTTTATGATGAGGGCGACTGCAGGGGGAGAGGCTCCGTCCTAAAACAAGTGTTCCGTTAATTTAAACGGGCAGAATTCGCTGTAATGAGTAAGGTAAGAAATGTTTCATAAGATAAGAAATGATGTTGGTATGATAAAGACATTTTTCGGAGTCGCCAAAAATCCTTTTGGGAAATATGTTTTTATTGCAAAATGAATGATTTTTATTGTTACTTACCAAAAGCCGAATCAGATTTGTCCAATTTTCGGAAGTTTACCAAATGCTTGTTTTTGAGATTCTTGAATTTGTCTTGATGCCTCCTAGCAACTGGTATAGGCTATAAAAAATATGCCGTTATACATGAAATAGTTGAAAGTAGTCTTGGAAACGTACTTAAAAAAGACAGAAACTCAATTATCACAACCTTGAAGGTCTTTGGTATCGTCCCTGGCAAAAGAAAAAGGCTTAGTTGGGTCTCTCACAATTAAAACAATTAAGTAAAACAATTGATAGTCTAATATAATAAATACATTATAATAGTTAGAACACAGCAAATATTTTAAAATTTGCGACGACAATCATTCTATTGCCTTCACTTCAAACTTTAAAGTTTAAATCATTCCGATGGAGCCAGCGTTGGTTATATCGATAACCTCCACGGCATTTAACATATTAAAAGGTTGAGATAATAGAGATAAAGATTAAATTGATGTTTGAGTAGATTGTTCCTAATTGCTGATGAACATTTTTCCAGTTATAGTAAAAGCAATTGCAATTAAACCCGTTTTAGAGTAAGCTAAACATATTATTGATTTGATTGAAGCCAACTGTTATGCCACACTTTTGCTATAACAAACTCATATTAATCGTTTATAAACCGTATGATGGCAGTTTTAAAACAGTTTTGAAAAGAAACAGGGAAAAACAAAATGTTAAAAATTATGATAATCATAACTTTTTAAATGTGTTAATGCGGGTTATTATTTTGTTGCATGAACAATTTAATTTTCGTTAAGTATAATATTCACGAAACTAACATCTATAAAATACACAGGGTGGTTCACGCAACTTGCTCACCTATATAACTTCTAAAGGATACTTTGCACGAAAAAGTTTTGTATAGACAAGTTGCATGGTCTGAAAGGGTACACAATTTAGAATATTTATTTTTTTTACAGGTAGAAGTGTTTCGGAGATTTGAAGGTCGACTTTGTTTTTTTTTTTAATGAAATACTACATTTTTTATACCAAAATATGGAAGAATGTCGAATTCTGAGTAAAAAAGTATTGACCTTCATTTTTATTATTATTGACCTTCAATATTTTTCGAAAACGTTGCGTGATAGAGCAATTCTGCTTTCGGATTTGATTTTAGAATTGCAAAGTCTATAAGAATCACCCAACAGGTATTGCGAAATTTTGGCGTTGGACAGTATAATTACCATATTATCTATTCTTGTGGTACTATAAACAATCAGTGCCGCGAGTAAAAAAAGTAAATCTTGAAATTGTCAAAATATTATATATAGATGTCTCACGAACCAATCAATAATTACGATGCAACATTTTTCGATGTTGAATTGTGATCAGGATTGGAGTAAAACTTGCCACTGTACGGCGATTCGAAGGAAATACTATCGAGATCTCAACGCCTCGAGTTTTGGCTCTTGTTAGCCTTTTGTTTCTATCTTCAGCATCTCATGCCAAATCCGGCAATGCTTCTCTTTGTCGCCGACCACAAGACGCCAGAATTGTCACCCTATACGAAGTAGTGTTTACCACTTGATAACGTCTCGTTGTGTCTCCCGAATCGGAGGACGTCAACACGAGAGTATTGTATTTCGTCTTTCCTTTCATTGAACTGGCAACTGATTGCTGCCTATAAGCCGAATACAAAAGTAATTCTGAACGAGTTAGGAGGGACGACATAGTCACGAATATTTATATGTGTACACTTACTAGGAATAAACGTGTAAAACTAACAGATGTGACACAAACCAAGGATTTAGAAAAAAATCTTGCAATAAATAAAATTATGTGGATTATATATCATATATATTATCATTATATAGATAATACAAAAAAGTTTTCAATGAAAGATAATTAGCATTGTATCATCTATGAACTATAATATTAAATATTTTTTTTATTGTTTATAAAAAATCAGTCACATTGATGTTTTGAATGACCATAAATATTTTTGACTTTATAGTAGTATACCTGGCGTGAAGAAGAATTCAACGACATACTGCACTATGATTCTAAATGTTAAAATAACGTTAAAATATTTTAGTCAGTTTTAGACCTAAATACGCCACTGTACGTCGCTATTAGCATTACCCAGTAGTAACTGCAGCTAAAATTACATTCAAAAACATCTAGAAATCAGCAATAATAGTATGCAATAATATATATAGGTTGTAGTTTGAAAATTCAGAGTGGTCGTTTATAGGCCTTTTCAAGGTCATCTCAAGTAAAACTTCTATACATCTAAAACAATCATGCTCTATCATTCATATTTTTCGAGATATTTTCCCTGCCAATAGTGATTCAAAGGTTTTGAAATTATAGTAGGGAAATGAACAAACATAATAATCAACAGTTTGGCAAAATAACACCTAATATGGAACACCTACAAAAGGGATTTAAAATGAAACAGTGTTTAAAAAACGAAAGATTTTCAAAACACTACCGATGCGTATTTTTGACATAGACCATTATTGAGATATCATATCTCAAACTTGTCAAATCTCGAACATTAAGCAACATGTTAGCTTTATTTTCATTTTCTTTTTATTACATAAAAAATGGTGGAGTTATATAACATTATCTAACTCCATGTCCAGCAAAACCTTGGTAGCTTGTGCTCAGCGGTGAAAGTGACTGGAATATAAGTAATCAAAAATTGTTGTATTAACTTAAACAAAAATAGATTATCTTGAATGTAGCGTATGTTAGCGCAATTATTGCTGAGTTATTATGCTTCCTATAGCATTCTTAAACACGGTTATTTATTTAGATTTTATTGTTATCTCTATATTGCTCTTCTTTTTATACTGCGGAGCTATACACTATTTCATATTATAGGACTTGCTGTTATCGGTATGCAGGATTGAATGTAGTATACCATCCACTGATACACGTTAACAGTGCTTGCTTCAAGAACGATCGTTCCTTATCAGTAGATCGTTTCATAAAGTTGATTCACTTTATGGAAATTGCTTCATTAATAAAGGGTTTCTCTGGAACGAGTTGACCATGAAACTTATCTCTTCTTAAGATTCTGGGACATTTTTAAGGCGTACTTGTTTATCAAAACTTTGCATGTACACTACCATTCAAAAGTGTAGTCAGGCTCCGTAACCAATGAAAATGAAAAATATACTTACAGTATTATACTTAAAGTATATACTTTTCTATATGTTTTATTTGTACATTGTTTATTTAAAATGTTGAATTAATTTGATCTTATTTGCTACGAAATTATTATTTATAAAATTAATTCCGTAAAGTAGTAATTATACAAAATATACATCGCTTTCATTTTAATGTTAAAATTTATCTACTTTAGGTAATTAAATAAATATATTTAACAATTATGTATCATGATCACGATACTACAAATTTAAGTTTTGAAAATAATCATTTTCTTAAAATATTAGCCAATGATCTGCATTGATTGAAAGCTGAATATCACTTTTTGACAATCAATGACGAATTGAAACATCAAGTCCTAGGAATCATACCTTTTATAAGACAATGCATTATTATCGGAAACAGCCTTGATGACTACTATGTAGAAGGTATAGATAATTTGTTATCAATTTTTCCGCAATTAAAAAAGAAATCATTTTCCGCATGAAATGAAGAATTCTCAATTTTTAATTGTCTTTTTGGAAATTGTATAATCAAACGTTGTTACTGAATACAATGCTCGCAAATAATGCAAATAAGACTAATTTAGCATGGATATATTTTAATTGTAAGTTAATATTCAATGGAGTAGTAATAATATAACAAAGAAATCATAAGATTTTACAAATTGAACATGTATGTAAATAAGTAAAAATATCGTAGTTTTGTACTCTTTTTAAAATGCTATGAACTGACGAAAACAATACCAAATATAAGAAAAAGATTATCATAATAGTTATCAAAGGACATTGAACTAATGATCTTTTTTATGAAGATTTTAAAAAATTAAATTTTTTAACCAATTATACTTCAATATCTAAGTATCAACGGAGTTATTTTTTAATTATTTTTTACAAAAAATTTGAATAGCGTGTATTGTGAAAGTATACAAAATGTATGTATAATATTACAACAGTACACAGTACAAATATTTATCCAGAAAATGCTGGAAAAATTATGAAAAATGCAGATAAAGTTTGTAATATTGTAGTCCATAATACTCCCAGTTCAAATATTTTTTTTTTATTTATTACGCATTAGGCCAGACCTGTGGTTGTGCTCTTTATCCGAGGCGTGGGACGATCGTGATTCAAAAGTTATGACAAAAAGAAAATGGTAGTTGTTACACTACACTTGTTACACTCCAATATAGCTGGTTTCTGTTATACACCTTACCGTAAATATTGTTTCAATGTTTGCGTTTCTCAGTACTGACCTATCTTCTTGCTCGAACTCTAGTACATTGAGGAGAATGTTTTTAACGACTCTTAGTGAATCTTCAGGTCTGGGTCAGTGATGGGATATTGCGTGGATTTTTTCGCTCATGCGCGTCCAGTGCAGTAACGTAATAACGTATTTATATTGTGGCGAAAGTAGTAGGGTACTATTATTGGCGGGAAAGTACCGAAAGAGTCCAAGACGAGACGACGAGACAAACGTGCTACGAATTTTTCGAAAGTTACTACTCATATCTGATTGACATACATATGTTATACATTCATCTTTCAAAATTAAATCATAACAAATTATGCAGGATGACTAAGGTACCCCATTTTAGCCAACCATTTTACATACCTTACTGACGCTAAAATCGTCGCACATCCCCGAAAAAACCCGCACAATATCCCATCACTGGTTTGGGTTAGTTTTCTTGGCGGCAAGTCACCCCCCCCCCCCCCAAATAGACGATTTCCTACCACAGATGGTGTATCTAAAACCAGTCAAAATACAATAAACAAGATTCTATTTGAAAAGATTTCGAATACACCATCTCAAATAGAAACTGGTGTATTGTTTTGGAGGGGAGAAGGGGGTGTTGCCCCTCCACAAACCCCTTCCTGTTAAGAAAACTAACCGAAATCTACTCCAATCACTCCAATCCAGTGAATGCAATGTAACAAGTATCATTTTTTTTCTCATATTTTTTGAACCATGATTTTCGCCAGTCTCAGACAAAATGCATGTTTTTCAGAACCTTTCCCTCTGCAACATATCTGTGGTTTAGCAGAATCGGAGTTAAGACTCACTTTTGTGCATAATTAGTAATTATGGTAATTATTTTTATGGTAATTATTAATTACCAATATGAAATTTTATTACTGTATATAAAACTTGCAGGGGGTTTGTATTGTGATGCAAACATTTTTTATATAAGGGAAGGCGTTTCAGAGATTTCAAGGACACCTTGATTTCTTTATATGATCTATCTTTCGTGTTGTCAATCGATATAGTTACAAATTCTGCGTAAAAATGAAATGACCTTCAAATATCCTAAGTCTAATAGTTAACAAGACATTATCGAAATAATTTTCCAGGTACCATGTACGCAATGAACATTATTTTGATAATGTCTCGTTAACTATTATGTTTAGGACATGTGAAAGTCAATACAATTTTACGCAAAACTTGATGCTCTATCGATTCGCTATACAAAAGGTAGGTCATTCCATTTAAAGCAATCATAGTGACCTTGAAATCTCCGGAATGCCTTCGCCCATATAAAAAATGTTTGCATTACAAAGTTCTCTCGCTACACTACGCAAATTTTTTGTACAGAATTCTTTCATATTATTACAAATGTTGGAAATATTCAACGTGGTAAAAGTTATTGGACCACCCTGTACGTGTCGGTATAATTTTATCTACAATTGTACGCTATTCCTCGCGCAGAGTGGGGTTAAATGTCGGTTGCACACAAACAGTGCCTATCACTATTTATTAAATATCTGTTTATCAGTAAGAGAAGAGACAGTTATTAAATGACTAAAGTAATATTCACGAAGAGTTATTGGTTGTATGTACTATTTCTATCGAGTCTACCTATACATACACTTTTTATTCTACCAAACCCGATTCGCTATCATTGATATTCTCGTAAAGTCGAGTTTTCACGATGACAGAAAACAATGACTGCATATTGTACGTACGTGTACGTTGATTAATTAGTATTAATGTAACACTCCACACGCTCGCGTAACATCAAACAATCCTATTTTTAGTGATTTTCAATAACATAGAAATGTCTAGCATTTCTCAAGCACATCTTGATAAATCAAATGTTATAAATATATTTTATTCTTTATTAATTGACAGCTTTACTGACAATGAGATGGCTAGGGTAAGGGACCCAAATACTGTATGGGTACCATTACTGTGCTTATATTAATTATACTTACTTTTAAAGCATAAGGCACAGTAATTGATACCCTCACAGTAATTAGTTTCCTTATCCTATTATGCTCGCGTTATGTGTCTAGAACAAATACGTTAATGTATAGGATGTTTTCCTCCTATTTGGAGTTCTAAAACCAATAAAAAATCTTTATTCATTACAGTTCACAGTTCAAACTCTTTAATTGTTTTAATAAGTTCTAGTTCAAAATATTTTGAACATTACTTATAGCCTCACTTCTGACTCTAACGACTTTCAGTTTGTTTCATCACTTTGGAAACGTAGAAACATCTCTACATAAATGTCCACAATATCTGAAGGTCAGCAGTTGCAGTACTCAAGAATAAATTATTCAAAGATAGACTAAAGTTTTGTTAAGAGACGATTGGAAATTGTCTTACAGAGAAGCTGAAACTGACAACTGGATAGAAAGATGCAAATTTTAACAGGCACAGATATTTCGCAGCGTTATAAATTGCAGAAAAGATTAATATAACCTCCGAAATTTTCATATTTATAAACACAGCGGACAGTGGGTCGTTTCTGTGAAATAGGTGAAATTAATTCAGGAATTTGCATCTTATGAAATAGGTTGGAACTGAGTCTTTTCGTATAAGCTAATACTTGATTGAGGTAGACTGAAAAGGATCCACACATATAACACATTTGTTAAATAATAAATAGTCAAATAATCACTCAGTTCTGTTCATAAGCGAATAATTTCTTATCAATTAACAATGAATTTTTCTAGTACAGGCATTTATTTCTTTCTACTCACGACATTCTATGTCCATAATATAATAATAATAATAATAATAATAATAATAATAATAATAATAATAATAATAATAATAATAATAATAATAACAACAATAATAATGATAATAATAATCTATATAATATATTACATAATAATAATAATTTATTATATTATTACTACATATTATATATATTATTTTTTTATATAATATTTATCTGTATCCATTGATATAATATCAATGACGGCATCACTTCTTACAGTACATATTGAAAGTTTGGATACTTGTAATAAAATAAGTTTTGAACATGAAATGTCAAATATCTCGATCCATTGGTTTAACAAAACAATTGGGTTGCATTAAAGAATGAAATGTAATTCCGCTTGGAGGATGCATCGGTGTATCCATATAAAAAATAAGGTTATAAGAAGTTATGACGTACTGTGCCATATGAATTTTTCCTGTATCATTTTTTTCTATTTTTGCACAAAAAAAGAGCAGATATATATATAATATATATATATAACCAAATATTTGTTTAATCCGATTATAGTTACGTAGGTAGTGAACAGGGGAAACTAAGCGATCAAAGGCAAGAATTACATACGAAGTTTTCATCTTGTTTTGGACCTTATTTATAAAATTCTCTGTACCAGGAACCTTTTAGTCGGGGACCTCTCGGCTTCTCCGTAAAAAGCGACGGCTATAAGAAGGGACTTTTAAATTTACATTTTCAAACATCTTCGTTTGTTTCAGGGAACACTTGTACCCTTTTGTTAGGGTGGGAGCCGTGCTATAAACCAGCGATTTAATAACCCACAGAGAACTTAGACCGTCAAAGCTTGAAGCGCGGAACTGCAGCTGCCGGCGCGGAACGGTGTGTTGGTTTAAAAATTGCAGTTCCAGCCAGTCTGACACGTGGGGGCCTTTTTTACGACTGATTTGATGTTGTGGCAGCCGCAGCGCTGTGACGGACAGAACCGTTCGCCGTTACAGAGGTTTAAAAGCAGCAGTAAAAGGATCTTCGGAGAGTCGTGTGCTGTTGCTGTTTCTGTTGCTGTTCCTATTGCCGTTCTGTTGCTGTTCCTATTGCCGTTCTGTTGCTGTATCGCGGTCGCGTATACAGGACAAGGCGGATGCGATATGGATCTACAGTTCAGGGAGAGTCGAGTGCCATGTGCCGTATGCCTTGTATCGTCCATAGGGTACATGCGTGTATATACGTAATTTACTCCGTAATACCTGTGGATAGTTTTCATTCAGAACGTTAGGCTGAGCTGTTCGATTACATTTGAACGGAACTGGTTAACTTCTCGGAACAAAAATGAACTTCAATGAAGTCACGTGGTAAATCTTTAGTATGCGTTAGGCTCCATGAATTTTCACCGCGTGACGGTAATATGCGCGTCACTTCTCTCACTACTTTTTCCGATTTGCATGTACTTTGCGTGCAATGCGACTAAAAGTTTCCGGGTGCAAATTTCTTATGCAAGCTCTGTCTTTCTTGTCATTCTATCAGTTGTAACGATGAAATCAAGTTCAACATGTACAGGGTGTAAAGAATTTGTATGTCGCGACTATCGTAGCGTGATTCTACACCCTCGGTTTGGTGGTAATTTATGTAAGAAAGGAGCTGCAAAATTAACATTGATTGAATTACAAGATCAGAAGGTCAACAATATTGTTTTAATTGCATAGCATTCTACATGTTAGAACGGAACAGAATGTGGAGAAGGGATCATGGGTCAAAACTCAATCCCGCCAGCTTAAAAAATGATGGTAACGTTTTTTCACTATCTAACCGATTTTATGTATATTATATTAATATTTTCGATATATTTCACGTGCCGAGAAACACTTTCCAATGGTTTCATCAATAGCTGCACCCTATACAAATTCTATCCGACTGAGGCATTAAAATATAATATAAATATATCATTATCGTTGTGATAATGAAAAAACGTTGTCATATTCGATCGAGTTTTGACCCATGGTTCGTTTTAAATGTTTTATCCTTGTGACGAGTAAAATACAACGCGTCACACAAATTGTTGACCTTTTGACCTTGAAAATCAAGGTCAAGGATCATTTTGCGGCGCCTACTTTACATCAATTTCTACCAAATCGAGGATGTCCGGAAGTAATTCTAAAAAGTGTTAGCACGTTTCCCTAACCGTGCCAAAGTGATCCAACCATTGATTTTAGTTGTTCAATATGGCTGTATCACCTTAAAGCAATGGATCTTCAGTTTGGATGATGATTGTAGATGATTGAATGTGTGGATCATTGCGAATAAACAATGGTTTCATTTACGATGATTGTCCAAAGTGAAAAAAGTGTAAATTCAGCTTCGACCGTAAGAACATGTTTTCAATTAAAATTCAAAAAGAATTCGGTGCTTTATATTATTACGCCTTGTTCAATTATAGGCTGATTAATAACTCTGATGTATACAATGTTAATGTTACAATCATGTTATGATCACTTGTGAAGATCACGAATAATTTTGTGCACCCAATGTAACATCTTATAGTCTTCAGATATCTATGATGATAACGTGCGAGTTTTTGAACGAATGTTCAAATATAGGAAATTAATGTAGTGACTAGGTAATGAAAAAAGATCGGGCAGATTTAAAATGCGGACTTTGAAGTATGTACTTTTCCGAAATATAATTTTATGATCAACGCTTGTTCCTATGACGCTTTTGCAACGATTCGCAAACGTGTATAAATAATTTGTTAACATAGAAACTGTGGATTTCATTCATAAGAAATTAACTGCTCCTATAAGCTCCATGTCGTTTTTCGAGTGATGTTTTCGTAAAAATATTGAACATAGATAGAAATAAACGATAGTGATAAAATATGATAAATACACTACACATTTAACAGAAAAAATTATGGAAATTGGATAAAAATTTATTGCATCATTCGTCCAGGGTGTATCAAAAATATTGCGGGTGGACTATGAATTAACTCATTCTATGGGTTTATTACTATCTCTATTATCTGATCCATACAATTATCAGATAACATCCCAAATGGAATGCAAAAATAAATTCAAAAATAAATCCTATATTCGAAGCCATATCATGCCTGAAATATTGCGGATGAACTTATTGGAAATTCAATACAAATTAATTAATGCTACTGAAGGTTCAGTTTCCGCTTACAAATTGCTTTTAATGGATGAACGCGATTAATTTCCTACTGCCAATATAAAATATATGCTTATAGTATAGTATAATAAAAATAAATGTGTAGTTAAAGTTTCATTACTATAGGATATTTTCAATGCATTTATTACGTATTCATCATATGATCTTATATTCCTACACTTTTACACACGATATTTTTACATTTTACATATTTTATTCGTATAGTTTGACACATTTTAAGTGCATTAACATTCACAATCTAATGATAAGACAGAATTACAACATGGGCGTACTTGCTATCCGACTTCCTACCCGACATCCTTTATCTTTTTATGAGAGGAACACAGATAAAACAAAACACGATTCGCTGTACTTGTTGCTATACTCTCAAGTTTAAATTCATGAGGGATAAAAACACAAATTCCTAATACTTCACTCACTAAATAAATTAAATAAATGAAAGATACAAAAAGTGTATATCAATTATATACTATTTATGAAATCTTCCATTAATACTAATTGTGCATATTAGATTTGTGACTGCAACAGATAAGTTTGTTTAATACAAATCAGAAAGACAAAATTACATGTGTGTCGTTTCGTATACGTGATCGTACTATTTCGTACTAATAATGGAAGTTTGGCTACTCAAAATTAACAGAAATTTGAATTTTTGTACAAATGTAATTTATGTGACGGTAAGAACAAAACAATTTCTTAAAAATGGACTTAAGAGTGAAACACTCTCAAAAACATCCGAACTTTTCAATAATTAGGATATGCATACAAAATTCAGAAAGAGAGTTGAATCAAAAGTTGTAGTATTTCCTATGATCTGGGTTAGATATTGCAAATATGAGAAATTAAAATAGATTTTTTAAACGGACAAGTTTCTTAGATTATTCACATACTACCTTATAATGATTACTCAATGCATTTTAAGAATATACGAATCGTAGCTAAAGATTTCTGGTAGAAAATTTTCCAACACCAGTAGATGCCTATAGTATGATAGTATGGTAGTATGACTATGACTCATTATTCAAGTTTTTATGATTTGTAATTTAGAATTGTAATTAAAATATTATCACATATTTAAATCAATATCAAATAGGTAAACATTATGGTGTTCATTCTTTATTTTACAGTACGTATTTCATTTAGCAGATGCATAGCAATGCAAAACAAGTAAAAGTTCAAGTAAAAGGTGGACAGAAATCTCACAAGTAACAGCTAAATGTTACCATAAGAGAAGACAACATTCCGATGAATATATTAATTTATTCCTTTCGTTCTCCATTGCTGTACTTTTGTCTTAACTAATTCTAATGATATCAATGTACATACATTCAAACAATGTTTTTAAACTACTAAATTTCTTCAAACGTCACGTTATTTATAATTTGCATTGCATTGGTTGATTTAATGCGCCATTCTCTGCAGAAAAATATTATACGTGCTGTAAAGACACAGGGTGCCGCACGCAACTTATTCGCCCTGAATAACTTCTAAATTATGCATTGTACGAAAATGTTTTGTATAAAAAAGTTGTGTGTTTGGTGGAATACATTATGAAATGCATATATTGTTTTTGTAAGTGGAGACGTTTCGGAGGTTTCAAGGTCACCTTAATTTCTTTAAACGAAAATACCTGCTTTTAGTATCGTGTACCGATAGAGTATAGAATTCTATATAAAAATGTACTGACATATGTATACAAATGTATTATAATTAAAATACTCGCTTTTATTCTTCTTTAAATTTAGAGATTACTTAAATGTATAATTGTATATGCGCGCCCTCTATTGTAGAAATTACAGATTGACTAGCGAGTCACTAAAATCGTCGCTATATGGTGGCATCTGATAATGCTACCAATATTGGGCTAGATTGCGAGAAGAGATGGATATAGAGTTGGTCCGCTAATCACCCATCAGTCTAGCGGAAATTTACATACTGGGACGTAATAACAATTTTCATCCAGTAGAATGTATAGAAATTCAATTTTTTTAATTTCTCATTTTATTACTCTGTCTGTATTTTCTGTATATGTTCGTATATTAGATGTATGTTTCAAGTATATTTTATGCATGTCGTTTCTATTTAAGTTTTACTTCAATTCCTACCGCTCATATTATACTTTTTGGGTAAAATATATTAATACATTGTTAATACATTCATATTAAGACATTGAGCGCCGGCCCCGCGAAAACGCGGGATTCAAAGGCGCCGGCACGGCCTTTTTAGTTGGACAACATTCTAAATCGCCTATTTTTCTATATTTATCGATTAATATGTTTACAGTTGTATAAAATATGAATAATTATTAATTTTTTACAACATTTAGTTGGGTTTTGTTAATTAAGCAATATATTTTAAGTGATTTATAATTATATAAAAAATACAACAAAGTTAGTAATGGATCTGTGTAACACAGAATTGATTTAACAAGTAGTAGATATTATCAAAGAAGACGTCATTTTTAATTAGGGACAAAAGGAATGTAATTTTGGAAAAATTATGATAAATGTTACTTTTTGGAGATTCAGACGTATATTCTAACGTGAAAAAATGATTGTTTGCTTTAGTATAAGGTTTCACTTTATAAATAACAACTCCGTTTCATATTATTGTTTACTATTTAATATGATTATATCTAAGGACGATTTTGTTATAAAGTTTTCACGTATAAAGTGATAACGTAACAAATAAAACACTAACAACAAGCACAGCGATAAAACAACGATAAAAATAACGAAACTAAGAGATATAAGAAAAACGCAAGGGAGATGTACACTGCACGCTGATCGCTCTGAGACTGAAGAAACGAATTTTCATACGAAGAAAATTCAGAGGAAAACTCGTGGATCTTATCATTGTTTATTCCTTCAATATTCAATGAATGAGACCAATCCATAGGTTTCAACGAGTAGACTAAACAAACCGCTAAGTGGCAACGGCAATCGGCATCGGCTGCGTTCGAAACGCCCGGCCCGAGCTATGATTGTCACGAGCGTGTACGTAAAGCGACGTAACTTCATTGTAAAAAGTAGTATAGTTGCGCAACGTTGCGCCAATTTTGGTATTAAAATAAAGTAGAGAATCTCTACTTTATTATATGTAAAAATCCTCGCGTAGACCGTCGTGGATCATATACTAATTCAATTAATTCAATTAATTAACGACGAGTAGTAACACGGGCGTTTCTGTGGAACAATAAGTACTGTCTGTGACACCTAATTTACAAAAATAGAGGAATGTTATCGATAATTTGGAATTACTAAAGTGAAAATACATGTTTTGAGATGGTATATCCATCATATATAGGAAATTTAAACACTTCTTAGTACATTTTAACATATTTCTAGCGAGTATGAAAATGTGCCCATTCATTTATAAGTTAGGTGTTCGTCTTTTAAGTGAAGTTTACACGCTCTGTAAACATACAACAAAAGAATTTTAAGTTTCAATATTCAAAGGTTTTAATACATGGTTATTTTAGATTATATTAGCACAGTTAGTCTTTGTTTATTTGAAAGTTAATTTTGTCCAGCTAAAAAGGCCATTTGTCACACTGTGCGGCACCGCGAAAACGCAAATTTCTTTAAGTGGCCGTTCTTTCTTTCTTTAAATGTCTCTTATGATTCCGGCGCTCAATGTGTTAATATCAGTATTATTTTGGCAATAAAAATAGAAATTAGCTAGCAGTATAAAAAAATATATTTGAAAAAAAAAAGAAAATAACTCTACGTATGGAACTCAGGATCTCTGGATGGTAGTCGGAGACCTTGCCAACACTAACACGGGGCTTTTTTGCTATAATGAAAATGAAGGCTCATTAAGATTTTTAAATACTGGGTACATATTACAAGGTCCATAGTGTCACGTCCGAAAAGCGATTTCCGATACCGTGCGGTCTCTTTGTTAAACAAATTTTAACATACTTGGAATACAATATATGTAGAACTTCTTATAAAATTAAGATTAAACTTCACTTACGGGACCTAGATATATTTAACTTTTCTTTATATGATCCTTTAAATTTTAACGAGACAATTCCAAAAAACCCAAGTTTTAACGTTAAGAATTCACTGGTTCAAAAGGTATGCGTGTTTAAAGTTGGTCGATTTCAAGCGTCTTTAACAGGAAAGGGCGCCACCATATTGGTGTGACTCGGATATTATCCAATGAGAGGAGCCGCAAGAAAGTTCGTCGGGATTAGTATTTTGGCGGGGGGAGGAGGAGGAGGAGGAGGAGGAGGAGATTACGCTTGCAAATTTACGTTATCGTCATCACCGTGTGCTTGTGCCGCCATCTAGCAGCTGCACTCGTTAGACGACGCGTGACGCTGAGTACATACCACTATGAGGCGTCCTTACGTGTCAAAAGCGCTTGAAATCTACCATCTTTAAACACGCATAACTTTGGAACTAGTGAATTTCTAACGTTAAAACTTGGATTTTCGATATTTTCTCGTCAAAATCTGCAAGATCATATAAAATAAGGTAAAAATTTCTGGGTCGCGTAAGTGGAGTTTAACCATAAATACATATATAGCTTTCCATTTAAAACAATATTTAAGGTGAACATTTTTAAGATTTTTTGAAGGTGACCTTCCTTTCTAAAAAAAAATAGTACCAACAAAAAAATTACATACGCCATTATGTTGCTTGAAAAGCACAGTATTCCTTTTCCCCCTTTCACTTTTTTCTAATATTTATTATTTATTATTAACTCGTAATTACCTAATCGTCTATATGTATACTCGCTCTTCCATGCACATTTGATTGTTTTCCCTTGATAAGCTGAAGTTCTGCAATTCGTTGCAACATTTCCAGTTCTCGACGTCGTAATTTTAATACATTTTGTTGATAATTGAAAAGAAAAAGAGAAATTGGACATGCAGTGCCATCTATGTGTGGCGAGCGGGTTTGTTTTGTTTTTTTTTGGTTGGGCTCGGTGTGTCGAAAAACGTTCCAGCCGAAGTGCTGAGTCATACGAATTCAAATCAGTTGTTGCTTGTAACTCTGCGGAAAAACACCGGTCCGAACTCTTTCTTGAACAAATAATTTCAACACATTTAAACGATACATTTTATGAAATTGTCAAATATCGAATTTAAATGGCTTTGAGAAGGCCATCTCATAAGGTACTTGCTCTTTGTAGAGGGAAGTGTTTCGAAGTCTTCAAGGTCAACTTGATTTCTTTAAATGGAAAGTCCAATTTTTTGTATCATGCATCGATAGACTATCGAATTCTGATTCAAAATGTACTGGTCTTCACATGTCCTAGATCTAATAGTTAATGAGATATTATGGAAATATTTTGTCATGTGTACTCACTATAATCTTGTTTAGGGACATCAGTTCGACTACCTACTACCTTCTAAGTACATATATCTCGTTAACTATTAGGTCCAGAACATATGGAGGTCAATACATTTTTACTCCGAGTTGGATACTCTATTGACTTACGATACAAAAAGTAGATAATTCTAGTGAAAAAAATGAAGGTGACCTTGAAATCTCAGAAGCGCCTCCACCCAAAAAAAAAACCAAGTATCGGATGAGATGGGTCCCTCGAAGCCATTTAAATTCCACGTTTTACAATTGAATGACACCCTCTATATATATTTTTTCGTCATTTCATTCTTCACTAACAATAAACTTTACTCAACATTGTTTTGAAACATTTTGGTATGACGATTTTATTAATGAAATAAAACATTTGAAACAGAATATTATAAAACACAATTTTGCCAAAAACGCCCTTATTCCTTCGAATCTTATTTCTTCCTTCAGTTACACGTTGGTAATGTATTTGTCATTTAAATATTTTTCAAATGCTTTACGCCCAGCACTGCCCGAAGCAAGGTAGAAGACGCGCGCAAAACTCGATTCAAACAATATACCAGATTGAAATAGAAAGTTGTGCGAGATTTCAGCCGTTACAATTGAAAGTGGCCACTTACTGCTTACGGGGCGACTATCAATGTAATCTTGTTCGCGCAGCAGAAGACACGTTTGTAATTCGCGAAAGTCAAGCGACGTTTATGTCGACGACAGAGAAGCTAACCGTGATTACTTGATTGCAGCATGAAACGAATCGTCGTTACCGGCCAATGTCCCACTAAAACTAGAAAATATGGTGAGTTGAGGATGAAAAGGTAATTATATGAGAATTCTTGATTCATCAGGTCAGGTAATAGATAAGTCAATAAGAATTAGGTTTATTCAGCGTAATATTTTGACTGCCAAAGCAACAGCCTAAAAAATTCCATAAAATCAATCATTCATTTAATGAAACAAAAATTGAAAATTTGACATAAACTACTAAATAGTTTTTCTACCTTCTTGAATTTATTAACTTTTGACCTTTCATATAATGAATATACAGGGTGAGGCGCCAGAAACAGGCCACCTGAAAAACTCGGCTGCTATTGGTGTTAGGAAGAAATGCATCAGTTGGAACTTGCTTGGTTTTGGGGGGGGGGGGGCATTAATCTTATGTTAGCAGCTTTTTTATAGGTGGACGCGTTAAGGACATTTGAAGGTCAACTTCATTTTTTAAAATGGAATCTTCCATTTTTTATACCATAGATCGATAGAGTATCAAAGTCTGAGCATAAAAGCGTTGACCTTCATATGTCCTAAACCTAATAGTTAACAAGATATTATCCAAAGAAGAAAGAAAATTATTTCGATAATATCTCGTCAACTATTAGATTTAGGTCATATGGAGGTCAATACAGTTTTACTCAGAATTCGATAGTCTATCGATTCATGATACAGAAAGTAGGTCTTTCCATTTGAAAAAAGCAAGGTGACCTTGAAATCTCCTCTATGCCTCCACCCACGCAGAAAATGTTTGTGTCAAAAAGACAGAAAAAGAATGAAAGCATAATGAAGCTTAGTATATTGAATTTCCAAGTTTTTATTTTATTGAACTTGCAGTACTTATTTTAAAAGAAAGAAAAGACAAGCATGGTAAATATGTGTACACATTCAATAATTACAAAGATAGTAGAGCATTGTTTTAAAGTATGTAAAACTATTGTTATAAACTTTCTTTACACTATATTTCCTATTTTTATAACAGATTCTCCATGACTATTATTCCCACCGTTCACAAATACGTGTCATGTACTTGCATGTGTAGCCTTCAAATCATATTAAGCACCCGCAGTAAAAATGAGATATATAGAATATTCCATTATTGTCAATGCGCCAAATTCCGCGAAGTATCGGTAAGATTGGGCGCGACACCGAAGTGGTACGGGAGTCGCGTCGCACAAGACGCGTTGACGACCACCCATTGGATCTTGAGATTGCAAAGGCTTAGAAAACAATTTCTACGAATATTTTGGGAACTATTAAAGATAAATAAATGATATAAATGCCAAAGTTATGTGTCTTTTTATGTGGGATGCACTTATATAGACAAATGTAAAATGTCATCATTTGTTTAAATAATATATTAAATAACCTTATTTTTTGTTCACTTTTCTACTTATAATATTAAGTAAATAACTAAATGAAATTTAGTTTTTTACGTTTTAAAATTATTATAATCTACATTTTTCGGCATTTTCTGTTAATAAGAATTAATGTATAGATTTTTGTTTATTAATAGATGTTGTGGGGGTGGGGTTAATAAATATGGAAACAGTTATAACACATAAATATAATTAATAGAACTCAAACACTGGTTTTTCCCGATACAGTACACGCCCGCATGCTTACATGCTGTCGCGACGCTCTATACTCTTTTGTCTATATAAAAGCGGGAACGCTGGTGCGCGAAAACAAATGACTCGCGCCAACCAGCTGCGCCGACGCAGTTTCATCTATGCTCATCTGTGGGCACTGGAACCTTCTTCAATAGATAAATATAGATAATAAATCGGTATTGTTAATTGATTGTAGTCAGTAACTTTTTAAAATTTAATGCTTATTTTTCATTTTTTAAATAAGACGGTAATAACACATTCTTGTTATTTTATTATATGTAATAAACTTCATTGATTAAAAAAATATGGACTTCTCTTGTTTCAAAGCCTGAACAGCCAGTTTACAATATATGTTATAAACAATGTTTCCTACAAAAAGTAACCAGTACTTAGTCTTCTACAAAACTCAATATAAACAGTTTGAAGAATTCTTTTTTAATAAAAAATTGGGGTCACTTTGATTATTTATCACTATATATTTTTTATTCAATAACATTATAGCTGACACCAAGATGGATCCAAGAACCTATTTAATGTTGTCATTAAGACTTGAAATAATGCTAAAATAAGGGTGAACAGCTAATTTAACGTTCTGGCCCACTGTGGGATGCCTCGTGACAGGCAGTATGCTGCAGAATATGGACCTACAATTAATGGCAATGACCGTTTTGTGAGGAATAGCAAGTGCGCGAAGTGGAATTGCGAATGTTGACCGTCAAATGCACTGTTAATTTAGACTTCATTATTAATTGTGGTCCACGCGACGTCAAGCAAACCGTTTTCATTAAAGTAATACACGAAGGGAGAACACAATTTAGAGCAATTTGCTATATGGGAAAATACGTTTGCTTGGGTAGAGGTTGACGAGATCCTCGGCAGCGGACACATTTGAAAATAGAACCGAATGCTCAAAACTTCTCAAGGCCTTGGCTGAGTACGGGTAACAGATTTACAGGGTCACAGCCACGGCATCCGGTATCAGCTTGCTCAGTGTTTTCATCGTATACGAAAACGAATATACAAGGTATGTTCAAAAAGAAACAGGAATAAGATCATTTTTTTCTAGGTATGTACAACTGTAAGTGATGTACATGTCAATTATCAGCCAAATTCGGTACGTAGTTTACGACGTAATTTTGATGCTCTCCGATTTGTTGGTTATTTTATTGTTTTGAAAATAACGGATCAAAGAATTTTCATTAAAGGTTACGCTGGAAATATATATAAACGCCGGAAGTGAAATGTCGGAAATGCTAGTTTCCTGCTGAAATCTTTCTTTTTCCAAAGATAAGAACAACATTGAAACGACAGCGTTTCGATGCCACAGAGATGATAAAACAAAAATCAGAGCAAGAGCAGATAGTCACACCAAAAGAAGCGTTCGGACGTGTTTTGAGCACTGCAAAAAGAAAACATTGATGAACAAATAAAGAATTTGCGAGACAAATAAAATAATTATCGTTTGTTTTTAACATATCTAAAAACTGGCGTCCTTGTTACCTATATATTTGCATTGTACCTTTCCTAATAGAGTTCGAAACGAAGTTTCCTCGTGTATAAACGTACTCGTTTGTATTAAGTATGTATGTTGACGCCTTTTCAAACGGTACAACTTTCTAAAAATTGAGACCGATTAACTAGCCAGAGAATGAGTAAACAAAAATTTTTGATTGCAAGTGGTTGGAGTAATAAAAAATAAAAAAATAATGTTTTTTCAACTTCTTTATTTAAGCCTGTAATGACAATTTATAAATTGCGTTTTGTAGATTTCGGTAACTTATACGCATGCTGAAAATTTAATTGAAATCGGTTAACTTTGCAATGAGCTACAACCGTTTAAAAATGATCACATAAGCGAAAAACACAGACCAATCACAGCGCGGCTATAGCGGACGGTTTCCAGTATAGCCAACAGCAACACCGCGCTTAGCGTTGCGTTTCTAGTAAACTGTCAAACAAAGCGTTTTAGCACGAATTGGCAAAGGAAAAAGGTGCTTAGAAACACCTCAGAAATCATCCCTGTCTTTTTCCGACACTCTTTCTGGAACTAAGAATGGTTCTCTATGTCAATATAAGACGAAAATGAAGAATGAAAAATATTGGATTATAGGTATATAAGAAAACTACACTCTATTATGAAAATATGAAATAGAATTTATTCTTTATATCTTCTCTAAAGGGACGTTGTGGGGCACGTCTTTACTCTTCGAAAGAATCGTTGTGAATGAGAAACGCTCAGGGCGAAAACAGAAGGGTAACAGTCTTATGAACAACTGAGGAACGAGGCTCCCATGCCGGCGACAACATACAATGTATATTGACTGTAGATATAATGTATGCATATACAGGTCAAGAATCGATACAATCAATCCTTCCTTCTAAAGAAATAATACATTAATTTTGTTCTTTATTTATGAGATAAATTCCAACAAAAAATTTTCTATTTCAGCTTCATCTTTTAGTTAATAATAATTAAAAATCCGCCTAAAATGCGGCAACCCGACCAATAGTGGTGTACTTTGCTTACATCACACACACACACATAGAGGCACATGGCAGTTAAGTGTCGAGTGGCAGATACATGCTTACCTTGGTTTCCATTTGGAGCCCCAGCGAGGTGAAAATGTTTTAAGGATTCACAAATTATCCCTTAAGGTGGCCGGCTGGTCGACTATGCGTAACCACACATATGCATGAAATCCATATACGTATATGAACTTGCAAGTGTCAAAATCTTGACAAATTAACGCTTCAATATTGCAATGAGCAGTTTAAAAGTGGTCACTTGTGTTTCCTAAAAGTACAATCTAGGTCTGTCGTGCTGTCAATCTTGTGACGTCATCCTTTCTTCAGAAAGCGAGATTTCTGCCGAATATTACAGCATACTGCCAGTCGTGAGGCGTTCCGCCATCTTGTGACGTCATCCTTTCTTCAGAAAGCGGGATTTCTGCCGAATATTACAAATTACTCCACGATCAGGTAGAAATTCTCAATTTGCGCTTTGGACAGACCTAGATTTGACTTTTAGGAAACACAAGTGACCACTTTTAAACTGCTCATTGCAATATTGAAGCGTCAATTTGTCAAGATTTTGACCCTTGCAAGTTCATATACGTATATGGATTTCATGCATGTGTGTGGTTACACAGAGTCGACCAGCCGGCCACCTTAACGGACCAATGTCGCCATATAAGCGGCATTGCACTTTTACTTACTGGGTCCAATGCCGCGTATATGGCGGCAAAAATTAAAAAAAAAAATAAAACAAATATGTATAAAATAAAATATAAATATTTTCTTTTCTCCACAGTTTCTCTTGGTAGCTTGGACCTGTTAGGAAGTAAACTTGAAATAGTGTCGGAGCGTTAAGGGTTAATCGTTGGACGAAATTGAACCTGCCTACTCGTTGAAATCCACAAGGGCATTTCTAATATCCGCCCTATGGATTAATGCCTGTTCACGTTACAATCAGGTTCACATAAGTAATTTATTTGTGATCACTATAAAATGGTTTGCAAGAATTCAAAAAAATGTACATATTTGTTTACGTGACTGTCGTGTATCTCTATGACCTATACAACGTACACCTCTGTTGGTAGGGTTGCCGCATTTTAAGCGCATTTTTAGTTGTTAATAACAAAAAAATAAAAGCGAAATTGACATTTTTTATTCTTCATATTCGTCTTATATTGTCATGGAGAACCACCCTTTGAATTTTCTGCCACTTATAATCGAACACTATGTATAAAATCAGTTTCGGGCACGTTTGCCTCATTTGAGACACAACCGCCCTCACCATTGCGCCCATTGAACCCTTCCAATAGCATCTGTTATCGAGCCCCCTTAAAAATTATAGTTTTGAATGCAGATATTGACAGACTTGTTGATAAGAAGTCTACTTGCTTAAAATTAAAAAGATAATTTATACAATTAAAAAGTAAACTTGCTTAAAATTAAAATGATAAAAATTTTTTTATGTGTGAACAAATGGATAATATATTTTCATTATTACTTCCAAAATAAACAATAATAAACTGCATAGATGATTGGAAATCTTTAAACGACGCAATTTTTAAAATTTTATCAACCCATCATTAACCCGCATGCTATGCCGGAGTCATTCGCAACCCGTCGCGGTGGGGATAAGCTCGAGCGAATCTACAATATGTACAATCTTATCTTATAACTACTTTATTAGCTCGATATTTGAATTCTGAACCTTGTGTCCTAAAGGATATTTGAGTCTTCTAGTCGCTAAACTGCGGGACGTGACACTGACGAAAAAATGTTTCCAACAAAAGTTAATCAATATTCAGTCGTCTATAAATCCCCAAAGAAAAAAATTACAAAACCTTTTTTTTTAATAAAAAATTATGGTCACCTTAATTTTTTAATTGCCACTATGTATATTTTATTACATGTTGTTGTAACTGACGTCTAAATAATGCTGAAATAATTTTGTCCGCCTAGATTGGCATTTTCGCCCGCTAAGAGGCGCTGCAGCGCTGGTGCGAGTCGGCTTGTTGCCTCGCTGCAATCCGGACGGGTGACCGGTGCGTAATAGGGGGGTAGTCGATTCTACGTCATCGAGTCTCGGTACAGCGATTGCCAGTGTCGCCAAGTAGCACGAATCAAGGGGAAAAGTTACCCATTCTCTGCTAATACCAGAATGTGCACAACAGAGACGGAAACGCGTCACGTGAGCAGGCCGCGACGGAAGCGTGGAGAATAGCGCGGTAGAAAGGGAAGTTAGAGTGGGGGAACAAGTCTTGATCTGACGACACTGCCAATTGCCCAGGTGTGCGATACTGTTTCGAAGTTTCTGATTTCGGACGCTAGGGGAGAGCGATTCTTGAAACTGTGAAAATAAATTAGAAATATTTGAGAATAGCGGTTGAGAATTGCTGGTTTTTGATTAAAATATTTTGGAACTTTCTCAATCTGTAAAATAGCAAAACGGCAAAATAATCAAATTGTATTCTTCTTATTTTTACATAATAGATGGTAAAAAATGACATTATATAAGCTCTATACATATAATCTACAATGGCTTATGTAAATAGAAGTATTATCTGTCGTTATCAAAAAATGGTAAGAATAAGTTAATTTTTAGCAATGCATAATTTTCTATAATATGAAACGAACTGCGAATGTATAATTATAGATTTTCAAGAAAATATATATACTAACAGTTGTTAAAAAAGATTGTCGTTCAGGTTAACAAAAATTTGACAATTAAGTCCATTAGAATATTAATTGTTATCACTGAAATTGTATATTTACATACACGAATAGAAATATGTACGTGAAGAGTTGTATTATAAATTTTAGTACTTCATGCAAATGAAATATTAAAAATTGCAAACTCACACTTTGTAAATAGGGTAACATATAGTTTCATTAACATTGGAAAGTACACTGACAAAACATGTTTGTTATCAATGCAAACTATGGAAATATAATAACTAATAATTAATTTAAATTAAGATGTGGTTATTAAGTCGAATTCTTTTAGTATTACGTCACAGTTATGAATGAGGTAAATGAAAAATATGACCCATTTTTGTATTTTTTCATTTTGACATGATTACAAGAAGATGCAAACCAAAGTTTGAAAACTTTTGTGTATAAAAAATATTATTTCTAATAATAAGCATGGTTTCGAAATATTTTATTTTTAAACGAAGAATAAACGTAGAGGTCGCAGCGTGAGTAAGATGTTTTGGGACACGTTGTATATATGTATGTACGAACAGCAAGGACTTTCGCTTTCGAAAGCTGTGCCACTTATCGATTGACTTTCTTCTCTTCCGCCATCGTTCATTTTCTATCCAGTTCTGTCGCAGACTATACTCACGGATGTTTACTGTATTTCACTTTTATACTGTCATCTTACGACAATCTTTACTTTTCCTTTTTCTAGAGAACTACTTTCGCTTAACGTGTTAATTTAAAGTTCATTACGATATGTGAACTTTCTTTTTACAGATCCTTGAAACTTAAGAACACATTTGATTCGAACAATTTTCATTGTACGCACAGATAAAAAATTAAAAAATCGTGACCTTTACTTTCGCAATTGCGACAAATAGCAATGTATAAAAAAAAATTATTTGCTAAACTAATTCCTTCTTTCCTCAAAAAGATTCAAACCGTTTGATTCACATATAAAAAAATTGTTCGTTTTAAAGAGTGTACGAATACTTTTGACACTGACTGTATATTTCCTAAAAATTCACTAAGAAATGTAATAAGTATGTAAATGTAATAAGATACGAGATCATGAAAAATACTAAAGTTCTTATATGTAAATAAATAATATGGGAGTAATAATATATTCTTCTTATTTGTCAACCTAAGTAAAAAAATTAGTTACAATGTATTGAAATACTTAAAAGAGACAACAAAATAATTGAAAAGAAATTTGTCATAATGTAATTTTTTAAGGAGTCTTGGGGTCGTCGCTGTTGCTTCAAACTACAATCTTATTCTACAAATCATTAATACTTCCCGATTTCATCAATTACGTCGATAGCAGCACGTATCGCATAACCTCAAGAAGTGTTAGTTAATCTTCCACGAAGAATGTAGCGTCAAAGAATTTTAATGAGCTTGAAATCCTTTAAAAAGGTGACCTCGGATGAATTTTTTCGATCAGTTCGTTTTCTTTTTTGAACACTTTAAGAAAATATTTTCACTCGAAAAACTTGCGTAGTCCATGCATTTTATGTATACCCGTAAACTCACCTGCTCGTGATTTCAGTTAGGTGGTGCACGTTATACGTTCTGCATAGTTAAGTCTTCCCTCTGACACTATGAAGGAGGGTGTACGGAAATCGTCGGGCATTTAACATATGAAAATGTGACGAGTTCTATAAGAGCTAGGGTAAGGAACCCAATTACTGTGGGGGTGCCAATCGCTGTGCAGTTTCATAAAATTATTCAATAATTAGAGTATCACTGTTTTAAAGTCTCAGAAAGCTTACTAGATAAAGTGTCCGTTAATTAGAAGGAACACAGGGGACCAACGGACCGAATCGATGACAAAAAACAAATGTATTCTCGAAGTCGATGCCGTAAACGTGAATCTCATAGTGATTTCATTTTCTTAATTACGTACTCCATGCACGAGCGCGGTTCTTGCTCCGCGACGGCCCATGGTTTGTTCGTTTCCTTCGTGTTCGCTTACATTTTCCACGTTGACTGCGTTGTTTCGTGACGAAGTCAAGAGTCACCAAGACATCTCTACAGCTACGTGATCCTTCTTTCGTAGAGAAAACGCTCGGCTACAGATAAATCATGGATGGCGTAGCTGACTCGTAATAATGAAATGTTATAGAGAGCCCAGCGGGAAATGGTGGACGAGTAAAAGAAGCAAGAAGAAAGGATAAAATATAGCCGAACGTCTACCATTTGGACTCTGTACACGACCTTAGCTACCAACGAATCGTGCATACAACGTCCGCCTGTGTTTTCGACATTGCAGATAGATTACATTGTAATTCCCCTTCATTTTCAATGACCTTTCACAAGAGTTTAGAACCACAAAATTACTGTATTTTCGACTTCGAAGTATTTTCTTTGAGAGATTTATCGACGCTATTTTAGCGTCGTGTATTTCTTGGCTTCAGGGCAAAATTGAGAAGTTTCATTAAAGGGAGATTCCGGCCTAGGAAGCTAAAGAAATGGTCATTTTCAGGACGCGTTTCTAACACAAAAATAAAACAACAATCTGTGGTTTTCAGAATTTGTTATACAGGGTAATGGACCTAATTACTGTACAATTTACTGAATTAACGAAAAAATTTAATGTCTTTTTTAATATTCATTATGATTTAAAAATAAGCACAATTAATATAGGCACAGTAATTGGGTTCCTTACCAAAAAGTATAACACTGTTTTCTGCAAATTTCCTATGGTTATTTCTTCGGAGATTTTATGCAATTCAACAATATATCAGGGTTTTTTATTTGAGATTTAGAACCGACGAACTAAGCTATATACGCAGAGAATGTCTGTGACACAATGCAAGACAAGGAAGTGTGTATTATACAAGGTGGGACAATATTTATGTCCACTTTGAATATTGCTGTTATTTGTAATAATATAAAAAAAAGTTGTATACAAAACTTACACAGTTTAGGGGGAGGGGGCATGTTGTTACACAAACATTCTCTGCGTGGGTGGAGGTATAGAGGAGATTTCAAGGTCACATTGCTTTTTTAAATGGAAAGACCTACTTTCTGTATCATGAATCGATAGACTATCGAATTCTAAGTAAAACTGTATTGACCTCCATATGTCCTAAATCTAATAGTTAATAATTTTCTTTCTTCTTTGTATAATATTAGGTTTAGGACATATGAAGGTCAACGCTTTTATATTCAAATTTTGATACTCTATCGATCTATGGTATACAAAATGGGACTTTCCGTTTTAAAAAATGAAGTTGACCTTCATATGTCCTTTACGCGTCCACCTATAAAAAAGCTACTAACATCAGATTAATGCCCCCTCGAAACCAAGCAAGTTCCATTTCTTCCTAACGCCAATAGCAGTCGAGTTATTCAGGTGGCCTGTTTCTGGCGCATCACCCTGTATAATATAAATGTTGAATATATAATATATTGTTGTTGTTGTCCCTAATATATTGTTGAATTGAATGAAATTTTCAAAGAAATGACCATACGAAATTTGCAAAAAACAATCTTATACTTTTTCTGATACTTCATTAGGGCGGATAATAAAAATGTCTTTGTGGACTTTAACAAATAGGCAGGTCCAATGTCATCCAACTGTTAATTTGTGAATCCACAAAAGCGTTTTCACTTCGCCGGCTTTGTTAAAAAACTGAAAAATGAAGGTGAAATTTTTTTATTCTTCATTTTTGTCTTATATTGTCATGGAGAACACTGAACAATACTTCTAAAATTGTCTAGAGACTTTCAATGGGATTCAGATATAGGGATTGTGGGAAGGGCATTCATGTTATCATTCATGATAGGCACTCATGTTTTTAAATTCTTTTTTTCTCGAAAGGATTGGATGCCACCTTTGAATTGTACTTGGAGTCTACATCTTGCTGAAGGATAAACGACCCGGAACAACTCTATTGTCCTTATTCATCTGTGTAATTAATGATGCGGATGTTAGTTAAAGTCAATGTATTCAGGGAAATAAAGAGAATTAAAGACAAATGTGTACTATGTAGTTGTTAATATTATTACCATGCAACAGACCTTAAACTTACTTTCGTCCGCTGGGCTAGTCGAACAAAATGGGTTGTTGAGGATTGCGTGAAAACAGATGAATAAACAAAAGAAGTTTGATATCGTATAAGAAAGATGCCCTAGATTAAAAAGAAGAAAAGCCATCTAATGCTAAAGTTATAAACACTCATATACAGAAATTCCAATTCTAACTATTATTTTATCTGCCACTGTACCTTACATACCAAGTAATCCAACACATATGGTAAGGGACCCAATTACTGTGGGGGTACCAATTACTATATTAATTATACTTATTTTTAAAGTATAGTGTATATGTCATATTTTTCTTTTTTAATATTCATTATGCTTTAAAAATATGTATAATTAATATAGGCACAGTAACTGGTACCCCTACAGTAATTGGATCCCTTACCGTATATGAACCTTTTTCATTGTTTTTAGATACAAACATCTCCCATATTGGGTCCCATATGTTCTGTTACACCGTATATACACTGATATGAATCACTGAAATGTAAGACCCCTTGTAATTTTCCAACAAGATGATAAAGTCAGCTATGCATTTAGCAGAAGTAACAGACGTTGCGACAATAATTGTTTAATTGCCATCGTATTACCACTCTTTCGCTTCTTCCAACAGTCCAATTAAAGTCTGTTCCGAACTTTAATCGCGTTGATACCCAGCGTCGTGTACAGAGGCAAGCGAACGCGTACTCTAAAAACTGGTAACCGTCCAGTTAAGCTTGTAAACGTTTGCGACAATAGTTCAACAGAACAGTGTAGGAAACACGAGTTTCCGTTCCGATGTGCAACCCTAATTGTACCTTATAATCATGCAGTAAACTTAATGGTTTAATTATTTCGTGCGAGCTAATGTCACTGGTGGTTGAAATATGTCGACGTGAATGTGTTTGACCTTCAGGCTTCCAAGAGAACGACAGCAACTCTAATTTTCGTTGTACATGTAATCCTGCAGTAATTAAATAATTTATTAAATGATATTTGGAGTACCCCGTTGAAGGATATGATAGAAGATTATCGGTTCACTAGACGTGAAAATAATAAGCTCAGGAAAACTGGGTAGTGCCATAGAATTCCACCTTTGCTTCAACTTATTTTTTTACAATCGCTTTTGATATAACAAATCAGTGTAATTGTAATCTTCTCTTTTCAAAATATGGTAACATGTGGCGAATGTCCCCATGGAAAATGTGAGAAACCGTTGATCTGTCACAATGTTGAAAAAATAGTAATGAAGTATTAGTGGATGTCGATAACGATCAAGTTATCTCTGATGTATAAAAACCCTTATAAGTGTAAGTAAAGTTTGGATTAGATTTAGGTGATGTTTTACTGAACATAATGTACTTTCCCGTATATCATGTAAACTAATTGTAAGGCAAACCGACGATAACGTATAAATATAAGCCAAAGTTGTTCAAAATTATAATATTGACAACATATTTCAAGGTCAGTGAGATCGATGAAGAGACTAAACTTCGCGAATTATTCTTTTTTGTTAAACATTTAAAGCTGTTAAAGTAATCTATAGCTCTAAAAGTGTTTAATGTAGAAATAAAAGATATTTAAATATATCCAGTTTGATTATATGATCAAACCTTTTTGGTGGACAGTCATGTTTCTATATAAAAAATATATGTTTAACTTTACTGTCTCTACTAATTCAAACAAATCGTTAATTTAGAAAATTAATTCAAATAATATTACAAATTGAATCAAATCAAAATCGAAAATTGATTTTTTGGATGGAGTAAAATCAGTATAACCCCTTTCTGTGTAACCACACGCATGCATGAAATCCATATACGTATATGAACTTGCAAGGGTCAAAATCTTGACAAATTGACGCTTCAATATTGTAATGAGCAGTTTAAAAGTGGCCACTTGTGTTTCCTAAAAGTCCAATCTATGTCTGTCCAAAGCGCAAATTGAGAATTTCTACTTGATCGTGGAGTAATTTGTAATATTCGGCAGAAATCTCGTTTTCTGAAGCAAGGATGACGTCACAAGATGGCTGCCGCAGAGAGATTCTCTTAATTTCGAGAGATTTAGTATTCGTATCGAAAAAAAGGCTCTGGACAGACATAGTAAAGACATGTACAAATACGGTGGTATGCATTTTTAATTGATTACTTACTTATTTAAGGCGTAAAATGTCTAGAAAAAAAGGCACCATTTCGCGGTTCCGCTTAGTAGCGCCATGGTCTCCCCACGGCAAACATTGTACCTTGCGATAGAATACGGTCGATAATGCAGATCGATAGTACAAGTTTACATATGTACGATATGTATGCTGCCGAATATTGCAAATTACTCGACGATAACGTATAAATTCGCAATTTCGGGTCTGGACAGACGTAGATTGGACTTTTAGGAAACACAAGTGACCACTTTTAAACTGCTCATTACAATATTGAAGCGTCAATTTGTGAAGATTTTGACCCTTGCAAGTTCATATACGTATATGGATTTCATGTATGTGTGTGGTTACACAGAGTCGACCTGCAGGCCCCCTTAAGTGTGACAATATTAAAATGTATGGAAATCATAGTAAACAAACTAAAACAAGTGAGAATCAATAATCTAAAAGAAACCGAATGAACTTTAATTTTGTTATAAGAAATTAATATTTATTAAATGGCGGGTACAAATAAACAAATATATGTGATTTCTTGGAATTTACTAGAGTCATTTACATTTCTTACACATAAGGCACATAAATAATACGTCTCAAACTCAATATTCTACATCTTCGTAAAATAAACATTCTGCATTACCGTTGTTACCATTCACATACAACTTTTTATCCGTTTCAATTGCAATAATTACCAAGCGTGAATTATAAATACCCCCGTAGTACCGTGCAACTTCTGTTTAAATAATTTTTCATGAAACACATAATGTAGAAGTTATTTGAGATGCCCAATTTACATGACTTGCCCTGTATGCATAATATATCTATACGAGTACATTTAGGATTCGGTATTTCTTTATCGAGATTTTATGACATTCGAAACGTCACGTTCCGCTGCACGTGGTGTTCCATATTACCTACATATACCCTATTCATGGAAACATCTCCAAACAGATTACAAATTATTTATATGTTTGTTGGAGTTTGGATGGATATATAATAAACACCGACACTTCTTGTTACCCCTTAATACGCTTATATATATTTATATTTTACTTATTAAAATACAATAGAATACAAAAACATAGATTAATAATTCGTCTTCCGAAATATGGTACGTACAAGCACAGACGAGGTATAGAATAGATCTATCAGAGAGGATAGGAGAGTGCTCACGCCCGGGTATTCGGCGTTCCCGATATACTACAGGCATCTGCTCAGCCTTAGCATGGCACAGAACCGGGACACAAACATACCTCGTCTGTGAGTCTACCGTCAGGAAGACCTACCGTGAGATACCACGTCAGGAAGTCTTTTCTGGAACAGAACCGGGCCGTCTTTTAGCATGACACAGAATCGGACCATCTATTCTCGAACAAAACCGAGTAGTAATGGGCATTATCGACTAAATTCAACTATCGACTAATTACTATTTAGTTACTACATACTTTCGAATATTTAGCCGAAAGTTTTTAGTCGACTGAAATTTCGTTTTAGTGGTTACGTCTAGATTGCAGGCTATAGTCTATGCCTACGTATAGATCTCATTTCTCACTCACTCTTACAGCACTGTAGTGCAGTGCTCACTCAGTATTATAGGCACAGTAAGAGTAAATTGGAGTAAATATACCAGACTAACCAACTGAACCCGCGAACGTCATATTTTTCATATTCATATTTTCTCTCAGTTAAATATGTCTTTTTTAATAAGATTGTTAAAAAATTGTAATTTAAAATTTCTTTCCGACATTAATTTATAATTATTGTAGTTTATAAGTCTAATTATAAATAATAAATAAATATAAACGATAATTTAAAAATTTATATAAATTATTATTTATCCTTTAATAATAATGCAATATAAAGGCAAAATGTTAATGCACTTTTTTAAAAAATGTCTATGAAAATAGTAACCCAACGACTACTAAATTCAGTTGATAGTTTAAAAAGTCAATCGACTGAAAATAGTAGTTGACTACTATCGATTTAGTCGATAGCTTTTAGTCGATGGTGCCCATCACTAGAACCGAGCAGTCTTTATGCATGGAAAAGAACCGAGCAGCTTTTAGATATGAATATGACATATCACATATATGACATATGACAGATATCGTAGCGCAATGTCCATTCAAATATTTTGATATACCATTTTTGATTACCTCGTTCGGCTAGGTCCTTTAACGACGAAATATACCAAATTGTAATATTCCACTATTTCAATATCATTTAAAATATTTCAAGTAATATTTAAAACTATTAATGAGTTTTAATAACGAACTAATTTCAATAGAAAATCAAATTTTAGCAAAAAGTATAAGATTATTGTAGGCTCGCTATTAATGTGTAAAACTCAGGTCCGGTCAGAGACATTCAGTTTTCAAGAAACGCGTTCTGCGAAGACACGCAGAACAACCGCAAAACATGGCCAAAACACCCGCACAACACTCATAAAACATGCGCAAAACACACGCAAAACATGTGGACAACATTTCCAAAACTTTCCCAACACATGCGTAAAACACCCGTCAAACATGGCCAAAACACCCGCATAACATTTCCAAAACATGCCCAAAATATGCGCAAAACATACGCAAAACAGCCAGCTGCGGCTGTGCTACGACCTACTCCCCCTGAGTCATACCATGCCAGGCGTGCAGCCCAGGCCCGAGCCCGCGGGCAGTCCGGGCCCGAGCTGGAGAACCGTTTGAATAGTAATACAAATAAAACCAATGATTACAGATCATATTGTATCGTGTTTAGTGTTATTTTAATCATAAAAACTCCACAAATAGGCTGATGCAAATCCTATAGAAAAATAATAAAAAAATAAAATCAAAAAATAAAGAAGTTTTGTAATTTGATTGGTAGTAGTATCACATCGATATACCTGTTCTCGCCTCGGATCGCACGGCTGCCGAGGTGGCCCGAGCTTCTGGGCCTGGGCCGACGGGGCTCGAAGCCGCTTATTTGAGCTGGTTAACTGGTTAAGTAATTATAGACACAGGTATAATTCTGTTATACATATGTATATGTATATTCTGTTGTACTTTGACAAAATTAGAAAATAAAAATTATGTGGCGCATATAATGCCGTACAAAGCAGTTTCACATGAGTGATAATGTGTTCAGGAACTGTTACAAAAATATGTAAAATCACCCTTTCGACGAAATATCGAACTAGGTTTATAACACAAGCGACTGGAATCCGCCTCTTTTGAGGAGTTTAGTACACACTGCATGTCTAGCCTTCCTTTAATTAGTTTTGGAGGCAGGTCTCTGGAAGTTGTGGATGCATTCGCTTGTATGGTCTGGCTTGCGACTCAATAGCAATTGATAGCGTATCATAAAACTCCAGATGTGACACAGAACACAGGTAGGTGTGCTGGGCGCTACGTCACCAACGCACTAAAGGATTGAAATGTAGAAAACACTTTTGTTTTTTCAATGATTGTCGCAAAAAATTGTTCTTCCTTGAATATAAATGGTACCATGGTATTGTGTTGTAAAAGAGCGTTAAACAGAGCTGCAATGCAGCCCATAAAAAATTAGTAGAACGGTGAAATAAAGAGTAAACTAGAATGTTTTCGAGTAAAATTATTTAAAAATAGTTCCAATGTGTTTTTAAAGTCACCTAGTAAAAATCTTATGGTGTAGAGGCGGAAAAAATATTTATTCATGAAAGAAAAAATTTTTTAATTAATAATAACAGTAAAAAAAAACAGTGAAAACAGTGAAAAAATTTGAGATAATGTTGATGACAATAGCTCATTATTAAATTAATATTCAGGTTGGTCGCTTCTAAACTTCGATATGAGATCTGTATTGTTCGAATTTTTCCAGATTTTCCATTATTTACTATTAGAGTTTGCAATTACAAACTTGGAAAAAAATAAAATACGTATCATTACAATTAATATTATTCTTAATTTACAATAATTAGAGACTTTGTACACAAGATTTACATGTTAGTTACATATTTCATATAAAACAATTAAGCTGTACGTTCTAATCCTGGTTAAAAAAATAATGTGCGTTCAGTTTTATCACAGACGAGGTATAGAAGTAGACCAATCACCATATGGGGTTTCGTGTCTCACATATAAACAATTGGTTTTCTTACGCCCTCTACGCTGACGAACGATAAATGCTGGAACTAGATCGACAAGAATAATCAAATCTGGTCAAATACAAATGATTGACGAGTTATGTACATATCTGATGTTATGACTATATGTTCAAATTATATGTTTTTATTTGAGGTCATTATGTTATATATTTACAATTATCTTTATAAATACAATATTAATAAATATGGGCACCACGTTTCCAAATTATAGAAATACAATTTTCATAAATCTTGAACGTCAATAACATTTCTCCATAGTATAATTATTATTCACATTTCTACTTTTGAATATATTTTGTTACTGAACTTGAAAAAGAAATTCAATTGCAATTTACTATATATTTTCATGTATATTTCATTTAAACAACATAAATTTTAGCGTTAAAGAATCATGTAAAATAACAAATTAATATTAATTGTGAAATTCGAAAGAGTTAAGAATTAATTAATCAATAATTATGTAGTTGATCGTTTCTTGCGAGATGTCAATCTATTTCATTACTGACTCAGAACGTAGTTGTATTATTTTCTTTCACGTTTGTAATGAGAAAATAAACGACGAACGCAACAATACGACACATACGAACACTGTCGCATTCATCGAGCTCGATCAGACTCGTTCAGCCGTGATGCCAGAATCATGTGACGCCTTCCACCGCGCGGGGGGGGGGGGGGACGACGACGACGACGACGACGACGACTTCGCGTACTGTCGTCTCCTTACGGTCCAGCTTTGCCAGGTGGCCTTGATCCACCCCAGTGTGCGTGCCGTGTGCGTGTGACTTAGTGTGCCGCACACAACGCTAGATCGTACAAGGTTGCAAGGGTTCGGGAGGCGCGGATTTATGGCTCAATAATGCAAAGATGGGGCTTATCAGTGGTCAAAAGCGCTAGATAAAGAATAAATCTAGTGCGCTCGCTACCAGGCAGGTCCTACTTTTGCATTGTCGAGCAATATTTTGCATTATTCGGTCGCATGATGCCTGTCAGAGAGGACATCTGAGCGCGCGTGGCCGAAGCTACGGCAGCGTTACATTTATATAAGAATATATTTTGTATTTTTATATAATTCTTTTTATTTTTTAAATTTAATTATCCTTAAGAATCATTAAATCTTCAAATCATTAAATTTATTAGAATATATATGCTGCAAATGAAAAGCAATATCAGAAGAAGATTGGAACCAGTGTCAAGCAAGGTGGAAACATTTTTAATTTGTTTACATCAGAAATAGGTGAGTTTTTGTATTTAATTTTCTTTATTAAGCATTTCCACAATGAAATGTGAATATAACTCGTATTTTTATAATCTTTTGTAATGATTGGCACCCAAAACGGCAAAAAATGTATGTAATTAAGCATAGTAAGCAAAGACATACTTGAGTGGTACCAACGTCGACTACGCATAGCGACGGCCCTGGCGAGTCGAGAAAAGGCTGCAATGGCCGTCTGGCGCGAACGCGTCGAGCACACGCTGTCAATTAATACTTTCTGAAACTTCTCGTATATTAAGGGAACCAAATACTTTTCGTGAATGGTTTCTTTACCAGGAATGTCTGTAGAATGCATTCCTGTATAGTAAATTCCTGCTAGATAAAGGATTTTTCACATAAACACGAAAATAGAGCGTACAAAGTACCCGCGTCGGCACATTTTCAAACTTTAACAACTATTTACAACTATTAGGAAGTACATAAAAATGTAATTGACTATATAAATATGTAGAGGAGAGTTCCCTCTATCTCCTGACTCAAATTTGAACTTTCTCGCGTGTTTAGTTTTTGCTTAACACGTCATTTTGCATCAAAATTGGGCAGTTTTACAAAAACCAAAATTTTTCGAAAATGTTGCGTGATGGAGCAATTCTGCTTTCAGATTTGGTTTTAGGATGACGAAGTGCATAAGAATCACCCAACAGGTATTGCAAAACGATTTTGGTGGTGGACAGTGTAATTTAATGCTTGCGAATATTCATGGTTTAAAAGTTATTCTGTATCTCGAGTTCTATAATTGTTTATGCCCGTGGTAGATCCTAGATGATCTGTCGGGCTTGTGATGTTTTAGCACTGCGAGGTGCCCGCTAATTAAACTATTACTCGCCCGAAAGACCATTTCCACCGTGTTGGAAGACAAAGTAATGAATGCAAGGATTTTTCTAATGAACTATATTTCAACTACCGGGTGAGAAGGCCTGTAGGAGAGTCGAGTCACGGCCGAACTACCTAAACTAGGTGACTTCTAAACTATTCGACTTCCTAGAGCGATCTGTCTGGAAGAAGGCGAGTTACAAACAATCTAACCTCGGTTCTCCCCACTATTCTAAGCTGCAATTCTAACTATGGAGGGTTGGTGGGAGGATCTAAGGGCTGGGTGCTTGAAACAGGCCCAGGCATGCTTGGAGACCGAACCCAACGGTTTTTCCAGCATCTGCAAACCATTAAAAAACTGCAGTTTCAAGCACCCGGACGCGCGGAGCCCAAGGGACGAACGGCTTCGAGTGCTTTATGGCAAGGGACTGCATTGACGGGACCCAGGCACGGACGCTAAAACTATTAAACCAAGTGGCGATGACAGGCTCATCGCCGTAGCCAAACCTACGAAAAGTCACGTACTGGGTCTGCTGCAGAATGTCAGGACCCCTGCCATAAACCGTCGCCCAGCGCGAGCCCCTACAATAATGTATTTTTACTAAATAAGTAGATGGCAAAATGGTCAAGGGAGTACTTGTCAAAGTAGTTGACATAAATAATTGTTATAAACATTAACCAGCTGGAAATAATCAATTTACCAGTTAATTGTGTCCGATAAATTAATGCGTGCGAATATTCATGGCTTAAAAGTTTCTCTCTAACTCGAATTCTATAATTTATTTTCACTAAAAAATAGATGGCAAGATGGTCAAGGGAATGCTTATTGATATCATGACCAAAAGAAATTGTTATAAACATTAAACAACCAGAAATAACAAAATCAACAATTACAATCACGGCGATCGAGATCTACCGAAATCAATTGGGGTGGGAGAGTTGCGCACCGCGCACCGCGCAACTGAACTCGGGAGCCGCGCTCGGTAAGTCAGTCGAGGTGCGCACTCGGAAGGCCGCGGAAGTGCTGCGGGACCAGAAGGCCGAAGGACCTTGGAGCTACCCTAGCCCACCCTGACCACCCCGGCCTACTCTTGCCTACCTTCCAGTTCACCAGGGATCCTCCAGAGCTGCACTGGACATCACTAGCCGACCTTGGTCCACCTTTAGCTAGCTCAGGGTGGGCTTCTTGGAAACAACAAGGTTCTTGGACTGTTTTGCAATTCGTGTTCATTCAACGAACGCCGTAAATTATTATTTTTGTGTTTCTAATTGGAATTTGCGTCGAGACTTTTCAAAAGTTTCTCTCCTTGGAATTATATTATATTTTATTTTTGACATAAAATTGGTATTCCTCCGATTGGAGGTCCCCCAGGGGCTCACTCACGGGTGCGTCCTGTGGGTGAGTACGGGTATGGCGAACCCTGGGCGCCCCGAGCCCGTAGGTCGTTGCGTCCCAATTTCGTTCGATTTATTTTTGATTGGAATTGTTCATCTTTCTATATATCTGATTTAAAATTGGTTTTCCTCCGAACGGAGGTCCCTCAGGGGCTCACTGCTGGGGGTGAGTACGGGTATTGGCGAACCCGAGGCGACCCGAAGCGCCAATTCAGTAGTTTGAAGTTCTGACTTCAACTACTCTCGTTGAATTGTTGTCGGTTAGGCCGCACTCGTGTGCTGGGTTAGCTTGGCTCTCGTGAGCAGGTTAGATTCGCACTCTTGTGCATATTAGGTAGGCCGTACTCGTGTACGGGGTTAGTTTGGCTCTCGTGAGCTGGTAGATTCGCACTCTTGTGAGTGCTAGGTAGGCCGTACTCGTGTACGGGGTTTAGAGTTGTATTTTGTACCTCTATGGAATTGTGACTAATTATAATTTGTCTGCTTCAGATGGAGTACAACACAGAGGATAACACATCGACCGAAGACGTCAACAAAATCGTGTCTAATTATTGTTAGTCTGTTTCAGCTAAAATACAAGAGCTGAGCATCTTGGTCGTCGAACGAAGACATCGCATCAACCTACGCATCAACGAAGACTCCGGAGTAGTTATGAGTTAGAATTAGTTGCCGAGCAATTATTGTGGTAGCTTCACTTGTTTAATTTTGCTTACTGATTTGAGTCGTAGCCTTCTGTTATGATTCGTTTCTTTTCCGTTTCGGAGAATCTCAGCCTTCTGCTTTGATTCTTAATCGTTCTCTCGCGATTCAGAGCCTTCTGCTCTATATTTGTATTCACCCTTATTGTTCAGAGAATTGTTTCATTTAGTTTTTTTTGTTGCCCACAATAATTGCTCGACTTGCGTGCATACGTTATTTATTAAGATGATCTATCGTCGTTGTAATTATGTCGAGTAATTATTGACCTAACTTCACTTTGCTCGACTCGATTGTTAACTCCGACACAGCCTTCTGCTGTGTCGGACCTTGCTTGCAAGTTTTGAACCGGTCCAGTTGCGATATTCGGCGTGGATGCACAGAGAATGATGGTCAGGGAGCAGTACTCGCTAGGTAGAACCCTTTCTTCGTAAAATTTCTGCCTAAGTCATGTCGACGCTGGCGTGGCTCGCGCCGGGAGCAGGGGATCCTTCGTCCATAAGTCTCTTCGTTGCCTTGTCGCATCAGCGTTGCTCGTGGCGGGTAGTTGAGAAAGGTAGTTGTACCGCACGGTGGAGGCGTCCCTAACCGTCGTTCTCTGTGAGGAAACGTCGGGTACCGTACTGGTCGGCAGATAGCTTGCAAGCATTGTACGCGTCGCGTCACCCTTGAACCAAAGCCTTCTGCTTTGGTTCAGTTTTGTTTTTCTCATTGAAAGAATCAGAGCCTTCTGCCTGATTCGTTCTTGATCCCCTGTGGATCGGAGACTTTTTTTCCAATTCACACCTTTTTCCCCGCAATAATTACTCGACATACGCTAAATGGTAATGTAACCTTTTCCGTCTGTGGAAAAGGAATCTTTACCATTTAGTGATCTGCGAAATTTAGTTCGTAAAATTGTAAACCATAGTTGTAAGAAAGGGAGTCAGAAGGAAGCGTATTGAATTCCTTCTGGCTTCGTTTCGGGTATCTTGTGCAGCAACCTCCTCGTGGTGAGACCTGGGCAATCGGTATTATTCTCCATTTGTAAGAACTTCAAGTAATCTTACAAACAGAGAATAATATCGAGCTAATAGCTGCACATTTATAATTTGCTATAACATTCTAAATTAAAGTTCAAGACTTGCTAATTATCAAAACTTGTGATGCAGGTTCTGGTCCAGGCTAAAAAGTTGATGCAGAAAAGTGAGAACACTAAAATCCCGAGCGTGTGCACTCTCATTTCCTTTCTGATAGGTATATGGTCTAAGGTTTTCATGGATCTAGTTACAACCTTTATCGTTCGTAAGTGTAGAGGGCGTAAGAAATCTAGTTTTTGTTAAGGATGTCGGTATTTCACATCGTGAGACATGGAACCCCAAATTATGATTAGTCTACTCCTATACCTCGTTTGTTATACGGGGTTCAGAGTCACATCTTTATCATTTATTGTAGGTATGTGGTCTAATTTTTCATCAATATCTTATACAATATCTTTCGTATGCGCATTCGTCTTGATTAAACCAGTTTCGATACAAGGGTGCAATTACGGTCTGCAATTTCCATGTAAGAAGATTTTAATTTTATCGCGTTAAATAAATTTGGAAAAATTCTTGGCCAAATGTCGATTTCCCCGAACCATCGAATTCTGGATGGACTTGGCAAATGAAAACCAAAAATGTCACGCATTTTATGGTACAAAACGGAAGAAGTGTAGTGCATTATCATGCATAATTGTTGCTCCTTTTTTGAAAAAATTCGCCACGATTTGGGTTTAAATAATATGAGGAAAACAAATGTCAATAAGTACCCGGGAATTCTTTTAAAAATTGCTTTTTTCAAACATATATCATCGATATTGCGTGAAGAAAGCTTATCTTGCAATCGGTTTATTGCCTTACACTTTGCCCGCAATTGTAAGCGAAGAGTCTTAGATCTTTTCTTCTCTTGCTCTAATTGCACCTGGGTTTCCATTAGCTGCTGTTCCAAGCCATTACAACTTTGTATTGATGACATGTGATCCTGTATAGACATAGTGTCTGACTCAGTGCTAAAACTATTATTATTCATATCGGACGAATGAAAAATTTTCGGTACAACATCTTTGCGCAGTCTACTCGGCGCGTAAAATAATTGATTAGAAAAATGTTGACTGCACACATATTGATTTTGTAATTTTTTATCAGACATTTCCACCCAATCATCTAAACCACAGTTAATCAGCCACGTTATGCACCTACCACTATCTCTCGTTGGAAATTAATGAAAAGAAATATTGTTCGTTGTAGTACGATTTATTAAATCACAAAAGGGATAAGCACACTTTTTATAGTGAGTTTTCCGTTCATTTCGCTTCATTGTATGCGAGAAATAGAATAGCAAAGTGATTAAAAGAAAATAAACAGATTACGGAACACTAGCTTTCTATAATAGTAAATGCGATATTTACTAAGCGCATGCAATATAAAATAATATATATGTATGTATATGATTTACCTGAATATAAGCTTCCCTACGTAGAAACATCTCCTTCGATGCACTCGTGTAACAGGCGTAACGAAATTAAAAGAACACAATATTCTTTTGTTTCA
>CM052130.1:5142644-5156130 GCA_028454255.1 Halictus ligatus | reverse complement strand
TGCTCAACAATAAATTAAGAAAGAATTCATGAATATTCTACCTAATATCATACACGACTGAGATTTCTTCTGAATTTTTGGCTGCAAAATCCATTTTTTAAAAAATCCGAAAGCATAAAATTGCCGATTTTATATCGAAGTTTTCAGTTGACCAGGTTTATTTTATTATGTTACTTGTGTCTCATCGTGATTATTAATGTGAATTATTTCGAAAAATCGATTTTGCAAACCAAAAATTATGAAAAAAATCTCAGTCTTGTATGATATTAGATAGAATATTCATGAATTTTTTCGTAATTTTTTGTTGAGCATGGTGCGACTAAAAATTAATTTGGTTTGTAGGATCTTTTGACCATCTTATTCGAATTTATCTTAAAAATCAACAAAAAAAATTATTTAAAAGTATAGAACATATTTCAGTATACGAGATCAAACCCGATTTAAAAAAATTTCTAGTCCAAATTTCGCATTCATATTTTCTTAAGTTTAAAAGTTGTAGCAAAATGTGCATCTCGCTGAATCGATTGCGGTTCAGGCGCTTGAAATTTTGGTAATGTAAGGACGGTACATCTGTGTGGGGCCAAGCCGGCGGAGGGGTTTGCCCCCACCCCGCCACGTGTGACGGTGTCCCATGATTTTGGCATCACGACTGGACGAGTCTGATCGAGATCGATGAATGTAGTTGTGTTCGTACGTGTCGTACTGTTGCGTTCGTCGTTTATTTTCTCACTACAAACATGAAAGAAAATAATACAACTACATTCTGAGTCACATAGATTAACATCTCGAAAAAACAATCAACTACATAATTATTGATTAATTAATTCTTAACCCTTTCGAATTTCACAATTAATATTAATGGATATTTTGCAACATTCTTTAAAGCTAAAATTTATATTGCTTAAATGAAATATACATGAAAATATATAGTAAATTTCAATTTAATTTCTTTTTCAAACTCAGTTACAAAATATATTCAAAATCGATGCGTATTAATAGTGTTAAAAAATTATAAAAATGTGAATAATAATAATACATAAATAAATGTATGAAATTGTATTTCTATAATTTGAAAACGTGATATCTATAATTATTTAATATTGTTTTAATTAATATTATATGTTTTATGACATCAAATAACAAAATATAATTTGAACATATAGTCATAACATCAAATATGTAGATAGCGTCAATCATTTGTATTTGACCAGATTTGATCATTTTAGTCGATGTAGTTCCAGCATTTATCGTTCGTCAGCGTAGAGGGCGTAAGAAAACCATTTGTTTACATGCGATACACGAAGCCCCATATGGTGAGTGGTCTACTCCTATACCTCGTCTGTGACGAAACCCCATACGGTGATTAGGCTACTCCTATACCTCGTCTGTGGTTTTATGCTAAAAGACGTCCCGGTTCTGTTCCAGGAAAGACGGACCGGTTCTGTGCCATGCTAAGGCTGAGCAGATGTCAGCACTATATCGGGAACGCCGAAATCCCGGGCGTGAGCACTCTCCTATCCTTTCTGCTAAGAGCGTCCGATTATTAGTGGGAGTCACTGTATCTCATATGAAATCTGAAGTAGGAATTATTGATTTTCTTAAAATTATGCCTTAATAGTTTCTTATGTACAATATTTCTAGGCATTTTTGTCTGTGATATTAGTTTTGCTTTTAATATTTCAACACCAAAAACAAAAAAAATGTCGGAGAATATAACATTTGATGATTCGCCTTCTCATCCAAAAGAATTTCCTCACTTGCCTTCTACACCGACGAGATACCTCCGGTGGCCTTCCGTTTCTTCCTCCAGCCATAATATATCCTAGAGGGCGTTAGAGAACGCTGTACTGTTTGAGTGACACAATCTCCCGTATAGCTGACAGTCTTTAATAGTATCTCGTCGATGCCACAGATTTGGGATCAGTAATATGTTACAATTCAAAAGGGCTAATTGAGTAACCATTTTCAAATTCAATATTTAGTCAATGTCATATAAGAATGGAAATATTTCTCATGTAATATTTAATGTTGAGAAGACGTACTGTTTATCAAATTCTCGCCAAATCGTTGAGTCTCAAGACTCGGCCATTTCGCTTTCGCGGGAGAATTTGTATGAAACACATTCTAAAAACATTGGCTGTTCGAATCATTATAAACAGACATTTGTGATTACCCGCGATGAAAACGTTCGCTCATGCGTTTGACTCTAGATAAGGCCATTTTTTCGAGGGAATCGACCAGTCCTATCACTGACAGCCACGAACGGGATCTGAAATCATGGCGCTCCTCGCGAGAATCGCCAAATACGAGGTACGTTAGCGGTTTACGATGAACATTTCCATCTGAAGTTTATTACCTTGCGCTTACAACTCACTACTCATCAGTACATCGAATGTGCATTAATCGTATTCGAATGCTTCGCTTTTTCTGTGTGAGTGTAGGTGCACGTGAATTAGAGTTTCCGATTGGCCGTGAAAAATCGATATATGCTGTACAATAACAGATATTGTGCCAATGTCGTTTATCTTATCTATCACTCAGTCTTCAAAAACATACGTACCGGTGTTTTCTAATACATGTTTGTTCAAAACATATAGATCTTTTAAATTCACAGTACGAAATTGCTAGCTGTTAAATTGATTTATAAAGTCTTGTATTGTAAATTATTTTAAAATACATAAACGTGAGACGAAAACTTTCATGTCAATTTTTTTCGATTAATGACGAATAAGTTTTGTCAACTAACAGTAATCAATTGATAAATGCTACGTTATAAAAATATGATTTCGTTAGTTATATGATATATAGAGCATAAAAAGAAATGTATTTATTAAAGTAAAAATGAAAAACATTTTTCATTAACTTTGGTTCAGTCGTTTTTAGATATTGAATTTCGTATGTTGGTTCAATTTCATTGATCACAATAAAAAAGGTAAATAATTAAATAAAATCTAAATGATTAAATCCATGTTTGTATGTATATAAAAGCGAATATACAATATTTGTGGTCATGACTAAGCTTAGCTCTTCAACCTTTGCTGATAACTATCAAAGAGGTAGTATCACAGACGAGGTATAAGGATAGACCTATCATTTTATGGGACTTCATGTCTCATGTTCTGAAATATCGACTGTTCAAAGAATCAGAGGTTTTGGTATGCCCTCTACGATTTAGAGTGGTGAGTTTAGGAATTATATTGAATTACAAGTATCGAAAGTGTAGTTGGCAAATCACATCTGAGAATATTCGTCGCATAGTTGCCAATTTACTGTTACTGTCGTGTAATGCACAGCGCATATTTCAGCTATTTTGCAATTCTGGTAAAGTAAACGAAACGAGCCGTTACATGATTAATTCAACCTGAATATTTCACCGCTGTTTAAATATAATGCTTTCTGTTTCTATACATATTTTAAAGCTGAGTAAATGCTTTTTTCCCCTTAGTGGTGGGGAAAAATTTTTAAAGTTACTGAAGAGTCCTTTGCAACAGTTATGTGGAGATATTACTGTATTCTATGGGAAAACATTGGAATAATAAAATATGCTTTTCCGTATATGAAGTAATAGAAAAACAAATGTTCCGGTAACGGAATTTCCGCTTCTGTTACGAAATTTTGTTTATTTAAATGGAAATAAGGAAAATTAACAGTTTACTCAAATACTTTTCAATCACGAATATCAAATGGATCAGATAAAAGAGAAGACACTTGTTGTTGAATACTCTATTTGGATGACAGAAAGTTTATAAAAATCGTAGAACTGTCGGATGGTGGTTGTGATGGAAATTCACGTTGTGTTCATTACATGGTGAAGTAAAATTTATAACTAGACTGCAGATCTTTATGCAAAGTAATTATTGTTTACATTAATTGAAAAACATAAGAAGTTGTGAGAAATGTATTGGTACTCTTAAATTCTTATAATCTTTTTATTGTTTGAAATTACACCCACCTATTTTTTCCATGAATGCATAAAATTCGCAGTCTACTTATAACTTACAAAATTGCATAACGAAATAGTGCAAACGAAAAACGTAATGAGGAAATACACAGTGTATTAAGAAAGCATTATAGGACCGTAAAATATATAAAGATAATTGTAAAATGCTGTAAAACACATAATAAGGAACTATTAAAATACTTTTATTCATAATAAACAATCTTAAATTCCACTAACATAACGGTTTCGCGTAAGAAATAATATTCTTCATTCAAAAAATTGCCAGATAACTTATCTGACATTGGAGTCAGTTGATAATTTGAATAGCCTTTGCAAAAATATTGTTGACACTTTGGACATGATTTATATTCTAATTACGTTTATTCTAGCGGTGCTTTACATCGTTCTTACACGATTCTCTAAGAAGTGTTCTATCAAGATTCATACTCTTGTTCTTATAAATAATTTAAATATCCCTCAAAACATTGACAAAACACTGAAACATTGATTTATCAAATGTTATATACGTTACCATATTTTATTTTTAAATTATTTTATTTTATTTTATTTTTAAGTAACTTCCGGCGACCGTAACCTCTTTTAACAAGTGTAAATAAATTCTGTTTCGATCCGTAATAATCTGCATGGCGTTAAGTAACGTCTGAAGAAAGTTGAATATTCATTGAATCACTTCCTGCAGTATTTGTTAGCATGTTAATCTAGTTAATGTTGGCAATCATAAAAATTCCACAAATAAATTAATTCATTTTAAAATATAAATGTTACAGTTTATGATATTAGTTTGCTAGATAGAACTATAATTAAATAACAGAAACATATAAACACATATGTATATTAATACGCTGGCTGACAAACAATTAGCCTCTAAAAATCTCACAAAATCAAAGTAATTTAGTTCCTATCTAATTCTATCACAGTGATTGTCTCTGGAATTCTTTTAGATCGTACAAATTCTAATAAACTTCGGTTTAAGCAACTATATTATTAGGTCATTTTTTAAAGATAGACGTAGAAGTATTTCACTTTCATATAACCGATGTTGCAATCAACGCGTTAATTGTAATTCCAATCGAATATATTAGAAGTTTCAAAGATGGTCGACGTTCTTTTCGTCAAAAATCGACGGATTGATTGTTCCTTTCCCAGTGAACGTTTTACCATTATTTCTATTGCTGCAGTTTGTTGCACCGCCATGGAATAAACACTTACGTATCACAAATTATAATTGAAATCGGTACACTCTCTAATAGCAAAAATTAATTTTTAAATGAATTCGTTATATTATACTGTGTAATCGACACTCTAATTAAAGGGTATGCTAATTACAAAGCTTCTAATTTAGTAGAATACCGCACGGGTCACCCACCCGGTGTCTCCCTTCCCGGAGGGCAGCACGGCTAGGCGCGGCGAGCTTCTGCACCCCTTACTTCGCTGCCCCGGCGACACCCTACCTCGCTCAGGGAAAGGGGATCCGTAGGTCCGCGCCCTGGCCGAGGAAGGAAATCATCGCTCGCGGTAAGAGGTGATCGGGGTGGTGTTATGGCACGCCCGGCCCATCTAACGTTTTTTTATCGTGAGGGAAATGCATTGCGCAGCCCTCGAACTACCTGGGAGGAGAGTCAGAGTATGTGAGGACTCCCCAGCGGTGTGTGCAATGCCGACCTAATTGGGAGGCGGTCGGGATTTTGAAATCGAATGTAACCGACCACCTCCCTACCCCTGGCAACTACGGCCCCATCCCGGAGGGAGAGAAGGTACCCCGATGTGATCCTACTTTAGTAGGACCCCGCCACCCACACGGAGTCCCCCCACCCGAGAGCCGCTCGACTGGGCAACACGAGTTGGGACTCGCCCGCGGTTCCCAGAAAACCCCTCCCTCCTCCGATGGGTAGAGTAGTTCCAAAGGGCTCTCCACCCGGCCGAGGGAGGAGGTCTCCGCACACGGTAAGGAGGGGCCAAGGCGAGTTCTGGCTCACCCCTCCTACCCCACCCAGCACGTGACGCCCTACGGAGGATGGCCGGCCAGTCGCATTAGCGGGAAGGGACGAGACGCTCTCCCGGCCCCGCCCCTGCCGTCTGCCCACTCCTGGGAGGGAAGCCTTGAGGTAGTTCCCCCTATGGTGGCGATGGGAGTATTAGTTAGTCCCACCGCTCTGCGACCCCTAACCGGGGGTCGTTGGCCTCTACTAGGGGAATGTCCCCTAGTGACCACTCTTCTGGCGGACGTGGGGTCGGCCACTCTCTCCTTCTCTGCCTCGCCCTTCTGCGACATTACTTGTTTGCAAAAGGATGCGACTTGTTTGCAAAAGTGGGCAGGCAGTACATGGCACCTCCCCATGGAACGGTGAAGGGATTAGCTTCGCCCACAGCCGCCATCTCTGTGTCCATCTAACAATGGGTTCCAACGAGACCTGCGAGGACGTCCCCCAGCAGCTTGCCTCGCTCTCTCTCTCTCTCCACCGCCTCTTTCTACGACATTACTTCTTCGCAGAAGGGGGCCATCGCTTTCCACGATCCCTTGCTGCCGACCATGTGGTAGACCGCCGCCGGCAGCGAGAGGTACCACCCCAAAACGCCACTAAAGACACGGCGCGGCCCTGACCACGCTGGTTGTTAAGTAACGGAATTGCGATCTCGCACACAATTATGTCTCTAATCTGACTTCCGTTTAGTCTACTCAAATATTTATACTCCGCCCCACTTCTTCCTCTCTTAGTAGTGGGATTGAGCCCCCTCTCGCTGGCTTCGCTTGGCTTAACGGCCCCGGTTCGATCTTTAGGATCTTACCGTGCTCGTGGACCTGGTTTCGGAGGGGTTTGATCACAACCACCTCCTGGTCTACCGGGCCTAGGCTGTTGTCCATAACAACCTTACCCGTGGCCATCTGCGGGGTTTCCGTCCATGTGGCGGTCTCCCTGCAATATGCAATGCTGTGAGAGGTTTATAACGCTTAATTAGGAACACATATTCTCCTATAGTAACATTCTATACATATACAAATCTGTCACCATACCATTCAATATTCGCACGCAATTTACAATATTTCCGCATCACACCACTGTTACGCTACAAACTTAACCCTATTCACGCTATTAATTTATTACGGTATTTGTTCGTCGTATACATACATAGTTCGTTCTTTTTTACATTTCACACTGTCATCTCGCGCGAAAAGAGGATATCCCAGTAACATCTTAACTTAAATTATCAATTCGCAACACCTAAACTAAAACAAACAATTGATTCGTAACACTGGTCATCAACTTATAACGAAAAAAACTGTAATTTTATAAGTGTGCTTTATTCACGATCTACTATTTACCGTTTCGTAACTTGTTTAGAAGAGTAATGACGCGACGCCGATGCGTGCACTGTTCGACAGAGATTCGGCGAGAGAGTAAAAAATGTTGTGTGACTGATTTAGGAAAATAAGTGCTAATGCTGATTTGAGAATTCTCAGTTAGGAATGCTTAATTTCTGGAGTTCGTACGCCAATATACTCTATGTAGGTACAATGATTACCCTGAGGCTGTCTCTGCTAGGATGAATAACGCTGGTGTGTAAGGCTGGTGTGTATAAGCTTTGATAGTTGATTATCCAGCACGATAAAGAAATTGGAAAATGAAAATGTCAATATATTCTTTCTCCAGTTTGTACAAAAGTAGTGAATGGAATAAAGAATGGAATTACTCGATAATGCTACTACTAGCTGCTACGAGTTAATCTCTTCCTCGACCATCTTCGTCAACACCTCCAAAATGGTGGACTTTAGGATAGCTTTGATGTTGCGATGTTTTGCACTTACCTTTGCTTCGACTATTTCCTAGCATGTAATAGTCAAGGCGATTGCAGGTGGGGCTACACGGAGGTCATCAGCCCGGAGATCAGTGATAACAGAGGTTTTCGTAAATCTGATGAATCTTTTCTTTCAATTCGTTCACGAACTCCGCGCTCTCTGGCGATCGGAACATTTCCTGTGAGTTGCCCGGGATGAAGTTACCTGCTACTATTTAGGTTATAGGGGGAAGTGAATCTCCTGGGATGGATGGTGGTCGAGGAGGGGGACTGTCAGAGTTGATTTCGGTTACGAGTTTCGGGCTGCCTCCCTACTTGCTCAGGGAGTGAATATTTTAGTGAATAAATTTATCCTTAATAAAAAAACAATTATTTTTATTTACACTTTAAAGATACGACTAATAAGTAGTACGATTATACATATTCATTTTCTACTGGAGACTACGTGTCTTCGTTTTAATTGAATCTGACGCGAAATTGACGTGGCTCTAGTACTTGCTGAGGGGAATGCCATGACAAATAATCGTGTAATAGAGCTTATGCAGCTTATGTAACACAATTTCCTCGCTAAATCGATCCGCCAATCAGAATACCGTATCAAAACATGGCCTACCGCGCGTCGAGCAAATAATTAGTTTCAGCGGTTCAGTGGTTTCAGTGGTTAATTTTTTATCTGAGAATTAGATAATTTAAAAATCAAGACAAACAAACAGATTCAATGCGATTTCAGCTGTACGACTAAAAACCTCGACTTGCCATTGTCACAGTAGTAATGAACCTTTTGACGCGTATGTGTCAATAATTTACAATATTTATTATAAATACGTTTTTATCGTACCGGAAAGTTAAGATCACACAATAAAATAGGATGTTGAAGTAATCATAAAGTTTCTTATTACAGAAATTGCTGAAAATGTTGCCCATACATAATTCTGCCGAATACATAATTCTGCACTTCTGATTAAATTTCTATGGACGCTTTCTAACGTATTCTGTTGCTTTAATGTATGAAAGGCACCAATAATCTTTTCTTTTAAATAGATAGGTAAAATAAACATTTCCGTGACATTGGAAGTGCTTATCAAAATAAACTTCAATCAAGACAATGATCTATAGTGAGATCTGTTATAACGAAACATGATCAAATGTACACGTAACCAGCGAAAATTCAAAGTCGATTTTCTCGAAAAGAAAGCCTCACACGAAAAAATTTTGTTCTATATTTTCGATTTATTCGACACACATGCACACACGCGCGCGCGCCAGCACACATATTTATTTATATTTACATATAATATAATTTGATAACAGATCAGTATTCTAGATTTTTAGGAGTGTCACCCTGAGGGTTGTTCCAAACCACTCCCAAAAATAAATAATTTTTTTCTATTCTTAATAATTGATTTACAATTCGAAAAAATATCTCAATTACGACTAGTCTGTAGATTTTCAGTTTTCTTTTTTTTTATCTAAAGACCTTAAGGGGGCCGGCATGCATTTGACCTTGACTGTCACGCCAATCCTCGAACGGTTAGTAGGGAAAACTAATTGTGGAATGGTTAAAATTTTTTTTGTGTCATTACGTCGCGTCTACGACATATTGGTAAAAAAGAATATATGAAATGCCGACTTGAGTAGTAGCAGGAGAGAGAAACGAAAATTGAGAGAGAAAGTTACCGACTAGACATGGTTGCCACATATCATCCTTCGCCCCATTGTTGCCATGTCATCAAACCCGTAAATATACAAGTGTTTCGTGAAACTGATTTCATGAGCCCGATTCAGCCGACCAACACATTGCCACGACCGTGTAGGATATACGCAGAACTCGTTGTCACATTACTTTTGCAGTTTTTCGCTAATTTCTGAAATGAAATTCGAACGGCGGTCACGTGTATGCAAAAGCTAAGGAAATCATTTGATTTATATTAAATTGTATCAGTTTATTCTTAACATTATAATAATTTTATACATATTACCAGGACTCCTTTAAAAAAAGAAATGAACCGCAATTTACTTCCTGTCAGAAAGAAAATTATATTCAAAATTAAATTAAAGCAACTTTTTTTATGCCACGATTTATGCACCCTATATGTTCCATTTGAACATAATATGAAGTAAAATGTGCTTAAAAATGTTGGTTTCAATTTTTTACTTGTGTTTCGTCATATTTTTCGTCATATTTGTATACATACGAGAATATGGATAAATTGGTTTTAAGGATTTAATATAAGTTTCATTAAATTGGTTTTAACGTCGATTTTTGATTCAATCGTAATTCGATGATATTTTAGGCGCGCGTTGCATCAAGGAGTTACAGCAGTAGTGTATCCACGGTTAAGATGTACATAGATGGCCAATTTATAGGTAAATATACTATTGTATTTAAATTTCCATACTGTGAGTAGACAGCTATTTTCGAAGGCACCAGAAATTCAAAAATTGTTTGGTAGTAGAAGTTAATTTAATTAATATTTGTAAAAAATGGAATTTATATTGCGATTAGTAAGCATCAATTTTTAAAGTGCTGTTCAGTAATTGTACAATGTTTTTAATGAAATAATAATATCATATTTGATCTGTTTTTTGTTTTGAAAGAACAATCCGTTGTTGGCAATGAAAAAAATAGTTAAGCAATGTTAAAAACGTAATAACATATTTAAGGTCATTTAGTAAAGTTTATTAAACGCTAAGTACTGTTATTACGATAGAGAAGGTATACAATTCTTGTGAAATGAATATCCACTTTGTGAAATCGTACAAAAAATATTTTCATATACATTTGTGTATTATGACGGTATATATTTATGGATTATTTCTAAAGAGGTTTTAACTACATGTTATTGTTATATGCAATTAAAATGAAAAAGGAGTTCAAATAAAATTGCCAAAAATCATCTTAATGCGAAGCACGAGATATTTACTGTTATTAACAATTGATGCTATAAATAAATGGTCCAATTATCAATATTTAAATAATGCTTTTTTAGTAATGTGTGTATTCCTAATTGTTTTTCTGCATAAATCTATACTTTCAAGAGTATTTTGTAACAATTTTATATTACTAACAGCGCCATTTTAAACTTTAGGACTATGTGTTTCAAATTTAGAAACAGACTTAGAAGTGCAGTTTAAGTTTTTATATTAATATTCATATACTTAAAACAAGTTAAATATTGATTAAATAAAATTATTGTTGAAATAAAAGGAAAACGCTTTAAAATTGTGCCGCTAATTCTAAAATTCATTTGGATATTGAAAAGTGTATTGACGAGTAATACCATTTAATATTTGCACATCACTTTTATTAAATGTAAATTGAATTCATTTCCTTTGTATATTCATATTGTTTATGTACATTTCAATAAAAGCGAGTTTCTTCATAATAATGAATGCACAAAGTATTGGATCTTCGTACATATATCTTTCGTATAATCATATCTTTATTATTGAAATAACAACAATTGCTTGACTTGTTTAACAAACTGTCTACGCAACATATTTTGAGTGAAACTGTACATATTATTCCAAATCAGTAAAATATTTCGAAAGCACAGATATATTTCAAAAGATTGTTAAAAAAGTGTTATCCACAATTATTAATAAGATAAATAGAAAAAAGTTTAGAGAAAATATAGAAGTAGTACTTTTAGTGCTGGTATTAACACCGTTACGATTCTTTGAATGATTCTAAAATTATAATTTTCGGACGGAAATAAATTAAAAATACCGTGAAAACACATGAAGGATATTAATTTGTTTCAGAATCGAAGGCAACAGAATTTACCGATGTTCACGATCCAGCAACAAACGAATTACTGTCTCGTACTCCAAAATGCACGAAAGAGGAAATGGAAATGGCCGTTCAAAGTGCGAAAGATGCCTACGAAAAGTGGAAGAATTCAAGCATTCTTACACGGCAAACTTTGATGCTCAGATATCAAGCACTAATCCGAGAAAATTCGGTATGATTATTAATGATAATGCGAATATATACAGGGTGTCCCAAAAATGGTGTACTTCCTTGAAAGAGTCAATTCCTGAGGTAATTTGAAGTATCTTTTCCTAGAAAAAATATTCTCCGCGACTTTCTTAAGGAATTATTAACGAAAAACAAGGACCTATTAGACGCTGCTACAGCGGACGGATTCCGGCTCGACCACAGATCCTGCTGAGTGTGGTGTTAGCATCGGCCGAGACGGAATTCGTCCACTGTAGACGCGCTCTGACTAGTGCATGTTTTTCATTAATAATTCTACTTCAAATGACCTTAGGAATCACTCCTTTCAAGGAAGTACAACATGTTTGGGACACCCTGTGCACAGTCATCCGTCGCTGAACGACTAGGATACATTCTGAGACACCGTTAAGCGAACATCATATGTAGAATGAACTTATAATTTTATTATATACGTAAACATATATTTGAACCTACAAAAATTAAAACAAGTATACAATATAACAGATAAAAATTAATTTTGTTCTACTTTTTAAATTTATATAATGACATATAAAATACAAACAGATTAGTGCCTATCTAATTAGAGTCCGGATCATTAGTATCGTTAAATTCTATACTTTGTCCAATTGGAAGATGGATAATAATGGATATAATCATGATAATAGTAATAACGGCTGGACCACTGTCGTATATACGATCCGTCGTTAAGCGACACATGACTTGATTATATATACTTGTTACCAGTGACGGATTTATACTTCTGTCGTCTAGGGACTACCTCTACATCTCAGCTCTCCTTAAACAACTATTTCCCTCCTCGCTCGCTCACTTTTACGCTTTTCCCGTTTATCAATAGCACAAAGTACAAAATCATTACTACTACCCTAATTTTGGTCATCCTGTTTTTGAGATATGGGGGATTTAGGTACTTGCATTTTGCATAAGTATATTTATTCATTATAAATTATTTTATAGTAAAAATGGGAATTTACAAGATGGAAAAGATACCTAAAACTACTTTTTTCTTGAGTGACGTTTCTGAGATGTTTCTGTTTCAGTTATTAAATTCCAATAATAATCTGCAAGCATGTTTGCACTATCTTTTCCCAAATATCTTGTCTATATAACCAAAATGTCTTGATGAACTGTTAGATTCCTTCTATAAGTTGGAATGTAATGTGTCGCTTAAAATGCATTTCTTACATTCCCATTTAGACTTTTTTCCGTGCAACCTTGGTGATGTGAGTGATGAACACGGCAAAAGGTTCCATCAACCCATTTTAATTATGGTGACAAGATATTTGGGAAAAGATAGTGCAATTATGCTTGCAGACTCTTGATGGAATTTAATAACAGAAGCGGAAATATCTCATAAACGTCAGTCAAGAAGAAAGAAGTTTTAGGTGTCTTTTCTATCTTATAAATTCTCATTTTTATTATAAAATAATTTCTAATGAATAAATATACTAGTAAAATGGGAATATGGTATTAAATAATAACATTAATATAGTATACAATATAATATTGCCGTTACGATTACGGCGAACTCCTGTCGGGCGAAGATATAGTGAATTCTCGTTACGAGTCAGTCCCGCCGTTCTTTTTACTGACTCTTATACGAAATCGGAGGTTCTCGCCGAGCGTCGCATTTGAAATACACAGGGGACGCTGGAAACCTAAGAATCATATCCGTTTACGAGTCATAAAAAACCTATAACCACTAAGCAGAGTTGGGCAAAAATTTATTTTAAAATTTCGAATAGAAACAA
>CM052130.1:5077645-5142544 GCA_028454255.1 Halictus ligatus | reverse complement strand
AAAAGAAAAATTGGACATGCAGCGCCATCTATGTGTGGCGAGCGGGTTTTTTTCAGTTTTTTTTTGTTGGGTTCTGTGTGTCAAAAAACGTTCAAGCCGCGGTGCTGCGTAATATGTATTCATATCAATAGTTACTTATAATTCTGCTGTTAAACAACGATCTGAACTCCTTTTGAATAAATAATTTCAACAAATAGCAACATGTGTTTTTGATTTACAAGCAAAATTACCTGCTTTGGTATGATACGCAGGCGATAACGCAGGTAGAAGGTGTTGTACCATTCGATTACCACAAGCCCTTCAATTTTATGACAGGCAAAGTCAGATGTTGGCCAACACTATAAATGAAGCTAGCATAAAAATTAGTTTCTGCGATGAGTTTTAATTACTTTATGACCACCATCCAACGAAAACACGAAGGAAAATAAAGGTAAGCCGTGGATTATAGCAGTGGGCTAAGGATATTAAACTGTTACCGCCCACTACTACACGATTGTAGGGGGTGGAAAGTCGCCACTTCGTATGGGTTCGAAGCGGTGACATGCTATTGATACGAATGCGCGGTCGATTGGTTCAGAGTGGAAGAGGCAGGCCTCGTTTCACATACATTTTTGGATGTATTAGAAATATTGGCTACAGCGATCACACATTCTAGATATGTAGCGTGTGACGTTCGACGTCAAAACATTGGGCCTACAAGCGCGGTTGAGGTGGGGATAGGTTTGTTAGCACGCGCGCTCGAAAGGTCATCTGAAAAAGGCCTAACAACCTATAGAAGAAATTCAGTTTCAAAGCCTGACAGGCTTGCTAGCTCCTAAACGCTAGATATAAAACCTGGGTTGTAATCCTGAGTCGGCCGAACTGGCCTGTGAGGTATGCATTTGCCTTAACGCGTCTGTTCATGATCAACCAATTCTACTTCTTAAGAACACTAGGCATGTACATATTTAGGCACCCGAACTTTTGAAATTAATTCCTCGCCGAAATGTAGCGAGTTGAATAATAAATGGAAATTATGCAAATAAGCATATTTTCAGAAAGACTTGGTATATCGAAATGTTAATTAATTTGAAAAAACGAAAAAAGTGCCTTCAAGAGAAAAAATGCTGTTTCTATTGCTTTTTTGTACAAAATTCTACGTTGTTTTTTTCGCTTTCTAGCGTCAGTTAAAGTTGAAAAGGCTATTTTTACTTCAATGTTGCATATCTCGAACAAAAAATATCGCACTATATTCGACAACCAGGTTTTTTGCATAGAAAAACAGGCGTTTTCAAATGATGGTACCACGGTTTATTAAAAAAATGTATCTCTCCCCATGTGATTTCTGTAAGTTGAACAAAATTTTTGTAACTGTCAAAGTCTTCTTCACAACGCTATAACTGTGTTAAAAAGCAACGTAGCTGAAAATTTGTAAAAGCATCTGAAAGTAGAGACTTCAAGCTTTCAAATGACGTTTTAACGATATCGATACAACCATTTTTGCCGGAGTTACTTGAAATTGATCCAATTTCTTTAATTTTTTTTAGGAGTATAGTATGAAAAAGAATTTAAACTCGAATGAAGTGTCGACTATTGATTTTAATCTACAAAGAAATAACATTTTTGGTTTAGCTAAACTAACAAAATACTATTAAACGAGAAAAAGTTTAAGTACATACATTTCTAAAGTAAAAAATAGACTTATATAACGTATCACAATCTTTTATAGATTATAGAAAGGGTACTTTTAATACTAATTAACGTAAATTCATTTATTAGTGTACTGAAAGTAGTTATATTAGATTAGTTTTAAACAATTTATTTGGATTTATGTAATATAATCTATATAAGATTCACGACTTAATCCATATTAAGTAATGTTGTAAAAGTAATGTTTAATATTGGTTTCCATTGCAGAGGTGGTCGACGCTTGTACCGGGATTCCTACCCTTCAAATGGGCGAGAGTATGTCAAATATCGCCACAGATATGGATATAGTTTCTTATAAGATTCCTCTCGGAATAACTGCCTCCATCTGTCCATTTAATTTTCCTGCGATGATACCCCTTTGGTCATTTCCGGTGTCGGTAGCGTGCGGAAATGCTACCATTTTGAAACCGTCAGAACGTGTGCCGGGCGCCTCCATGATCCTGGCTGATCTGTTTACAAAAGCTGGTGCTCCACCAGGTCTGTTGAATGTCATACACGGTCAACATGCCGCTGTTGATTTTATCTGCGAGCATCCGGACATCAAGGCAGTTTCCTTCGTTGGATCTGATCAAGCGGTATGTCGTGTAATAAAAATTGATTCGTGTACACCGTTTTCAGAAACATACATAGTCTCAATGAAGATACGATATACTCAATTCGGGCGATCTGACCTGTTCATACTGTTACATTTACACTCATACACGAAAGTATTCGAACGGTTACAATTCTAATATTCAACTAATCAAATATGTATGTTAAATTGAAGCATTTGATGTAATATGACACATATAGCAAGGGATTGGTCTTAAGACTACATAAGTAAGATTAGACAATAATTCAACGATTTGTACCGTGTTTACACTACATTTATTGTAAACACGTACCAGAAGCGGCTCACAAAAGTATTCGAACTTTGAAGAACTGAGCATTTCCTCAACATTTACTTCATAGAATGTAAACAAATATTTCTCAGTTCACTAGCAGAAGGTCCCAGCGAAACAGTATTCAAAATTTTTGCCACAGTCTTCATTACTAATAATATAACAAAATGAATCGCAAGAAATCGGAAACAAGCAAGTCTGTCAGAGAATTAATAGTAAATTGGCATAAGGAAGGCAAATCATATGGTGACATTGCACAACTTGTGAACAGAAGCAAGTCCACAATTCATTATATTGTGAAGAAATTTAATACGCAAGGTAACATTGCTAATAAGCTCCGTTGTGGGCGTCCGAAAAAGTTAACCGAAAAAGAAGAAAGGACAATTATTCGAAAAATCAAACAAGATCCTTTCACTTATGGATCACAAATGGCATCAGTGGTGGCTACGCAGTTTCAGAAAGAAGTGCATCCAGAATTGTGTCGCCGATTATTAAGAAATAACGGTTTACATGCACGAGTTCCAAGGAGAAAACCATTTATTAGCAAGAAAAATAAAGTTATACATTTACTATTCGCCGAAAAAGTTATTTATAAAAATAATTCTTTCTGGGACACTGTGTTATTCTCTGATGATAGTAAATTTAACGTTTTTGGTAGTGATGGACGTAAAAATGTATGGAAAAAACAGAATACAGAATTAGAACCACGAAATCTACGGCCGACTATTAAACATAACGGTGGATCTGTATTAGTTTGGGGCTGCATGGCACGCAGTGGAGTGGGAAATCTTGTGTTTATCGATGGAATAATGGACAAAACGAAGTACTTGAAAATTTTGCAGGAAAATTTAAAAGACAGCGTATCAAAATTAAATTTACCATGTAATTACTGGTTTCAATCGGACAATGATCCGAAGCACACCGCCGAAATAGTTAAAGAATGGATATTGTATAACATTCCACACGTTTTACCACATCCACCGCAAAGTCCAAATTTAAACCCCATTGAGCATTTATGGGATGAAGTAGAAAGAATACTGAGAAATACAGTTATTACTTCGAAAAAAGCGTTAAAACGAAATATTACTGAAATATGGCAATCAATTGATTCAAATGTTACTTCTAAGTTAGTCCACTCAATGGAAAACCGACTTAGGGCAATTATAAAAGCCAAAGGTGGGCCAACTTCCTATTAAAACTTTAAATTACTCAATTTAAATAATTATTAAATGTTCCGTTCGAATACTTTTGTGAGCCGCTTCTGGTACGCGTTTACAATAAATGTAGTGTAAAAACGGTATAAATTGTTGCATTACTGTCCAATCCTACTTATGTAGTCTCAAGACCAATCCCTTGCTATATATTAATCATATTACGTCAAATGCTTCAATTTAACATACATATTTTATTAGTTGAATATTAGAATTGTAAGCGTTCGAATACTTTCGTGTATGAGTGTATATCGATCTTGACAAATCGTTATGAACCGCACACTCTGGTAAATGATTCTATATACAGTAGCAGACAAAAGAAAGTTTAAATAGTAACATACACGATAACTACCACAATTTTTACAAACTGAAATTTTATTTTGTGGCAGCAATGAATTTTTTATAAATATTTACATCTCATAATATAACGATAAAATGTATAAGACGTAAAAATGAAACAGTTTGTTTTATGACATTCTTACATTTAAATATTTCTGTTGGTTCATTTATACAAGCACATTCTGTGTGATGTCATTTAAAATATGCTTGAAAATGAATTCAGTTTTCAGCATAGAGAGGTTTATGATAGGTTCTTCCTATTCAGCTGGAGGTCAGAGCATTGCGTGCATGCCATGAGTGCAATACAGTATTCTCCCCGTAACTGTCGCAAAGATCTTTACTGTAAGTGTCAAAATTTTATGTATCATCACCACTTGGGGGATCCCCAAGCTTCGAACCAGTCAAGCGGTGAAAATGCTCGACGACAGAGCAAACGAGGGGTCGAGTATCAGTGAGATTCGCACTAATGCAAGCGAAGCAAAAGATTGCAACTCTTCAAATTTCTGACTTTTTTTCTTATGAAACTTTTCGTATTTTCTCATTTTCCCAATTAAAATGACATCAAATACAATATAATGAATCGTGTAATAACCGATTAAAATTTCAGGCGTGAAAAAGGACGGCAAATGAAAAAGAAAGAGATCCAGAGAGTCGAAGCCTTCAGAAAAGATGAGAGACTGGCACCAGATCAGACCGTCATATCAAAAATTAAACTTTCTTCTTTTTGGTTTTTCGTCAATGCAACTTTTACAACTATAATTACTAGTGTAATAAACGATTGAAGTTTCGAACTTGACATTTGCGGTAACGGTGCAACAAGGTATTATAATCGTAATTATACTGTGTTTGGTGTCATTTTAATTAGAAAAATGGGACGAATAGGATGGTCAAAGTTTTATAAAAGAAAAAATAGATAATTAGAAAAGTTGCAATATTTTGCGTCAGCTGCATTAGTGTGCTACTCCCAATGGTAGGGATATTTGTACAGTTATGGTAAAGACTAGAGACCTTTGTGACAGTCACGGAGAGAATACTGTAATTTCTTCTTTAGAGAGAAATGAGAACGAACTAAAATGTACAAACTATTTTTTTATAGGGAAAGTATATTTACAAACAGAGTAGCGCTCACGGTAAACGTGTACAGTGCAACATGGGAGCAAAGAATCATTGTGTCGTTCTACCGGACGCAAACAAGAACAAAACGATTTCACAAATCGTGGGAGCCGCATTTGGAGCTGCTGGTCAGAGATGCATGGCTCTTTCGGTAGCAATATTCGTCGGTAAATCGAAAGACTGGATTAAAGAGTTGGTAGAAGCTGCGAAAATGTTGAAGATCAATGCTGGACATGTACCTGGTACCGATCTTGGACCAGTTATATCACCGCAGTCAAAGGAAAGAATACACAGTCTAATAGAGTCGGGGGTGAAAGAGAACGCCACGTTGGCTCTCGATGGCAGAAGACTGGTTGTCAAAGGTTTCGAAAAAGGAAATTTCGTTGGTCCTACCGTGCTGTCGAATGTGAAGGTTTGTATACTTTAAGGACCGCAATGTAACACGTTAAAAATAGGGCAATATTTAAGAACTTTTTGTAGAAGAATTGTTCCCCATCATTTTTTAAAACTTTTAGGATGTGTCACTATACGTCTTAGAAATAAGTATACCTATTTTTTGAAAGAATATACTGCTTATAAAACTTTTTTTAAGTATTTGTGTATTTGCCTAAAACTGAAAAAATTGAATAGTGTTGTACTGTTAGTGGGATTGAGGAATATATGAACATAACAATACAACAATACATTTCCCTCGTGTAAATCGTTTAATCTAACAGGAGCCTTATGAAACACTATTTATTGCACAAATTAATAACAATTGAATGTAGTATTATAACTGAATAACTGTTCTCTAGTATTCGAACAGACATGTTTCTGTAACATTTCAAAAACATTGGTGTCCTTCAAATCTCGAAAAATGCATTTTTGAGAACAATCTTTTGTCCATCGCAATATTCGAACATAATTCATTCATAATTCATTTTTTATGCGAACATAATTTCATTATTATTATTGTTATTATTATTATTATTTAATAATTATTATATCTGAGATGTACACGTTGAATGAGATATCTTCCATACTACTTCATTTTAATAGATATTAATAGACATTGAACGTAAATTATACAATAGATTATGAAGAAATGTAACGATAAAGATATTTTGCCTTCAATATTAAGAATAAAAATTGTACATGGTGACCCGATACAGTCGCCTCATTCTAATAGTCTTAAATCTGTTGACAATATTAAAAAATGTATCAAAGAAATGTTAATGGTTTTAGAGGTCATGTCATTTGATGAGAGTAAGCATCAGCCTATATGCACGCATGAAGAGTATATGAAAACCAATTGTACTTATAAAAGTAAATATATTTTGGAGTGCATTAGTTGAGATAGATTATTATTTGTTACAAAACAGTAATATTTCTACAATTTCTTTTCTATAAACAAGTAGTCTACTGATAATAATCTTTTAGTTTACGAGATATTTCAATTTAAATATTGTAAAGTGGTCTGCAGTTACATTGAAATATCTCATAAACTTGTAGTTTTTAGCCATGAGCAAGTTTTAGTACTTTATAATATAAAGTACTAAACGATATAAAACTTTTTTTAATATCGTCAACAGCTTCCAAGATATTCGAGTGGAACGATCTAAATGGGTTTGGCAATGTATACATTTTGTATATGAATCTATTTTCTAAATGTATCTAGTTTCGGTAGAAGCAAAAAAAAATGATTGCCAGTAGTCACATTAGAAACAATTGCTTGGTCGATACTTAGTACGATTATTATTAGATATTTAATTAACATGCTGAGTATTGACAATACATATAGTATATCTAACTACATATATTTTTCTAGCCATCGATGAAATGTTACACTGAGGAAATCTTTGGACCTGTGCTTTCCTGTATTTTTACTGATACTTTAGATGAGGCTATCAACATTATTAATAAATGTCCTTATGGAAACGGAACTGCTATTTTCACGACAAACGGTGCAACAGCCAGAACGTTTGCAAACCGAATTGAAGCTGGGCAAGTTGGTATAAATGTTCCTATTCCAGTGCCATTACCCATGTTTAGTTTTACAGGAAATAAAGGATCTTTCTTGGGTGACAGTCACTTTTATGGCAAACACGTAAGTATAAAATTGTAAATTATTTTTACACTAGTTACGTGAATTTTATGAAATTATTATGTTTTAAATTACAATTTAACGCGAACGTATAAGATAAATCGTACAATGAACTTCTGTACTGCAAATAGTTCAAATATATTAGGGTTTCAGTAGTATATTCTATGACATTTGTTTTGTACATAGTATTAACATTATTCTTAACACTATTCCTACCGCGGCCGGTCAAATGACCGTTTTCAAAACTTCGATTATAATTTCCTATGTACAACGTAAATGAATCGGCTTTAACAATTTGACCGCCACACTAGAAACCTCAAAGATTCCATAAAATCGAAGTAAGTTGTTAAATATAAGTTGTGTAAATATAAGTTGTGCTAAAGACCGGTGAGTTGACCAGTCGCGGTAGGAATAGGTACACGTGAAGTGTCGGTAGGAATAGTGTTAAGAACCTTATCATCTACTATACATACCCAATAAGCAATCTGCTCCTGATTTTTATTTTTCTATGCATTTTCTACCGAAACTTGTCTACAAATTCCGACCCATCTGTTTCCGCATTATGCTCCGCATTTGAGTGCAAAGTTTGCAGGCAAATCGAGGCCAAACCTTGCTCTTGTGAAGAGGGCAGGTTATACGCACGAAGGGCGGACTTAACCTTGCTTTAACAGTAAATATCAGGCAAAGTCGTTATTGTCATTATTTTAAGATTTGTAAATATTTGCAATTACCGAGCCTAATGCGGAAACAGATGGGTCAGAATTTGATGACAATTTTGGTGGTAAATTTGGTGGCAAGTTGCTTTCTGGGTTGTTATTGTTATTGTTGTCAGAAAGATGAGAGAGTTTTTAGAATGCAATTAACTAGTTTTATTAAAAAATTTCCTTCATAAATTTTCAATTTTTGCCTAACTACTTTCCATACTATCCCGGACTCTTTGCTTGTCATATTCTAAACGTTTTCTATGAATTTTAACTTTACACTTCAATGTCCATTTTGTAATGTTTCATATATTTCTAGGGCATAAACTTCCATACCCAAACGAAAACAATAACGCAATTGTGGAGATCTGGAGATGCCAGTGACATTGCTTCTTCGACAGCCATGCCGACAATGCAATAAAGATTGTATTTACTCGACGTCGAATTAAAAGATTACTCGTGCTGAATTTCTAAGGTTATCAACGTCATTCAGGAGAGAAAAGTCTTGTTAATGTCTTCCATTACAACAATATATACGAATGTGACTTCTTTCAATTAAATATACACTTCTTAATGCGTTTAATAAGAATATATTTTGTAATAAAATAATTAAAGGAATGCACTCTCAATTTCGTAATTTACATCTATTAACCTTTACTTTTTATTATGTCCAAGTTTTGTTGTTATATACTATTCTAATGAAATGTAAATCTATTTTATGTCGTTTGTTTCTTTAAAGTTCTCAATAGTATATTTGCCGTAATTAACGTAAATTTGTTAAATATTATTTAATCGTGTGAATTAAGTATTTTTCTTGACAGAATGCTTACGTGGACACTTATATACATAAATATAAATTGTACCCATATAAATATCCAGGCATAATTAAATGCAAGAACAGCTTTGACAGAACAAATAGAGAATGTCTACTGCAATAAGTTTAAGTATATAGTTTAAAATCTAAGTAATCTGAACTACATCAAAATATAATTTTATTGAACAATAGAATCATCTTTTTTCTGCAATACTTCTTCAACGTTTTCTTCTAATTTTCATTTACATAAAAGTATTGAGTTTTAATTTCGTAAAACAGTATCAGTGCTATTCTGGTATCAAAATACTGTGAGTGTCTAACTTAAATAAAAATAGTCAATATTACATAAGCAATTTGTTATGAATTTGCCACCAAAACTCTATAAATTCTCTTAAATTTAATACGATTATTAATAGTTCAAAAATGATGACAAGATAGCGATTTCTCTACTTTTGCATTTTCTTCATGTGTTGTTACAAATAATTATGCTGTAGATGTTCTTCTACCCGTTCGCGAATATTCTGTAGGTTTATCTACAGATTTTGCTACATTTATACACAGTTAAAAATTACAATTATTCCATAGGTTCCCACTATTCTATCTAATAATATTTCAAAATAGAATAATTCATAAGTATGTGAAAATGTTTTAAAGAAATTGAAGGTCAGTTTCATTTCTCAAAAAATACAAATTCAAAAGGACAAATTCCTAGTCAAATTCGGAGACAGATGGATCGCAAATTGAGTGCAAAGTTTGCAAGTAACATTCCATGCCAAATTGGAGCCAAACCTTGGCTTCCTTCAACCCTCATTATAGAGGGCAGATCCGTCGCACTAAGAGCGGACGTGACCTTGTTCGCAAAAGTAATGCGTAAACACCACCAATGTGCCGTGAAAGACAAAGCGCCATAAAAAATATGTTATAAAATATAAAATATGTGTATAAATCTATTATACTTCGATTTTTCCCGATATTTACTTTCAGATCAAGTTTAGGTTCTCTCTTAATGCAACCGACTTGCCCTCTATAATAAAGCTGGACGAAGCCAAGGTTTGGCTTCAATTTGGCATGAAATTTTGGCTGCAGACTTTGCACTCAAATACCGAGCCTAATGCGGAAACTTCGAAAATTTGCGCAAAATTCAAAGCAAATTCTTTACTGGGAGAATCTGGAAAGATTCAAAGTAAATTAACTCTTAATAATGTGCGGGAAATGTAATTAAAAAATAGGGAAGGGTACATGTATAGTGTAAATATATAAATGTGTAGACATAAGAATATATTAATTAAAAATGTTTGCCATATCTTCCATGGAATATAATATACAATATTAGTTTGTATTTCACTAAATCATTGTAACCTTTTAAAACTGAATTTAAAAATCTCGGTATTGAACTTATGATGTAAATGCTACATTTTTTTTTTTTAAGAACAGTACTAACTTTTTAAAAATATTGAAGCATTTCTTCAAATTAATTTGAAAGAATTTTTATCGGAAAATTTACTACAATCACAAAAAATGTGTTATATATATATGTAGTAGTAACAAAAATTATTATATAAACATTGTTGGTATTAAGATTCGATGCACATTTAAAAAGGATTTGTACTTCTTTGAGGTTTACATTCTACAATGTGTATTATTGCTGGCATTATTTGAATCTACTTGTTACGATCAATTTGCTTATAGAAAACAACTTAAGGTTTCTCTTAATATTAATACAATTTAAGAACTTTTAATAAACATTATGGAATTTTCTAAAATTTTAGTTCATATTAACGAGACTTTCCACTTTACCATCACAAAACAACTAAGAATGAAGAATAGGATGTTTCTCTTTCTTTAACAATTAAAACATATCGGTTTCGGTAGAGTCTTATAGGCGTAATACCGGTATCAAAATCATACCGTTGTTAAGTTCTTGCTTAAGTTTATTAATACTCTTGTACGTATTAGTGGATAATTAATGTATTACTAGTTTATTGGTATATGTGTACTTTTTCAGTGTCAGTCTGAATCCTTAATTGTTTCGTGACTGCAAGTGGAAAATCTTGTTAATATTAACTTAAATTTTTACAAATTCAATAAATTTCATTAATATTAGTACAAACGTTATGCTTATTAATAATAATATATGATAATTATATTCCATTAGTATATTTCATTATTATTAATAGAATTGACTAAAATTTGTATTAACATTAATTATTAATAAAACATACGCTATAAATATCTCGTTTATAGTTGTAAAGCAGTTAATGTATCCTAATGTTTAAAAAGTTATAACTTTTTTTAAGTTGGACCAAATGACTTCAATTTTTTCAAAATTTTAGAGGGTCTAGTTTACGAAATGTACGACGAAAGGCCTATATAACAGAGCTGTAATAGTGTGCGTGAGCTGGGTAATATAACTCGATGCGATCCGTGCACGTGTGTGCGTGCATACATAACACGCGATACTACTGCATCTTCAAGTTTTCGCCACCGATTTCAAGAACCAACCTTCATTTGTTTACGTTCCACTTCCTCATTATCGGAAATTGCAGCGTGACCGCAAAGAAGAATACAATGTATCAATATTGGCGCCTTGGTGTCGCAAAGTCGTAATATACAACCGAAAAATTCCAGTATAATACCGGTATTTCGTAGTAAATATACCGGTAAAACGTGGTACCGGCATTTCAGTTTCTATAAAAGTTATGAAGGTTTACCGATAAATACCGGTATAATATTGGTATTTCGTATACCGTTATGAGTCCCTGACTTTAAGCAGAAATTGATCAAAAGTCCTAAAAACTACGACTTTCACCACTTTTAACTATTCGTAGCTCGTATGTATATTAATCGATTTCAATGAAATTTTCAGCATATGTATAACTAACATAAATCCACAAAATATAATATATAAAAAATAAATATATGCATATTTTAAATTTTCATTACAAGCTCAAATAAAAAAGTTTTGGAAAGTGCCTTTTTTATTTGCCCTTATAATTCCTAGCAATTGCAATTTTTCAAAATTTTTTGCACGTCCTTCGATAAACCAATTCTTCTAATTGCTCGAAACAAGTCAGGTCGTTTGGTCCAATTAAAAAAAAGTTATACTGTTTTAATGGGTGTTCGAATACTTTCGTGAGCCAGTATATATGTAAATGGATAATTAAAAAAATACTTGTCAAAAGATACAACACAACTCTCACGTTTTTGTTGTTTTTCTTGTTTACTTTGTGTTCGGTTTCGAGACACGATCGGACAACGCTTTTGCGTGCGCGTTTTCTATTACGTGTTATAGTTAAACCCGCACTTTGCTATATTTAGGAGTGGACTGTATTAATGATTGTTGAGCCGGCGAGTAATTATATATAGTTTATTCAAGCGCATCTAGAATCGTAACTTAGATTATGTATACAAGAGTGACCTCCGCGATAAATGCTAAAAATGTGTTGCTGATGATGAGAATGATGTTGAGAATGATGCGAAAAAAATGCTGCTTCCGCCGCTCCGTCTTGCTATTTATATAAGGTACGCCGGGGCGCTTACAAAACTGATATCCGGATGCTGATTGGCCGGAGAGTGAGGGTGGAGCCAAAAAAACCGTTGACCAGAGTGTTCCGAGTGGGAGCAGGGGGTTATAAAATAAATGGGAAATCCCGAAATTTCCTAACGGTTTCACAGCGCGACAGCGCATCTGCGAATGACGCACGCAGGTATACTTCTAATTTTTATGGCTAGGACCCTGTGGTACATACTCATAAAAAACTAACTCCTCGGCCTGCAACGGCTTTCGGACATTATTGCCTCCAACGCATTTCGCTACGCGACAAACGCTCATCACGTCTTACATTTGTGTTTCTTTCAAAACCGAATGATCAGATATCTGCCACTCCGCACAGCAATCGTTTTATATTTTTACCACTCGTACCGTAATCTCTAAATTACCGTCGGCAAGGGTGTCGAAGGTTCGAACGTGGCCTGGCCCTCACGCCATTGTCACGGGACAATTGTCGTAATCCGGGAATCGACAATGATTACTTCGCGATTTCGCGTGTTAATACTTTGGAAATAACGTATTCTGAACCATAGTACAAAATACGGATTCGACAGGGTAGAATAACAGCGCGTGGCGTAAGGTATTCACAACTGGACTGGATAATTGAGCTGGCGTGGGCTTTATATACAGTTTTGGGGGTCCGAAAGTGCACGTTATCTTCAGTGATGAGCCTTGCAATCCAAAGGACACCTTAGTGATTGTTCTATGCGTCAGGAGAAGATGATGCGTACGGTGAGCCAAGGAGCAGTTTACTCTATGCGTCGGATAGTTGATAAGAAGATAGGCTTCACACCATTGTCATTCTCAACGTTCGTGAGGATCCGAGACACACGTTCGCACTCCCTTGGGCCATCTGGTTCAGACTAAACGCGTTGTTTCATGAACTATTTTAGAAATCGATTTCTAAAGTGTACTGTACGCGAGGTACTCGGGAGTCCCGGATCCAAGATCCGAGCCCGATGGTCGTCCGTCCATTCGGGACAAGGGGCCATAAAATTACTGTCCGGAAGATCTTCCCTCAAGTCAATTAGCGAATGGGGATGATTCTCCCGAAAAATCGGGAGGTGACCAGCGAACAGATCCCGGGCAGAGAATCAGTATACTTCAGAACTTCGTACAGGGAAGAACAATTAAGTCGTACGCAACGACCGCTTAATCATCTTGGGGCTCCAGTTACTCAAGATTAACTTGGTGAATCCGAGCCTTACAACCTCGGGTGGATAAGCAGTTGAGATCCACGCATCATACTTGACCAGTCACATTGCAAACACTTTGTTTCTCTACGAATTAAGCCCTATTTATATTATTTGCACAGACACGTCACGGTTTCGTTCAGTAATACTTTCATAATACTTATTTATATTTAGTTTCCGATATTCAAATGCATTAAAAAATATTTGCCTGATCGGGGCTGAACGGAAGCATTCCGTATTTAGGCGGATAGTATAAATCAGGGGTCCCGTAACGCTTCCCGTGACGGTCGTAGTTCTCGAACCACCTCAGACGCGTACCGTATGAACTGCGCGTAGCGAGTTAGGGTGACGCCAGTATCAATAGGTTTCCACATTACCGCGGAGGTACTATTATCAATGCATTTTTTTTTACAGTGGTATCCCCTGTAGGCATATTCCACTATGTCGTATGATAATTTCGGAAAATAAAGTGCTGTGCACGGTGAAGATACTTGACCAAATCTGCTGCGCGGAAATGGCTCGCTCGCTTTCGATCTGGTAATTTTGATGTGAAAGATGAGTCACGCTCTGGTCGTCCAATCACTGAAAAAGTTGATGAAATTCTTGAAAAAGTCCAGCAAGATAAGCATATCAGCAATGTCGATATTGGTATGGAGCTAGGCATTGACCACAAAACTGTTTTGAACCATTTACGTAAAGTTGGCTACAAAAAGAAGCTCGATGTTCCTCATGAGTTGCGTGCGAAAAACATGCTTGACCGAATTAACATCTGTGATGCGCTGCTGAAGCGCAATAAAATCGAGCCATTTCTGAAACGTGTCATAACCGGCGATGAAAAATGGATCACGTAAAAAAAGATCGTGGACAAGGGATGGTGAGCCGTTACAAGCGTTCACGAAGGCAGGATTGACGCCGAAAAAGGTGATGATGTGTGTGTGGTGGGGCTAGAAGGGAATCGTTCGCCATGAGTTATTTCCAGTTGGTCAGACGATTGATTCTCAACTCTACTGTGGACAACTAGAGACATTACGCTAGGCAATTGAAAGAAAACGGCCCGAATTGAATAATAGTAGAATAATAATAGTTTGGAAGTTTTAATGCATCCACCGTATAGTCCAGACATAACACCCTCTGACTATCACTTGTTCCGATCTCTGCAGGACTGTCTCAATGGAATTAAGCTGCTTTCAAGAGAAGCCTGTGAAAACCACTTGATTCAGTTTTTCAACCAGAAACCACAGAAGTTCTTCACCGATGGCATCATGGCTCTACCCGAAAAATGGCGAAATATTGTTGATAATAATAGAGCATATTTGGTTTAAATAAATACATTTTCACACTATAAGAAAACCAGCTGAATTTGACTTAAAAAACGCCACGAACTTTTTCCCAGACCCAATACATGCATCCTTGCCCGCAGGAGCGTGGCTTCCTGCCCGCCGTTCTGTGTATGCCTAGGGCAAGAAAATCGCTGCCCGTACAGGCAGACGCTGCACAACTCTGGTGAAGCCACTGTGATTTTTCGACACGTATTCTCGATTCATGACTGACATTTTCCCATTTGTTCACCGTTGGTAGCTTACATAGTGAGTTACCTTATCAACAATTTCTTTGTTTATATTTGCCTTACGTACATCTCATTTATGTGGCTGCCCGAAAAAGATTCTGGACTTATGTCGATGGGCCTATATTATACGCCATAAACAAAAAAGATTCAAGATAAGATTCGGGTCATGCGTAACAGGACCGTCAGAAGGGAAGTTCAAGGTCGATGAATTCTGAAATGTCCTTGAACCCATGTCGGTTCCACGTATCTCTCTCTCAGCTACATTCAAATAGTGACGGATTTCCGGAAGCTACCTACTACGCCTGCGCAGCTCCTTTACCATCCTCTGGTGAGCCGATTCTGCGCATTTTACACAAGAATTTGTTTCACAGGGGAGGTTCTGTCTGTCCCGGATTGTCGTGTTCGTTCGACGGAGCAAACTGCCGGAAGTGGAAGCGGAGAATAGCAACCCTTTCTGTTATTCACATATCGTGAGTATCTGTCCGTCACCGCACGACTCTTTTTTCTGAATTTTTGTCTCACATTCATCTCTTGCACCATCTCGAATCAGTTAACGGAACACCATCAACCGAGTCGTACCATTTACAAGCTAAAAAGTTCGCTTCGTTCGTGACTCCCTTCCCTAACCCGAATTTTCCCCGACATTTCTAGCATGATTTTTTCGTCATCAATAGTGCACATTATGTAGAAAGTAACTTTACTTTCTCGACCTTATGTTAAGTCATGTGTTTAATGGTTTTTGTTCTTAATTATCTTTGCCGTTTTGCACGAGAACCCAGAGTTAACCTTCAAGTGGCAAAGATCGGTGTCGTTGATTCGAATGATTTCTTAGTTCGTGTGGTATTTAGCATTTATGAGACGAAAATCAAAAATCGATTCCGTTAACGCAAAGTGTCGAGGTTTGCTGTTGCAATTTTTCCCTGGCTATTCTCAATGAACTCCTTCGGAAATTTTAATCATAGGTTGCCGTTACAGGGAAAATGTATATATCGTGGAAAAATAATGTAACTTATTTTTTAATTATTTTTTGGGCTGATATTTTGGTAAAGTTTATCGCTCCGTCAGAATAACGAAAATGAAAAATATTTGATCTGACTTTCTCATGAAATTAACTATTAATTTAGAAGAATTAATTTGAATACTTTGATTAGTAAATACCTGTGACTATGTATTGCGGAAGCGTGTACCATGATCATTATTTTTCAACTAATTCAACAAGTTTCATTAATAATTTAATGATTGCTGAAAGTCTTCCATAAATTTTTTTATAACTTCTTTTATGTTTCTACAAATAATCGTGCACCTTGTATTGTGTTACTGTAGCATTTGAAATAATTTAAGAAAATATAAATTTTTTCATCGTTAGAATCGCTGGATATTATATTCATTCAGTTTATAATTAGGTTTATAAAAAGCTTATAATTAGATTTCTTATGGTAGTCAAAATAATGAAAATACACAGATTAAATTTTAGGATGGTATGAAGTCTGGTGTTGTGATGGTATCCTCCGAAATGTACAAAAAATTCTAAAAAACGAATACGTATTACGAATCTCTATCTTAAACCATAGTTGGGCACATTTTATTTAAAATAAGATAAGAAATAATCATTTGAGATACTGAATTATTTTAAATACTTCATTATTTGTATTTTACAAAAAAATTTGTTTTCATTTGGCGTTTAAATCAAATGAATGATTTCCAAATAATATTTTATTTGAATAATTATTTATTTCAATTACATTATCCAAATAAAATAATAGATAGTTTCAACTCAAGAAGAGGTTATTGATGCAACTAAATCAATTACTAAATTTAGATATGATAATTTTTGTAGTTTAACGATTAAAGTTTAGCTGCATTCGCTTTCAAAATTGTTATTAAAATCTGATGTAGCTGGTGATGTTGACGCGAAATAAATAGAATTTTGGAGAGTACTAATTACTTGATGAAATGAAACATGAAATGAAAAATTATTTTCTAGTCAAATAAAATTCAAATAATGCCATAATTTTTCAAAAATGATTTTGTTGTTCAAATAAACTAAACAATTACTTAACTAAACTTAACGATTATTTTTCACATAATTAATTTCGATAATGCCTATTCTGTCATAAACTTCTCTGAATAGTTGAATATCTGGTAAAAATTCTGTTTTATGAATAATTTTAGTGATGGAAGAATATATGTTTCTTTACTGTAAAAGAGATTAACATGTTAAATTATGGTATCAATCGTTTTGATGTTATAAGTAGCTTTCCATAATCACTATAAACATCGATTACATATTTTTAAATTAAATAAGATGGTGTATTAATCATTTGGTGTGTCTCATGTTCATTTGGGATAACTACCGTGAAAAAAGTGGAGGCTCCTCATTTTTTAATGGGGTGATAAAAAATCGGCGATTGGAAGTTTAGTAATATTTATTTGAAGTAGGGTAAGCGACCTAATTACTGTAGCGGTACCAATTACTGTACCTATATTAATTATACTTATTTTTAAAGCATAATGAATATTAAGAAAGAGATATTAATGTTTTTTCATTAAAATCCTTAACTAATTAACTGTATATGTCATATATCCATTTCTTAAATATTCATTATGCTTTAAAAATAAGTATAATTAATATAGGCACAGTAATTGGGTCCCTTTCCTTAATTCTTTTATTCTGTATATTTAAAAAATTCTAACGAAAAATTATTCCAAGTTATAAATTATAAAATGATGGCTATTACCCGCAACGAAAAAAAAATGAGATATGCTTTGCCCGTGCATTGATTACCCATTAAAATGATAAAATGTTTAACATGATATTTAAAGATTTAATATTTAGTTTTGGCACATCATTCTGAACACTTGATAAAACACATGATTCCATTCAAGACAAAACTATTTCGTTATTAGATATACATATTTTAAATATTTAATTCAGATTTGCATATTCATAAGAATGTCTATTATTTATCGTTAGTATTAGCAGGAGATCAGGGTAATTGGCTGAAGATATAAATACAGCGATGAACCAAAAAATGGAGTCAAAGAAACAAGACTAAACAAATAATCGTAGAAAAATATTAAATTGTTTAACAAATTAAAAAAAGTTTTTAAAACGTTACATACGTAGTAGTATAGATGTGCCTGCGTTTCAAGGTGACTTTGGCTTTTTAAACGGATCTGCATATTTTCATTTAAGTAGACATGTACGAAACGAATTGTAATATGATTGCCTTTGATGGTCACTTAAGGTGGTACGCAATCCTGCAAGCCTAATAAAATGGAATAATCCACATGATTTGCACATTTAACATTTTTTCTCGCATATATAAAGATACTGTAAAAAAAAAAGAATTTTTTAGGAAACGTTAAGAAAAACATTTAGCTTTATTTTCACTTTTTTTTATTAGAGTTGAATAACATTTTGTAACTCCATGTCCAGCAAAACCTAGGTAGCTTGCACCCAGCGGTAAAAGTGACTGGGATATAAAAAATAAAAAAATGATTGTATTAATTTAAACAAGAAAAGATTATCTTCAATGTAGCGTACGATATTTCAATAATCCTGTATAATAAGAAAATTACGTTTGTTAAAAGCAGAAATATCTTTATCATTGATAAATACCAACTTCAAACATTTATAAAAATTAAAAAAATTAGGTATCAGAAAAATCCTACGCTACATTGAAGATAATCTTTTTTTTGCTTAAGTTAATACAACCATTTTTTATTTTTTATATTCTACTCGCTTTTACTACTAGATGCAAGGTATCAAGGTTTTGCTGGAGATGGAGTTAGATAATAGTATACAAATCCACCATGCTGTAATTTTATTTAATGGGCAAAATGAAAATAAAGCTAAAATGTTGTTTAATGTTCCCTAAAAAAATCTTTTTATACAGTATCTTTATACGCGAAAAAAATGTCAGATTTACTCAATTTAGTTAGGCTTACAAGGGCTGCATTCCACTTTAAGACGATTTACAACCGTTCAAAAATTACATTTGCTAAATGTCCGGAACTTGTTTTTATTTTTGCACATATTCAAAAGTACGACCGTAATCGTCAATGTATTGATTAATACGTAGATTAATCCTATCTCTAAATGATAATTTTATTCTTTCCAAGATAGTATAGTTGGTATGCATCTGCAATATGGTTCTCTATATGTTATTAGATATAGTGAGTCCTTCCTGATTTTGAATTTTCATGAACCCGTTCTATAATTATATTAACACTATCTCGAAACTATAATTCAACCAGCAATTTCATCTAGTGTACAGTCAGACATTGAATACTGACTCTGTCGAAACGTGCATAACACAAACTAAACACATCTGTCTAACAGTACACCCCATATCTGTAAACATAAGCATCACATGATCGCACGATATATTTTACCGCAAGAAGTCTCACGAGTATTCAAAACATATAAGTTTTGAACGACGATAAATAACCTTAAATGGAATTCGTCATAGATTAGGTTACAGGACTACCTAAATGGAAATCTGTAGGGTAAGGAACTCAATTACTGTGGGGGTGCCAATTACAGTGCCTATATTAATTATACTTATTTTTAAAGCATGATGAATATTAAAAAAGAGATATATAACATATTAACTGATTTTAATGAAAAAATGTAATATTTCTTTCTTAATCTCCATTATGCTTTAAAAAGAAATATAATTAATATAAGCACTGTAATTCGCACTCCCACAGTAATTGGGTTTCTTACCCTAGTTATAAGTTAAAAATAATTCCTGTGACGTACTTATATTCAGTATGTCCGGGTTAAATGTACCTACACACGTTATTTACTTTCCTCAGTACTCAAAATACATACAAAGAAATATTTCAGACGAATATTGTATGTTATCAAGAGAGTATATCGTGATGACATTTATTTAACTTTGTGGTGACCTTAGAGAGCTCTGTGAATGACACACTCAACTTTTTTTTATTACATATTCTTATAGTTGACATCGAAACGTTTTCAAAACACTACTTACATCTTATATTTCTACTAAGCTGTTATCAAGTTATTAATCTTCGAAGTACGGAGCTTTCGAAAATTATGGAAGTGGGCCAACATGATCTAGGTAGTGTGGATCTAGCACGTGTATGCGTAAATTATATTTTGATAATAATTTTTAAATTAGGATATTCACTATCCTTACTACTCAACCGTAGATACTTCATCGTTTATATGTAGTCCACGTGATAAAAAATTGAAACTGTGTGCGTTAGCTATACAGGGTGTCCCAAAAATGTTCGACTTCCTTAAAAGTACAGATTCTAAGGTCATTTGAAGTAACTTTTCCTTTGCGAAAATGTTTTCTGCGACTTTGTTACAGAGTTATTAACAAAATCCGCTGACCCATTGGAGCGTGGAACCGATTCCGGCTATGCGACAGGTCCCACTGCGCGTGGCGTTGGCATTGGCCGAACCGAAATCTGTCCGCTGTAGCGCCCCTTTGATTGCTCCGTGTTTCTCGTTAATAATTCCTTGACAAGGCCGCGGAGAATATTTTTGCAATGGAAAAAGTTACTTCAAATGACCTCAGAAATCATCCCTTTCAAAGAAGTACAATATTTTTGGGACACCCTGTGGAAACAGCGTGAGCTTAAAAGTAACCCAATATGTATGTTCTTACGACGTTCACACTCGAAAAGATACTCATAAATCAACAGTCGGATACACAATATTTTATAAGATAAAATAAATATTAAAGAATCACAATGTACTTTCTCTTCTATAGTTATCCCGTTTTGAATTCCTTGAATAAAACTAATTTAAAAAATATTCCTAACTTTTATATTTTATCCTTAAGTATCTGTTCAAAAGTATACGATCCTCTGGAATTTGTATTACTTGAATATAAAATAGTTACTAAAACTGAATTCTTCTAAAGTGTTAATGTACACAGTTAACTTAAAAAGAAAAAGAAATGATTTAAAAATTGGAAGTTTGATGAATAAATTTTATTTATAAAAGCTAACAGTTTCATTTGTCCCCCGCTTTCCAGTATACTTTCTCTTTCGTGATTTTTTAGCTTCTGCAGAAGCCATTTGTACGTCACAGGCTTGCTCTTCATTTTAACCGTTGTTTAAACAGGATATTATATCATTAATATAATATTGATCCGTGTAACTATTACTGTACCGTTATTGCAAAAAAAAAAAACAAGATGACTTCAAAGTTGAAAATTTATGTTTCTTCCGAGACTGATTTCTTCAGAAGCAACACGTGAGAATTAAAAAAATTGTACAGACTCCTAGCCAGCTTACAACTCTCTATTAGAAACATTTACTCAATGTTGCAAATCCGAACAAAGTCACTTTCTCGAATAATCTAATTTTTAGTTGGAAAACATTTTTGTACTTCCCGAAAAATTTGATATTTGCTATTCACAGTGTTTCCTACAAGGACTCTTCAATTATAGCTTATCGCGACCTACTTACTTAGAGCACTCCTCTATACACTAGCATACAGCACTTTTTTGTTTATAAGATAGGAAATATAAAACGGTATCAGATCTCCCTACCTATCAGGCCTCTCCAGTTTCATTTATGTATATGTGTAGGATGATCCAGCTAAATGTGCCATCTGCATTACATGGAAACTATTTGAAAATATACAAAAATGGTTGAAACGGTAGTTGTATGGTTTCAAGAGTAGCATACAATGGCATCGTTAGTCTTTTTCTGTTTTGCTTCTTTATCGAAATATAAAGGTCACCTTGAGCTTCTTTATTGTAAACGGTAAATTTTATTCTTGGGGTGAATGGTTAATGGTGACCAAAAAAGTACTTGTCATTAACGATAATGGTTATTAATGATCAGAAAAATTTTAGTCATTCATAATGTTTATTTGTAACCATAACAGATGAATCTTGAAATTTTTTAATTAATTCATTTTTTTTAATGTTTGCAATATTTACTAACATCCTACTTCCGTTTGAATAAAAATTAACATTTTCACAATGATCTCTGTTGGGAAAATTAAAAAAATAACTAATTTTTGGTCTGTGTAATTAATACATTTGCGTATTCGATCGAGAAGTGCAAAAATACATGTATCGTCCAAAGTGCATTGTGGAGTGTTTAAGTCACACAAATTTCGTTTCAATCATTTTTTCATATGTCAAATAGTTTATACATATATAATTTAGGTCACAAACTTAGCTGAATCACCCTACAGAAGATAAGTTTGAGGGTACATTTTGAATACAGTATTCTCTTCATAACTGTGGCAAAGGTCTCTATCGTAACTGTTAAAATGTTATTCCCAGCGTTTAGTTCTTGAGCGGATTCCGCGCGTTTTCCATGTGTGCCAGCATGAATCGTTTCGACACCGAATTGTTTCTGGATGAAGAGGAGAAAAGACCAGCGATATGGGATATTCAATGTGCTGATTATTCCAATAAAGTCTATAAAAATTTTATCGACATTCTCAAGTAGTTGAAGAATTTCGTCGCAAAATTTCTTAATTTGGGATATAGAGTTACAAATAGGCCATTTGAGAGTCGATATATTAATTCTTTGTGTGTAAAAATATTTATTAACAATTTTTTTTATGTAAATTATTTTTATAGCGCTCATTAAACCACTGTCAGAAAAATGCCTGTTGCATTTGTGCGACAGTGGTACAGTGAACGAAAACTTTGTTTATTTAACATAAAAAATTGGTATTAAATATTTTTTTATACGTATGAATGTCACATTTTTCTTCATTATAAATGATCTATCCTTAAAAAATTTCACCTGAAACATCAAATAATATAATCGTAACTTCCGTGCGATTCGTGTTTGGGAATTCTGAAAGTTGATATTTAAACTTAAATTGCGGCTAAAGGGTCTGGAAGAGTCTCAAGATTTTTTACACAAAGTTAAATCAATATTATACCTTGCAAAAACTATCAGTGCAAGACCAAAATCTATTAAAGGATTTGTTGTATGCTTCCATAAATAAAAAATGAGCAGAAAACAGAGATTTCCGATTAGCCCATATTAGTTAATGTTAACGGCTTAAAAAAAAACTTTTTTTGTCAAATATGCGTTGTACCTATTACAATCTCTTCACAAATTTTCAAGCAAATTCGTTGGATAGTCTCGTTTTTACAGATTTTTTACCGCTTTTTGACCACTTGGCTCCACCGTGCGGCACGCGACGGAGCCAGCGTGAGGTCGACTATCGGTGTGACTCACACTAATGCAAGCAAAGAAAAATATTGCAACTTTTATAATTTTTTATTTTTGTTTAACGAAACTTTTGCCATCGTATTGGTCTCGTCTTTGTAATTAAAATGTCGGCTGTACTTCCGAAAGCCACCGGTGGCCGATCGAGATGAAACTTGGTGGGTATCTAAATATCAACATTCTAAACAAGTTTTTACTCTACATGTAACCGCGGCTCAGCAATAGTTTCGGAGATATTCACGAAAAACTGCAGCTACTACTACATTTGATATTACCTATACGTGCATGTCCAAGTCGTCACACTTCCGCGTAATACAAGGTATGTTAATATAAATTCCCTTTTTTTTAAAAAATAACGTATATACAGGATCACATATAAGATCTGAAGGAGAACGTATAATTCAAGTTGGTTGGGACTAGGTCGTTGAGGGGGCGTAGAGGGCCGGCCTAACGACCGGCCTGACTACGCTGACGGTGTTTCATATTTCACATTGCGTTTATGATTGCAAAGAGGAGGAGTCCGTGGATAACAATCTTGATTATTACCTCTGCGAATATTTTTGTCGGAGAGAAGTTAAAAAGAAAGGTCTTTTTGCAGAGATGATTCGATCAATCCGAATAGTGTACCCCGGGGTCAGATATTAAGAGTCATCAATATTCAGAAGGGAGAAAACAGAGGTAAGGTCGTATCCTTTTCTGTATAATTACATTGTACAAGGTTCACACGCTATATAGATTGTTTGACGATCGTCGTGATATATTTCTAGAAACAGTTGATGAGCGGTCACATCATACTGACACACACGCACATCTCGGACGTGCAGGTATAGGTAAAATTCAATGTAGTAGTAGCTGCAGTTTTTCGCGAATATCTCCGAAACTATGGCTGAGCCGCGGTTACATGTATAGGAAAAAGTTGTCCAGAATGTTGAATGTTACATACCCACCAAGTTTCATCTCGATTGGCCACCTGTGCCTTTCGGAATAATATCTAAAATGACACCTGACATGACATAATTACAATTATAATTTCTCGGATAATAAGTGATTAAAGCTCCGAGCGTGTAAGAGAACGACGGACGGAAAAGAAAAAGAAGCAGAGAGTTCAAGCGTCGAACCTAGGTCCCTCTTTAGTTTTCGACCGTTATTCTTCTTTACGTTCGGCACACTACAAAGTATGTATCACCACTACTAGAATTGTCGCTCGATCGATCCGACGCGATACGACAGTTACGGAGAGACTAATGTAGTATCTAAACTGATAGAATATAAAGAAATCAATTTGTTGGTCTCCTTAAGCATATCTATTGCTATGGACTGTACCAGTGATTAATGATACGACAATTGTTTCATTTTGCAGGTTTCTTAGTTATGTACAAAACGGTACGAAAGGGCGATGCCAGCCTACAGTACACAATCCTACCACAAACAGACCAGTTCTCATCGTCTGGTTCTCCTCAAACCTCTTCGAAATCGAGGCCGAGGATTATCAAGTACACTATGGGCACGCTGATGATCCTAATCATTCTTTCGTGCGTGGCGACGCCGTTCCTGATGAATCAAGATGATCAGAGCCTTTTTGCCAGCAGTATACTTGCCATGGGTCGTGTCGGACACAATACAATATCCAAAAACTCGTCGAGGAGTCAAGGAGAGAACGCCGGCGTGAACAGAAGTAGAAGCAGATTAATGGAAACGATGTTGCTGTCGACTGAATCTCCTAAGAAGCAGAATGTCGAGAATGGAATCACTTCGCCGTTGAAAGTGCTGAAAACGGAAGCAGAGACTGAAAATTTCACGACTACGGGTATGAATCATTTCACTTTTTAATAAATCATTTCTCCAACATTCATATTTTATAAGTGGTTCGTGTTTTATTGAACGAACATTATTTTGATCTATATTTTTTTAAATGAATTATTTTCATGAGGATCAACGCTGTTATTAGTTTAAGCATGCTTGTTTAAACAGATTTTTGTAGTATCACACGTACTGTACAAGCATCTAGTACTTCGGAAATATCACGAGGGGTATTATTCCGGAAGGTACCGGTGGCCGATTGATATGAAATTTGGAGGATGTTATGAAGAATCTGAAAGAACTCCAAACAGAAAATCTTAACTTCGAGAATTCACGTGTTTAAAAGATACAGATAGTTTAGAGGAGACTGCCCATGCACTGTAATCGTTGCTTCAGATGTGTAATTGTATCGTTTCACTTTGTCTAAATCAGAGCTGCTCAACTTCTTCCACGTCGCTGCTTTACGATCTTACTCCAAGTGATGCGGCTCCCTCATGAAAGAGCTACTTCACTATCTGTTTCTTGTGCAGCGTTTTCTCCGTTGTCCCACTAATAACTTACCACTTCTCCTACTACTAACGTCCGACGTATGTGGACACCAGTGTCGCATGATGGGGGAAAATATGTACTCATTAGTACCGGAATATGCACGGCAGAAAGAAAACGCGTCACGTGACCGGGCCGCGGAGAAAGCGTGGGGAATAGTGCGGTAGAAGGGGAAGTTAAAGTGGGGACCAGTATCTCCAGAGGATGCCCATTTGGGTATCTGTTTGCTCTCCTCTTTCTCCCCTTACGCTATCTTTCCACCACTATGAGCACATTTCAACGTCCCCCACTAAGACCGTAGATTGGTCGCGTGACGTGCCGCGTGGTGCTTGGTGTCCCACTCAATCCCCGTCGCGCAGATGCAATGTGTTACATAGTACATACTTAGGTCATCAGAGAAGGGGCTTAATAAACCCCACCATACAATGGTATTCCCCTCGATTTTCTCAACCTAGCGATACTGGTGGGGACACAAGTCTTGAATTGGCGACATTGACGGACACAGTACTGCTATGTGAACGAGAGTGAATCTGTGTGAGCCGAGTAGGAGACATGTCATTCGTTTCTCCCACTCCTACCCGCTATCGCTAGGCATGGTGGGTATCGCTAGTATTATGTTACGAGCCAGGGTCGCGAGCAGAGCGGGTGACCGACGAAGAGTTATTATTCGAGGAATATGGTTTGAATTTTTTAGTTAGTTACGCGAAATTAGGAAGCCGCTAGGATTATAAACGTCGAGGACGAACCTGACGCGAAGTCAGGGAGCCTCTAAGAATGGAGTCAAACGCAGACAAACCCGATGCGAAACCGGGGAGCTGCTAGGAGGTTGTATAACTGCGCGGACGAATCCAATACGCAATTGAGGGGCCTCTGGGAGGATGGATCTCTTGACAGATTCCAGAAGGGGATATTCTCAAGATTTCCATATTAGGAAATCGTACGGTATTGTTACTGAATCATGCTTCGCCAGCCGGAGCATAATCATCCCTTCTATAAACAAAGGGGTCGGTTGGGATGTTTTTCGTTCTCAGGAACGAGATTAGAAAAATTCTAACCGAAATAAGGGCGGAGAAACTTCTTCATACGTAACAAGAGATAGAAAAGTAGCGGGGGAAATCGCCTTTGGCCTGCGGGCTACAAGTTGCCCAAGTCTGTTCTAAACGCATAAATTGTCGAAGCCAAAATTTTATATCTGGGGTCCTTCCATGTCCCTCATACCGTTACACCTGTTTTTGTGTGGTCCTTTTCGATGCGATTTTTTTTTGTTTTGTGCGATTCTTTTATGCGGTATATGAATGCCAACGGTGTTGGCATTATAAAACCCTTGTAATCTTCTCATCACAAAAAGATGCGCGTTTTGGACTGCGACGAATAGTATTGAATTATGTGCATTTTGAAAATTTCTCCATGTTCAAAATGAGTAAATCTTTAACATATTTTCTAAGTGAGACTTTTTTTATGCGGTCCCTCTCCACCGCATAAACAAAAATTTTCTTTAATATGTTACAAAAAATTATTTGTTATAGCTATGTATGAAGTCTCTGAATATTTTTTTGTGCGGTTTCTTTTATGCGGTCCCTATCTACCGCACAAAAACAGGTTTGACTGTAATACCCACCAAGTTTCATTTTGATCGGTCACCAGTGCTATTCGGAAGTACAGCCATTTTGTCTCTCTGCACTGGTATACAAGGCGAGTCATTTAACTGTGCCACTTAAATTTACTCATGAACTGTTCATTGCATAAAAAAATTTTGAAACAAAAGTAATTTGGTATTACGCGTGCCATGCAACTTAATAATTAGTATCTTGATAGTCTGCTACTTCATCGAGATATGAAGGTCACCTTCAAGAAAAATAGCTCGGAAATTATTAGTTTTTAATCCCATATATCTTTTAGTTATCTATTCATCAGTCATTATACTTTCGAACCACAAGGTCAAATATTTCGCATTATAATACAAACATTCAAGGCGAACTTCATATGTCGATAAAAAAACGGACTATCAAAAACCTAATTATTACATTTTATGCCTCGCTTGATACCAAACAACTTTTGTTTGAAAATTTCGTTGAAACAACAAATAGTTAAAAACAAATTTAGGAGGCACAATTGAATGACTCACCCTATATATTGGAAACACGTAATTTACATTTCTTGAATGACGTAATACATTTATATAAGTTCACATATTGGCTTTTGTATAAATCGTAATGCCGAAAATGTAGTATACGTATATAGCATGTAATTTGAAATGCTTAAAATAAAAAAATTAGGTTTACTAAAATCAAAAATAGTAAAGCGTAAAAAAGCACACAAAGACGAATTACTTTCCTTATTAGTATTGAGCCTTTTCATATTTGACAAAGTCAAATTAATTTTTGTAAATGGAAACATATATATTTTTTGTCATAACACGATAGCATTTTCCGAGACGAATTCAACGACATATCACATTATGTTATCTACTGTTACAAAACGTTAGAAATTATATTATAAATTTGTAACATTTTAAAACATTAGAAATTATTAGTACATAATATAATGTGATATGTCGTTGAATTCATCTCGGAAAATGTTATTATGTTATGACAAAAAAATATATAGTTCCATTTTAAAAAATTAATTTGTCTTTGAAATTTCCCCCACCGTCATTCGAGTCCCGAAAGAAATTACACTATATAAAACACATGAATTGCAAATTGGCGTTTGTTTAAAGACTATAGGATTGAATCAGAGTTGTTAATATGCCCATATGTTAAGTATTATCGATTTTTAGTCTATGATGTTAATGATTATTGTAAAAAATTAAACTTTAAGAGGTTAAATAACTTATTATTATAAACTTAAGGATACGTATGCTGTTGTAACTATAAAGTCATATGCGATAAAAAAATTCGTTTCGGTATCTGTACTTAAATTGATTTGATAAAAATCAAACCAAATGAATTTAAAAAACGAAAATTTCTAATAATTGTTATAACGTGTCTAAAGTTTCTCTATATCATTTTTAATTGGAGGAAAACCTAATTGCTCATACTGTAGTCAAATACTTAGATAACCTACGTAAATGATATAGCCAGCAGACTACATTTTAATAGTTCTGTATTTTCATAAATGGTTAATAATGTGAAATGTAAATTACCCTGTTGTTAAATAAGATAACTCTTATAAATTTGTTGGATCTTTGATTATTTTAACTTATTTCGTTAAGTAGAAGATTGTGTATGTATGTTAGGTTACATAACGTATTGCAGGCCAGCTGGCAATAGTAAATTTTTAAAATATTTTCAATTTTCCCACAACACGACGGCTAAATCTTGTTTCGAAAATTGTTCTTTATTTGGTACATTCTATTGGAACGAAGATTTGCCAATGAAGATATGAAAAGAAAAAATAACGTTGGAACAAGATTTCACGCTAACAGATACGGAAGTTTTCTCGTTTCTCGTATCTCCAGTAGAGGAACAAGTATCAGCGCATGTTCTATTTCAGAAGAACGAAACATTTTCACATAAAGTTTTACGGTGCGTTGCGGAAACGAAATCTTCAGATCATAAAGATAGACTTCGTGACAAAACAATATGACATACATAAATGGGAACATTTCTTCCATGAAACTACATTTTTGGTTAGTATGCCTTTAATTGGAAGAATTTTTTCCAATGAAACGACCTTATGGTGCATCACACTATAGCATCGATAAAATGTTTAAAAGTTTTGAACTTTTATATAAGAAGAAAGATATATATATATATATATATATATATATATATATATATATATATATATACATGTATTGAAAAGAGAGAAAAATATTATTCATTCAAAACAAAATATAACAATAAAACATATATTTGACTGGTGCACATCTATAGCACCAGCATAGTTACAATAATTCAGTCATTTTATTAAAATTTAATATTGTTAGTACGTTAGTTGCGTTAGTACGCAAGTAGAATATTTTCCATCGCAGTTAACCTTCAGTGATCTGGAATGACCTCGAGTCGTAGGTCACTGTACACGTCTTAAAACGCCTTACTAGATAGTATGTACATAGAAAAGTAGATCATTCTAATTAAAAAAACGAAGTTAACCTTCATATGTCCTTTACGCGCCCACCTACAAAATTATTCAAGTGATCTATTGAATTTGTCTGTAAGAAAAGGTTTTTATTGAGGTGGTATTAGTATAAAAAGTTATCACTGATTTCTTAGCAATATTTAAGTTAAATTATTGGCTAAACTAATCATTTTTCGACATGCATGGGTTAATACTTTTTTTATAGGGAATAAAAAACTGCATCGGTTGGTGCATGAGAAAATAATGGCTTTATTTAAAAAATGAAAGTTTTCTTCATAAGTCTTTGACTCGTCCACCTATAAAACAACTAATAATACTAGTATATTCATCTCTTCAAATCATTTAATCTCTGTCCAAACATATCTCGCTGTTAATAATAAGTTATTAATAACAATTTCGTGAATCAAGATGGTAATATCCGATGATCCGCCCTATATATGCTACAAATTGAATAGCGCGAAATCGGTATGCTAGCCGCAATACGAAGGAAAACTTTAATCTCAAAGAAAGTGATTTATTCAATTATTCCGAATAGCTGTCGTATCTCCATCTCTATTTTGATTCCACTGGGTGCATGAGGCTCTTCATACTTGCCAACACTAAATATCTTTATTCTTAATGCTCCTTCCAACATCGTATCGCATTAAAATCAATAATTTACCGAATAGAACATAATATCAAGATTTATGATGTGATATTCCAAGCTGAACAAAAAAGAAATGGAAATTCTAATAAAAATGAATTGAGCTACATGAAATTTTTAAAAAAATATTGAACTTTTGATTTTCGATGTAATAGAATTTATTTCTTATTATATTCGTAAAACATTTAAGGGGCCGGTCTCCGTAGATTCGCAATAAGGTAGAGTGACTACATTACCGTCAAAAAATGGTTTTATGTGCTTCAAGTTTTCGTCCTTAAATAAGAATATTTTGCCGCTGGTAAAGGCCTCATTCGAAAGAGAAAGGTTCAATCTAGTGCGCGCTGGTCAGTAGGCCAAAAATTGACGATGTGGAATCCAAGCATTTTTATGCCATTGGATGAGTTTTCTGGATGATGTCGGACCAGCGCGCACTAGAAAATATCACCAGCTACAAATTGAGCTATAATTTGTCTTGATTCTAAAGCACGTTTCTGGCTTCAGAATTCATAATATCCACAATACAGAGCAAAAAGTGTGACAAGTTTAGTCACAGACTTAAGACCTGTCGGATCAAGGCCGAGGTGGATCTTAAGTGTGTGTCTGAAGGTTGTGAATGGAAATTATTAATTAAAAAGTCACGTGACTACCCCGGCCCCTTAATATAGTTGGAAATTACATGTTACTTTCACTCTGCGTATACATAGTGGTGCAAACACACCCCAGGCTAATAAAAACGTACCTTCATAAAAAGTTGCCGAATGGAAAATTTCCGAAGTTCTCTTAGGAATACAATTTTTGATGCGTTTCACACACAACTAAGAAAAAATAACTATTTAAATTATTAAATTAATTTCTTTTTATACTTGAAGTTACGTTTTTTAATTATTACATACATAAAAATTAATAGAAATTCACAGATACTTACACAGCTAATTTTCTTTACATGTTGCACTGAAAACAAGCACGAGGTAATAATTACACCTCAATATACAGTTGGGTTAAAATATACAGGGTGGGTAAAATGGGTGATTCGAATTAGCTCAGGGGCATAGTACAGCTAAAAATAAGACGAAAATCAAGAATAACAAAACTGCTTTGGAGACTTCGTTTTTGAAAAATGTGAATTTGAAAATCAATGTAGTACACGTGCACTCAACTGATGACTAACGTTACAGATTTCACTACGGACCGCAAACGAACACAATAAATGTAATAAGTGATATTAATGAATTGAACAGGCGTTTGAGGTGTCCCTACCGTGCCCATCATTGAGTTAGGTGCGTACGTACTACATTGATTTTCAATTTCACTTTTCTCAAAACCGAAGCCCCCAACGCAATTTTGTTATTCTTGATTTTCATCTTATTTTTAGCTGTACCCTGACCAAACTAGCGAGGGGTCGAGTATCGATGAGACTCACACTAATGCAAGCGAAGCAAAATATTGCGACTTGCATAATTTTGTATTATTCTTTAATGAAATTTTTTCCATCGTATTGGTCTCGTTTTTCTAATTGAAATAATTAGGATTATAATTACACGTTTTACCTTTACTGCAAATTTGAACTCTGAAACTTAAATCGCTTGTTATACAAGTATTGAACTAAGAATTAAACAAATTAGACGAAAAAAATTGACGAAAAACCAAAAATGAGGAATTTTGATTATTGAATCTGAAAGGCTGAGCTGGCACGAGTCCCTCTTCGCCTTTCAATCGCTATTCTTCTCTGTTCGGCGCATTAAAAAGAATGTAGCACGCACCTCTACTGGAATTGTCGCTTGGCAGACTCGACGATACAGTAGTTACGGAGAAATTACAGTAGTAACGCCCACCACAAGTTGTTAGAAATTCTGGTACCCGTGGTGGGGATTGTGATGGTTACGTATAGGAAATACAGAGTAGGAAGTAGTATACAGAGTAGGTTGGTTACACAACCTCGGTGTTTGCACACATTTTCGATCCCGTTTCCTGCAACGAGCGAGGTAGTACCGTACACCATTTTCCGAATGTCGCCATGTTATTTATTTGTCTCATATGTTCGCAGATTCTGTAACGAGCAGTACGCAACGACTTCGTGTATCCTCTGATTCACTGGCAGGTCTCCAGCAGACGTCAACGTTTGCTACGCTATCCTCAACTTCGTCGTCGACGACAACTTCGACTATTTCCAAATTACCTCCGAGTAATTCGAACGAAGTCACCGCATCGGATTCAAGTGAGTCGAGAAAAGAGAATATGCCGAAGGTGACATTGAAACTTAGGGAGAACGAAACAATACCACAGAGGTACATGAAAGCAGGCATAGCCTCCTACAAGAAAGGGAACATCACTACAAGCGTTCTGGCGCATGGCCTAAGTCTCGAAGGATTAATCTTCAAAACACCAGAGGGAACGATAAAACCTTGGCCGCAGAAGTGGTTTTTCACCGATCCCTCTGCCGATTTCCAGTGGAAGGTAGGTGCACTTTCAATTTCGAACGGGTGTAAGGAAGAATAGAATAATGGTAGTCACTCAAGCAGTAAGTATAATAAAATTAAAATTAAAATATGGTGGAAAAATTTGAGTTAACCCTTTAGGTAGGAGCGCTCTGTTCACCGTGATACTCCCGCTGTACGAGGCGCCGCCGCCGCCGCACAGTGGCCCCAAATCACCAAAACGTGGTCAAAACCTCACAACTTATTAAAAACTTATTGGTTCAGTTTGAAAATTGGTATTAGGCCGTTTTTGGGGTCGTTGATCAAAGAGTGAAACTAAAAGCAAAGCATATTTGTATATTCGTCGGGGATTACCTGAACACCCCTCTACCTTCCCTCACGCTATCTCATATTGGGGTTACCCTGGGATCGTCGACAACTCATTTCACCGACACTGTTTTTATCGACACGATTTGACCGACATTAACTTTCGTGGACAGTATGTTTTCATCGACTCGGTCAGATAGCCGGCAAATATTTTCATCTACACGGTTTGACCGTCACTACGTTTTCATTGACACGGTCAAATCGTCAACAAATGTTTTCATCGACAGTCTATATTTAGCGACAGGGTTAAGTTCATTCGTTCCACTGACATAATCCGTTGCATCTCAAATGACATAAGTCTTGGCTTAAAGAATGTTTAACTTATAATCCTCAAGCAGGGTGTGGGCTCGGGGGCGGCGACATCCCTCCACTACCGGGAAAGTAAGGGTTCAACTTGAAAAATACTGTCTACGCTCGGTGGTCTGCCATGGAAAAGGGGATGTCATATTTTTGTATATTTTTTAGGCCATTATCTAGATCTAGAATATAGAATCGAAAGAATAATCGGAATAGGTCTGGGTCAGATTTGAAATTGCGGCTGTCGATAAAGTACACATGATATAGCAAAGTTACAAAAAAATTGGTGAGGAGGATGTTATTCTAAACCATTACCATAAAGAGAATTACAAAGCGTTGTTATTTATATCAAAGATTTTATTGTTACTTTATTAATAAAAAAAATTAATTAACTATTATTAAACATACTCTATTAGGTACGCACAAACGAACAAAAATCGTAATATTTCATTTAATTTCACACATAATTGTGTAAATACGTATGGAAAATATGAATAAACAGAACGAATGCTACGAATGTACATATATAAACTACAAAACATAACAAAATTGTACAATAATAATGATGCAAATATCAAGTAATGAAATTAAAGCGATATATTTTGTGCTAAGGCCTTTAAAAGATCCATATCACTATACATTTCTCGGCTCTCTAGTATTTTTTTAATACGTTCTTCTCTTAAACGATCTTTTCTTTTTTGCTTCGGCAGTGCTTCACCTCGTAATATTTTCTGTATTAAATTTTCTACAACTGCTTGTTCTTTTTGAATTTCCGTAATTATCTGATATAAACCAACTTTATGGTGATTGAACATAGATTGCCATCGTCGATGCCAAGCTTCGACGTTATTTTGTGTACGTGGAAAATCGTGTACATAATTGTCATAAACAGACCATACTTCTTCTGGGAAAAGTGGAAGATGAATAGATACTTTTCCATTAGACTCACGTAATACCCTACAGTAAACATAATATTTTCCAAACCATTCTATAAGTGCTGTATGTTCAAATGGGAATAATTGTTTTAAGTTACTGAATTCATTTGGAATTTCTTCTGGTCGTAAGTATGCTAGGCACGGAATTTGTCTCACGAGAAGACTAAATGTTTCATCCGAACCATATTTTTTCACCAATCCACTACTTTGAATTTTTCTGTAAACAGTTTGACACAAATGGAAAAAGCATGCTTTTAGTTTTGCATGAGGAAATATAGATTTTATCGCATTCATTGAACTAATTTCGAAGTCTGTCAAAATAAATGTCGGGTTCAGAATAATTCCTAATTCTTCAGCTAGACGAGTAATTTCATTGAATAGCAATGTATATATCCTTTCCTTTTTTGAAGTTAATAAGGCATAAGCTAGCGGAATGATCGCAGTTTTCTTATCTCCATGTATTGTGTATAACTGTTTGAAGAACGATGGAATTAGTTTAAATGTTCCATCCATTATCCAACACTTTGCACCGGCTAAAATCTTTATATTATCCTCCGTCGTAAATAGCAGTATGCTATCTGATTCCTTTCTTACAATTTTGACAAAAGGTTTACCATCCAATGTTCTGGTAAAATTTTCTGGTAAATTAATTTCGTCGATATTCTTTGGTTCTATAGGTTTATTTTTCTTTCTGGCACATAATACTTGCTGCTTTAACGCTCCATCCATAGGAAGGTATGGTTGAATGGATTTTTCAGTATTTGAAATTACATTTCTGACAATAGTGCAGGGTTTTTCGTTAGTGATTAATGCTAATGTTTTGATTTTATTGCAACATTTTGTAACTCCAACACGTGATAGTTCTGGAGCATGATTATGCTTTGAAGAATCGTGACAACGAATTACATGTTGATCATGCATATATATTGTATTTGCAGTACCACGACATTGGCAACTGCTTCCTCTAACACCACTTTTATCACAAACCCAATAATATAAGTTATCTCTATTTTTAGTTTTTTTAAATACAAAACCATCAATTACAATTTTTTGTTTTCCACGGATAGACAAAATAACTTCTGCCACTCCTTCAAAATTAATCTGGTTTGTCGAACACATTGCACTTGTTTTACGAACAATTTAATAGAACAATCACGTACCAAAGCAGAAAACGTACTGACAGTGTCAGTCTGACACATATGAGCATCACAAATTGGGAAGTATAATAACAATTTCTTACGTAGCTATCAGTTCGTGGAAACGAATGAACTCAAATTTGTTGGTAAATACGGACAGTCGATGAAAACATTTGTTGACGATTTGACCGTGTCCATGAAAACATAGTGTCGGTCAAACCGTGTAGATGAAAATATTTGTCAGCTATCTGACCGAGTCGATGAAAACATACTGTCCACGAAAGTTAATGTCGGTCAAATCGAGTCGATAAAAACAGTGTCGGTGAAATGAGTTGTCGACGATCCCAGGGTAACCCCTCATATTGACCTGAACGAGGCGAAAGGCTAATTCTCGGGACAGTAAACTCTACCCTTTGCATCCTATAAAGTAGGTATTCTATTCTCAATTCATAGTTCCCAACTAAAACCAATTGAAGAATTGCTGGTATTTTTACGTATACTAAGATCCCATAATACAAAATATAGGTTTCTATTTACAAGAACAAAGTTGACCTTTAAATGACCTTGAAAATGCCACCAAAATAAAAAATTGATACTGCCTTGGATACGTGTTTTACAGTTTTTTAATATCTTTCTTACTTTTCGAGATATTCGGCTGTAAAGTTTTCAATTGAACAGCCGGTATAAAAACAGCATTCGTGTTTGAAAAATATGAAAAAATTTCGGATATATGATTCTTTGTAAAGAATTGTCATTCTATTCAAAATCTGTTTAAATTTTACAGAAAGACTTAGTGCATATCTCTCACAGTTTGACAAGAAATGCAAGGAAAACACATAAAGTACCTACTCTGCGTTACAAAAAACAGTGCTACGACCACAGAGGCAGCTAAGGGCAGCTAATTTTTTTTAGAATTGCAAGATAATATTATGAGTAGAAGCTTCAAAAGGTTTTAGCGATTGACCGTGCGAGACTTGCAACTTTTACTCTACATCTTAAAAGTTTATGCCTTCATTTTTACTCTCTCTCTCTTTTTTGCATACATAGTTATCAGTTAACAATAAATATTTGGCACAAAAAACAATGCAACTTACCTCCACAAATAGCATCCTTGTGCACTTAAAATTCGCAATGTACTTCACAAGCTTAAAAAGGTATGGTATAATGAACTCGAAGTTCGGACTGTGACTGTTGGTCAGGTATAAAAAAACGACCTTTTTGCTGTTTACCCCCACTTAGAAACACTCTTAGAGTAACCAACCCAATATTTAAAACTTACCTAGCTGAAAGTTCATATTTTAGGTTTTGGCCACGTTTTCCGGCTTTGGGACTACTGTGCGCCGCAGTAGGCAGTGGGGGAGGCTATCCCCCCCCCCCCGGATAGAAATTTATTAATAGAAATGTTTATTTAGATAAATATTTTGCCCAACTCTGTTCTCAATTTTTCCGTTTTTTCAGTTGCAAACTCTAGTTTTGAAAAATGCAAAACACAAAGAAATTCGAAAAATACATATTTCATATTGAAGTGTAAGAGCGTTAACTCTGGAAATTAATTCATCAACACAATCTCCAATTTTTATCATATTCTCTGCTAGGGTGCGTCCTAATTAAAAAAAACATAGAGACCAATTTTTTCGATATTTCTTCGAAGTTTTCTCTGCAATGTTAAACATTTCAACATTCGAAGAAACATTTTGCAGACTTTATAAATAACTGGGGACTATAGTGTATTGCTCATTTTTAAATGTCAGTTTCTATTGAACATGAATCTGTAATCGCTGTGCTCCAAAGACGGCTAAACTGAAATACCTAGACCGATCAATAACCGGAGCATGTTCGTGAATCTAAAAGTAGAGCTGGGAAAACAGTTGGTTTCTTCATCCTCCAGTAACGTTTTTCACTAGGTCTCTATTATTTTTATCGTTCTACTTACGAAACAGATGTATTGTTTCCTGCCGTCGCGTCGTTTGGAATCTATATACATATTTCATCCGTTGTCGTCATTCATTTTCGACTGCTTTGTTGTGTTTTATCGCGTAATTTCTTAGCCGCGAAACAATCCTACGCGACGAAGCGCTGATTATCTGAGTGAACCTTTTCTGTCTTGGTTTTTAAAAGAGAAATGACGTCAACTTCGCTGATACGGAAATTGTTAGGCTGTAGGGTGTAAGATAATGAAACTATTTGTTTTGCTGAAATGCTCCATTATAAGAAGAGAATAACTGTTGTCAAGCGCAGAAATCAGCATTTTCTGCATGAAATATAGGGTTGTCCCTGTATTATGATTCCGGATGTACACAGCGTCCTCTTGAAAAATTATCATTATAATAGACTCTAATCTCAGGCTAAAAAATTAGGACCACTAATGCCATTTTCAACGGCATTCCGATTTTTAGTCCTGACCGGAATTTATACAAGGTGTCCCCAAAATGTTGCGTTTCCTTGAAAAGGGTGATTCCTGAGGCCATTTTAAATAACCTTTTCCCTTGTGAAAATATTTTAATATGAAACACGCGGACCAATCAAAGCGCGGCTACGGAGGGCGGATTCTGACTTGGTCCATGTTAACGCTACTTTCAGCGTGACTTATCGCTGAGCCAGAACCCGTCTACCGTAAACGCGTTCTGATTGGTCCATGTTTTTTGTTACTAACTCCTTAACAAAGCCGCGGAGAACACTTTCGCAAAGGAAAAAGATATTTCAAATCAGCTCAGGAATCACCTCTTTCAAGGAAGTACAACATTTTTGGGACATCCTCTTTTTATTATGATTAGACGGCGAATTTTTATTAATTGATTAATTGCAAGATATGTTTAAAGTATTTTTACGGTTTTACATTTAATCTCGTCATTTTCGTCAAAAATTATATTCGAAAAATTATATTCCGGACAGGAAAAGTTTGTCTAAAGTCAGATTCAACTTCATAATTGCCGGTTAGAGATTGTTCAAGTCTCCAAGTTTACACTCCTAGTCAAAAAGACAGCATATGTATATGTGGAGAGTGCTTTGATAAACTGTGATAGTTGATACGGGTTAAATATTCATTTATTTATAGATATCGGTCGAATATGAATTTCTATTTCTGTTTCATGTCAAATAGGGTAAGGGACCCAATTACTGTGGAGGTACCAATTAATGTGCTTATATGAATTATACTTATTTTTAAAGCATAATGAATATTAAAAACGACATATTAAATTTTTTCATTAAAATCAGCTAGTATTAGGGGTACCCATAAATAATCAATTATTTGCAAAGAATTTGTTTTGCCTTTAGTTCTGTACCGATCGTTGAAGAGGAAACACGTATTCTATTACAGTTTTCGGTAAAGCAGCCTGTGTTCAAAATATTCTAAAAAGTATAATTTTTTTTACAACCCTGTAGTAAAATGGCGGCTGCCGAATCTTCCGAGGATCATATTCGTCATTGCATATTTTTTCATTTTCATGCGGGATTTAATACAACGTTAACAAAGAAAATTTGCAATGTTTATAGAGATGTATTGAAGGTCAACAAGTGTCAACGTTGGTTCATGCTGCTGGTAATTATTATCTCTCTGACAGGCCTCGAAGTGGACGACCAGTTGAATTTGATAATGACATCCTAAAATCTCTAGTGGTAGCTGATCCAAAATTAAGTATACAAGAATACAAGTATACACAGAATGGAAAAGGCATATAGGCAAGGAATATGGGTACCGCATCAATCATCTGAGACCAACAAGAATATTCGTCAATCAATTTGCACTTCATTGACATCCAGATTTCGTAGAGATCCATGTCTTAGCAGAATCGTTACCGGAGATGAAAAATGGATTCTTTATGATAACATAAAGCGTTCCAAGCAATGGTTTTCTGCAAATGAAACCGCAATATCAACCCTTAAACTTAGCTTATCACTTAGGAAGGTGTTACTGTGCATTTGGTGGGACTGTTGTGGCATAATTCACTTTGAGTTGTTCAAACCTAGAGTATTGTCAGTAATTACCAACGGCTATATTCAGAACTATTGAAAAAGAGGGCATCTTTAGTTCATAGAAAAGGTATAATACTACAAATTGATAATGCCCGGCCCCATACAGCGAAACTCAGTCAGGAAAAAATCAAAGAATTGCAATGGGAAGTTTTACCGCACTCCCCGTACTCACCGGATGTTGCTACCTCTGACAATCATCTTTCCAGATCTTTGGCGCATTATTTAAGAAATAAAACATTCACTTCTGTAGAAGAGGCACCTTCAGTCATATTTTGCTTCACGCACCCTAGATTTCTATAGGGGTGGGGGGAGGGGGGGGATAAAAATTTTCAAGAAAGATGGCAAAATGTCCTTAATAATGATGGAGATTATATAAAAAATTAAGAAATAAAAGCTTGAATTTACTACAAAGTTTGTTTTAGATTTCAAAATAATTGATTACTTATGGACCCCTCTAATATATATGTCATATATCTCTTTTTTAATATTTATTCTGCTTTAAAAATAAGCATAATTAATATAGGCACAGTAGTTGGTGCCCCCACAGTAATTGGATCTCTTAACCTATATAGGGTATTGGATTGTTAAAGGAAATTTTATATTTTTACAACTGGGTAGCTTCAAAGCGTATATTATGAACTTCTGTATTTGACAAACACAGAGCTTAAAGCTATTATCATGCCGAGTTAGTTAAGTGGGACAAAATTTCCGATATTGAGTTCCGTGTCACCACAGGGATTAATTTACTCCATGTCCGGAAAGTATTTAAACAGAACATCATTCGTAACGAATGCATCTGTGTTTCTATAAATATATTGCTCCGAAAATTGATTATGGGACATTGTTTAAGAAACTTTACAGTTACATTTTAATATGATTCTATACACTCAAATACGAAACAGTACAAAGATTGCTTTCTTATTTTGGTAATTATCTAAAAAAGGGGCTTTTTCACCGATTTCAATGATCTTGAAATATGTTGCCAAGGATACAATTCTGAACAACTTTTCCCTATGCATATTATGCCGCATTGCTTTAGTTTTTAGATTCTAACAAAAACTGTTGGAATTACTACAGCGAACTCCTATTTTAATAATATTTTAGTATGTATTACATTTTTGGGGAGAGGGGGGGGGGCAAGCAATACTTTGTAAGAATGGGAAATAGTATTACTTTTTTTATTGCGACATCTCTAATTAAACTAAATGGCATTTATTTAAACCATTTTAAAAAATATCATAATAACATTACATAATATTTTATTAAATGCTCAAAATTATGTCCTTGGATTTCTAAGCACTTTGTAAATTTGTAAAACTACTTTATCGAACATTTGATGACATTAAAATGGTAACCGATGCACAAGCAGTTTTTACCATAAGCTTAGTTGCCTGTAAAGATATTCGCAGAATAAATTTCAATCGTTTGCCATAACTTTGTAACAATGCACAATACAAAAAAAAAAATGATTCAAGTAAATGTTATTCAGTTTAATGGGATGTATTACAACAACAGGAAATCAATACTGCTTCTCATTCTAAAGATGCGAAGGGCCCCCAAAAGTTACGCCAAAGAAATGTAATACATACTAAAATAATAGTCCTCCTTAACCACTTAATTAGAAAAAATGAAGTCCATATTTTCATTAGATTTCGAGAAAATAACTTGTAACATTTTAGTTGGTACACCCTGCATAATATGCTTTTAATTAGCTTCGTCGTTGGACGCATTTAATTAAAACTTTTTTGCCAAGAATACCATGAATAATTATAAATATTAATAATGTACGTCTGTGGCAGCGCACGCGTTAATATTGGTGGCCAGTCGCCGACCACTTTAGTAACAAGGATAGAACACAAATATAGGCACAATTTACTGTAACGGTACTGATAGTTTTTCGCGAATATCAACAAAATTCTCCACTTTCGCCATAGGTATTGTAAATTATTTGAGGATGTCCACTCATTTGATCATCTTAAAACTTTCATACGTAATAGTTACGTGACAAAACATTATTCCTGATTTTTTTTTAAACGGCCGCTGAAACGGTTGTTTATATAAACCACCCCTGAAAAATATATTTTTTCTCAACTCTTAATAATTTATTTTAAATTCTGATACAAATATTCCAAACGAAGTTAGTTTGTAGCTTCATTTCCGCTTTTCTTTCGTATAACTATTTTAAGCAACAAACGAGAAAATAATCGGTAAATTTTAAGCTCTTCAATCCAATATTATCCTTAAACGACGGGATGGTGATCTGAAATTTTACAGAATAGTGTTTCAGGCAAAGAATATTGTTTAGCACACAAAAAGAAAAAGAAAAATTTTCATGAGGGCCGATTACTCATTCTTATTCTGCCAAATACTTTGATTTAATAGCGGAGAACAAATAAATAACTAAATCTGCTTGTTTATTTATAGGCGCTGATTCAAATACCTGAGATAATTTATATAGTCCTGGCAGGACTTGGAGCTTTCGCAAGCTTTAGTATCTTTCTCATGTTCTACATGCAGCGGAAAACTAGCAGACGCCAACGTCAGAGTGTAGAAGAACCGGAAGCTGGCGGTCAAGAGGAAGACAAATCGACCTTGCTGGGCTTTGAGAGCCAAGAAATCGAAGAGAAGGAATAATGGTGGTCTTAAAACATGGAAAGCGTGTAGCATTTAAGACTCATATATTTTTACAACACTGACACCAGTTCGGCACAGGTATCTTGTGTGAAAGGTTGAAGGGATAATTATGGGTACATTAAAAAAGCCGAATGTTGTATAGATCCATTTGATTATGTGCTTGAAACTCCATTTAAGGAATTGAGTAATAAGTATCAATCTATCAGTCATTTGATTTGGTTGCAGAGAACCGGGGGGGGGGGGGGGGACATAAAACCTAATGAATAGATACTTCCAAGAACATTGATAATATGAAAAAATATCATCGGAAAATACCAAACTATTTTAGAAGATCCTCAAAATGTTAACGTTATTTCTCATTTACATATTTCAACGGCGCGAATGTAAATTGTTATCTGTTATGTGTTAAATATATATTTACATTAAGGAGCGCAAACAGTTCATGCGCAGAAGCCTACACAGTTTAGCTGTAATTGATTATGGTAAATGAAATATTATTTCATTCTTAATGACGAATCTGAAAAAACCATTTTCATTATACGAAAAGGATTTTTATCCGGTTCTGTAGTACGGTAACATTAATGACGAAAAGCGAAACTACAAGGAACTTGTAATGTGTGAAATAAACCTAATCATTGCAAGTAGAAACATTAACTAATATTACCTAGTGCGGAGCCAATTAAACTAACATATCAATGACAATTTGAGTATTTTATAAATTAGTCGAAATTTACTTAAAAACGTCGTTTAACATCATGGATATCTTTGGAAATATTCACATGTCATGTTTTATACATCTCATTTCATCATCAATAGTCTTATTGCCGTAATAAGAATGAAACTTACTATAAATCACGATTAATATTGGTAAACTACGAACATCTGAAACATGACTACGCATGTTTCTGAACTGCTCCTAAATTCCATGATATCTGATTGTCGACGATATCATGGTTTTTACTTTTGATACACAAGATATCAAGAAACGTTTACTAGGTATCATGAATAATTTACAGCGATAATCAATTCGGTATTGTTTCACAAAAGGATTTCACGTGACGTTGTTTTGAAATTAAGCTTTGTGCGATACTGTGAAAAGCAGCTATTAAAATAACTGCACTTTGAGATACCTCTTTTTTTACTGTTTAAGGTTTCCATGGTGATCAAAAATCAATCTATGGAGTCCATCCTTTTATAAGAAGAATCGTACTCGACTTCTTGGGTCGATGCTTTTGCTTCTGTACAAACACAAATGTACAGGGCGTCAATGAATTATGTGTAAAAACCATACAGCGTAATTCTACACCTTAGGATCGGCGAAGATCTACTAAAAAAGTTTGCTGTAAAATTGACAATGTCCGACTTTTTCGAGGTCAAATTTTTTTACGATTATCGTGTTCTACTTATCCAAAGAAACAAACTTCTCATAGGAACCATGGGTCAAAAAGGAACCGTTGTCTTGAAGATTGATGTTAAACTACAACTCAGTTTTAAACTTATTTTCTTTCATATAATATTAATTAATAATATAAAATTAACTTGGTTATCAGAATGCTGGTCTAGCCGCTGAAAATCACGTTGTTTTGGAACATCTTTTTCGCTAAGTTGTAAGCGCCTATGCCTCAATAAATTGCACATTTGTCGAGTAAATCTGTAGTTTTGTAATATAATAGATCAATAGAATGTTACGTTGTAATGAAATTCTGAATGAAGTAAGTATATATGTTATTTGAACTTTAACGTCAATTTTAAAGAGAACGGTTTATATCTTACCCATGGTTCCTGTGAGACGTTTGTTTCATGAGTGCAACACGACACAGTCATACTAAATTTGACCTGGAAAAAGTTTGTCAACGTCAATTTTGCAGCATACTTTTTTAACAGATCTTCCCTGATCCTAAGATGTAGAACCACGTTGTAACGGTTTTTACAGAAAATTTCTTTACACCCTGTATACAATACCGCTGTCTAACGCGACTCTAGAAGTCGGTGCAATAGTTAGAAGTCTTCAAATACAAATGCTTTTCATTAAGTGAACGCTGATCACAAGAATGTGAACCAGCTTCCATGTACATGTACTTTTAGCACGGTGCTCAGATGCGCAAATGCATTGTTCTCTGACTAAATTTTGTTGACATAATTTTAAGAGATATTTTTATTATCTGCCGATATTGTTGAATATTGTGCATTAATGAAATGGATCGATGACGATCAGCGCAATACGCTTCAATGATTTTTTACACTCGAAAATGAGCGTTGTAGAAGCCGAATGGAGATAAACGATTACAATCTGTACAGTAATGCTTTCCAATTTTCCACAACACTAAAAATGGAAATTATTATGACGATGATAAACAGATTACGGATAGTTATGATTATTCGTATTTTTATAGATTCATTCTACTTGTTTCTTGTTTGCATGAAAGTGTTCCTTTTACGGTTTTTTGCATGTGAGAATATGTTCTAATTACAATACTTTCTGTAATAACGTCACCATCTTCGCAATATCATTTTCTTACCATTTATTTTTCTATTACTACATCTGACTTCCTCCTTTAAAAAGAAAAAATAAATTGTCTGCAAACGATTGCAAAATCGTGTCCACTGCTCGCTAGAATCATGAACTGTGGAATCGATAGTGAAATTATACAGGGTGTCCTGGAAATCGGGGTACAATTCTTTATGAGAAACTAAGTTGAAATTACAGTATAGAGTTATTGCGTGCGAGATTTTGCATTCAAGTAAAACAACTTTGAGAATCCTTCATATACCGTCAGTTAAAAAATTATATAAACGATATTAAAAAAATATCACTATAACAAATACTGAATGCTATTCTATCGTATATCACGATATTTTATTTTATAATTACTTCCATGCCTATGATCACGTTTGAAATAACATTATTTCCAATATTATTTCAAATAGCATGTTACACATTTTATTTTATAATTATTTGAAGTAATTATTTCAAATAATTGTGAAATTATTCTTCAAGATTATTTGTCAGGTTTGAGTCCAGTTTATACTGACATCTTTTTGTGATTTCTTTTGACAGACTTGAAATAAAGAAATGACGAAATAATATATTACTACTCGAAATCGCTATTATTGCAGTTCAAGGCTTGTTGGTGTATTTCTCATGGAACAATTTGTAATAAATGTTCTAGATCAGGCCTGTCCAACGCACAGTCCGCGGGCCATAGGTTGCCCGTTCTCCCACTTCTTCATACCTATTGTATATTATAACATAAGAAGGAGCTTGTTGGCGAAAAAGAAGTTGGACAGGCCTGTTCTAGATAACTTATTTCTATTTTTATGATGTGCAGAGACAGTATATACAGGAGTCAACAAAATCGAAACTTTCACTCGCAATAAATATAAAATCATTGTCCTTGAAAACAAAGCCTCGTGCGAAGAAGCTATATACTATACTTTTAGTTTACTCTTCCATGTGAAATCGCCCTTCCTTGGTGGAACTACAAGTGTTAAAACACCCTGAATAAGTGAAATGCTTTATCGAGTAACAATATCTTCGATAAATATCTACTAAATGGTTGCCATCTACGATTTCAATGACGAGTTGTCAAAGGCATCATTCTGAGTAATAGTGCACAATGCGTTAGGAAATTATAGGTTCAGTCACATTATAAATAGTGTTTCCAAACAAGATTAGAAATTTTTATCTGAATTGCGGTTTTGGGTTCATGTTCCTCTAAAATAGTTTGATATTTTCTTGAATTGAGACGTGTGTATTCCTATTCCCACTCTTCTCTCCGGCTTACAATAAAGAAAGGAGAGTTGCTCCCTCTACTTGGCTGCTGAACAGATGTGAAAGAGTGAGGTATCAGACGTCACTCTGGCACACGGGTTAGGTCGGAAGTGGGAGAGCTGCTCTCTTTCATAGTGGAAGAACCGTTGCATTGGTAGCAGGGGTTCTCTGGCTCTTGGAGGAGAAGAAGTTCGTCACCAGAGGAAGGCTAATGTCGTCTTGCCTCGTGTTTTCGTTGACCCACCGTACGTGCTTCTCGCAACAGGCGAAGCGCGTCCGTTCTCCGTGGTAACGATGCTTACAGGAAGGGGACAGTAGGCGCTACGGTGGATATGGTTTCATTTCAATTTAGGTAAACGACGACAAATTTCGCAATTAGATATCGAAGAGTGTTTGCATGTCATTATCTGTCCCGTTTCCGTTTTATTCAGACACGTGCGGTCCGCAGACCGCCAGTTTATCACCCTTGATTTACTGTTTGGACATTAGCGTATCACTTAATCGTCCATTTAGTAAGTAAACCTATTATTTATTAACGGTTAAAAACTGGTTACGTTTAGAACAAATGTCTAATTTTGTTTTGAAACGCAATTTTTAAATAATATTAGCCACAGAAATTCATTACAATAAGTGCCTAATACCCTCTATATTATAAATTTGTTGACATATTTGTCCATAAGTTACGTCTATAAATGTGACTGAACCTGTCTTAACACACTGTATGTTGTAGCTAAGTATCGCTGTCGATAAAAATGTTATTATCAATGAAAATTTACTGAGTGTGCTTGTATAGCAAATCGAGTGCTTATCATGTTTGTCTTTCTTACTGAAAATGATGTTAATATCTTTTATGATTTGGAAAACAGTAAAATGGCCGCGATGTAGATATTTAAAAAATTGAAGGATATAAAATCATTAATTTTTCATTGTTTACATCATTATTAAAAACCATTACTATGTAATTCTACTGTCATTGCATTTCATGGGACTTGGTTTTCGAAAGAACATTTAAGTGTTGACTATCTTGATAAGTTTGTTACCTTTTGATAACTGATCTTTGTCAGAGGTTTCTACAGGAAGATCTCAATGAAATGAATGAAATATATAAATTTAAAACTTAGATCTTACTTAGCTAGAATTTCAATCAGAAAATTTTTTTTCAGGAAAGATCTTAGTTAATTACACCCTAGGAAATATCAATAGTATCTGGCAAATTACGTACCCGTATTTACACTTTGTTGGTAATATCTTTTTAATAAACAGCGACCTGTAATTAAAACCTTCATAATACCACTAAAGATAATGGTTTGGACAACATATTAAAATATTATCGAAATCAGTGATGGTTCCATTTTTTCAAACATACTATACCATATATTCTTATTCCCATCGAAATATTTTTGTGAGAACTACAACCTTTTCTTAACAAACATGAGACGAGACACGACATTCCTTAAATGTTCTTATTGAAATAAGAAATCAATTTCTATATTATGACCTAAACTGTACAGAACGCTGGTGGGGACTAATTTCATTATGTACTAATATTGTGGATTGTACATTGATTGGAAATTAACGCTATTAGTAGCAAAAAAAAAAACAAAGTTACAAACAAAGGCACATATGAAGTGTAACGTTTAACATATTATTTATATTAACGTTTTGTCCATATCCATGTTGAACCATTGAGTCGGTCTTCCAGAACAGTTCTTTATTCTCATAAAATAAACAAAATATAATTAAAACAGTGAACGAATATTTATATTTATTTTAAAATGTTATTTAAATTTTATGTTGTTTCTGTGGAAAAATAAAAAAAAAAACAAAAATAATTATCATCCGTACAAATTGGTATAATTTAAAAATAACTCCAAAGATTCTTATGTTTTTCGCAGCTGGTCGTCCATTTCTGTATTAACTGAATTTGTAAAGACGTTGTCGCAAAATAATTGTTGTTAATTGTTGTTATGTATTCGCAAAAGCAGAGGGATATCAAATCTTTACTATCAGACTGTTCTGTTCTCCGACATGTTCAGACAAACGGGGCTCTACTGTAATAAATAGATTGCGGAGCTTTGTGCAAAATCCGAATAGTTTGTACTAATTGGAAAAAACAGAAGTTAAATAAAAACTTCTTACTTTAAATTCTTTTAATTTGTCGACTACTTTAAATCGTACCAAATCATATTTGTCAGAAATGCATAAAATCCGCAGTCTAATTACAAAGTAACTATGGACACGTAATAAAATTACGCGTTTTATAGTATGTACCGATTCAATCCAATGATTTTTAAATTATAAACAGTTGCTTAAAATTACAATAATTGATGTAACAATTTCCTGCTCCATGTCGGTTAGCTCGATATTAAAACATTAATTCACTGCAAAAATCGGTATTATTGATTATACCGGGCGTTTCACCTAATTCGACTGTCTAACATATCTCGCTTGTTTTTTATGGTAGAAGAAAATTTCCGAGGAAAACATTAGTTCGTTAAGAGGGGCAAATATTATGATAGAAAAAAACATTTGTTCAAGGTTATATTTTTTGAGATGTCAAAGTCATCGAAGTTTTTTTAAATGGAGTGATATATTTTTATTATCGCTAAATAATAGCCGAGGTCAAGGCGAATCTAACGACCTGTAGTGTTATGACCTTCACGTGACCTTTAGTATGAAAAATTCATAAAAGTAAGGCACTTAAGGTAAATAGTGCAATAACGATGACATGATCCCCGTAAGGATTTCAAGAAATGTCTTTGAACCTTGACTAATGTCTGTAAACACGCTTACAATAAATTGTAAACACCGATACAAATTCTTCTCTATTCGGTGACTCTAATCAATACGTTTAAGAAATTCATCGTTTATTCGTTTGTGAAAGATAACCTTACTTCTTTGAAACAATGGTGTAGAGTGATGAAGAAAAGATAGCAAATATTTTAGTTTATGGTAAGGCTAAAAATAACTCAGTACAAGTATCTCAACTGTACGCAAAAAGATACCCTGAGAGAAATCATCCTTCTCGACAAAGTTTTGACCGCATACATCAACTGTTTTGCAAAACAGGGACTATTAAATCACTGAAAAGAAAACGATCAAAGCCTGCTACTGGAGAAGATGCCGAAACTTTTGTATTGGCTACAGTCAATATTAATCCCACTACAAGTTGTTGAAAAATTGGACGTTCCTTAGGTATTTCCAAAGAAAGTGTGTGCCGAATATTGCAACGTCATAAATTTCATCCGTACCATATTTCCTTACATTCATGACAACGACTTTGACAATCGTGTTGCTTTTTATAGATGGGCATTGCAAAAAATACAAAGAAATGAACATTCCTTTATGACGTTCTTTTTACTGACGAAGCTACTTTTTCTAACTATGGACAAATGAATACGCATAATATGCATTATTGGTACCTTGAAAACCTGAAATGGCTTCGACAAGTTGTATACCAGCGTCCATGGAGTGTAAATGTATGTTGTGGAATCGTTGGTGATAACATTATTGGACCCTTTTTTATCGATGGCACTTTGAATGGTCTAAAATATGTTAATTTTTTAACTTACGTGTTACCTGATTTACTGGAAAACAATTCCCTGCTTCAAAGAAATCGAATATTATTTTGATTCGTCTGGCATACAATGCATTAACAGCTCGCCAAGTACTAGACAAAAAATTTCCACAACACTAGATCGATCATGGTGCAGATGTTCGATGGCCAGCACGTTCGTCGGATCTTATACCTCTAGATTTTTTTCTTTAGAGTGCAATAAAATCGGAAGTTTATAATGACATTTCCACAACACCGGAAACATGACAGAACGGATTAAAACCGCATGTATTAGTGATCAAGTTATGAGGAGGGTCAAAGAATCGTGCATTAATCGGTTACATAAATGTATTGAAGTTAATGGACATCATTTGGAACACTTGATGAAATATATTTTCCTTCATTATTTATTCTGTCATCATTATTTCACTATTTACATCATGTGCTCTATTTTTATGAATTTTTTATACTCAAGATCAATGAAGGTCACAATATTACAGGTCGTTGGATTCGTTTTGACCTCGGCCATAATATAGAGATAATAACTTCGATGACCTTGAAATCTGAAAAAATATAACCTTGAACAAATTTTTTCGCCTATCATAATATTTGTACCTCTGAATCAAATGTTTTCCTTTGAAATTTTCTTCTATCATAAAAAACAAGCGAGATATTTTAGATGATTGAGTTAGGTGAGACACCCTGTATATCAATTGTAATAATTATCTCTTCGGGTACCAAATGTTTTCTTAAGAAGGTGTGCAATATCTCCTACTGATGGCTGATGTACAGCACTGTTGAACAAGGTATCAAGAAATGATGTGTAAAACCCGTTACAGCGTGATATTACACTTTAGGATCAAGATCTGTTAAAAAAGTTTGATGCAAAATTGACCATGACTCACTTTTTCAAGGTTAAAAATTTTCCTATTGCATCCGATAGTACTCATTGTGAAGAACAAAAGTCTTAAAGGGACTGTAGGTCTCAAGTCAACCGTTCTCTTAAAAAACAACTTTAAAGTTTCGTAAACTATTTTGTTCCGTATGTCTACAAGGCGTATATTTTTATGCATAATTTTCTTGTAATTTATTAATTTTATTGTTAAATTTCATTTTGTTGAATAATTACCATTACATGTACATTAGTAGCCAAATTTTTGTAAAAATTTTCCAAAAATCGTAAAATATTACATTAATTGCAGATGAGTGTTGCAATAATAATTCTGTATTATGGAAAGTGTTCACGAAAATGTATGCTTTCTTTTCTCATTTAATAAAGCAGATTTATTTTTTGTATAAATTTTCAACGGTGGTTTTATAGAAGCTAGTCTACAGAAGCATTGCCCCATTTTAATTTCATTGCTCATAATTGGACTGTTTTCTAAAATATTACATAATTTCACAAAATATTATATCCGCAGTGTAATGAAAAAGTAAACAGAAGTATAATTTTTGTCGAAATTGAGACGTGTATTTTATATCTCTTAATTTATATTAATTTGTATATTGAGTATTTGTATTAAGAAAAAAAAAGAAGTGAAACAAAACATTTTGTTATTAGTTGCACAATTTTTCGTCGTGGTTCTCAGTTGGACATTCTAATTATTTATCAGTACTACAGTTTTTTTGTGGAAAAAATTATTACTGATTAAATCGGTATTATCTTAGAATCCAGGGTAATTACAATTGAATTCTTTATAATTGAATAAGATTTGAAGATTGTGTTCAATAAGGTTAGAAAAATGGCACATATCAATAACAAATTTATTTGAGTTAAGTCGGTTGCGTGTCGTGTATCTGTTTTTCTGAAACCCAGTAGTAAATCTTGGATCGTTGATGTGCTACGTGGTAACAATAAACCTTATACGTATGTATATGAAAACAATATCATATAAGTACGTGATTATTTGTTTTATTGTACCAGCAGTTGTGTCACCAATTTCCTAAACGACATTGACATTTTTAAACATTATAAATGATATATTCTTCTTATGCTAAAACAATTGAAAATACTAAGAATTGGACTTAAAAGATAGTTTGTTGAATTAATTAAAGCCCATGTTCGACAATTTATTATATGACTCATAAAATTATTTTTCTTTTATAAAAACACTTTAGGCAAATGTGGCTATTTTTCCCATTGATCATTTAAATCAATACTTTATACAGGGTGTTCGACTACAGATGGCAGAATTTATGGGGTGGTTTTCCATGACAATATAAGACAAAAATGAAGAGTAAAAAATTCTGCTTCCGACTTCATTTTTTACTTATTAACAATTCAAAATCCGCCTAAAATGCGGTAACCCGGCCAACGGAGGAGTTCGTTGCGTACATCATAGAGGCGAGCGACAGTCACTTATCAAGTAACTGATACTTCGCGTGCCTCGCAAGAAGTCATCTGGCAAGAATTCGGCGTGTAAAACATTCGATTGGGTCATTCCACATGCTTTTTCGGTTCTAGCCGAACTATTGGCTAAAGTGTGTGACGTCAAAGCCTAACTTGGTGGGAGCGAGGACCACCTTTGATACGTGACAGTCGCGTGCATATATGATATAAGCAACGTGCACCTCTGATGGTCAGGTTGCCGCATTTTAGGCGGATTTTTAATTGATAACTACTAAAAAATAAAGCCGGAGAACCGCCCCTTAAATTCTCTCCTACCTGTAGTCGAACACAATGACTTTACTCTCTTAAACTTAGTTCTTACATGTTATATTACCAAGAAGCTAATTTAATAAAATCACGAAAGACAAATGAATGGTAATGTGTAGAATAATGAATTTATTTATTGTAATAATAATTTTAAAGACTAAGAATTGATAAAATTTTATTTAAGAACGTATATAAACTTTCGTTTACTATTGAATCGTTTTGAAAGAAATTTAGTGGTACGATTCATTTTTATTGCACACCACTTTTCTATACCTTTTGCGATACATTTCACAAGGCTGGATAAAAACAAGAATTTCAAGATGAAACAGATAAAGTTAAAATTACGATTTAGAAAATTTGATAAACAATTATCTAAATACAATGGAGTACACAATACAATAAGTACATGAAGTGCTTATTTCGAAATTGTAACTACCCAATTACTATATTATGAATGATGTATTGTCTTCCTAATCAATAAAATTTAGATTCAAATTCTATTTACTTATAAAATCGATAATCTCACAATCAGTGTACGCATAAAGTTTTTAGTTTACTTCATTTCAGTTGACTTGTCGAAGTAGTATGTTCACAGTCAATGGAATCTTGCGATTACTTTTTAAAATTGCAGAGTTGGATACTATAAAAGTGAGTTTTTTTCATGGTGCGTTTCCTATCAAAATACCATTTATGCAGGGTGTCCTAGCATTGGTATAACTGAGAAGTGGATGATTCTAATTGAAAAAATAAGTCGAAAATATAGAATAAAACTTTTTCATCCGAATCCTCGTTTTCGAGAAAATTGAATTTGAAAATGCAGCAAGTAGCCATGTTAATCGATAGGAATCGTCTGAAGCGTCTGATCATGACCAACCAATTCTACTGCCTGCATACACTACAGCACGCGATCCCGACGGATCTTTAAACTTTATTTTCTCGAGAACCAAGCCTCAAATGAAAAAATGTTATTCCTTATTTTCGATTTTTTGCATGTAGAATCCCCCTTCTCTAGAATTACGAAATTACAATTACGAAATATTTGCTCGAACATTTATAGACGGACACTCTGTATACATAGAACGTTATCCAACAGATACCTTCGAAATGAATTTAGGCCCAACTTACAAAATTTTGAGCATCATAGGAAAAGATTATTCATTTCTTACCCGAATCGCTGTTTCGCATGCTGTACGCTTTCTGTGTTACGCGTAATACAATTTATTTTTATACCAATATTCTACAAGCGCATGAGAAAATTGACGTAGGTACATTTCTCTTCATCTTTTTTAAGCGTAGAATAAAAAATAAATATATACTTTTCTTAAATAAACCATATCATTACTTTAAAAACAAGGTTATATTTTCCGATTCGTGAGCGATATTAATTTATACAAAAATAGAAAATTTTTAAATATATTGGTTGTTCCACAAAAACTGAAGTTACTTCGTGATCTTCTGCGTGAACATTTGTTTTAAATAAATAGCCTAAGAAAATTATTGAGAAATTAAATAAATATGTATGAAGATTGTGCATTCTTTGAAATATGCGTTTGCGAAGTATGTTCAGTTGTAATTAGCGTTTCCTCTTTTCAAATTAAAAGAATTGTGGTTGTTAATATACTTTCGCTGCCGATTTTAAAAGTGTTTCATTCTATCAACGTACTTTTAGTTCATTGAAATAACGGCTATCGCAAAATAATATCTTTTAAGAAGTTAAAAGAATAACACATTTGTTTGAAATTACGTTGTAATCCAGAACACACTTGTCGTTCAGTATTTCTCGAACAATACGTATAGGTATGATAAGTAGAAAAATTCAGTATTATCAAGGTGACAAATAATTGAACATTATCAGCTTAAATTTTTCACTGCATTGATTTATAAATCATTCGAATACATTAACTTTAAACTTTAAAAAAGCTTTGGTATATCAACGCGAAAATACGTGTGAATTGATGTATAATCATTTCGCTATCGTTTATACAACGTAAAACGTGAAAAATTTGCGATGCGCCTATAAAATATAATCTAAAATATTAACACGAAACTATAGTGAGAAGAAATTGTGAAACATTAGGGAAGTGGAACTTAGATAGCATAAATTTGGTTAAAGTTCACCATTGTCTGTGAGGTTCATTGCTCAACCGTTATCGTTTCCTTAGAAAGAACAGAATTTTATAAAGAAACGTTCACAGTTTGCTTTACCAATTAAGAAACAATCAAGCTAGCGTTAACGAACAGTTCGGGTACTCCCAAGAATGATGAACTTTATCATCTAAACCGGAGCTGCTCAACGTGTGCGCGGGCAAGGTTGCATATATTTGTCACACGCATTATCACAACTACGTGGCCAGCTACGAGGCCAGCTATGGCCTACCCCCACTCCGCTTTGTCACTTGCCCGTAGTTGTGCTCCCGGGCATTGGCGGGCACCCCTGTTCGCTATTAGGCATGTTGAGCAGTTCTGATCTAAACAATGTTCTGTGAGGCATTTCAAATAACATTTAATATTAATGGAACCAGCGGAGATTCGTACGAAAATAATCGCCGTTTCTACGACATGGATTTTTATAGGGAAAATTCGTAGTACAGTAGTGCACATCTCCCTCCCCAATTTCTAATAACGGCACTTCGAACTGAGCCTCGAGCGGGACGATTGAGATTTGATATGTGTCGAATATCAGTATTTCACTCACACATATCCTCTCTCTTTCCTTCAGTTGAATTAGCTGAAGTCATCTCACTCGCTTAAGCGTCCGCAATTGGGACCGAATGCAGACGCTTAACTGTGTACTACCTGTACATCAATGCGTCGACCTTGTTGTATTCGCCAAGGTATAGTTGACTGATGCGCTGGAAAATATTTGTGAAAATCACCTCGTAAACACGTGATCATCTTCCGAGCGAGGTAATTTGATTATAGTTTCTAATACCAATCAGTTGACGACGCTCTAAATCGAGAACAAAGAGGCAACATTTTCCACAAATGTAACTTTTATTTTTACAAACGTTCTACGGCTTTAGAGCCAATGAACTCCAGTATGTATAATCGCAGATAGTAGGTACATGTACAATCCTGTACAAAAAATATGAGAGAAAAAGAAAGAATGATGTTCGATGTGTTTTCGTGAAAACAAAATAAATGGACTCATAAATAACACAATAGTGCTGTAGCTAAAGAAAAAGACGGTTATAGTTTCTATTTTGAAAATTATATTTTTTTAACTTTATTAATTTTTGACTTCCACATACATATATTTATATATATATATATACATATAATTGTATATACGCATTCATATAACTATTATATACATATAAATATATCTATATACATACATTATAAATATTATTTAGTGAATAATAAAGTAATGTACGCGAGAAGAGTCAGCTAAAAATGGAATTGCATACAATTTTCAACTAAAATATCTTTGTCTCTCAGAATAGAGATTTCAAAGCCACGGGGTTGGTCTGTCATAAATATTTGTATATACATAGCATTAGCCGAATTTTATTGAAATATAAAATTCATAATTTTGCAAAAATTCGTTATAATTTGGAAATGCGATACATCAAGAAAGTAGATATAATAGTATAATGTTGTCAATATTGCAACCATAAATTCAGTAAAAGGTTAATCCAAAAACGAGCAATCAGAGAATTTTCGTGTTAACCGCGTTATTTGAATTGAATTCTAAGAATTCATGTTATTAAGCTTACTGTACTTCGAAGAGGAATTAAACACCTCGTTGAAGGGAACTAAATACAAACAATACTGATCTCATGAAAAATATATTCTTCTTCGTTACCGTCTATTTTCTCATATCCCCGCAATTATTATAATAATAATAATATATAAAATTCCAATTTTAGGTGGGTCACCTTGTACATGTATGTATGTGTTCCACAAAAGAAGCCGTGTAACGTTTGAAATCGTACTGTTTTGTATTACTATACAATTACTTATTATGGTTAAATAATTGTTTGTATCGTTTGTGCTAACAATTTTGAGATAGCGATTACAGCTGTACAAAATGAACAGCAAACGTTACTCCACTGGCACAATAATTTATAGCGTAACCTAATATATGTGATACTTTTGCCTTTGAAATATTAAGTTTCTCAAGTCTATTAGAAGAGAGATTTATCTTCCTAAATTTCAAATCTCTTAACCAATAAGTGATATTGCCCTTAATCATTATTTATGATATAGATTAGGAAGAAACTCCGCGGGCGTATGCATGAAATTTGTTTTAATCAAATTAACAATCGGAGGGGACGTACCTCCAAATAAAAAAAAAAATGAAATATTGCGTGAGATAAAACTTACCCGCCATGCAAACGCTTCTATGAAACTTATAAACCAGTGCTGGGCACTGTTGAGGCCCCTCAAACGTTTACAGTGAATTCCCGTTATAAGTCGGTGTAAGCTTCGCGGTTGAAAGATATTGGAACTATCCACACCACCGCGCGGTATACGATATGTCGAGCTTCGCTGTCCGTTTCTACGTGCAACATTGTATCAGAGAAATACAATTTCTCAGCCTTCTTGTCACTATCCGTCATAAACCTACGACATAGAGACGGATAGTGACACCATGCGTCGCACACCTTCGTTATGTTCACTGGTATCTTGCGTTTTCGTTGTCCACGGTAACGGCACTTACTGGAAGGGGACAACGGGCGGTTTTGCCTCAATTGAGACAAATGTGCCCAGCACTGTTATACACCATACAAATGTATAATCCGATGTCACGAATCTATAACTGCACTGCAATTCCACGATAATCACTGGTATCAGTACAATTATTGTCACAACAATTTCTGACGAATAACACTTATTTAGCCGACTATGATTGACCATGCTTAAATAAAATAAGAGAATGTGTATCAAACGCAAACAAGATAGATCACGACACACGATTCGTAGCTCCGTTCCCACTACTTTGCATTCTACTTTCTCGAAAGTATTCTAATTCTAATACAATAACTTAATACCACCCTCCCGAGGAAAACTAATTCAGATTTGAATCCGAAAATCAGTAAGGCAATTTAGGGGAAGCTGCCTAAAATTTCGTGAAATTTATCAAAAAGTTAATAGATACAATCATTTCTATAAACTGTATGATTTATTATCTAAATCATGTAGTATAAAGTACAGTACTATTACTCAGTCCTAGCTGAGCAAAAACTGAATGTTAACCCATAAAGGTGACAACTTTTCGCATATAATAATGGATTTTACCCCATCGCATTAGAAAATCCCGTTCAGCAATTCTTGAAGCGGGCAAGGGTAACTGCCGAAGCCCGCGGGCATAGTTGAAGGCAATGTGATGTCGGTGGGAAAAATATTGCCATAGGTTGAACCATCGAAGGGAGGCGTAGTTCGTTGCCCGCCAAGTTGCTTATCCCAGGGAACCAAATTCTCTGCTCGCACGGGCGATAACTGAACGTGACTGCATTAGGGTAAGATGTGTATACATTAAATGTATTACATTTACAATATATTTAAGGAAGGAACTTGCGCCGATTATTTTTATATAAGCCAGAATAAATAAGAAAAGTACCATTTTTGTAACTAACAGCCCAGTTATTAGCAGTTTCTTTCTTCTTTTTTCTACAACACAAACATATCAAACGACATCACAAGTTTTTACAGACGTTACAGCATAATCTTCTTGAGAACATAACCATGGCATATGTTAAAACAAACGACCAGCGATTCTTTTACCAATTGTAGACTGCGGATTTTATGCATTTATGACAAAAAACTAGTTCAATTTAAAACACCGGACTGACTAAACGAATTTAAAAATGCCAATGTATTATTTTCAACCTATTAGGATTATCAAATGAAGAACGAATCTTCTTTATTATATATTTTTATTTAAAATTTTTGTTTAAAAAAAGATAAGCTGACTGGACTGCATAAAAATCTGCCAGTCCAAGATGACTGTTTGGCATGTTTTTACGTTTTAAATTTTCCCCTTAACTGGCATCAACCTAAATATCAACCTAAATAATGTTGAGTTTAAACTCATTTTCATCGGGAGATTTCAACGGGTTTGTTCTGTTGGTCAAAATTTCGAAAAATACATTATAAAAAATAAGATACATGTAATGGCCAGATGATTTTAGACCAGATTGGTAGCATCACAATGCAACGAATTGATTGAAGTGTCCTATCTTGCTTGCTTACAATATAGTATTGCCTCGATGATAGTTATCAAGGCATTACTATATTTACTCGTTCTCTTCTTCTGTGTTTACCCTTGGATCAGTTCAACCTGATTATCGTAAAATAGTTGCCTTCTCCAACTATAAGGTATCATGCGAGCCTTAAACACCATAACATGTTTAACAATGACGAAACGATTACGGTTGCATGTATGTGTGTGAAATAATTCGAAATAGCGACAAATTTTATCGATGGAAGCCTAATGCACAATTGGTTTCAGTTACACGGCTTGCTACATTAGCTAGCTTAGGTAGGCGAAACAATTCTGTGTAAATACATTATCAACATTCTAATTTATGTCTTAAGAATCACGGCATAGATTACTGATCGCGATGCGTTTAAGTACTATTGACAATTGAATTGTTAATTCGAATTGAAACTAAAATAGCTCACGCCTAATTAGGGCCTATAAGTGTATAAAAACAAATAAAATATTGAGAATGAATTGTTATTGTTTTCTGTTTCGTTTATATGTACAATATATACTATGATTGATAAAATCTACTGCGTGCGATAGAAGCAACAGAAAGAACAAAATTGATTGACCTTTTTCTGGGCTCTCTGTAATGACGTTCTTCGTTATGTTACTTTCTTTTTCTATTGGTATTTAATCTGTATGATCCGTTCAGTTCCGACAAGAATAATCGCCAATGGCATGATACATGGCAAGCAATGTGTAATATTCGTTGATTTGTGATACTATGAAAATTATTTTCATTCAAATGATTTCGCATTATTATATGATAAATTGTATACGAATACGTTTAAAAGTAATTTAATTGATTTTTTGTGAGAATACTTATGAAAGAGTTTAAATTTTTAGCGTATTATTTAAACAAATAATTTTATTTCATTCGAACATTTCTGCAGCCACTAGTTTTATAGATAATCGAGATATCTTAAAAAAAAGTATTGGTGATTATTCAGAAATGTGCTCTTGTTAGCGATTTGTCCATTTTCGACAACTTTCTCACCGTCACTACCAACTTCTTGGCAAGGTTGTAATACTAAACAAAATTTTTTTAGAGAGATTTTTATACTACCACATAATTAGTGCTTGTTGACTTACGAGTGAATTTACCATATAATAATAAACGACATCTTGAAAAAGACGTCTTTTTAAGACCTAATACTTTCAGACCTAAAATAGACGTAAAAAAGACGTCTTTAAGATGTCGCGGGCTATGTGCGAAATTCCCAAAATCGTGCCTACGACGAAAAAGTTATGACAATTTGCCAACGAATATCCAATGTTGGGCTTACAATTACGGTACTTGGTTAATGAACAAGAAATTTACATATGATCATACTACATTAGCCCAAGCAAAATTTGCCAATATTTAAATATTGTCTTGCAGACGTCAGAAACGTTGTTATAATCAAAATAATGTTATTATATTCTAAAATGATTTTTTTGTTTCCTTATTTATGAATATACTTGCAATTTGTTACAATAACAATTTGTGTGCAGCCTTAGAATTTAGTTATTTCTTTAAGTATTTCCATTTTACAAAGGAAAGGCACGGGTGTTGCACTCGCTTTTGGAATGAGAGGTCGTAGTGTTCATGTAATTCACCATAACCCTTTTAGGTTTGTTCAGAATGGGCTTTCGTATTTTAGATATTTCAATTTAAATTTGTTGATGTATCTAGTAAGCCAGATCAAAGTTCATGCAGCGAACGAAAATGTAGCTCAGATGGCAAATCAGCTCTGGTATCTTGAATATGGTGGCGCTACCGCATTTTTGACGCTGTCGATAATTCAGAGCCGCAAACAGAAAGTTCCATTGCTCGAGATGTCTGTATGGATTTATAAGTCTGTGGAGACAATGAAATTCTGCACTTGATAACCACTAGATGGCAATATTTTCGTTCCACTGTAGAAATTCGCATAATGATACGAGCGGACTAAGATTGGTTCACCAATCACGTTTACCTCTATTTTTGTAGAGGTCGAACGCATGTGCCAGTAAGAGCTGGTCGACATGCTCGAGAACTTCAGTGTGGCTTAGACTTCAGCCGGACGGGGTCTGGCCTTTCTTGTCTTTGGTGTGCGTTAACGTAAGTACATGATTCTTGACTGAAATTGGTCATATTTTCGTGTCGTTTCGTTGTGTCAGATCGTCTATGGACCGACGTCATTCCAAACCCTGACAGCTGTAATTTCACGTCGGTCTCTCGCCGCACCAATTATTGACAATTCTTTGTGGTTGTGAAAAGTGACAGACAAAATTGGCTGAGAAACCTGAACCCATGCTTTCGTGACTGTGCTATGAAACCGTAGCAGATCTGTCCTCCCTTCTTTGTGCACGCTTCTTAACAATTTTACATCTGCGATAAAACTGGTTAATGAATTTGCATGACCACGGGTCACTTGAACGTGACGTCTGTCATCGCGACGCAAGGATTAATTGCGCGGGCGCCGAATTTTTATTTCAACATTACCATTACGTTTACCGATCACTCACTTTTTCTTTTGATCGACCTTTAAAAAAATGTGTTCCTCGTTTCATTATGTTTCCTTGAATCTGTTATAAAATATTGTGGTTAGTTCTCGTGAAAGCTTAATATAAAAAGTACGTCGAGATTAGAGATTGCAGGTTCGAAATATTTTAAAAGATGTAAAGGACGTTTTTAGTAAAGGTACATACGTTGTATACACGTCTGTGTGATTTTCAAATTATAACGTAAGAAACGTTTATGGAGAGTGTTTAAATGATCTCCTTCAAGTGATGTTTAGGACGTTTACATAATAAGCCGGCGGATAGTGGTAGACGTCGATCGGCGAGTTGTAGGTAGTAGGGTCGAAGACCGTGGTCTTTGACGTCGATCACTTGACAAACTTCAACATTCCATTTGCTAAACAATTTCATTATAATTCACGAATCATTATTGTCACTATTCTAAGTGAAATTATCAGCGCTAGTGAAAAATATTAAATACTTATTAAAATAGAAAAAGTTGTTAATTGAAAAATGTGATATTCCACTAGGAGTACATTAGGTTAACAAGATTAACACTAAGAGCACTGGAAAGGACTATATTACATTACTTTATAAAAACAACAGGGACGTGTCTATCCAAATTTGTAGCCATTTTATTTAATAATATATGCCGAAAGGAATAAATTCATTGAGTAATTCCCATTGGGTAAGGGATCGAATTACTGTGGGGGTATCAATTACTATGTCTATATTAATTATACTTATTTTTAAAGCGTAATGAACATTTAAAATATATATACATAACATATATATTAACTGATTTTAATGAAAAAAATGTAATATCTCTTTTTTGATATTCACTATGCATAAAAAATAATTATAATTAATATAGACACAGTAATTGATACCCCCACAGTAATTGGGTTTCTGACCCTAGATACATCTTTACAATCTCAATACTTGTAAATTAAAAATATTAGAACCCGTCAGTTTGACGTCCCGTAAAGCTAGTATTAAGGTATAGTGCCTACATCAATATACGATGAGTTAAAAAAAAATATGTGGGAAAGCATACGATTTTTTTAACTTGACAACATAATCTCTTATTACGTGAACATATTTGTTATGTCAACTTGTGTTATTTACATAACCTGTTTTTGTGACAAACGGTATAGATTGCTCTCTGTATGTATGCATTTTGCGTGCAGTTCTTTATCCTACCACTTCAACTTTGCCATCTATATAGTCAAAAAGACAAGGAACAATGCATCAGTCGGTGACTGACTTCTATTGCGTGCACATCGTGCACATTGCGTATCTCTATTGTACTTTGCGCTTTTACACAGAAAAATTGATTTTCGTGTTAAAATTTTACTTTATACGAAATGAATTAATTTAAATAAATTCATTTGTGAAATTATATTATTATATTTTGTTTTAAAAAATCTTACTATTATGAGATCTCGCAGCATTCTTCTTGTATGTTGAAATCTTACATAAGGATGAAATAGAATTAATTATAGAAATCATTATTACGTGTTTGGGTGGAAAACGAAATTGTATGCAAAGTCTACACATGTAGTTTTGTAGCTTTTATTATTCTGGTTCACATTGTTAATTTATAAATAATTTATAAATTTATAACATATGTAGTTGTACAAAAAATAATAAAATGACATGTAAAATGAAACTGGACCCCCCCCCCCCCCCCATTTCATTCTTAATGCAACGATGTGGCAAATAAATTACCTAGTTAGTTTCATGCATTCAATTATGTAAATTTTTTGACAATACTCGTGGCATGATAAGAAAATTTTAAATATGCAAGTAGTAATTAGAATACTGGTCTAAATTGAATAGCCGCTAATCATTTATAATGCAAAAGTAATTGAATTTGTAAATTACTAAATTACTCTCTTTAATGTTCAGATGTTTTTATACCTATGGCTATAAAAATAAAAGATTACAGTGTTATATTCGATGAATATGTGATATCAGAATGTACGTGCCATTCTTGAGATACAAGGAAAACTATTAAAAACCCATTCTTTATGTGCATGATTACATACCGTTAAATTAGAATACGTTAACTTTCTGATACAAAGTAACAAATAATTCACAATTGTCAAATACTTCATTATAGGAAAAATGGTTTACAATTTCGAGGTTACAATGAAATACAGTACAGTACAGTACAGTATACAATACAGTATTTACATACAGTGGCGGATTTATAGTTCTGCCACCTAGGGGCTACTCTACTCTACTCTTTAAATTTTATCTTCCCCCTTTTATGATACTATAAACGCATAAAATACGTAATAAATATACGTAAATATATTAAGCATTTTTGGCAGAATGCTATATTTTAAGGTATTATGTTTGAATTTAAGTTGTCAAATTTTAGATTAAAAGTATAATTACTGAAGCGATATCCCTTCATTTACCCGATTTAAAATTTTTGAACACGTTCTTCTTCAAATAACTTTTTCATAACTTAGCAATCTAACTTCTCAATTATTAAACTATCATATTGTAAGAAATCGTACAAAACTAATGAGAACGTAGAACCAGATTTCAGTAATTAATTTGTGCTTTATCATAAATTAGAGAATGCAATTGGCAGATATTCGCAAAATAAGAATAGATGTTCGAAAAAAAGAATATTTTGCAAAATAATTAAAGTAACATTTGTACTTATCTTAAATATCTTACTAGGATAGTACATGATGTGTTGTTTAACTGTAAACATGAAAATGCATAAAATGTTTATTTTCGTCTTTTTAAAATTTTTCTTCATATATGTACAAGATGAAAATTGTAAACTGCAATACAGATGTAATTATTCAAAAATATATTCTACTTTAGTAGAAGTGAACAATTTATACAATAATGCTATATTCTTTGATAATCTTATTTAAGAATAAAAAGCCACGATACCTTCGACTCATGATTTTAGAATTAAGAACAGTGTCTATTAACAGTATCTATAATACAATTAAATTACAATACCTTAAAGCAATATTGCGTTTTTGATATTTCGACCAAACAATTTTAGTGTTTTTAAGATATTAGAAGAATTAGTTTACTAGATGATGTAAAAACACATTTTTATAAAATATGTGTTGTACAGATTTATATCAATTCTATCACGAAAATCAAATTAATAAGTCGGAAACGTGAAATTAAAGTGTTTTGTCCGAGGCTTCGATTTCGCAAAAATCGAATTTTAAGACGCATCAAGTTCGCGTGTTGTACACGGTGATCGGCAACTAGTAGTACAACCAAAAGGGAGGTGATTCTACATACAAAAATAAGTTGGACATGTGAAATAAGATTTTTTATATGACACTCTGTTTTTGAGGAAATCAAGTTTGAAAATTCAATGAACACGCGTGTTATCAATAGGAATCAGCTGACGAGTCTGACCATGACCTACCCATTCTACTGCTTACAAATGTACACGAACTTGACTGATCTTTAAAGTCGATTTTCTCGGAAACAGAGCCACATCTGAACAAATTTTATCGGACATTTTCGACTTATTTTTGTATGTAGTATTGCCCCCTTTTCGGTTGTGCCATCAATTACCGATCACCCTACACCTGGCCTGGATAACTTCTTCCCCACCACCGCCGACTCCCACTATCAGAGTGCAGGTTCCCCCACCACTGGTTACTTTATATTATCCTACCATGGTTTTATTTCTCCTGGAGGCATCCTCCTATATATAGGTTCCTAGCTATACAGGCTCGCGAGCCACCAGTTGTACAGATCTGCCCTATACAATAAGAATCGGTTCCAGCGTCCGATCATGATTTGCCTCTATTTTCTGTAAGTAGTGTACATGAGAAACTGACAATTTTTCAAAAATAGTCGTTTCGAAAACTTTTTGAAGTAATTTTATTGTAAATTTTCTACTTACTTGTTTCTGTACAATTGCCCCTTTTTGGCTGTAAATTGTTACGAGCCAGGGCTGCGAGCAACGCGAGAGGCCGGCTAGGGGTTGTTACCCCAAGAATATGGATTCAAAATTGGAAATCTTTGT
>CM052130.1:4970934-5077545 GCA_028454255.1 Halictus ligatus | reverse complement strand
AGATAAAAAAGCTGAAAAAACCAACTTTTACTATTTCTTTTGCGATTCCGGACAATTCAAATTTTTTTCAAAAATTTTTTACACCTCGTTTAATAAACTAATCCTTCTAACTTCTCAATAACATTCAAGTCATTTGATCTAATTTTTAAAAAGTTATGTTGCTTCAAATAGTGTAGACTCAGTTTTGCTCGTTAGTGTATGTACCTATGTGTTGGCAAATGTGAACAGTAATCTTGAGTGTGGAAAAATTTCACGACATCTGTGTGAAATAAACATACGATTAATTGATCCATAAGAAAGTCAAAGTGAAAGCCAAGATCGTTGACTTGACCGCACATCTCCTTAGGTTGTCGTATACCTACTATTCACCACCAGGTATGTAGTTCGTGATCTGACCGTACGTCCCTTAGTTTTCTGCATTGCCGTATACCTGAAGGCAGCTGTCGAGTTCGTCCCCGAATGGCCCAGTGACACACATTTCGAAGCAGTAAGTGCATTTGCGGCTGAAAAAGTGAGTTCTAATTATTACAAATCAATTTCTGCTCCTTCTCTTGTTCACTGTATCATCGTGGCACAACACCAACGCTCCCGCTCAGTGGATACTACTGCGGAGTCGGACTACTATCCCCGGCATCGCGCGCCGTGGCCGCGCTCTGATTGGTCCACGTATTGGTCGTTAATAACTTACAAGCTTGTTATTAACAAAGCCGTGGCGGACATTTTTGGGAAAGAAAATGTCGCTTTAAATGACCTCAGGAATCACCCATTTCACGGAGTTAATTGAATTTTGGGACACCCTATATAAAAAGTTTTCATCACAATATTTCCCTCTCCATACCATGCAAGTTTTGTATATATAATTTCTTCATATTATTACAAATAACTGGAATATTCAAGGTGATCAAAGCTATTGGATCACCCTGATAAAAAATTTATAACAAGTTACCTGTATTGTTATTCTTGCAATTTCTCTAATATAATCTAATATAATAATATAATAATACATCCAACTTCCAAAAAAAACCCATTCGTTTGGTGCCACTGTAAAGAAATCATTTAGCTTGAATGGGTAAAAGAACTTTTATGACTGATTGTATAGGTTAAGACAGGCGTGTCCAACTTCTTCTTCGTCACGGGCCACACTGTTCCCAGAATTAATCTGTCCTTCTCCCACAGTATTTTATTTATGCTATAATATACGATAGGAATAAGTCCGCGATAGAATTATGTAAATGCCATGCGCTTCTGGCGATACGACCGTGTCCAATAGTGGGGGTACGTCACTTCCCACCTTAGCCTAACGAAGAATTATCGCGGGGTTACCAATTATTGTGCCTATATTAATTAAACATAATTCTAAAGCATAATGAATATTAAAAAAGGGACATTACATTTTTTTCATTGAAATCAGTTAATATATATTTTATATATCTCTTTTTAAATATTCATTATGCTTTAAAAATAAGTATAATTAATATAGGCACATTAATTGGTACCCCCATAGTAATTGGGTCCCTTACCCTACATTTTTGAGTTTCCGATTCGCACAGGAAAATTCTAAGAATTTAAGATATGACCAAATTATAGAAATCCGTTTTAATGCAAAATCTCATGCAGATTAAAAAATTGCTTTACATAGGATATTAGTTATACAATGCTATTCACTTGACACGGAATTCGTACGCGCGACACTAAGCGTGAACAGCAACGGTGTTAATGTACACGTGTACTATATTCATATGACACATAGTTATCAAATGCGACACGCGTTGGGATATTACTATTATACATGTATGTAACGTCATCGAGCCCAAATTTTTTAACATTAATCTAGTTTAGGTTATTACTCGATTTATGATGTAAACTTCACAAAATAGTTGCATAGTAATGTAGAAGTATAATAGCTGTTCGAGGATTTATATCCTCATTTTTGGAAACTGCTCCTATAAATCATTGAGTTTGACCTTCCTCAAGTTATAGTCTGTCATTGGTTGATATTCACACGTGTTGATCATATATGGGTGACATAATTCTTTGCCCAATTTTAAAAATTAATGTTTGTCGTAGTGTATTTGTGTAAACGTAATTTTGTTGGAATGTATATTATCTGAAAGGGTTTCAAATTGATTAATATTTTTAATTTGAATTAAATTGTTTCTTTAATTTGTAAATAACATTACATAATATGATTAAATAAATCTAACATATAATAATTCGGTGTTTTATTTATTTTGTAGGAACATTTTTATTAAACGTTATCAAAATATTTGTTTCCATGTAACTTTTAATGTACAGATCATATTGTTTCATGAGAATATTATTGAAAAAGTTCCCAAAAGGTAACAATTCTTTTCTTAAAAATTACACAGTATCAAATATTCTGTTGGACGAAACGTATAAAAAACAGTTTATTTCGAGTCCTGCATGGCTGTAATAATGCTATAGAAATAGAGTGAATCCAGGATACATACATATCATTCTGACATATTTCCTTAGTCAAATAAAAGTAGTTATTGGATGTGATAGTGGTGACAATGAAAAAATGGAATCTCGTATGCACAATACGTTTATAAAATGTTGCATTTAATATTTTTGCTACAAATGATAGTGTTATGCATAGTAATTTGAGCTTGTTGAAGTAAAGCAAAATTAAGTAGGTGCTTTCACAGTCTCTATTAACCCTCGCATGGCAACACTTGCGTCCATTTTGATATATGATTGCAAACCTCTCCAGCTAGTTTTTTTAGTTCTTTGAATGACTGCAAAAATTCGTGCTCGATTTTTAGAGAACCCAAGACCTTTTTTGAAGAAAAACCAACTTGTAAAACGTTGAGAGACAAGTTTAGAAAATGGTGGTGACTATAGAATTGATTAATAAAACTGTTATTTTCTTTTACATTCAAGTCAGACACAGACTTTTGCAATAATGTAATATTTATTTTAATCAATGTTTATCAAATGTTGACTTCATGGAAGTACGTTGAATAATATCTAAAAGATAATTCATACATGAAGATTTGAATAGGTTTGGTCACCAGTTCCATGAAATCGTCAAAGCATCTGTAAAGGTTAACCAAACCTATACTTTTTTTATTACCTGTCCGTGGATTAGTATTGAAAACTATCGTACGAAGCTCATTGTCAGCACGCACCCTGCTTCTGTGTCTCAAGATGTTTCAGTTTCGACCCCAATGACGCTCGATAGGACATCTACAACTCTACAAAGTGCTTGTCACGCTTTACCGCTTGCACTTAATTTCGTGCGCTCTTTCGAGTTGGGAAGATAACATTATACAATCATATATATGTACAATTTATTAAGTAATAAAGCCGCCGAGCACGAGTTATCAGTCATCAGAAGGCACGAAAGCTTATGCATACGCATTTCAGAATATTATCTCTAGCAATGGGTGCTCTCTCTCTCCCCCTCTCCCCCCCCTCTCTGTCTCCGAGTCAAAAGATAGCATATCTTACATATGTTAAAGTTCTCTAATAAAAATTTGTAAAAATATATTTTTCGGTAATTATTTACAATAGTGGATTCTTCGCCGATTTCAATGACCTTGAAATATGCTATTGTGGTTATCATTCTGAACAACTTTTTCTATACATGTTACCACCGAACGATCTTCGATTCCGAGATATGTATTTGCAAAAACTGTTGTTACTACACAAAGTCCGATTTCTAACCTACAACACGACCTAACTCTGCGATTTTAATGATCGTGAAATATGCTGTTAAGGTCATCATTCTAAACAACTTTTTCTTATACATGTTACCGTCGGACGACCTTCGATTCCGAGATATGTATTTGCAAAAACTATTGCTACTACACGGAGTACATTTACGAAAATAGATTCAATTTACAACTTGTTACATTATTGATAGTCATAATTATGATCATGATTTTAGACGGGAGCAACAAATTTTTATTTTTACAAAATGGAAGATGGCGACGTATTGATTTGGTCTGATATTAGTTATTATGGGAGAATGGTATTAATATGGGAGACTCAACTGGTGACAAAATAAATAGTACAAATTACTTAGAAATTATTGGTGAACTTGGAGTTATCCTTTTCAACATGTATTGTTCTGACAACTTAAATCTTTTTATTGTGGCATACACGTTCAATCTAAGGAATAGAATAAATAAATGACAGCTAGTGGAAATTAAATTTAACCTCTTAGCTGTGCAGTCTGATTTTTTTAAGTGTCGTACATTTCTACGTTTTGTCGTAAAAACTAAATATTTTCAATTTTTTGTATATTTTTATTTCATTTCTGCCTCAAAGCATAATTAAATATCAATTTCAAAAGTCAATGTAATAATTATTTTTCTAATAGGCGTCATAACACAAAACATTGCCATCTCTTCATGACAAGAATATTTATCGGTTAATTTTTTAGAAAATTTGTGTGTTGTCCATTTAATAGTTTCAGTTTACGTCATGCGAAGTCTAATCTCGAACTACAATGGCTACTAGAGCTACTGGTACTTCCCCATTTGAAGTATCGATCAGGCTGAACCTCCTTTTTCGGGTGTATACATATGTACACGGTGTCAAAAAATGATTCTACACCTTAGAATCGACGAAGATCTGCTAAAAAAGTTCGGTGCAAAATTGATATTGACCGACTTTTTCAACGTCAAATTTTTATGATTGTATCGTGTTCTACTAATTCAAGGGAACAAACTTCTCAGAGGAACCATGGGTTATGAACCGTTCTCTTAGAAAACAACTAAAGTTTCGTAACCTATTTTATTCCATATGTCTACAGGGTGTCACAAGAAGGTGTAAACGAGGAGGGGGTGATTTTACATGAGATAACATAGAACAAATTTTTTTCATTTGCTTCCTCCTGTTCAAAAAATTTGAGTTTGAAAATTCGGCGAAGACGCGTGGTATTGAATAGGGATTGTCTGACGCGTTTGGTCATGTCCAACCAATTCTACTTCTTAAGAACGCTGGGCACGCGAATTTGATGGATTTTTAAAGTCATTTTTCTCGAAAACAACACGTCACATAAAAAGAATTTATTGTATATTACCGACTTATTATCTCATATAGAATCTTCCCCTCCACGTTTATACCATTTTAGGACAACCTGTAGACACATGAAATAAAATAGTTTACGAAAATTTAAAGTTGTTTTTTATGAGAACGGTTGACTTGAAACCTATAGTTCCTCTAAGCCTTCGTACTTCGCGACGAGTACAATAGGATGCAATAGAAAAATGATTGACCTTGAAAAAATTGGTCACGGTTAATTTTGCACCAAACTTTTTCAATAGATCTTGCAAAATGCAGGATCACACTGTAACGGCTATTACACGTAATTTCTTGACACCCTGTACGTTAGGTGGTTTGAAATGTTCGCATCGTTTCGATGCTTAGAACGGTATCGTATGTTCCACTGTATGTTACAAAACACTTCTAGTTTCTATTTATTTTCACAGTTTTGTTTTATTTTGAACCGTTGGTTGGTATCATTGAGACCTGCAATCGTTAAGATGGTTGATTTTGTGATTTTTAGGCAATTAGAAAATTTGTTGTACTACATTCAAATATTAATTTTGTTTGAAATCTTAAGTATTAATTAACTAGCTATTACAGTTAGCTTATATTTGTTAACATGTCATTATATCAACTGAGCGTTAAATAAATTTCATTACAGTTATATAAAATTTTCATTCTTTTTCCTAAAAACATATTTTTTAAGAATGCTCCAATTTGGAAGTTCTCCCTTTATAGTTTTTTGCGACATTTTCGAGAAAAAGAACGGTAGCGACCTGGAACTTTTTGGACGACCTAATAGAAATAATTTGATGTAACTTCTACGATTATCTATATTCCCTTTGTTGGCACAAGTTATCTCGGGCACTCATAAAACTGACGTTTCAGCTTTTTCAATCATTACGATGCTTTTAACACTAAAGATTGATACAACTTCCCGTTATATCGAATCTCGTTTAATGGATTTATAACATGACATTGTCGAAAAATGCAAGAATGTTATCATTAGACTTTTCTTAATAATTTGAAGGAATTGGAAGTTGTTTAAATTGGGGTTAGTCTTTGCTTAAATTCATTAAGAAAATTCTTTAACGTGTTAACTGTCATGTCAGTCACATATGACTGACAGTGATTTTTGACTAGGTTTATACATTTATTTTTATTGTGACATATCCAGATGAACCGAATTTTATTAAGATCTTTAGAATTCAAAAGGGTTACAAGAGCATCTTCTATAATACATTTCAAATTTTTACTTTCGCTTTCATTATTTAATTACTCTGATTTTGTAAGAATCTCTTGGGATGATATTTGGCACTTAATGTGTTAAAAAAATAAAGATTGAACCTTAATTATTTTATGGACTTGTACAGGCTGATTCAGGTAAGTGTGCCACCTGAATTATAAAATGACCTTCATATCTCGCTGAAAAAATAAAACAGAATGAAAACAAATGGTTACATTTACACTACTCTTAAAACTATACAACTTTCGTGTCAATGATATTTTGACGTGCCAAATAGTTTACAAGCAATTAAGGTGGCCGTCTTAGCTGAATCACCTTGTATACCCTACTTTAACACCAGATTTACGGAGTTTTAGAAGCAACTATTTTATATTACTTCATGAAAATGACAAGAATGTATCTATCCAAATTGTTCACCATTCTTTCTATAATATGTGTACATATTATAGTATCATGCAGTAGCATACAGTTTTCTTTCAATATGAGACGATAATGTTCTTTTCGTAATAAGAAAATTTCTATCCCCACTTCTCCTTCTGAAGTTGTCCGCTCGACATTGCTTAGTGCTGGAACGAGAGGGTATGTCATATTCTATCTGCAATACACAAAAGCCATATCGAGCCAGCGTCTTATATCAACAGAAAACTGTACACCCAAACAAATAAATTTGTTGACTAATTCCTCATGGGTACATGCTTATCGTAAATTAAAAATATTAGAACTCGGCATTTTGACTGTCCCCGTAAACCCAGTGTTAATCAAAATATTGCCTAACATTGGCGTTATAAAACCAGAGAGTTCGTATACAGGGTCTGGCCGAATAATATGAACAAGCAGGCATCAGGTGAATCCTTATGAAAAAATCAGAAAAAAATAGTGAATGAATAGTGCTTAATTTTCTAAAAAATCAAGTCGAAAAATCCGCTGCGTACGTATGCTGCTATGTCTATGATACAATTCGTCACGCAATGAACAACGCACTTGAAAGCATTTGAACCGCATTTGCAAGCTACAAAGTTCATTGAAAAATACAAAAAAAATTTTTTATGGACAAAATTTTATTTCATCAATTGCAGAATTGCTGAAACTGCCTACTTACAGATGCATGACATCTCGATAACGTGTTCTGATTTTTTAAGTTTCCAAAAGCATGATTAATACTTTGCATAAGTTGCTCCCTACTTAATATTATGGCTATAGGCAGAGTTAAGACGAATAATAGTTAAAATGAGTTCAGGTATATTGTTGTATTATTTTGTTTAGCAAAATTATCACGGTTATTATATTGTATTACGGTTTAAATGTCGACAATTTCTCGAGAATGGAAACTTTCGTGTTCAAACACTTTTGGGTCCACCGTATATAATCATAATCACAATCACAAAAGAAAAGACAGTTTCATGGCGTTTTCGTATAGCGGTTTCTGATGTTACATCGCTGTCGGATCAATACTTGGGATTGTGTACCCTGTACAGCAGTGATGTGACGCACACGTTTTAATTGAAATTCAAACTTAACAACGTCAACGTGGACTAATTTCATTTTAATTTAACGAAGACATATTGTGTAGAAACTACGAATAGTCTTAAGGCAAAGTTATTCTATCAAGGGTAGCTACCCGTATGAAAACTTAATGAAAATTTATATGCCTATGATGAGACACTGAATTAATTTATCTACTTCTCCGACATTTTCTGGCATTCATAATTAATATCACTGTCAACTACTGCATTTTAGTACAATTATTTAAACTCCACACTTAAAGTCATTACAGAGTTATACACAGAAGTGAACATAAGTAAGCTATATACAAGATACTCGCCAACGACGTAGACAAAATCTAAGTTGCAATTTGTTTACTCGTAATTTTTGATGTATACTGTCATGAAGAATCATCCTTTAAATTTTCTCCTACTTATTGCCAATCACGTCGTGTATTGTTACGCATAAATAGCACAAAATGAGTGGTTCAAAGTTAATGTATTATATATATTTTTTGAAGAAAGAATTGTCTATTTGGCCCCTGTTTGTTTAAATAGATTTGGTGACTTTGTACATTCAATAGATAGAAGATATATGAATCCGCGAGATAAACATTCTTTATGCAGTATTTTTACAACGATGTTTGCTAATGTGTTCAGTAAATCTAAAGGTTATTATTTTCATTGCACTCCGTGACAATACTATAAAACACTATAGTATAAAACCAAACAAATCTGTATAAAAACTATCGAAACTAAAAATAATAACACTGACAATGAGTCATTAAAATGACTTTTCTTTTCTGACTTTTTAATGAAATATGTGCTAATGGACCACAAATGACCATTTCTACAACTTCCAAAAGTGAGGTGGCGCGTTTTCCGCCCTTGGGGAATGAAGCACTTCTTCGATTTCTGCTTTTTAAAACATTTAACGCTTCTTTACTCTGTTTCGCCACAATATTCACACTTCACGATTTTTCATTGATTTGTGGTTGCGCTGCTCTTGTCGCGATTCCGATCGATGCTGTTTGAAGTGGTTCTTGTCCCATGGTATCGCTGCCTTGTAAACATGGCACCGGCGGCGTTCTCATCCTTTCTATGCTGCCTGCGAAGCTTTCTTCGATGATCTTACCCATTAATTTTTCAATATTCAGCAAAGCATCAGCACAGCAAGGCAGAAGGTATCGTAACTACTCGGTAGGCTATGAACCAGGATCACTGTTAACACGGCACCCTTGATGTCAATGTCCATCCGCTGAAGCTTGATGATGACGTACATGAATCGCAATAGATAATCCCGTACATCGTCACCTTCATATGTTCTCTGTGAGATCAATTGCTGTAGGAGCGTCGCTTTCCACGTAGAAGTTTACGATGTATACAGGGTGTTCCAAAAATATTCTATTTCCTTGAAATGGGTAATTTCTGAGGTCATTTGAAAAAACTTTTTCCTTTGAGAAAATGTTCTCTGGAGCTTTGTCAAGGAGTTAGCAATAAAAAACACGGACCAATCAGGGCGCGGCTAGAGCGGACGGATTCCGGCTCGGCCAATGTCAACATCACGCTCAGCGGGACCTGCTGCCGTGCCGGAGCCCATCTGCTTTTGTCACACCCTGATTGGTCCGTGTTTGACACTCTCAATATGGACTCTACCTTTGTCCACATGTTTTGTGATATCTCGCAGTTTCGTATGTGCTTTAATTGCAACGATCTCACCGTGAGGATGAGATCTGATTTAGTAATTCGATCTTCTTCGATCTATAGATCCAGTGCTCTTCGAGCTTCATCCCCTTGTCCAACCACTTCGGATATAGGTTTCTTTCCACAAATATACGGCCACGTTTCATTTCTTGTTAACAGATTCTCGACCTAGTATCATCATTTTCTGTCGATAGAGGTTCAATCTGCATCGGATGATAAGCGTTTGCTTGAGCCATTTTAAATCACTCGCGCGCGTATTCGCTTCCAACGACCGCTATGACGGACTATTGCGTTTTAAAACCGGTCGATCCGACGCGTTCCCAATTTTCGTGTGCGATCGATTGTAGCTGCCGATTATGCTCCTGGGCTCATAACCTATTAGAAGAGGGTGTGGTTGGAAGTCGAGAAACAACTGCATTCGTGATGAGCAAACTATTTCGTATAGTGAAAAATTACGGGATAACACAAACGCGGGTTAAACTTTACATTAGGGGACTACAAAGTTTGGATTTTTTAAAAATGTAATCCTGTAGATTTTCACAAGAAAATGCCAAAAATCCAAGTTTTAGTGTTAGGAATTCATTGGTTCAAAAGTTATGCGTGTTTAAAGTTGGCCGATTTCAAGCATTTTGACAAGTAAGAACACCGCCATGTTGGTATGAAAAAAATTCAAAATTTGTGGTTCCCTAAGGTAAAGTGTAGCCCAAATGCGTGTACGATCTAGCTAAACACAACGCAGAAGGGAGGGGGACGGAAACAAAATAATAGTTATTAATGTTTAAGAAGAATGATGGAAGAATGAATATTAATCACAATATGGAATTGAAGAAAGTCTTCTCAAGAAAAAGAATTAAGAATAAGAATAAAGTTATGTGTAGTGCCTTGTATATCTTGTATGTCTTGTGTCGCGGAGTGTAGAATCATACATTCGTTTAAAACAATGATGAAATTATTGCAGAGAGCAATAATTAGCTTATTATTAGTCATTTATATGACACTATGCGAAAAATAAATGGACGTTTTGTTGGGACATTCTTTGATCGTTGGCAAACGTATGCATAATCTGTTTAGAATCGAACAGGTGTCCAATGAGATATTTGACAAACTTTGCACACTTGTTCAGAACAAATAGAGGACAAAAATAGCTATAGAATAGAATTCTCTTTTAGCGCATCATTGAGATAAGTATTGTTATCGCTGAATCTGTTACATTAAAACTGTTATATTAAAAACTACAAACACGAGAAGTTATAACAGAACTGTAATATTTCAAATGCACTAGCAAAATACATTAGCTAGAATAGTTAGATGATTGATGTTATGTCAACAAATGAAAAATGGGCTAATTTAACCTATGTGAATTTCATATGAAATCAAAAGTGGATTAATGCAAAATCGTCAAAGTTAATATTTTACTGATAAAAGTATTGTGTGAAAGGAAGAGTCTAGATTTATTTTATTTTTATACAGTTAATTCCACAAAATTCACTCACTTTCCAGTGATTTGTCTACCTAATCTCTTTAATAAAAAATCCAACAATTCTTCATTACAGTTCTTATTTTACTGTATTTTGCACATTCACCTTTACTTTACGTGCCAAGTACATAGTCGCTTAATGTAGCTCTTTTAAATTATGGAGATTAGTTTTTCGTTATACAATACTGCAAAACATTTATTGACTTATTCATATATGCAGCACATTATCAGTTTAGTACTCCAGTGTTATTAATATTCCAAATCTGTTCTCTTTACTATTACAAGTGATACAATAGATGCTTCTACTACCATATATCCGTAGGGATTAATTTATAGAAATCCCACGTGTTGCTCTGGTAGGAATTTACACTCTCATGTTTTACAATAGTTTATTAAAATACGTTAAAGACTCACTAGATAATCGCTTGCTCAATACTCGATAGGCTCTTTATTACCTTATATTGTCTCTTGCAAGGCTACTTCCAGACTGTCTTCGTTTTCTCCTGGTAAACGGTCGTTTTCTGCCCTCGTTAATATAGTCGTCAGATGAGGGGAGGTAGCACGAATTCAGGAGAAAAAGTTACCCTCTCTCTGCCAGTACTGTAGTTTGCACGACAGGCGAAATGCATCACATGGACGGGCTGTAGCGGAAATGTGGGGTATAGTGCGGTAGAAGGGAAAGTTACAGTGGGGACACAAGTCTTGATTTGGCGGTACTGGGTGGCACACTTAGCTGAATCAACTTGTATACGATGAAGGACGAGAAGTAATTGCTTGATTCTAAATGGATCGTATTGGAGATTACCGTTTTTCTCTAAAAGGATGATCATTGCATTATGACATTGAATATGTTACTATATATGTGTCGCATTCTTTCACGACTATATTAAGTAATACAAAAAGCATCGGTATCTGAAACAAGGTTCAGAGGTCAATAGTTCGGACGATTATCTGGCAGACGTTCAGTGACTGCGTAATTGATGCACAATGACTTTCTCGCTATTTCGAGTATCAAAAAGCATTTATCTATACGAGATCGCATACTACAATTTTCTGAGCATTTCCATTATAAGCTTGATTAAATTTATTCTGTTCAAGTGTAGGGAGGCATACAGTCGCATGGAAATATTCAACCATCAATAGCTGTGCGAGGAAACAGTTTTTAATAATTGTAATTTCTAATTTTGTTTTGCACTTTGGAACTATATTTACGTTACCGATGAACTTTGACGTTCTTGTCACCTTTTATTTAAAATCCGATGTTTATTCCATATGCTGACCCAATAATTACATTCAATGCGTATTCATATTTTGTTATTAATTAATTAAGTTCTTCGAAATAGTATAATTTCATGTATTATTTCGACGCTATTATATTTTATTAAGGTTCTATATTTTAAATCTAGCTACCGGCGATGTCACAGACGAGTAAACACACGGCTTGTGTTGTTGCTCCGTCTGGGTCACTTAGCTTGCTTTCATGTTGTGTCAGTCAGTGCCTATTTAGCTGTTCACGGGACTCGGCCACGATGTCACAATTACGAAATCGTATTATAAGTGATAGCGATAGTGATACGGATAGTAAGAGAAGTAATTTAAGTGACGATGTTCCATTATCCATAAGTTAGAAGAATTTAATAAATCAAAAATAGTGGAATATTCCCACAATATTACCACAATGAATCTAATAATGAAGCACGCAAGATATTTCGTCTGTGGCATCTCACAAACGGTATTGTGTCGCGGGATAACACGTCCGCGGCATCGCACAAGCATCGCATCGCATTGCGTCGCAAGAGAGCTCGACTGTGACCTTATACAAATGGTATCAGCGTCGCGACATAACACTGCCCGTGGGAGCGAAGTGGTTAATGATATCATACAGCGCTGTTCTATAGTATTTTGTACATATCAACAGTATCCACAGTGCATATTTCTGCAAACACATGGAATAGGTCCAGGATGAGCTTAAAGCACAATGGAAGAAAGTTCTTATAAACATGCGTCCTACTCGACTTTGCTTGTTATTCGTAATCGTTTCTACGATTCGGTTGTGTGCAGTTGCTCACCTTCATGTGTATGTACAAGCGCCCTAAATCATCGTCTGTACACTGAATACAAAACTGGATATCTGAGCCATCGAATTTATTTTGAGATAAGCAGTGCAACTAGGTTTATTTGTATTCCTTATAACTAATCGAGGTCATGTTCGGTTCCAAATATATGCATACAGAGTGGGATAATAACTTTATCCATCTTGAATATTTCCGTCACTTGTGATAATATGAAAAATCAGTATATATGAAAGTTGCATAGTATAAAGGGGGAAATATTGTGATGTAAACATTTTTCATGTGCGTGAAGGTATTTCGGAGATTTCAGGGTTACCTTTATTACCTTTATTTATTACCTTGAATTATGGATTTTCTTTAAATAGAAAAATCTACCTTTTTTATCATGAATCGATAGAGTCTCGAATTGCGCGAAAAATTATATTGACCTCCATATGTTCTACTACTAGCTCCAATGTATTACGTAGGCACGTATTGAAAATGATTTCCATAATATCTCGTTAACTACTAGACATAAGGCATATGAAGGTCAATACATTAGTTCGTAAAATTTGATATTCTATCTATTTATATTGCGTGAGGTTGCAGTAAATATGACCTTGAGATGACCTTCACCTACGCATACTTATGTCTCCCTCCAAACACGATAACTTTCTCTCGAAACATTTTCTTGTATCTGTATAAATAATAAACTTTTTAAGGGTGGAAGAGTTAGATGGGACATATAGTTATTTCTTTCTAGAATCACAGCGATAAGATATTTATGAATATAATTGTGTGAAAACGTCAATATTTTTCTACGTCAAAAGTGTATGACGTAAAAAGATCTAATCTGCCATCAATGATAACACAAATTACGTAAAAGCGTAACTCCTCTATCGTGATTGAAGATTTAGAAGTTAACCCTTTGCCTTCGGCTATTTCCATTCTAAAACTAAATTTTTCTTCCGTCTTAGAACTATTACTCTACTATTACTTTACTATTACTCTATTTTCATTTTAATCATACGAAAGTGATCCGATTTCCACATATAATATCTAAATGCTTAGTAATCTATCAAATACAAATTTTGTAATGGAACAAATATTTTGTAATATTTTTAGCACTCGAGTGCTAAGGGTTAATATACATTGCCAATCGCATCCGCGGTGCTCCGGGCGGAGTTTATCATGTTGCGAGTTTCTTCACTTTGAAAATGTTGTTTACTCTTGAATAGATCACATGAGAGTGATCTATTCTCCGCAACTCTTCCTCCCTCTCTCGACTTTGCGCTGTCAGACTATTAACAGAATTATGTTCGGCTATTAAGTGTACTTCTCGAAGACAGCTTTAATGAATCACTCGACAAAAATTAATTTGTCGTGGCACAAAGGTCTGACTATAATCGATTTTAATTGTTTTAATCGCTTTCTTCTAAGATGTTCTGATGAGAATTTAAACGCTAAGGTACATTGAATGACGAAAAACACTTGTGTATATAAAAAAATCAATCAATTAATTAATTTTTTTTTTATTATTTCTGATTTTTGCTTTCACATGATAATATTATATATTTTTGAAATAGTATTGACTGTTCAGACTGGGTAATTCTATATATGAATCACTTTTTAGATACGAGTAAACAGTTTTATTCTTTGGTTTTATATGTTGTACGTGACCGTATATGCAATCGATAACAATTAGAAATGAAAGTCAGATGCAAAACAATTTGAAATCACAATAACATTTAATTTCGATGCATCTAGCTAGCACTAACGTAACTGCATCTCGAAAATGACCAACGACCAACAAATATCTTCTCCTGTTGTTGCACAGCTATTACTCACGTAATTCCAGATTTATTGTTGTATTACTAAAAGGGGAGGGTATATAAAAGATGGCAGAGAGGGGGTAACTGTATTTCCCTTCCTTTTGAATCAATTCCCCTGACCTGGCGACATTGAACATAACGCAAAGTCAGAAAGCTCTTGGGACATTAGTTGTAAAGCACAGACAAATTCGATGCGAAATCGAGGAGCTGTTAGGAAGTTGGATAATGCACTGTTCTTTCGTCAGACAATGGCTAGGTAAAGAATATAGGTTCACTCTATCCAGACTTTCCTACCATCGAACGCATTGTTGCTATTGGCCGAAAATAATGACGGAAGAACGACAGTGGGTCATACCGAGACCGAGTGAAATACAGTATTATCTCCGTAACTCTCTCAAAGTTCTCTATCGTAACCGTCACAATGTTATCATCCACCACTGGAGGGATCCCCCTTGGAATCAGTCAAGCGATAAGCACGCTCGACGATGGAGCCAGCGTGGGTTCCGAATATCGGTAGAGCTCACACTAATGCTAGCAAAATGTGGAAGATTGCAACATTTACTAATTTTTTTTTATGAAACTTTTACCGTCATATTCGTCTCGTTTCTCTCATTCAAATGACCCCAACCACGGTATAATTGCGATTATATTTACTCGTGTAATGAGCGATTAAAGTTTTGCGCGTGAAGGATATGGCGAACGGAAACGAAAGAGAAACAGATAGTCTAAGCGTCGATCCTCAGTTCCTCTTTCATTTTCAATCTCTATCCTTCTCTACGTTTGACGCACTGCAGTAAATTCTCGATATATGTCGATAAGGCCTGGATGATAAATGTCGCGGAATTATCCCCACCATCGCGAGGTATACCCCGTGAGGGGTCAAGAAGCTCGAGAGACCTCGGTCGCCGAGGCATGTAACGTAATACGGGTCCAGTATATCGGTGTAAGACCACTACTACTCAAACAGGAAAACTCCTTCATTTTCCATTACTTTTTTATGGGACTTTCACCAATATATTCATGACATTTTTTTTATGAAAATGATACAAAATATGATCTCATTCCAATGATATTTACACTAATTTCCCATTAATATAATAATAGTAATGAGAAGTAACTTTTATAACAAGTTTCAAGTTTTCATTACACAAATAAATCAGAAAAATGCCACGAATATGTTGGTGAAAGTCCTATAAAAAAATAATGAAAAATAAAGAAGTTTTGTTATAGGATTAGTAGTGGTCTCCTTGTCTCACACCGATATATCTGGCCCGTATTACGTTACACTCTTCGGCGACCGAGCACTGCATCGAAAAATAAAGAATAACTCCTTGAATGACTAATTGACTCCTGTAGAATAAACGTCATCAAGACCCCTGTTGTTGACAAATATCGAAAATTCACAGAATAAAGAATGTAGCATTTGTACTAGAACTGTTGCTCGACAGTCTCAACGATACGCCATTTACGGAGATACTATCGTAATAAGTAGATTCCGGATTTTAGGTATTTATGATAAAAATGAATAGATGCAATTTAAAACAGTGAAAAGATTAGAAGACTTTAGGAGTACTAATATTACTTCAGAATGTTAAAAACGTTTTAGCAATACTAACATTTCTTCGAATTTAACAATATGTATATTCTTCGGTGAGCATAAAGAGTTGTTTAAGATCGACCAAGATCGTAAATAAGTGGATGCCGTATCTTTTCATTAAGTAATTAAATGTTTGTTTGAGTGCCCTTCCTCCAGCAAACATTGCGCAGTTTTTTCTATTTTTATTACGTTTCGCGTACGTTATAAAGTGACCTGCATTTTTCATAGTTAATTTATTAGTCTAACTATGTCTCCTCTTTGATTACGGTTACATTTGGTTACAATTTATAATAATGAAATTAATTATAATTAAAATTATATTTCAGACCATTTAACATCCTTATGTAATGAATAAAATACAAGAATTCATAACGTAAATTACTTTTTTGCGGGTGAAACATCGAAAAGAACGATTTTTATTTTTTTAAACAACGCTACACTTTTTAAATGATCCGAATTATACGGGGGGAATAGTTGTACCAATGTTTTACTTCCGTATGATCACATGTTAACAAATACAATCCAAACACAATAGTAATTTAATTAATCCTTAGCACTGGAAATAAACTTAATGTTGGTTATTTTAATTCTTAATGTCTTTGAATGTAGTACAGCAAAAAAAGTAGAAAAAAGTACAGCAAATTTTCTAGTCGCCTAGCAATAAAAAAATCAACACTCTAAACTGTTACGAATCGTCAGACACCTAGGGACTTAACTTCTGACTTTTAATTTTATAGAATAGGATCTTCTATCTAAATGTCAGAGAAAATGTCTGTGTATATCTTTAAGACTAAAATATTTCAAATTGTTAAAAAAATTTTGAGCGCAATTAAGCAGTAACAACAAATAAAACATAGATATTATGATTTTCAATATGTTGTTTTCTATAATAGTAAACTATCGACCGGTCATTGGAAATCCAATTCCATTAAAGTGTAGTTTTTATCTCCGTATTCAACTATACCTTCCGTGAAAAATTCATATACATATTTTTTTTACCTAGGTTATGCGTACTCAATTACATGCAGTTACAAAAAACAAATGACCAAAAAAATAAAATTGAAATTTCGTGTCTACTGTCTTCTTTCAGTAGTCTTGACATTTTTCATTATACCGGGAGTCCCAGCTAAAGGAGGCCTCCAAAGGTGGCCAAAACGGTGGTGGTTCTCGTTTGTTTTTAGTGATATAGAAAATGTTCAAAGCACAATATGAATGGTATCAACTAACAAATACTCTAAAAAGAATAATTGTTAGTTTATTTTTTCATATTTTTTTCAAGGTCGCTCACACTTTTTATCAGGAAAACGTGTATTTTTCTGTATTGCATTTTGTAGTAGATGAAACAGTAGATTTGAATATTCCTCGCTTGTGACTTTCAGATGAGCTGGTATAATCATTATGCAGTAACTATATTTGTGTTTTCGCTTACTACACACAGAGTAAGTGAAACAAAAAGGTCAAATAAAACTTTTTAAAAAGTTTTACATAACTTTTATCGAACGATGCATGGTATAGGTTTTCGTTAACATTGTCAGTGTTAAACCACTATCTTTCCACTCTCGGAAAAGGATTACTTTACAGGCATTTCACAGTTTCGTTCAACATTGTTATCATAACGTGACATATCATAAGCACTGCCTTGTAGTTCACCAGAGAAATTAGTTGCTCATGTCACCAAATGTACCACCGTATCAAGGTATGTAATTATCTGCTGATCAACGCACTTAGTTTTGCTAGTGAGACGCTATACAAATGGTAGTTTAATCCCGTGCAATACTATTATTTATTTTGTGGTTACAATTATTAAAAATTCTTCATCGTTCAGAATTTTATAAACAAAAAAGAAAGTTTATATTTATTGCATGCATACGTTTTCTCCAAAGGCTATATGTATATCGATCACATACAATAGGATTTCATTTCGGTTTAATGGAAGTTAATGAAATACAGTGGATCCACAACATATTTGAACACTAAATTTCCGATTCTCGAGAAATCATCAATATTTGAACTATGATAATTTCGTTCAAAAAATAGTACAATAATAAATCAGGAGTCTGACTCGATATAAGGGCAAGGAGTTAGAGACGAAATTTCTTTCCCTTTTTAATACAAAATATCGATTCTGGTAATTATTAACAAAACGAACAACATCGCTGATTTCAATGAACTTCAAGTATGTTGTCAGGATCAGCAGTCTGAATAGTTTTTCTCTATACAAAAATTAATACTACATAAATCGGACACCCTCTTTAGTTTTATGTAGATTAAAAGTACTATGTATTGTTAATACAACTGAAAAAATGACCAAACCACAATTATCGTAAAATTTACTCTGTATTTTTTTTTTGTTTCCTCTTTTCTCTTTCTTGAAAATTGGGAGGGTTACAATTAAACAAATATCTTCGAATGCTATACTCGAATGCTTATGGGACAACCTTGTAATACAGGTGTTTGTTGTACTGATCGTGCATTAAGAAACAAGATCGGATATAACTAACGGAGTAATTAAACTCTGCTTATGCAATTGCATATGCATTTAATTGGATTATTATGAAACTTGGATCTCGGCCCGGAGCTAGAAGTCGATATCGTGCACTATGTTAAGCTTATTGAGCCCGTTTTATGACACACAATCAAGGTCGGTTAACGACACATTTCAATAGTCTACTGCATTGCATTGTATAGTAGTTCAATTGGTTTCACTTTTCACGGCATCTATGATCTGAGAATTAAAATAGAATTAGCACACAAGTTCATAGTTCAATCAAATTTAAAGTATCCAAGAAGTTACATTCATGGTTGTAGTGTATATTTAATATTTTAGTGCCATCGTCACACGCGTAAAAAATTCGATAACCGATGTTGAAAATGTGTGACAATTGATAAGCCGGGGTCACGCAGTTTTGTCACATCAATTTGCCATTTTTTAAGCTTTTATTCGATACTTTTATAAGATATTTATAACGCACTAAAGTGATAATTAGACTGCGGATCTTTATGCAAAATAAAAATTGTTTGTATCCGTTGCAAGAAACATGGGCCACTCAGGAATTTCTTTCTGCTTTTAATAATTTTACTAGATCGAAATTAATACATTCAAATTCTATAATTCTTTTCATTTGCCTACTGTTTTAAATTATGTACAGCTTCTCGTTTTTTGAATGACTTGACTGCGGATTTTTATGCAAAACAAAAGTTGTCTGTATTTATTGCAAGAGACAGGAGTCAAATAAAAAATATTTTGCTGACTTTGAAGGTTTCTAGAGTTGAAAATATTATTATCGTCGTATTTACCACAGCATAATCGAAAAACTAGTCATTTTTGACAGAATATGACGATTACAATGATGCATACTTTATTCAATAAGTTTTATTTAGAGAAAATTATGTTTGTTTAAAGTTACTGTTATGAATCGGCCGTTTCTTATGCAACTACATAATAATTGTAGTGCAGTGAAAAATTACTTATGTTAGATGACACGTTTGCAAAGAAATGAACTGGAACGTATGAATCCGTAAAATGGGCTCCAAGGTTTTCAAATTGATCATCTTTAGATCTCTTTTAATGAGGCACTGTTAAAAGTATCAAAATTCATCGTTCTCACATGTGAATAATGAAAAAAAAAAAATAGCGAATAGAAAACACTAGTGAATGTCACTAAAAACGATTCACAAAGTTAAGCAATGTATTCTTGCCACTAGAGGATACTGAAATGTTATATAAACTTGTCAATAAGGTATACTTGTATACACAATGTAGACTACATATGTAGAATAACTACTGTGATATTCCACGTAAATCTTACGTTTCTGACCTTGTACACTTTGAAACTTTGAAAGTTATTCTATTGCACATAGTTTTTGTCTTGATACTGCTTTCATGTGATGCACCATTATGTTGTTTACAAAAACAGTATTATTTTTCTCTTTCCTCATTATTCCTGTATTCTTATCATTTAGAAAAGGCTACACACACAAACAGATAACATTTTCATATCTACTCGATGGGGAGTGTATTTTAATATTATTTAGATTACGTAATTATTATTACCAATTCTGTATCGTATTGAAACGGGGTTGACCTGAAATATGTTCAAGCGACTGTTACTGTAGATTGTAATTTGACAATGTTCGGGTAGCATTTTCGTTCAGAGTAATAATATAAATCAATTTTTCTTTGTAGTTACCTTGGCAAACGAGAAAATTTAGTCTCAGTATGTAACTCCGTGAATCGGTGTTTCCTGGCAAGAGCATCAGATTCTATTTCAGAAACGTCGAATGCAACTTATAATCATGTAGTAGTAAAAGGGGTAATAGTATAAAAATAAAATTGGTCAAAAGTCAAAATTCCAAAGAATTTAATTTTCCACTTATTTTATATTGTGTTACGTACGCAGAAGTTTCTCCGCGTGCATTTCGCGCGATTAGAATTTTTCTAATCTCTTTCCTGACAACGGAAAACGCCCTAAATGATCTCTTTGTTTACAGAAGGGATAACTGTCCTCTAGCTGGATGCAGCTGGCATAAATCATGATTCAGTACAGTGCCAATACCATACGATTGCCTGATACAGAAACTTCGATAACAATCTCAAAATTTCCGAATATGGAAATCTTGAGAATATTCGCACTTGGACACGTATTGAATCAGTGAATTCCTCACATTAAAGATTGGGTTTTTGGCATTTTCTCGTCAAGATCTACAGAATCATATAAAAAAAATTGAATTTTATTTCTCGAAGAATAATACGGAAAGTATAAACGCGTCGCGTCGTAACGGGATAGTACGAAAGGTATAAACAGTGTCGCCAAATGAGCCGGGCGCGGCGGAAGCGTGGGGAATAGAGCGGTAGGAGGGGAAGTTAGAGTGGGAACACAAGTCTTGATCTGGCGACACTGGATATGTATAACGCGAACGACTTCAGATCACTTTAAATCGGACTGATGATAGCGTTACTACAATGTGCTAGAGGCGACCGTGCTCCATGGCAACTGAAAGAGAAAGAAAGGTGCAAAATGACATATAATAAGGAGTGGATACCAACCAATCCAAAAACGTTAGTCTACCCAGGAGCGGAACTACAACCATTGCAAAAACGTCACACCTCCTTGACTCACCCTGTATGTAACTTACGTGGGTCTAAAAAACACATTTTCTAAAGTATCGACACAAGCTCAAATAAAATAGTTGTGGAAAGTATCTTTTACTATCTTTTTCATAATTTAGACTAAACACAGTTTTTCCAAAATTTTAATTAAGTACATACCATTTAATAAGCTAACCCGTCTAGCTCGACAGAAAAATTGAAGTCGTTTAGTTAATTTATACAAAAATTATTCTTACTTAAAGTGTGTGCCAAGAATTAGGAGACTACGTACATATCATACTGAATTGAATATTTGATATGTTTGGTAGTACATATATGAATATTGAAAAATATTGCTTTCCAATGGCTAATTATTATACGTAAAATAATCTTGCGAATGGTTCGTTATGTTCGTCATTGTTTTCGTGAATACTCGTGATTTTTGCCCAAACACTTGACGAGTTCAAACACATACGCACGTGAGCATACAGTTTCATTGATATTTCAAGAATGCGTAACTGCTCCGTTGCTATCATATCGGAAATAAAAACAATATCGTCAAGATTATTCTGCGTTAAACATGTATGAAATAGGTATCGCTTAACACGAATTTTTAAATAATATGTGATTTTCATTTCAAATTACTAACTCCGTATTAATTTTATGGCTGACAGGAGAAACAAAAAGCTTTGCATGATGGTCAATCTGAATCTTTACAATCCCAAATACACACCACATATTAAAGAATATGAAGTTATTTAAAAAAATAAATTAGGTATACTTTATTTCTCAAAACAAAATTCAACTCTGCAACGTGAAATTGTTTCTCATTCTGTACTCTCACATACTATAGTACAGCTTTCTATTGTCGCGTTGACTTATTATTTAGCATTAAAATATTTTCTCACTACTTCTAAAACACGAATTAAAGTAGAAACCCGCCATCAATTTAAATGCTGTGAAAATTAGTATCATTAACATGTGAAAACATACAAAATCCAATCAATTTATAAAAATAGATATGCAAATCTTTAAAAAAATGTTATAGAACTCTATGATAAAAATAGTGTTGAAATTTTATTTTCAGTTATGGAAAAGCTAGATTGCAACTTCGCCATTCCTTTTCTTTGCAAAACTGATATGGGAATATACATACTCAAATGCAGTAACATTGCAAATGACTCGTCTGAGGTTCATAGTCTACGTGTTACGCAATAACAATGCCGTGTAAAACGAACCATGTCATAAAACGAAAAATCTACGTTAGCATTATCTAAGTTCGACGTCAAACAAGCAAAATAATCTATTTTCTCTTATCTATTCGTTGAATTTATTTTGTAACACATTCAGTAATGTGTACAATTATTAATATAAATAACTTTTTATCTGTTTTCATTCTTAATTGTGTTGCGTAAAAAAATAGAAGCAAGTTGAACTAGAAGTAGTTAACACATATCAACACAACTTTAAAATATAGTTATTTGCAAAATGATTATTATCATTTGTTCTTGATTTACTTTACTTTACACATATACTGGGTGAGTCTGATAACACCGACGATCTCGAATAATTCGTAAATTATTTGCTGTACGCAAAAAATGTTCAAACAACTGTTGCATGCTTTCTAGGGGGACATACACTGTAATCTGTTCTTTGTTACTTTTATTGTTTATCGAGGTATTAAAGTCGTATTCAGTTTTTTAAATAGAATATCCTAATATCTCGTTATCTATTACATTTAGGATATATGAAAGTCAATACTTTTTCACGCAGAATTTTGTGCTTTATCCGAGTTCGAGAAAAAAGGTTAGGCATTCTATTTAAAAAACTGAAAGTGACCTTCACACCTCGATGAAATATCAAAGTAACGAAAACCGGATTGCAACACTGTATGTCCCTCTAGAAACCATGCAATATTTGTTTCAACATTTTTTTCGTACAACAAATAACTTACGAGTTTTAAATTACATCGACTGTGTTACCAGACTCACTCGATATAAAGAAATGATCTTATGTGATCGGAATGTAAAACTTAGCGAATGTGATCCTTCCATACAGGTTTACGAAGTCTCGAGGATACATCCACTGTTAATTTTGACACACTAGTGTTAGGTTCAATTTTAATTTGTCGCACAATATATCCTACATGACATTCGGAAAGAATTTTCTTTTTCCCTCGACCGCACTTATTTTTTAATGTGCCTTCATATTTAAACTTATTAACTATTTTATGTACAGTAGAATGAGTTCTACCAACTATGGTACCGATTTCGCAAAGAGACTTTCCTTTACAATATAAATTAACAATAATTTGACGAAAAGAAACATCTGTTTCCTTCCTTTTCGCAGCCATTGTAGCAACCGATGGAAAATAGCAAATGAAGGTTGGAAGAATGTGTTGTATTTCTTTTTTCTATAATAAAACTGGAAAGCAAATATATAACGGCATTCATTTCTAAGGGAATACCATTCTGTACGCTTATTATGCGTTAATAAAATAGTGGATTACGTGGTAACATCAAGGAAAAAAGAACACTACTACAATAAACATACATATTTAAATTGACTAGTTATTGCCATTTTTTTGCCACATATTAAAAATGTAACTTCAATACGACTGTATATTCATTTTTCCGACTAGCTGTATGTCATGTAAATAAGACTACTGACTTCTTCACACCAACCTTGTTACAATACTGTTTGTTTCAATGCGATAATCGAGAATTATATATATTATTTCCTCCAGTGTGTCTTCAATGGATACAATGTCTTCACTGTATTGATCAATTCGATGGACATCATTGTGCTCTTGATGTACCAGAAATAACTGAAGCAATATATGTATCCGAAACGACTTTAATCAAGCTTGTTTTTCATTCATCTGAATGAGCATGTTGACACCCGAGACGATTCTCGAATTAAAACTACATACTACATTGCCTTAGACCGACAAAAAAGCTATTTTATAGTCACGACAGTCTTTGTATTCTGTTTAATTTGAAAGCCGACCGAAGACTGAAATTCCAAAATATTTTTTTACACATGTTTTCTAATTTTGAGTAACGCGTTATGCTAAAGTTACAGTTTCCGACATGATGAAAATCTCTATCACATTGTGAAATGTACAAATGTTTATCTACGTAAATAATCAAAAGATTTGTATGCACTATTTCTTTTACGAATTTTTTCGCCAATACTTTTGATTTACTATCAGTTACTTTACATTGACATGTTCGTGTGAAATTACTAGACTGCGGAAGTTTATGCACGTCGAATATGCAAAATATGGACGAAAAATATCCGAAATATGCAAAGTATATAGGTATATATAAAATGTAGTATTCTAAGTAAGCTATATATTAGTATCTCAGATTACTAACCTGAATTTAATTCAATCAGAAATAACCGTTACTGTCTATCAATATTTAATTTTATTACCCTAATTAATCATTTACGGAGCAATCAACAAATATAGTTGATCTATGTAAAGATGCGGAAAAGGACTTCGACGACGTTACTTCGTCACGACGTAACGTTGTCAACTAAATTGGCATTTTACGGTTATGTCGAAACTTTAAATATAAATATAATGGGTTATTTTCGTAATTAGGAGAACTAAATCTATAACTCTGCAAAATCTCAACTAAATCGGTGACGGCAAGGCTTTTTAGTCTCCTTGTCAGTTTGAATAAATGAATCAATATAAGAGAACAGTATTCAAATATTTTTATCTCCATACTCAATCAAAGGCAGGGAGATCTATCGTACATTATTGTGTTATGTCTATTTTCATTTGTTATCAATCCGTCATGTGATGAGTAGGCGATCTTGTGATGACAAACAAGCATTCTTGAAGTCCTTAATCTCGGCAACGTTACTGTGGGACTAATCACGTTTCAGTTGAGATGTTCGTCACGATCTACGTGATAAAGAATTGATAACATTACGACGAAAACAAGCATTAGCGCAATAACTGGCTAATCTTCAGTCGTTCTACTGGTTCAATGTCCATCAAGAGTTGTTACAATACGTATGATGGAATTTATAGTAGTAACTACATAATATTAAAACTATTTTGCAATGTATGTAAATACGATCGCGCCATAGCGTGCCGTAACACTTCAATGAGAAAAATCATCAGGATCGATGACACTCGTCAATAGTAACGTACAGATATGTACACATGTCTACGTACGACGAGATACTAATTTAAAAGTTAAATCTTCGCTTGTATCATATGATATCAAAAAAGTTTTGAACGTGTTTTTCTTAGATTCGTGTATTTAGTTCCTACGGTTTCAAACAAACAATTCAGTTATTTAAATAACACAAGATTAACACATACTTTTTTTCAACATTATTTAAAACTTTCGTACAATCTATTTCCCTGATGAAAACGCTGTTAATATTTCAAGAACTTTTAGTCTGTAAAGGGATTAGAAAACCAAATTAAACCATCTCCTACATAAACAGAACGAAAAATTCTGATCATAATCGTAAATTTTTATTCAAAATCTTACTAAGACAATTTTATATTTTCGATGTACGGGCGCAATAATTAAAAATATTATTTGTTTCTTGTTTATCGCGAAACTTCAAGGCCGCAGAACGCTCAACAATCTGTACTTTTGGTAACGAACAATTAAAAGCTTCGTAAAAGATGGCTTCCTCATTAAAAAAAAATCACCTTAACCAATCAAACATTGGCATTACTTAAATAAAATAGCAACACTTGTCGCTATACAAAATGTTGATAATCAATGATAGAAATGCCGAAATTTTAAAATAGAGTATGTGGTACACTCAGTTTCTTTGGTTCTTCAAAATTAAAAATTTTATTGATGAATGTCGACACACTTAAGTCAGGTCAAGAACAACATGACAAGGCAAAAACAGAGACAAAACTGACAGCTCACGCACCGCTATTGGCGGAGTTTATTTCTTAATATTTTGCAATGGAAATCGAATGAGTATCACTCATGCTTTTTCAAACTTTTTTCACCTATATCAGGAGACATTGTAAAATTTATCTAATATACTGTTCAACATTTATTTTGCATTTCCATTTTTCGATAGGCGTTTATTATAGATTTTGATATACTTATTTATCTCTCATGTATAGTTTTGGATGAAATCAATTAAAACAAAATGCTTATTCAAAGTGTTTCATACAAAACTTTTTCTGTCTCGAGGGGGATGTAATTCAGTGCCGCTATTTTGTCATCTTTATTCTCTTTTAATGAAAGCGCATAATTTAACGTATAATTTTTTTTGTATCCTGAATAAAAATGTATATATAAACTGTACATAAATGTATAGAGGGTGGCCCACGCAACTTGCACACCTATATAACTTCCAAACGATGCGTTGCACAAGAGAGTTTTGTATACAGAAGTTGCATGGTCTGAAGGGGTACACAATTTAGTGTATTAATTTTTTCTACAGGTGGAAGTGTTTTGGAGATTTAAAGGTCGGCTTTGTTTTTTTAAATAAAATACTATATTTTTTATACTAAAGTATGAAAGAACGTCGAATTCTGAGTAAAAAAGTATGGACCTTCATTAGCCCTAAACCTAATAATTAACGAGTAATTTCACTTTATTTCCTGAAAATTTTCTTCGCGTAATATCAAGTTAGAAATTCAACCTTATCGCAGATTTCCGGGATGTTTACGTGACAATGTTTATAAACACGACAACTCGCTGTTCTGCGGAAATCTATGATAAGGTTGACTTTCTAACCTGATATTACACGAAGAAAATTTTCAGGAAATAAAGTGAAATTACTCGTTAATTATTAGGTTTAGGGCTAATGAAGATCAATACTTTTTTACTCAGAATTCGACATTCTTCCATATTTTGGTATAAAAAATATAGTATTTCATTAAAAAAAAAAAACAAAGCCGACCTTTAAATCTCCAAAACACTTCCACCTGTAGAAAAAATTAATACACTAAATTGTGTACCCCTTCAGAACATGCAACTTCTGTATACAAAACTTTTTGGTGCAACGCATCCTTTGGAAGTTATATAGGTGTGCAAGTTGCGTGGACCACCCCGTATATAAATTGTAAAAAAAGTTACGTCAAATGATCTCAGGAATCACCTTTCTCGAGGAAATACAACATTTTTGGAACTCCCTGTAGAATAAACCTGTAGATGATAACAATATTTCTTGAGAAAAACACTTCCGAACATTTGCATTCTGAAATCGCATATTTCATATACAACAATCTAATAGCAGTTGCACTACTGCAACATACAGTAAACAATATGAGCTTGTTTGTTAAAATTTATTTAATAATTTTACTGATTACATCTTGTGGTAATTCTCCAATGTATACCGGCGGAAGTTTTGATTTGCTAACCTTGAATGTATAAATTGTTTGTTTCAGGAAATTCACCATCGCACCACGCAGTACTGCCGATAACGAACGAACTCGATCCTGGTGCACTTATTTGAAAGCCGCGAGTTTAGTGCAGCAACAGAAATCCCCTCCCCCTCTAAACAGTGTTGTCCAGACAAGAAAAAAGAAAGAAAAAAAATATATATCTTTAAATAATTTAACCATCCAATACATGTGCAATTACATAGCAGAGTTATTTAAAACAAAGAAAAAACATTTTCTTAAATAGACCAGCAAATATTTTTTTAAAAGATTGACCAAACTGTGCTCTTTTAACTCTTTTAATAGCCTGTGAAAGTTTGACACATCAAAACACCATCACTAGACGAAACATTGAAGTGGAACAGAACAGGGTTTTAGAAACATGGTGGTCAGCATGTTTTTTCAGGTGTGTGCTTAATGATTAGACTGCCGATTTTATACATTTGTGACAAAAACGACCTGGTGCAATTTAGGACAATCGAAACATTAAAAGAATTTCAGAATGCAAATAATATTATCTTGAGTTTTTTAAGATTATTGAAGAAGAAAATGAAGATCTGTATGGCTAGTGTTTCTTGTAATTAATGCTAACAATTTTTATTTTGCATAAAGATCCGCACTCTAATAATAATAAATCAATTTTAGGTAGTTGTGTTAGATTAAGAAGTTTAACCGACAAATGTACAGTTATTACGGGGGTAGTATTTGAATTGTATCGTTTAATTATATCCTAAGTCGATCAGAAAGGGCTTAGGATGAAAACGTTTGGTAGAGTAAAGACGATCATATCGATTAAGGAAGACATTATAATATGCAGGGTTCGTTGGAGTAGTGGGTAATTTTGTGCCGTATCTTAAACCGATTCTGTTAAGAGACTTAAAACAATACATATACGAAAGGCATCTAAGGCATCTAAATTTTATACAATTTGTTGTCATGAATTTCTTAAAAGGTCTCAAATGATAAAAAAGATCCAACCATAGAAACAAATATTCGCTCACTTATCGGACCCAGAAATTTTCGACTTTTTCAAATAATACCAACATGGCAGCGCCCTTACCTGTCAAAAAGGCTTGATATCGGCTAACTTCCAACATGCATAACTTTTAAACCAGTGAATTCCCAATGTTTATGTTTAATGTTTAATTGTTTATGTTTAAATGTTTATGTTTAATTTTATTGTTAAAATCTACAGGATCGCATCTAAAAAAAGTAAAAAATTTCTGTGTCCCGTAAGTATAGTTTAACCCAAACATTTTCAAACATAATATTTATAGTAACTACAATAGTAACAGTAATTATAATTAATTACAGTAATAGTGTTGTCTGATGATTAAATTGAACCATTGTATAAAGTAAAAATTATTCTATCTTTTTCCTTATACTTTGCTATAGCTAGATCTCGACTGACCGTGGATAAAAGTGTACAAAATAAAAGGCATTCGTGAAAAACAAATCCGTATATTGTGAACAGAAACCTGACACGTCAACAATTGTATACGAACTATCTCAATAAATTAGTTAAGTGCCGGGTAATTTGCATTGCCTGTTATACATAGAAGGCTGTGCAATCAACACGTTTTAAGACTGTGTTCTAATTAAAATGTTCAAAATGAAATACTCTCGAGCCCGAAGTGCGTTGATGAAGTACAACAATGTGCTGCAAGTGCGTAATATTCCATCAAGACTATTTGCCACAGATGTTCAATACAAACCCATCAGGAGCGTTCTCGTTGCGAATCGAGGTAAGTTTTATCTTTCATTGTCTATTTTATAAATTTCGGAAAAAATTTACGATGTAGCATCGTTTTAAACTATAATATAAAGAAACGAGTTAGAGATATTTTTCAATTCTAAACGAAATGTTTCACCCATTTAATTTTGCTGAACAATTCTACGTACTATGTAATCATGTTGGTATGGTTCACAGTTTAATCAGACCTAGACTGCGGATCTTTATGAAAAACCATAATTTTAATCCTAGGGGATCAGTAGTTCAAAAGTTATGCGTATGCAAAAATGTGCGATTCTCAACGGTTTCCACAGGTAAGGACACCGCCATATTGGTATGAACTTGGGCATTTTCCACTCAGCAGACCCACGAGAAGATTGTTTCTTAGATGACGTTCGACACTGAGTATACATACCAACATGGCAGCGACAAAGTCGCTCAACTTTCAACACGCATAACTTTTGAATCAGTGAGTTCCTAGATAAAAACTTGGTCTTTCGGCATTTTTTCGCTGAAATATATAAAGCTAACCATTATATTTTACAATAAAAATCTATAGTTTTGAGAAATGCAAGAACAATATTCTTTTGGCTATTTAGACAATGACTGACAATGAGATTGGTTGGAATGTTAAACGTTAGTTGTTGTGTCCGAAGCGCTAGACAGTCAAAAAGAATATGTACTATGGATAGAATCGTATTGCAAGAGTTACACAAAATTGGAGGATTTTTTGTAATTTCATAAAGGTGTTTAACATTGAAGTGGCAAATTGTAATTGTAAGTCATGGAGTAACAATTTGGCCTCTCCTATGTATTAGGTCAGTGCAACTATGATTATAAATATCTTTTCTTATTCTGACTAATTTGGCTGACGGAGATTTTTTATTCCAGCACTTTTTGTTCCGCACCTCAAGTTTCCTAATTAAATCAATGAAAGGTCGAATTATTTTAACGTAATGTTTCTATAGCTTTGTTAGTTCCTAAGTCAGCGTCCTCGTTACCAATAATATCTCTATTCTTTTAATATAGATATAATCGAAATTAAATATGTTTTGGATTATCGGTATTCCGTAATCATGATTTTCCAAACACGAAATTACACTTCTGAAGTCTGAGAAGATTATATATTTTGGATTGCTAGAATTGACGATTAATCTGAAGAGCAACTGGGTAGCACACGTTTCGCTATAGAAAATTGAACAAGAATCATAGAGTTTGTACAAAATGCGGTCGTCAGGATAAATAATTGCGTTTCTTCAGTGAATTTGGAACAATCAGTAAAAATGTTAGAGGTTTCGGAGAACAGAGTTTTGAAAATATGGTGGACAGTGTGTTCTTTAAGATGTGTGCGAAATAATAAATCAATTTTAGGAAGTAGTGTTAGTCAGGGACCAATTGTAATTTTAATCAAACATTTTTTCACGTTATGTAAGCGAACCAATTGTTCCATTTTATAAAAAAAAATTCAAGTAGTATACTCCAATATTGACAATGTTAGCTCGTCAAATACTGACAAAACATTTTTTAATTGCACTATCGGAAGTGCCTAAAAAATGGTGACATAACTTAACGGAAGGACCCTGTATAACACAGATCGAGTATATCGGTGTGAGACCAGGAGACCACTACTAATCCAATAACAAAACTTCCTTATTTTTCATTATTTTTTATGGAACCTTCATCAACATATTTGTGGAATTTTTCTGATTAAAATGATACGAAATATGATATAATTCCGATGATATTTACTTGTTTAACGAACAATGAAAGTTACTTCCCATTACAATTATATCAACGGAAAAATAGTGTAAATATGATCCTAATTGTATCGTGTTTGGTATCATTTTAATCAGAAAAATTCAACAAATATATTGGTGAAAGCGTTGTAAGAAAGTAATGCATGATAAAAAAGTTTAAGTTTTGATTTAAAGGCCTGAGCTCACGCCAGTCTTTCATCTTTCTTCGCGTGTCTTTACGTCCTCCTGTCCTTTACGTCTGAAACTTTAATCGTTCAGTACACAAGAAAATATCAACGGAATTATATCATACTTGGTATCTTTTTCACACACGAATTACGAATTGCAATAAGCTAGAGTGAAATAGAAAGTTATTTTCGAGTTTAATATATTTAAAGGTTGATGAAAATAATACGACAGCATTTTAAAATTCTTCTAATAACTCATTTTTGTCATAAATGCACAAAGTCCGCAGTCTAATTATAATTTTTTAATATTCTTTGCTTCGGGCATTATTACATTTAAATACACGAAATATACAGACACAGTTCCAGTTTGTACGAAATGCATCAATCGAATTACAGTTTTCTTTCGATATAAGACGATGGCTCGGAACGGCTTTGGACGTATTGTGGATAAGGTTCGTCTTGACATTGTTCTTTGACCAAGCAGTGATATTTTTCGTTGGAAAAGGATAGAATATCACATACCCTCTCGTTCTGGGACTAAGTGGTGTCGAGCGTAGAACTTCAAAAGAAGAGAAGAGGGGATAGAGATTTTCTTGTTGCGAAAGAAACATTGTTGTCTTATATAGAAAGAAAACTGTATCTTGAAAATGAATGATCGGAGTAGTAGTAACTAATTATAAGTTCCGAAAAGATAAGAAAAAAGTACAAGGTAACTTTTAAAACAAGTACGGAAACATCTAAATCTCGAAACATGTGACTGTTCGGATAAATAATTCACGTCATAAAGAATGTCCCTTCGAACAAAATAATTAGTTCCTTAAACATTTTCCTTTAGTATCAATTGTAATGAAGATATCGTTCTACCACAAAGTTACTGAGACACCCTGTATATTCGGTGTTCTTGAATATACACATATGACGAATCCTAATATTTTATGAATCAGTTTATTTCATAAGAGCATTTAAATAATCGAAAAAAATATTATAGTAAATAATTTGGTATAATAGTGCGATTGCTTGTTTTTGAGATATGGTTTACTACAGACCGTGGACAGAGTGTTTGTTGTGTTTATAAAATTTCTTATATTTGTGAAGGCAACCAAAACATACATCGATACGAACTCGTTTCATTATTTGTAGGTATACAAGGTCTACCCGTTAACTTTGGCACCATTTTTAGGCACATCCGGTCGTACAATTAAGAACTGTGTTTGACAAAAATTTATTAGTGCTTACTGAGCTACATGTTCGTATATTCTTAAATCTGAAAAAATGCTTTTTAGGTAAAAAAAGTAAAGATCACCTTGACTTTTTAAAATGGCACCATATATTTTGGACATCGTAGAATTGCTGTTGACGCCGAGACGAATTCAACAGTGTATTATGCTATGACCGTGAAATGACCTTAAGCACGAATATTTCATGCAAACGTAATTTTAATGAAAAATTATTTCTTACAAAATAAATCAGGTAACATTAGATATTCGAACTGCGATTCATCCTGTATGATACAGAACTCTGCTTTTTGTATTAGATTTTTCGTTGTCGTCATAATTAGGGCATCTTGCTTTATGTTTACTTTCGTCATTTTCCATATTATGTTTATATTTATCACGTACGTTTCAGAATCATCAGTTTGTCATCGTATCGTCGATCTAATCAGCTTATTGGCAGTATTGCTTCAGTCATTCTATAGCGTATCACGATTTGATCTTTGAGAATGAGTAAGTTTTCAAATACAGACAGATGTGATATGTGATCTGTTTTCAATGAATGTGGAAAAAGTGTACGCATGATTGAAAGATTGTACAAAGAACGATTTCCAAATAGGATTTGTCCTTCCAGGAAAACGTTCGGTTATCTTAAAAAAATCATTGCTTTTATGTGGTAAATTCCCTGATGAGAATCATACTAGTTGCCGTAGACCTATCACAAGTGAAGACAATGCAATATTAGTGCTAAGTTATTTTGAAGCCAATCCGCACGCGTCTCTTCAAGAAGTTGGAAAAGAACTGAATATGTCGGTCACAAGTATTAATAGAATGACGAAAAGATACAAATATTATCCATTTAAAATGATAGTTCAAGAACTGCGTATTACTGATGGACAGCAGCGATTAGAATTTCTGGCGTGGCTAGCTGCTGCTAATGAAGAGGATCCTGAAATTTTGTATGAAAATGTTGTAGACAGAAGAAACTAAATTTACAAATAGTGGTGTTTTAAATCGACGAAATCAACGTTATTGGTCAACAGAGAATCCACACTGGACATGAGATCGTAACTTTTAAACTAAAATTAGTGTCAATGTTTGGTGTGGTATTTTAAATGTTCACTTAGTCGGACCATATTTCTTAAATAAATAATAAAATTGGACAGTTATTCGATATTTTAACTTTTTGGAAGAAAAACTTCCACGCTTATTACAAGACATTTCACTGAACATTAGGAACGATATGTACCTTCAACAAGCCGGGTGTTCTGCCCACAATGCTATTATAATTACGGGATATCTTAATAACAAGTTTAGAAATCGTTGAATAGGAACGTATGGTCCAATTAATTGGCCACCACGTTCACCGGATCTGTCTCCGTTGGATTTTTATCTTTGGGGATATCTGCAATCCGTTGTATACGACACAACAATTAATAATGTTCAAGAACTTCGTAATCGCGTAACACCTGCATGTAATAACATAAAACGATACGTCCTAATTATGGCGGTAACGAAAAATTTAATACGAAAAGCAGAGTCCTGTATCATAGAAGATGGATCGCAGTAACCTGATTTATTTTGTAAGAAATAATTTTCGAATTTGAGGTCATTTCAAGTGAGGTCGTTTCACTGTTGAATTCTTCCCGACGTTAGCAACAATCCTGTGATGTCCAAAACATATGATTCCATTTCAAAAAGTCAAGGTGACCTTTAATTTTTTACGTAAACAGCATTTTTGAGGTTTAAGAATATGTGAACGTGTAGTTCAGCAAGCACTGATAAACTTCTGTCTAAAACATTTTTTAATTGCATGACCGGAAATGCCTAAAAAATTAAGGCTAAACTTAAGTAAGCTAGATGAGGGGAGGGAGCACGAATTGAGGGGAATAAGTAGTGACTGAATAGCGTCGTAGGAGGGGAAGTTAGAGTGAGGACACAAGCCTTAATCTGGCGACAATGATCAACTTCCGAAACGTGTCCCAACTGCTCTGTTGCATCCTGTATATCTACATGGTCTCGAAAAACATTTATGAACGTCGTACATTGAAAGGGTTAATAGTCATAGGCTTTGTTTAAATTATCAGTAGACTGCGGGTCTTTATGCAAAATAAAAATTTGTCTCCCTGAATTGCAAGATACAGAAGCTGGATACATGGATATTTATTTTTTTTTCCTATAATTTTAATGAGCTGGAAGTAATACAGTAACATTTTTATATGTTTTAATTGTTTTCATAGTTTTGAATTTGTTTTAGGCATTTTTGTCATAAATGCATAAAGATCCACAGTCTAATAATCACGTTGGGATAAATACATATATTTATGTCCTACTTTATTCGAAGCAGAAAATTCGTAGATATAATTAATAAATCATCCTAGGTTTCCCTCCGTTAACCTCCACTTTCAAGTTTGTTTCTGAAAAATGTAAATTCTTAAATTGTGGCACGTATTTGTATTTTAACCGTGCTAAATACAACAGTATATTTCTTTATTAGAGCATCGACATTTAAATATATTTAAATAATGTTTTTGTAATGAACAATGTAATACATCATTCAATGACGGCAGACCTGCGCATATTTTATTTTTAACGAAAATAAGAAATAAGTATTTGAAACAATTTATTTCGCACCGTTATTTTCAATACTGTTAATTGAGAATAAAGACAATATTGAATTAATTTAAACAATAGCAATCTCAAACAGTATATTATTTCGATATTTCTTTATTTCGAGAATGTCAAAAGAAATAATTTTCAAAATAATATGCAGCTATGGGTGTCACTGTAAACAAGACTCTAACTTAATAATCCAGTTAGCTGGTATAATTTTGAAGAACAATTTCGCAATTCTCTGAAATAATTATAAAATCAAATAACATGTTCTTTGAAATAATATTGTAAATAATCTTATTTCAGAAGTGTCTAGGTCTGAATGACAGACGATTGCTGCTACAACTACAAACGCTGTACAATTATACACTTAATTACGTAATGTACAATTAATTGTGTAATGTACTTACTTATTCAATGTAAACAGTATTGTTACCCAACGTAAGCAATTAAGGTGAATCATATATTTTTCATTGGACAAGCAAGATCTTGTTGTGTCAATAAATCTTTTGGGTTTAATCTTACGTGAATGTTCGATTTGAAGTATCGTCGCATTATTTGGAACAAGGTCATGCGATTAATCAAACTGCGTTTCTTCTACTTTGGAATGAGGCAGTCTCCCAAGCACTCCGCGTAATTACGCTGCACTTTTTAGTATAAGCTACACGCTCGTATGGGTTGTGATCTATTTAGCTGCAAATGTATTTGTTATTGTTTTTTCTTGTGTGAAACACTAAACAATCGGATTAGTCATAAATACGTAAACATGTTTTATATTATTTCCAGCAGTGTTTGTATATGACTTGGAAAGAGGATTTCACTAATTATTTATTTTTAGAATACCTTATTTGTTTAGGAATCAGTTATATAAAATATGTTGTTAGATTTTAAATTGCTGTATTACTCGCACATTGCATTCTGTCTTAATAAAAAAGGTACAATATGAAATTTTATATATTATCAAAAACGAAACAGCTATATTACCACTTTCGTTATTAAGAATTTGAGTTTTGTAAGAAAGAATCTGTTTAAAATTAGCTGTTTCGAAGGCTGATGAAAAATATTATAATTCTCCATCAGATAGTTAAATGGCATTTATGAAGTTAAATTTTTATCCAATTATTGAAATTATAAAGACATTTTCGAGGGAAATTATTTAGTAAATTCATTTATTTGAATTTATCGAACGAATTTGTACAGTATGATAATACATAGGTGTACATGTCCACTTAAAAATTATTTAATAAAGTTATTTTTGTTGACCCACCTTTGACTTTAAGTGTAACAGGTAACGTGCTACGTTTAATGTAAATGCTATTACATATTTTTATTAATTACATGTTTAAAACATATTTTGTCACACTGTTCGATTGTTAACTGTATTTGCTATATGTATATTTTAACCTTTAGCGCTCGAATGGCGACTATAAGGCGTCACTAAAAATTGATACATAATTATTCAAAATATTTTTTACATTATGAAATTTTTTGTATATAATGTTACTAAACATTTCAGTATTGTACGAGTACATTCCACCACTTTCGTATGTGTAACACGAAAACAAATATATAGTAGGGAAATATTTTAGGTCAGAAGAAATATTTCGTTGTGGAGTTAAAATAGTTTCGAGTGCAAAGGGTTAAATCACTATGTTCTGAAAATCTATAAATCTGGTAACAACACTTGTTATACAATAGATGGTTCCAATACTGTTCCAATGTGTAATAATTAGATTTATTAAACATTTATGATAAACATGTGTAGAAGAAATTTAAAACAATAGAAAGATTAATAGAATTTATGATATCGTTTTATCATTTTCAACAGCCTACAATTATTAAGGAAAAACAGATATTTCTAAACAGATATTTGGCTCCTGTGTCGAGAGTTTGATTTTCGGATCTCAATGCCAAGACCTAATATTGTCTCGGACTCGTTTCCTTTTCCTTCACACCCTTGGTACGAAAGGATGAGTCGTCATCTTCTTCCCGGAAGTAACTAAATTTTCTAAAATCTTTTACAAAGTGGCAATAATTTTAATTTAATGGCATTCTCAGGCACTCCCTACGACACTCCCAGATATTTTAGAGTTAAAACAAGGGAAAGGTAAATAGAGAGGGGAACGCTTATAGCGGACTAAATGCATACAGTAGATCCAGAAAGTATTATTTATTTTATTTAATTTCAAATGTACCGTCAAGAAATGGACTTGGCTTACACACTACATGTGAAGTCACACATCCATCTATACTATATTCCAGGCCAGCTTTACGACTCCCACTACCAGTGTACAGGTTCACCCACCACTGGCCATTTCATATTACTTTTATCTTTCCTGGAGACAACCTCCTATATAGATTTCTAGCTCCCCTCCCCTTCTTCCGCGCTCCATAGAAGCATGGTGGGGCATCTCAGAAGTGGGGAAAGCAATTGCATGCAGCCAGTGTAGCCGGATCAAGACTTGTATCCCCACTTCGACAACCGCCCCCCCTTCTTCTCCTTCTTCTATCCCCCACGCTATCCCCAGAATTCTTTCAATTCCCCACTATTTAATATATATATATATATATATATATATATATATATATATATTCTGCTTATTCCATTTTACTATGAATGCATATAACCTGCAGTCTAGTTATTGCAGTTCTCTATACTTTACCATATGAGTTTATACAGGTGCAGCTGCGCCCTGATTGGTCCATGTCTTTCACTAAGGGGGTCGGTAGGCATTTGACATTGACTGTCACGCCAATCCTCGAACGGTCCTCGAACGGTCAGTAGGGAAAACTGATTGTAGAATGGTGGAACTACGTCGCATCTACGACGTATCTGTACAAAAGAGTATATGTAATGCCGACTTGAGTAATAGCGGAAGAGAGAAACGAAAATTGAGAGAGAAAGCTTGCGGCTAAACAGCCCGATTCAGCCGACAAACATATACTAACACATACATTGTCACGGGTGCGTAGATATACTCAGGGCTCGTTGTCACATTACCTCTGCAGTTTTTCGTTAATATCTCTGAAATGAAACTCGAATGGCGGTCACGTGTATGCAAAAGTTAAGGAAAGCAATTGATTCATATTAAATTGAATCAGTTTATTCTTAACATTATAATAATACCGGAATTCACTTCCTACCAGAAAGAAAATTATATTCAAATATCATTTAAACGAAATTTAAAGCATATTTTTTGTGCCACGAAGCGCATAAATATATTATGTATATTTATTATAATACAACCAATACATGCGTACACCCCCGCCCAAAAGTATGTGGACACTAACCATCTTTATGAAATTTGTGATATATTATGTATACTGTTATTGTTAGACGGTATTTATTGTTTAATTCTGTTACGTACATGTATCTAATGTATTTTAGTAGCATAAAATTAAACAATTTACTTATTTAATTTTCTTAAATAAAAAAAATTCGCCCAGAAAGCCTAATGCTGCGTTATATTTTCTTCTCATCCACGTATCCACCGCGTACTTTTATAACTGCGTTTACCAGTCGTGGCATCCGGGCTATTAAGTTTTTCATTATATCGCTGTCAATACGGTTCTATTCGGATTGTAAAACTTCCCACAAATGTTTTTCTGATTTTGGACAATGTTTTCTGACTTCTCTATCCAAGTGACCCCATAGTTTCTCTATGGGATTCAAATCGGGGCTTTGGGGTGGCCAATCCATTATTTTTAAACCAGAAGTTTGTTGTAACTGGTGTAAATAGTCTCTACAGATTTTGGCAGTGTGTTTCGGATCGTTGTCTTGCATAAATGTGAAGTTAATGCCAATTATTCTCTGTCTGGATGGAATCGCCTTCTCAACCAAGATGTTTTAATATGCTTCTTTTTTTAAAATGCCGTCTATTTTTATTAATTCTCCCGTCATGGTGTTCCCAAAACATCCCCACACCATCACAGAACGACCTCCATGTTTAACGGTGGGCACCACACAATTGTCATTAAAGTTTTCGCTAACTTTTCGACGAACCAAAACACGCCGTTTGGATCCGAACACTTCAAATTTTGATTCGTCGGTCCACAACACTTTTTCCCAATCTTCCTTTGACCAATCTTTATGGTGTTTAGCCCACTGAAGTCTTTTTCTCTTATTCTATGCCCTTAACAATGGTTTTTTTAGTGCAACACAGCCACGAAGACCGCCCTCCGCAAGACGCCTTTTCACCGTTGTCACCGAAATTGTTTCATCTCTGGATTTATTAATTTCTGCAGCTATTTCGGGGGCTGTTTCTCTTCTGTTTCGTTTACTTACAGTTATAATATGCCGATCTTCTGCCTCAGTTGTTTTTCTAGGCCTTCCAGATCTTGTTGCAGAGGACAAATTCCTGTAGCACCGTACTTTTTAACACTATAATTTACACAAGATTTAGAAACTCCCACTTTTCCTGCAATTTCCCTTATAGAATATCCTTCTTCATGTAGAGTAATTATCTGAGAACGCATTTCTACACTTAATTTCTTGCTTTTTGTGCCCATCGTGTTCTCACAAGAATTCAAAGCGAACTGATGTCGATGGAATAACAGAGAGGTTGCACACAACGCTCTTATCTACGGTCTTTCCACTCTGGATACTGTTTCTAAATATCGATATTAGTCTTGAGAATGTTTCAGAATGTACTAAAGTGAAGCAGTCATCGTGAAATGAACGAACAAACGTTTATAAACCGCCCGCACGCAAAAGAATATAACGCAGTATTAGGCTTTCTGGGCGAATTTTTTTTTATTTAAGAAAATTAAATAAGTAAATTGTTTAATTTTATGCTACTAAAATACATTAGATACATGTACGTAACAGAATTTAACATACCGTCTAACAATAACAGTATATAACGTTTAAAATACCGTCTAACAATAACAGTATACATAATATATCACAAATTTCATAAAGATGGTTAGTGTCCACATACTTTTGGGCGGGGGTGTACGTACATATAGGACAATTATGACTACGATTTATATGACAATACATTCACATATGAATTTAAACAATTCAAGTATTTTTGATACATACACGTTTGAATTAAAACAATTTAAGTATTTTTGATTGCGGCAAATGAGATCTTGGAATTAAAAATATCGAAGTCGTCATCGTTTTCAGTTTGCAAACTCATATTAGCAAAGTTGTTTTACTATGATAGATTAAATAAACTGAATGAAATGAACTGTTATTTATTGGTTCCGAAATTGATCACTACTCAATGATATCTGTAACACTGAATTACAGTCACGGTAAGATAGAATTTCCTGTGTTGATAAACATCAATATTTGTTGAGGAAGTATGTATTTGCTGTATTTGTGTGTATCACTGATATTAAATATCTACCTTGAAATTATGAGAAGAATGCTTCTGATAAAGAGATCAAAATCTCATGATGAATGTTGTATTTTGGAACCAATAATAATATACTTTTATTTATATGATTACACATCTTTTCGAACTTTGTTCTACAAAGTTCTTTTTAGCTTCGGTCAGGAACAATTCACCCAACACGTTCACTACATAAGAAAGAAAACTTTAACCTAAGCACCTTCTCATGTATTTAAATAAATTCTTATTCCAACTTTGAAATATACAATTGAATAAATTGTTTTGTTTCATTTTTTATTTAAATTGAGAAGTTCGCATGTTTCTATATGATGCGTATATTTAATATATAGTCGAGGGCGATATTAAGTGGACACGCTTAAAAACCGCATACCTTTTTAAAATTGGATCAAATGTTTGCTGGACAATGAGTAAACAAAAAATTTGATTTTTCAACTTTTTTATCTCATTGTGAGCCTATAACGATAATTTAAGAAATGTGTTTTGTAGATTCCGATAATTTACATGCATACTGAAAATTTCATTGAAATCGGTCAACGTTGCAATGAGCTACAAACGTTTAAAGATGATCTACAAAATGCATTTTTTAAATTATCCTTATAGGCTCATTGTCAGATAAAAAAGTTAAAAAATCATCATTTTTTTCACTTGTTTATCATTCTAACCAATTCTTCTTCTTCTTCTTCTCTCTCTCTCTCTCTCTCTCTCTCTCTTTCATTCACTCACTCACTCACTCACTCTCTCATACTCGCTCATTGGGACATTCATCCGTAGTCGTGTTTATATTTTTCGGCAATTCGCGGACGACCTATTCAACAAACACGCGAATTGTTTTCGCGTTCTCGGTGACCTAACCGCCGATTTCTCCTAACGGCTTTGTTCTCTACATATGGTTTATAATTTTCCTGAGTGTGCTGTCTTGTTTTGTTATTTTGGTGCTCAGTTTTTGCTGTTTTGGACAGCCTTTGTATGATGCAGGTTGTCATATTGTTTTGCTATTGACACAGAAAGGTTTCGTTCTTGATGTTTCTCCTAGATTAGCTGTCAGTTTGCATTCCCCAGAAGCGTATTCATCATTGTACTTCACACCGCAATAAACTAAATTTCAGTTTACTGCTGTGTGGTTGAATACCTGGTAACGCTTACACTGCATTATTTCTTTCTCTTTAATTTTTCCCATTTGATTGAGTGGTGCAAAATGTATCTGATATTTTTCAATTCTGTGAGGTCACTATCAATCTTAATTTGTATCAGGTACATTGGCAATATGCGATTTTCCCTTAGTGCTTTTGGAGTTGTGAATGTACTCACTTTAAGCTATTTGATTTTGCTCTCACTGATTGTCCTGAGTCCCTTTAGAGTTTTTAAATCTTCAAATGATGGAGGCAGACCTTTCAGTAAGAAGTTTTGGTGTTTTAACCATTTTTTGTTTTAACCATTATAAGTATAGAAGTCTGTGCTAGCGGAGTTTAATATATTTTTTAATTCATCGTAGTCTTTAATGTCTTCCATTTGGATAATACGTTATGTTTTATTAATTCTTTCAACATGGCATTTAGAGTTACCTGTTTCGTCCAGTAGTTTGATTGAGTCTTTCGTAACCTGATGTAGTACATTTATTGGTGGTGGTCGTCTGCCTTTTACGTTGTAGTCTACCGCAGGATTTGTTTATTCCCTTAATGTGGCCTCGTTTGTAATTGTGTTGTTGTACGCGCAGTGTTTATTGGGGATTTTGAGATTATTGATGGTAGCCTGTTGGTTTGCATTTTCGTATGATCTTTAGTTTGGTTGGTCCTTTTGTGGATTTGTTTATTTTCCAGGTTCGTTTTTGTTGATGTGTTGGACAATAGCAATACTAATCTCTGGTTGTTGGAACGTGTCTGAGTCTATTTCCATAGAGCTTGGTCGTGAATTTGGTGCTGGATGTAACACTAGAACTACCGAGCCCTAAACGTGACTTAGACTTTTCCCTTTATAATAACATCAAGATCGAATTTACTCCGGTTTCATACGATTTTTATGGTAACATGTACTCCAAAGAATATATGAAACAATTTCTCGTGAAAACATTTTCATAATTTCAGTAATCGTGAAAGAAGAAATCGTCCACCGGCCATTTTGACTGGTTCGGTAGTTCAAGTGTTAATTTATCTGCTTTGTTTATAACGTCAGCTGTTCTGGGCATTTTTGTTGCTATTAGTGCTTCCTAATACAGCTTTTTGAGATTTGCGATTTCTTCTTTTAGCATTTTGTCTTTTTGCATTAGGATTTCTCTTGAGGGGTGATCCAACGTTCCGGAATTATATGCGGAGGGAACTGCTGTCTTATGACGCAGATAGGGACACGTTGCACAATGAATATTCGGCGTTTTTAGGTCTTCTAATCAAGTCTGGTTACGTTTCGCAATTTTATTGTGAATCTTCATAAGAGGAGAACGTTTTGTATTTCTCGAAAGTGGCCTCTCAAAAGTTACAGAAAAACTCGGACGAGTCCTGTCGCTTTGGGCCTAAGAATCTACTACTGAAAACCCTGACCAACCTAAGCTAAAGAGGAATTGCCTGAATCACGCGAGTACTCAACACGGGCGGAGAGACCCGCCCGGTGTCCCCATCTCTGGAGCCTTCGAATTGGGCTTCCTGAGCCCCAGTTCGGTACACCCACAGTTTCCGGTGTATTCGTGCCCCGCTCGGAGTCGGTGTCCCGAAGGAACAAGCCCCAGCCGAGGCAAGAAGACGCCGCTACCGGAAGGAAGGGCCGTCGGGGGCGCGATCCGGCACGCCCCGACCCTTCCTACCCAACTCCCCACGAATCCACCTCTCCTTATAGGGGAGGGACAGACTGACACCCCCTCCCCATACCGAGATTCACCCCGGAGGGTGTCGTTCCAACACGGGGGCAGCAATGACACCCTCCCCGAGGGCCGAGGTCTGCTCACACCCCGAGTCCCCGAATCCACCCCCCTCCTTGGTGGGGGCGCAGTGCGACGCGGTGAGTCCCCCCACGCCCAACCCTTTCCACCGCCCTCTCCCGCAGGCACCAATTGCCTCGCACCCATCGCCCACCATTGAGTTGGGGCACACGCGGGCGCAAGGGACGGCCCCGCGCCCGCACACTTCTGGCCGATCCCGGGTCTCTCTCCCGGGCCCAATCGCCGGCCTCCTCCTGCGTCAATACGACCTCGCATAAGGAGGCCACCGCCATCCAAGACCCCTCGCTCCTGGCTGTGAAGTCGACCACGGTCGCAAGCGAGAGGTCCCACCGGCCCACTGCGGCTCTTAGGACTCGGCGCGGCTTGGCCTAGGCCAGACGCTCCTCCAAGGTGTGCCGCGCCATGTTGACATCTTCGCCGCTGTGGTGGCACTGCGCAGTCGGGTCCCGCTCTATCCTGTGTAGGTACTCTCCGAAGCAACCGTGGCCGGAGAGCACCTGTGTGAGACGGAAGGTCAACTTTCCCCGTCTCCTGCATCATATATCAAATATGGGCAGGAAGGCCCGGGCGGTGTAACATGCCGAGGAAGCTAATAGCCTCCCAACCCCACTCTGCGAACACTTCCACCCGGGTCTGGCTTATACGAACCTCGAGCTCCGAAAAATATGAATATTTCTGACTGAACTTGAACTTGATTTCTGACTGGTCTTGAATATTTTTGACTGAACTTTAAACGTGTAAAGTTTCATCAAAATCACTGTTTGACAGATAGGTGATATTCCGTGCTAGGTCTTATTCACATTCTAAAAATACATTCACACTACTAAATGCTGATTCCTTACACAACATGGCTAATGACCTCAGTTTTAACTATTTAGAAAAGCTGTTGCCATATAGATTCAAATTTAAAATAGCTTTATTACGTATGTATGACGAAACGTCCAACCGCGCCGTTATGCATCGCTCTGTTTGGTATTTGTAGCTGTCTGGCGCATAGTTCTAGTGACTTGCTTATTCAGAGTATCCCATTTTTAATTCCTAGGGCAAATATCTCGAAAAATATGAATAATATGAAAAAATTCTTCAGATAGAAGTTATATATTTTTGCGGAGGACACATTAAGCTGTTACTTATTCGACTTTGAGATGACCTTGAAAAGGCCTATAAAGGTCAGCTATAAATTTTTTAATTGAGACCCATACTTTTTATTGTATATATAAAATAAAATATATTATTGCTGACACCGAGGCGTTTTCGAAACAGTAACTGAACGTAATTACAGCATAAGTCGTTTCCGAGATATAATCTTTAAAAGTTGACCCTTCATGGGTAGTTTAAAGGTAATTTCAAGGACGAATAGCTTAATGTGTTCACTGCGAAACCATAGAACTTGATGTAGTAATTTGTAATTGATTTTCTTCAGGCATTGCAATTGTTTACTTCAATCGGTTACACGAGTTCCCGTAAGTGAAGCAATATATTAAATCCGAATGTGTTTCTCTTGTCAAAGTTTTATTTTATCATTAGATGTAATAAAAACATGTAAAATTTATCTTGGGCTTACCTCGCTCACATATAAAAATCGAAGTTATACTTTGTTAAACGCTTGCTACAAAATGAAGTCGAAAACATACTTTGCAAGAAAATATCGATGATTATGAACATTTGGAAAAATGTAAGCAAATGTCACTACATCGTATTCGTCTATTAAATTAATTTGACGTATTTACTCTTTTTTATCGCCGAAAGGAGTGGCACTTAAGTATTGGAATTCTGGTAGGTCATCCTCTCTACAATAAGGTTTATTACGCATCTTTTTATATTTGCATCTGTGTAATAAACTTCGTAAGTGTCTATTGTTTCAATTTTTTACCTTTTGCTTGCTGTAAGAAGTTTCGTAATAAATCTAGAAAACTGTGACAGTTTTTCCGAAACGATGCAATGGTTTTGTGAGTCGAATAACAAATGTCACGTAACCACGTCAGAGCAAAGTTTTACTATAGGAATAGTTAATTCAAAACCTTGATCTGAAGTGATCTTTGAAAGACCGCGGATGTATCAATACACTGTTGACACGCAGTTGTATCATTGTTCAGTGCTTGCGGTAACTATTTGCAAGTGATTGCGTTATAATAATAAGCAATTTGCATTCATTGTGACAACAATTTATGATACAAGAGGTAGGTTTTTCCATTTAAAGAATTCAAAATGACTTTGAAATTTCCGAAACGCCTTCGCGCATAGAAAAAATGTTTACATCACAATATTTTTCCCTCTGTACCCTGCAACTCCTGTATATATAATTTTTTTTTATATTATTATAAAGTTATTGCCTCATCCTGTATAAAATCTTTTTAACATAAAAGTATTCATGAATATTTTCCATTTGATTTAAAAATTTTAAAGAATGTTGTCGAACAGTCATGTAGTATACAGTTGCATAGAGTATAATATGTATGTTCATCAAAATTTCATTATAAAATTCACTGTGAAGAACGAAACAGCAATGAAAGAGTATTTACCTCTGATAAGCTAATATATTTGCAAATCTATAAATGGGTGTAGTTGGATAAGCACAGGTAATCAATACAAACTAACTTTATTCGGAATATTTTTTCAGAATTTCAAATCAGATAATAAGGGTTGAAAAAAATAGTTTATATTTTCGCAGTGATTTTTACAAACAATCCTTTAAATATTTACCTTTAAAAAAAGACAGGAATAATATGTTCTGCCACGTAACTATTATTTATAAAAGTTTTAAGATGGTCAAATGGGTGGAACATTGTAAATATAATTTCAGAAAGTTATAATAAAACTGCAGTTAACTTACTGATTATCAAAACTGAGGAAATATCGATAGTCAAACAGTATGATTGAATGGTTGGAGATGCAACAACATCCTCCGTCATTTTTTCTCATTACTTATAAATATAATTTAATAATAAGTAATAATCTTTTAATTTTTTAATTTTCTAATTTAATTTTATTTTAATGTTGTGCAGGAGAAATCGCCATTCGTGTGTTTCGAGCATGTACGGAGCTCGGAATTCGTTCGGTGGCGGTTTACTCGGAACAAGACAAGATGCAAATGCACAGACAGAAAGCCGACGAGGCCTACGTGGTCGGTAGAGGACTGCCGCCAGTTCAAGCTTACTTAAATATTCCTGAAATCATTAAAATCGCGAAAGAAAACGACGTCGATGCCATCCATCCAGGTTACGGTTTCCTCTCTGAGAGATCAGATTTTGCACAAGCAGTAATCGATGCTGGAGTCAGATTCATTGGCCCTAGTCCGAGAGTCGTACAACAAATGGGTGATAAGGTATGCCTTCTAAAATTCTTGGAAACATATACATAATAAATACATATCGGTTTAACTTCACCTTGACAACCCAGAAATTTTTAACTTCTTTATATAATAATGTAGATCTTGACGATAAAATGCCACAAATTCAAATTTTAATGTGAGGAATTCACAGACATCTAAAAAGAATAATTTCTTCAAATAAAAAAATACATTTCCTAAAACTTAATAATGTAGGAATAAAGCCGGCTGACTGATTACACAGATATTTATTGGCAATTACAATATCACAGTCACGACTTTAATTATATAAACTTTACCGACGCGACAAAAATGAATCCGACTATACGACTTTCGACAACTGATTTAAATCGACAACTGCTTTTAATCGACAACTGCTTTTAATCGAAAAAACGACACCGTTGCCCGTCTGCACCTTTATATATAGCATTCGTCTTGTTTATTTTATTTGTTTATTTGCCCGGGCAACGGCCGCTTGTCATAACGGTTTTCGAGCAAAACACGAGGTCGCGAAAGTTGCGGGGCAACGCCCGTTTCTTATAAACATTCGGCGGTACTCGCGTCCCCGCCGCTCGTCCTTCATCCATCTACACACACACATCCATCCATCCATCTCACAATAATGTTATGGTATTTGAAATTATTATCAAATACCTCATGTATCAGTATGCTTATTTTACTACTATCTTTTTGTTGAACTAGTTCGAACGATTAATATTTTAAAGTATTAACATATGCTAGTTTAGTTGTATTGACATAGTAAGTCGCTCGTGCTGTCTGTACATTTTCACGTTTATGTCAGTATTTCAGTTACAGAAAAATTTTGTTCGTTTAAAAAGTATTATTGCTTTTTCAAAAAATTAGGTGGCTGCAAGACAAGCTGCTATAGAAGCTGGTGTGCCAATTGTTCCGGGAACAGATGGGCCAGTGACCACAGCCGACGAAGCTGTAGAATTTTGTAAGAAACATGGACTTCCTGTCATCTTCAAAGCTGCTTATGGAGGAGGTGGCAGAGGTAATGTAAACTGTTAACAAAACATTTAGTCGTCTCCTTTTCTTTTAATAACATGTATTGCATTTAACAGAAATCATTTTTTTCTATTATTTATCGACGAAATAAAACAGGCTTATTACTTGGATTACTATTAATCGTAAAATAACATTTGGAGATATTGATTCATGTCGTTTTTCTATGTAACAATTATACTTGTTAAATCTCCCTATACATTACGCTCTCTAGTTTTACTCATGACTGATTATTATTTTAGATTTCCCCACTAACATCTGATTCACTTCATAGTCCTATTGATATTTGCATTCAAATAATTATCATTTAGAAAAAAACCAAAGCATATATAGATTGCTAATGCACCATACAATAGTATGCATACAATAGTAGTATACAGTTCTCTTTCGATATAAGACGGTGGCTCGGGACGGATTTTGTCGTTTTGCGGATAAGAGTACCTATTTGACGTGACATTGTTCTTGATTGGACCGAGAATTTATGGGCCCCATAAAGTTGTCCGGCGGACCATAAAGTGATCGGCCGTGCATAACTTTCGTTAGAAAAAGATAAAATATAACATACCTTCTTGTTTTGGCACCAAAAGCGGTGTTGAGTGGAAAACATAAAAAGAAGAACAGAGGATGCAGATTTTTTTGTTGCGAAAAAAAACATCGTCGCCTTATATCGAAAGAAAACTGTTCTTACCTGATATGTTGGTAGACAGTAGTTTTGTACACAGAAGAAAAACGATAAAATATTCTTTTTACTTCTTATTAGTATGTAAAATCACAAATGTGTTATGCGACTTGAACGAATGCTACAAAACAACTGCCGTTGCTATGGTATCTTTCAGTATCATACATCTACATCATCTACATCATCTACACCATCAATGCATCTACATCAATATTTTGTGAAAATAAATTACAATTTCGCCGATGTATTGCCTGGAAGTAATGATTTTCAAGTGTGTACAATTAATTTTGTTTAGATCTAAGATGTGTATTATATTTCGATCCATTCTATATTTCCTAAGATCCATTCTATATTTTGTCCATATAGTTCGATTTTTGGGTATTAAACACCTAAAATTTTGTAAATAGAGATGAGCCTAAAAAAGTTTTGGTTAAACTTTACCTTACGAAACCAGAAATTTTTAATTTTTTTTTTGTTTGTTTTCTGTAATTGTTATGGTTTTTGGCGAGAAAATGCCGGAAATTTAAGTTTTAAGCCTAGTTCAAAAGTTATGCGTAATTAAACTTGATCAATTTTCAGTGTTTTGTTGGTATGTCCTGTTAGTATCTACTCAGAGTCGCGCATCGTATAACAAGCAGAGTAGCTAGATGGCAGCACGAGCACATGGTGATGTCGATAACGTAGATTTACAACCGTAGTCAGGCCGGTCATGGCGGAAACCTTCATCCCACCACCCATCGCGAACCTAACCACGACCAACCATATGATGGCTCCGCTTATTGGACGATGTCTGGATACATACCAATATGGCGCCGCCCTTACCCGGGAAAAACACTAAAAGTCGCACATTTTTACACACGCATAACTTTTGAACTACTGATCTCCTCGGATTAAAACTTGAATTTTCGGCATAGTCTCGCCAAAATATACAGGATTCCATAAAAAATTAAAAATTTTTGATTTCCTGAAGTAAAGTTTAACGAAAATCTTGATATAAGCAATTATTTCAATAGTTATTGAATTTCATATAAAATTGAAAAAGTTCATGCCCGATTTTCAGAGACATCAAGGACTTCCTCGAAGAAAAAACACATTGTTCCTACAAAAAAGAAATCTACCAGCCTATAGAACGTAAGGATATAATTGTAGAAAATGTTAAAAAATAACAAAACTGTTATTTCGAAATGTTATCGCTTGTGTATTATTTCCAAATTGGGCACGAACTTTTGCAATCATCTACAACATATATGTATGTGTGTATGTGTGTACATATACAGTGTGTTTCGCTTATCTGAAAACGGAAATATCTCGTGACGCTTTGAAGTTACGATAAAATTTGTTTACTAAACTTATTTGGTATGATGGGAGAAATCATATGATGTAATTTTGTTTCAGGATTCGAAGGGGGGGGGTGAGGTAATTTCAAAGTCAAATTCATTTTTTAAAATGGAACCATATTTTTTTGTACTAATACGATAGCATTTTCCGAAACAAATTCAACAACATATCACATTATATTGTTTCCTGTATAAAATTGGCTTTTTCCCCTGGCTAGGAAAGCAGGAAATCCAACAACTCCGGGATTTTATATGCACTGAGACCGGGCCATGCGCGGCCATACTGGCGCGTTGCACTCGGTACAAACGCGTCCTCGAAGGTTCGACGCTAAAAAGGGTGCCTGCTGCTCGGGTGCCAGGCACGGGAAGGGTGCCACGCGAAACGCGACAATCTCTCGTTCTCGGGAAAACCCGAGGTCGAGAATCGGACCTTCGAGTAACGCGAGACGGAAAGGATACGCGAACGGTTCCAAGGTTCCGACACGGGAATAACGGGAACATTCCTTACAGCAGAGCGGATCTCGCAGGTCGAAACAAAACCCCAACGATATTGGCTCTAGTTCTTTAATCGGAGTCAAAGTTACAAAATACGCAACCATGTTGGCGCATCCGAGAGCCTGCGTTCTTCATAGAATTTAACGAATCGGTAGTATATCGCAGCGCGTGATTGTCGTGAGATGAAATTCCGCAGTTATACGATAATTCGGTACACTACATGAGTCTTTCTGGGACGAGATTTCGCGGAACGCGGATGGTCGATTACAATGGGACGGACGCGATAGTTCCCGGAACGGACCAATTTTCGACGCTGTCGACGCATGATACGTGAGCTCGCGTTTTCGCGAGAGCACGGGGTCATCGTAAAGCCTTCGCCGTTCGGTGATCCGCGCGAGACGATTTTCGCAACACATTACAAGATAGTACTGAAGACAACTATACTATGCTCGTCTGCGATTCCTTCGTGGAAAACTTCCGATCTCTTAGCTGACGGGAAACTATCCCTCATGCTCAAAGCGCTTCCGACGAAGCGCGAGCTATACGGTCTGAGGCGGGAAGCGCCTCGGCGCCCACGAAATGAAGAACGAAACGAGAAACGTGTCGTTCTTACGCCAACATTATCAAGCCTCCTCGCGAAGTTAATCAAAAAGGATCTCTGTGCTAACTTAGCGTCCCCGTTGATCACCCACGCCTCTTTCTGGGTTGTCGTTCCTGAACTGCGTCTCGGTTTCGTCACCCCGATCCGGCACTCGTATTCATACAATTTATGGACCGCGGCGATATCAGTCCGACCAATCTAAGCGAGAGCTAACGCGACAGGGATTCTTCGATTTTCGGTAACACGACGCGTTGATCCGTGTTTCTCCCACCCTACGCCTTACTCACGATTTTTCTAATGGGGCGCGCTTCGCACGCGAAATCCTAAATCACAGGACCGTATTCGCGAGTGGCCCCGGATCATACCGCGAAATATTATAACGGTTACGCCTTGCAGCCGTGGGAGGCTCAAGGTCTCCCCAGAGTAAAACCACACCACTTACGCCATAACCCCATTTTTGGGCGGGGTGAGACGGAGGCAGGACCGCGAAAGGGTCGGTTGTTCGATAGGGGGTTTTCGTTCCGCTTCGGCGCCTCCGGATTTTCTGGCCCGTGTGCGGTGATCCCTTTTCCAATTTACTTGTGCACAGGATTTTCTCACGAAATGGTCATGCGTTCGTCGTCGGGTGCGCAATACTTGTCAGCTCTAGAGCAATAGTCGACACGGAAGTTCCTCAAAGACCGTTCCCTAAGCCTGCGAGACGAGGTCGGCCCGAAAGAAGGCGGTCCGGTCCCTCCGAAAAATCGTGATGGGAAGGAAAGTGATATCACAAATGCAACGTCACAACTGTTACAAATCATTAGAAATTATATCATAAATTTGTAACTTCTTAAGTAGGCAGTGGTGATATCTGGTTGCCGGCTATTAATTAGACATTGTAAACAAGGATGGACCTTCTCATGTCTCCTTAAGGGGCTGGTCTCCGTAGATTCGCGATAAGGTAGAGTAAGTACATTACCGTCAAAAAATGGTTTTACGTGTTTCAAAGGGCTCATTCGAAAAAGGAAGGTTCAATCTAGTGCGCGCTTTTGGTGCAGATATTTGGTAATATAAGCGTTCGAAGTAGGCTAAAAATTGACGAAGTGCATGCCGTGGAATTTGTGTGTTTTCTGGATGATGTCGAGACCAGCGCGCACTAGAAAATATCTCCAGCTATAAATTGAGCTATAATTTGTCTTGATTCTGTTGCAAAATAAAGGCGAAAACTTGAAGCACGTTTTTGGCGTCACAATTCATGATATCGATAATACAGAGCAAAAAATGTGACAAGTTTAGTCAGAGACTTAAGACCTATCGGATCAAGACCAAGACGGATCTTAAGTCAGTAACTGAAGGCTACCGACCTGCTGATTCTGCAAAAGTCATGTGACTACCCTTGACTTCTTAAGTTATCGAAATAAATAAACATGGAATTTATAATTCATATCCTTATCCGCCTGTAGAGGACATGTTCTGGAATTAAATAACTTCGAAAGCACCAAATAGAACTCAAAGAAATTATTACAATCTTTAGTATTGCACTTTTTTAACTAAAATAAATGAGACTCGAGACAAATATGATAACTCTTCGAAACAAATGACAAGAAGGTCGGTTTTGTAACAGTAAATAACATAATGTGATATGTTGTTTAATTTATCTCGGAAAACGCTTCCATGCCATGACAAAAAAATACCCCCCCCCCTAAATCCTGAAACAAAATTACACCATATGATTGTTCGTTTCTTCGTTTCCTTTATAAACAAATCTTTTCGTAACTTCAGTGCGTCACGAGATATTTCCGTTTTCAAATAAACGAAACATCCCGTGTAGAATTGCATATTAATTGAATTTTGGATTAATAGTTCTGTCGCTCACATGTGGATGATGTGATTTATAACGAGTTAAAGTTCAATAAATAGTAAATACCAAATGCTTTGTTTATATTATTTTAGGAATGCGTGTGGTGAAACAAATGGAAGAAGTGCGAGAAATGTTTAATCGTGCTTCATCAGAAGCGGCGGCAGCTTTTGGTAACGGAGCTATGTTCATTGAGAAGTTCATTGAGAGACCAAGACATATCGAAGTTCAATTGTTGGGAGACACTGCTGGCAATGTTGTCCATCTTTACGAACGTGATTGTTCCGTACAGCGTCGTCATCAAAAGGTCAGTCCACGGTAATCAAAGCTATACGTTACAATCAGGGTTAGGCACATTTCATTTGAAATAAGAAAACAAATAACACTGTCTAAAAAAATAAAACTTTTTCGAGTTTTGCAATATCTGTTCGATGATTCTTATACACTTTGTCATTCTAAAACGTTTTTGTAAAAAACGTATGATTTTGAGAAAAAATGAAGTACCCGCGTCGGCACATTTTCAAACTTTAAAACCATTTACAACTATTAGGAAGTACATAAAAATATAATTGACTATATGAATATATAGAGTGTTCCCTCTATCTCCTGACTCAAATTTGAACTTTCTCGCGTGTTTAGTTTTTACGTAACACGTCATTTTGTATCAAAATCTGGCATTTTTACAAAAACCAAAATTTTTCGAAAACGTTGCGTGATGGAGCAATTCTGCTTTCAGATTTTAGGATGACAAAGTGTTTAAGAATCACCCAATAGGTATTGCAAAACGATTTTGGTGTTGGACAGTGTAACATTCATGTTTTAATACCATAATTCTCACTTATTATACGTGGAAATCTCTGTTGTCGATTATATTCAGTATAATAATAACTCATGTTAAACGATAGTCATCGGCACTTTTCGCAAATGTAACCAACGATGGTATATTGTTGTTCGCAAATAAAAAAATGTTAAACAACAATTCAACCTATAAGAAAGCGATCTATTGACCCTGGAATAAAAAGTAATATGTAATATGACTTGTGTAAATACATAGTAATTTTTCACTCCGAACATACTTGTTCACACTTAATTGTTTAACGGAAAAGAAATCGTTCTTGTCGAGTTATGTTTTCCTTCACTTCAATTTCAATCATATCTTTCAACGGACATAAAAGTCTTTAAACTTGATTTTCCAAATGCGTTCATACTTTCAAAAACACAAGGACATGGAAGCAGAACTATGTGTTGTATAGATTAATAAATAAAGGGATGAAGTAAAACGTTCCAAACTAACGTATCCCATGATAGCAATCAATTATTTATATGGAAAATTTATTGTGACAATTTTTTAAGAATTAAGTTCTATATTTGCAATTGATCATTAACTGTCTCAGATATTTTAATAATTATGATTAAAACCTGTAGGTCGTTGAGATTGCTCCTGCCCCATTGTTAGATACAAAAGTTAGAGACAAGATGACTGAATACGCTGTAAAATTGGCAAAACACGTTCATTATTCTAACGCCGGTACCGTTGAATTTTTGGCCGACGAATCCGGAAACTTCTACTTCATTGAAGTTAATGCTAGGCTACAAGTCGAGCATACAGTAACGGAAGAAATTACTGGGTGAGTACGATACATTTATCTTACAAAATAATTTTATACGAAAGTATTGGATTTACTGATTTTACATATGCTTATACACATATTATTTACATTAATACTTTAGTTTAGTTTAGTATGTGCTGATACTGAGAAACTGACAAAGCTCGTAAAACCTAATATTAGCTCCTACGTGCACAACAATAGAGTCTATGTTTTTTAATGGTTACTAACTAGACTGCGGATACTTATGTATAGGAGAAGGAGGGAATTCAATAGTCAGGATTATCTCCAACTCCTATTAACTATTTTTATTCGATTTTACAAGAAAATTAAGGCGCGTGTGCGGATACCGTGTTTCTGGGTCGCCGGTTCGCTGGTAACTAATTAACATGATTCGTTTCTTTATAAAACAATTCTCCTGGCAACGATAAAACACACGAGTCTTCTCGGTGTACTTTTGTCACCGAGCTGTTACAATCTTTTCCGCGTCGCGCGAGCACACACATACACACATACATACTGAATGCAAACGCGCCCGCAGTCATTCCAAACAAGCTTATTATCATTAATTTCCTACATATGCAATTTTGAATTTTTGTGGAATGTAATAGAATCTTATTTTCAGTGGTAATAGTCTTTGTAGAGTAAGAATAAATAAAATTCGTGTTAAATTCTGTCGAATTTTATGTTCTAGCATTTTTTGAAAACTTTAATAAGATAATAATGACATAACATATTTTATCCAATGTTGCAAAGCACAGTAATGGTTTATTATATTTCCTAAGATATGCAATTCCATCATGTTTTAACAATTATTTCTAAAAAAAAAGAGTATAGATATCTATAACCTTGAAATATGTTCTCAAGCATGATATCCTGATCAATTTTTCCTTATGCCGTCGTTCGGTCTTGGGTAGGCGAGATATTCGCAACAGTATATGTATGTACTCCCACAAAAGCGACAGAACACGTGAACATTAGACGATATTATGCACGATTTCAAATGTCTCCAGGAATATCTTTCCTGTCACTTTATCCTAATAGCTTTTCCTATAAAATAATACGCAGAATCAAATAATCTAAAAAAATTATGGCGTTCTATTAAAAACAAAAAATACAAATGTAATTGCACCGATGCAGTTCTGCAAAAAGATCAAATTACTCGACAATAGAGCCTGATAAACCATATAACAGTCATTTGAAATATTATTTTTTCTGCAAAAAGACGGAGTTATAAGTTGACTCAGTTAGTACCCAGTCAGCCAAATCTGCCATGGCAAGAAAAAGAAAATCTAGAAAATCTTAGCAGTCTGCTAACCGACGCGACGCAGGCAACAGATTTTCAGCGGAAGGTTGGTTCCCCTACACCATCTGTAGGGAGTATGGCGCTAGTGTCGTCATTCCCCTAGGTCGCGCCTAGGGAGATCACCGATAAGGAGTAGGCACATTGTTGTGCTCACACCAACAAGCCAAAATTAAACAATATTTATAGTAAAACGTAGAACGACGGTAAAAACGCGCGACATTTGATATTCTGGCGCGCGGCGTTTGTTTCAGTGTGAGGGCAACCACTCGGTTGGTTGATGACCTTCATGATGTAATAATTCCCACACTCGGTCGTCCTACATCGATATCTGCCCTCAGATATCTTCCTCCCTTCGCTCTTATCCTCTCCGCTCTCGTCGTCTGTGCCGATCCATCTTTTCATGTGGTCTGTCGAGGTTGAGGTTTGACGGGGTCCTTCATGCTCTCCGATCTTGGTCACCAAATAACGGCCGTTTCGTAGAACGCGCGTCACTTCGTACGGTCCCAGAAACTTCCCGGCCAGTTTCAGCCCTGGTCCAGCCTGAGTACGTTGCACGGAGACTAAGTCCCCTCGTGATACACGGTGGCTTTTTCTGTCGCCGGTCATATTGCCTCTGGTTTTCCTGCTTGATGCGCTGTTTCCTTGGCTTGTTGGCGTATTTCGTCCCGGACTGCCTGAAACATGTCTGCCAGCTCGGACTCGATGATTTCTCACACCTGGGGGTTATCCTTGAAATGCATTTGCGTTCCGAAGAGTAGCGTGAATGGGCGCGAATGAAGACAACCCAGTGCTTCGGTGGAGGGTGGCGTTTAGCAGCATTTGGGCCTTCTTAAGGTGTTTATACCACTCGGTGGCATTCGGCGCAGATATTTTCGTTAACAACGGAATCAGCGTTCGGTTTACTCGTTCCACCTGCCCGTTGCCTTGTGGTACGCCAGTAGTGATGAGGAAATGTTTGATTTCCTTATTGCTACAATAATCCCTGAAGCCATGGGACGTAAAGGCCGTGCCTGTATCGGAGACTATCCTTCGCGGATTCCCGAAGACCTCTGCCAGCTTACGCAGACGGTCCGTGGCCTCTTCTGCGCTTGTGGTCTTCGTGGCTTACAGTTATACACATTTAGATGTGCCGATACTGTTTTCGCGTTGAAGGGAGAGGACCGAGATTGTCGACCTGGTCCGTTTCGAGCGACCAGTCTCCTTTCTTGATCGCGTGTAGGAACCCTTCCTATTGCTCTTTCTTTCGTTCCGCGAGGATGCAGTCAATGCAATTATTGATTATCCTGTCGACCTTTGCCCGCATGGAAGGAAACCAGTAATCGCGTTTCATCAGAGCCTTGGTTTTTACGGCCTAAAGATACCCGTTTTCGTGTGACTTAAGTTTGCATTCCCCGCTGCACGACGATACGCAGGTCACCGTCTGCTTCCCGCATTAGCAGCTCCCGTCGTAGCACGTATCCGTCAACCCTTCACTCCTTCATGCCCGTTATTATTTTTCGCAAGGCGTCGTCGCGTTCCTACGCCCGGCGAACTCGTGTCGTAACGTCTTCCTCGCTCTCGATTGACGCGGGGTTGCGGCTGAGTGCGTCGACGTGTTGCATCGTGCTCCCAGGACGATGCTCGATCGAGTACTGAAATTCCTCGAGCAGCAATTCCCAACGTGTGATCCGAATGCAGCCGTCTCTCTTTTGCATCGTTAATGTGAATGCTCTGCAATCCGTGACGACTTTAAACGGTATACCGAGTAAGTAAACCCTGAACTTATGGAGGGACCTTATTATCTCCAAGACTTTTAACTCGTAGCTTGGATACCATTGTTCCGCCGCCGTCGTCATACCTCTCGCGTAATATACAGGGTGGAACGCCGTCTTCGCTATCGCATTGCAACTGTATCGTTCCGTATCCAAGCATCGACGCACGGTCGCTCAGTTTCTCGCTCACGCTGGTGAAGTTGCAATGCCGGTCCGCTGGCCAGAGCTTCCTTGAGGAGTATGAACGCGTTCCGTTCGTTCGATTCAAATTGGAAGAGCACGTCTGCCTTCAGAAGGCGTGTCAATGGTCGTGCTATCGTAGAAACCTGAAGAAGCTCTGCACCGGCCTAACCGTGATCAGGGTCGGCAACCGAGCTACCACTTTGATTTTAGTTTCCCACTTTTTGATGTATTTTACGGCATGGTTGGACATTTTTAGTCCCACCTCGAAATCTTACAATAGCTATTTGATCCGCGCCTAATAACAACAAATTTAATTGCTTATTACTATTTTGTTATGTTTTTACATGATGTTATATCTTAATAAAAATATACCAATTTTGTTTCATTTAAAACCCGATAAAATTCCTGTGCAACATGCATCTATTTTTCTTCTAAAATCCTGTGCTGCAAAGAGTTACGGAACTAACATTTAGCCCAGTTAATTCGTTGCCCGCATTCTGCTGCGCGTTTGAAAACCGCTATAAGCCCTCCGTCATGTTCGTGAGGACCGTTTTTTCCGCAATCCCTGAACGCAACGTTCATAAATCGCTGGAAGACTGCTGGCTAGTTGCAGAGACAGAACGGGACTTTTAGGAATTCGTGTTGTCCGTCGGGTACGATGAAGAACGTGTATTTTCGGCTTTCCTGCTCGATCTCATACTATCTTCGCGTTCAGTTGCCGATAGTCTACGCATAGGCGGGTGGTGTTGTCTTATATTTTATATTTTAAAATAATCCGCATCGTAACTCCGGCCTCCCAAATCGCGTCTGCCTTTTAGTTACGTATGGTATTTTCAATTTCATCGCGTAATTTCGCGTTATCGACGTGAGAAACGTTAATCGCTTCGTGGGAGGATTCGTTCCTTAGATGCAGGATTTCGGAGATGCTATCCTGTGCTCGTGACCGCGCCGCCATCGTCATCACGCCGTTTCCCGATACGGTCTTCCGATCTATTGTACTTTCCGTCGCGTATTCTCCTGTCGCTGCTGATCCTGTACGAGGTTCCAGTTGTAGGAACAGGATTTTTGAGTGTAAAGTATCTGTCCTTTGTTTAGAATAACGCGGCGGTGATGACAATGGTAAGATCGCGAATGTATAATCAAACGTGTCCGTATTCATAAATTCTTAATCGTAAGCCGTGAATAGTAATCGTCAACCGTGTTTCCGTGGTGGATTCAGCGCATCTACATGGTTTTTTTCCGTGACCCGGTCGGGGTACGGGCGATGACACTGGCCTATGTTTACTTGACAGTTCATTCCCCCGGTCCCCGACCGTTTGCAGTGTACAAAAAACACGCGACATTTGATATTGGGACGCGAGGTGTTTGTTTCGGTGTGAGGGCAACGACTCGGTTGGTTGGTGACCTTCACGATGTAATAATTCGCACATATATCATTGTAGTGAAACATGTATACAATATTTCAAACTAACGTGTTTTGTGTAAAATAGGACAATATCTGAATAAAAAAATATGAACGAATTGTGAGAGTGAGGCTCCTTATTATATGCGTGCGTGTCTTTATAATATTGCATGTCTTCTAATTATTTCTGTGATTATAACTAATGAAGAAATATGATTATAACTATTGAATGACTTTTTCAATGTCAAATTTTGTTTTGATAGTATCATACTTCAAGTTCCTACTCTTCAAGTTTCTACTCTTCAAAAAGAACAAACTTCTCAAAGGAACCATGGGTAACAAATGTACTGTTCTCTTAGAAAGCGACTGTACTGTTTCGTAAACTATTTTATTCCGCATGTCTACAGGGTGTCCCAAGATGAGAAGATATAGAACGCATTTGGTTTATTTGTCTTCTCCTTTCCGAGAAGTTTGAGTTTGAAAATTCGGCAAACACGCATGCTATTGAACAGGAGTCGTCTGACGCGTCTGTTCATGTCATACTAATCCTATTTCTTAGGAACGCTACGCATGTGAACTTGACTTGAGACTTATAGATCCTGTAAGATTTTTATTCTTCAGAATGAATATTATAGGATGCAATGAAAAATTGTTGACTTTGAAAAAGTCAGGCAAGGTTAATTTAGCACCAAACTTTTTTAACAGATCTTCGCCGATCCTAAGGTGTAGAATAATTTATGGAACCCTGTACACTATCCCTCTGTTCGTCTGAACAAATTCTGATTAGAATGATTGAGAATTTTTATCAAATTGGCAGTTATCCTCTTCTCTTTTTAAATGAATGAAGTATCGGGAACGTGGAAAAAATTGAGCCTAAAATATTTTATTGTACAATACATTTAGAAAATCCGTATATTTTTCTAGACACAAATCGGTGATCGTGCTGCAATTAACACATGCATTGGTCTTGATGTACCGTTAAGCACCTCCTGATTCGCGGAACGATATGGTCGTAAACCCCTACGAGTCATCCTTGGCGATCGGCGTGGCTAGATCGCGGAAATGGTTCCTTAATTTTGAAACTGCCCTACGATGTTTGATTAGTACTGGAGGGATCATCGCTATAAACCTCCAAGAAAAATATCGACCAATCGGACGGTTAGTTGTCCACGAACTATCGAAGAATTCACCACGTACACTTGGACAATTCCATACGAACAATCGTCAATTTTTCAAAATGAAAGCGAAATAGAAATATTGTTTGTAAATTGTTTAGAAATCATTGACGTACGTTTTACCGATGCTATCTCGACTAATCAAAGTTTACCTAAAACAAAATTTGAAGTACGCAGATTTTTTAGAGTTATTTGAAAACTGATAGAAGCGTAAACAAGGGAGAGAAATAATTGTCTGTTACACTTGGTTTCGGTGAATTTTTGTTGATTCAAAACTATTTTGGTGAAAGCTGTGTCGATGATTTCAATATACATAGACTTCCAACAAATACATGCACGAGACAACAAATCGTCGACTACAATATTGCAAAACGTACACTAGCTTATCATTCGATACAGGTATAACTTTTATGTTAAATATTTATTAGATAAATTATACAGAACAAGTTATCGACACCTCCTGCTCTTCGCTCAAAATTAATTTGTCGGGATATTGTTAGCAACGAGTAATGCTTCCTCAGAATAGGTATACAGAAATTCCACCTGAAAGAGGTCGCTTAAATACCATCATTGTTTTTGATGTTATAAAAAATGTTCGTACCACAATTTAAGTGGTTTTCGAAACAGAATATCGAGGAAAAGAATGTTTTGAGTTGTATCGAACTGAAGTAAAATAGAAATTAATTTTATGTTTAATACTCATTTTTCTCGTAAATGCATAAAACCCGGTATCTAATAATGATCTTCAAATGACCTTGAACATTAAATGATGAAATTGTTAGAATAGCAGTACATATTGTAATAGTGGTAAGATTTGTATAAAAACTTACGATTTTAACTGAAACGCATAGTCACGGTTTGTGACGCTCTTTCTATTGCTTCCGGAGTAATTGTAGCGGAAACACTAATTATGCGGTTCCTCGCATTTTCTGGAGTTATGTTGGTTAACTTTCTCCAAAGAAAGAGATCGAATACGTTTACCCACTACTGGTGGTCCATTATTTAATTAGCCAGTACGTTCATCTACATGAACTGCATTACATTTGTTTCATTGGTGAAAACTAAATTCAGACGATAGAATGAACTGTATGATTAGTGTTTGTGCTGCCATTACTCCAAAAATAATATAAAAAGCATCGCAACGTCTGCTACAAGATACAGCGACGGAAAACACGCGTTTCCTACATACTGAATCAGAGTGTTCCAACTTGTTCGGTTCTCAGACCGCAAGATCCCCACCATTACTCAAAACTTCTTCCACTATGCACTCAGTGTCGCTAGATCAAGACTTGTTCCTCCACTCTAATTTCCCTTTCTAATGCGCTATTCCCTACGCTTCCGCCACGGCCGAGAGAGAGGGTAACTTTTCCCCTTCAATTCGCATTCCCTCTCTTCATCTGGCAACACTGCCACTATGTACTACGTACAGCCGTAGAGTTAGTGGAGCGGCAGTAGCGGCACGGGAACAGGCACAAAGTTCTACGGACTACTACATAACAATGAAGTCTAACACTGGAGGAAGAAGTCGCGCGTGGCTCATGAGCCACATTTTGGAATTCCCTGTACTAAATGATCATGCCTCCACCCCCCCCCAACTGATAAGAAAGCGCAAACAAGAAATTTTTCCTTCATGATATTCTTCTTTGAAAACCGCTTAAAGTGTGCAACAAGCATTTTATATAACATTAAAAACAGTAGAGAAACTTAGGTGGCTCCCTTCTGCTCGGACAGTCTATAAATGAAGTTCTAGTGCAGTGCGTTAAAAAATGGTTCAGTCATATTTATAGTCATAGCTTATGAACAAATGTTTCAATCAATTTATAAATTGTAGGGTAGTAAGCACTTACACTAACGAATTTCTCTGACAAGTATTATTTAAAAATGTAAATGAGCTCAAAAAACCGCAATTCAAAACGCTTGGGCCAGTGTTACAAATGAACAGTTCATGGATCCCGCTAACTCCATGCCAAAGCGTACAAATCTTTTAATTAAAATTGGAAATTAATTCTAATTTCTGTCACGTGAATAATCACCAATGATGTTGGCTAAATTCAGAAAAAAATTTCTAATTTTGTTTTGAAACAGTATTTGTAAATAATATTTGCCAAAGAAATTCGTTGGTATAAGTGCCCAGTACTCTATGAATAATAAATTGATTTATTCATAATTTACGACCATGAATGTGACTGAATCTATCGTTTCTTACCACACTGTACAATCAAGGAACATATATCATATGTCTTAGCTTTTTTTCACAATAATTCGAGATAATACTTTCAGAATCGACTTGGTACAGTCTCAAATCCGTATTGCCGAGGGGATTACGTTACCTGAGCTGGGAATGACGCAGGATAAAATCCATCCACAAGGTTCTGCTATACAATGTCGAGTAACTACAGAAGATCCTGCAAAGAACTTTCAACCAGATACCGGAAGAATCGAAGTATTCCGTTCCGGAGAGGGTATGGGTATCCGATTGGACGGTGCATCTGCGTTTGGCGGTGCTATAATTTCACCTTACTATGATTCTCTTCTTGTTAAGGTATCGTAAACTGTTCAGTTTTAATATTATTTACAGAATTTATGAATACACGACCTGTTCCCAACAATTCCAAAATTGAGTGTAGAAATGAAATCTTTACAGTATTAGGTTACAGTAAAGATTTTCTTAAACAATAATTACGAGAGCTCATTCATTAAAATAGTCACAATTATTGTTATTAATAACCTTACACCATGTTTATGACAATTTACGTATACCGATGAGATAAAAGCTCGTTAGCTTTGAATTAAAAATTTCGTTGAAGCATTTCATTTTATAGCCCACATAGCACGCGGCGCCTTAAAGATGTCTTTTTTACGTCTGGAAAAGATGTCTTTAAGAAGCCTCAAAGACGTCGTTTTTACGTCCGTTGCGCACAAGCTGTCAATGACTATTTTCTTAATCTTCTTGTATACTAAGGGAAACAAATACTTATCGTAAATGGTTTCTTTACCAGAAATGCCTGTAGAATGCATTCCTGTATAGTAAATTCATGGTAGATAAAGGATTTTTCACAAAAATACAAAAATAGAGCGTACAAAGTACCCGCGTCGGCACATTTTCAAACTTTAACAACGATTAGGAAGTACATGTAGAGGATCCATATGGATATGTAGAGGTGAGACCCCTCTATCTCTTCACTCAGAGTTGAACTTTCTTGCGTATTTAGTTTTTGCGTAACACGTCATTTTTTATCAAAATCATGCATTTTTACAAAAACCAATATTTTTCGAAAACTTTGCGTGATACAGCAATGCTGCTTTCGGATTTGGTTTTAGAATGACAAAGTGTATAAGAATCACCCAACAGATATGGCAAAACTCGAAAAAAGTTCTATTTTGTTGGACAGTGTAATTTATAAATCATCTATTTCTACGATAAAAATTGGAAAAAAGAAAAAAAATTCATACCCCCTTCGGATTTGAACCCGAACCGCCTGCTGATACGTTACCGCTATAGCTATTTACATAGGCGTCTTGGATGTACATCAGTCCCGTTCAGGTATCGCCCGTGTCGACAGAGAGTTTGGTTTCCCTGGCATAAGAGACTTGGAGGGCAACGGACCACGCCTTTTTTTCGCGAGAAAATGTTTTCCGCATACCCCAGTTCCCTGGGGAGAGTCGGGGTTATGTGGGACTATCCCCTATGGGGGGGGGGGGGGTATACTCCTGGGGACTACCCACTCAAACCTCACGCCCACCTAAGCTAGAGGGGGATCAGGTGCCTGGATCACGCGAGTATTCAACAGGGCGCCTCCCAGCTAACATCCTGCCCCAGGGAGGGGACGAGCCCCCTCCCATTACCTACGCTGTAAGACCCCAGGTGGAGGGAACCACCCGGTGTCCCCATCCCTGGAGCCTTCGGATTGGGTCTCCCGAGCTCCAGCTCGGTCCATCCACAGCTCCCGCAATCTCCATGCGCCGCTCGGAGCCGGTGTCCCGAAGGAACCAGCTCCGGCCGAGGCAAGAAGACGCCGCCACCGGAAGGAAGGGCTGTCGGAGGCGCGATCCGGCACACCCCGACCCTTCCCACCCACAACCCCCCACGGATCCCCCCTGCCATATGGGAGGGACGGACCGACACCCCACACCGAGAATACTCCCGGGGGGTGTCGCCCCAACAGAAGCTATGTTCCCCCGGAGGCCCGAGTCAGTTCCCCCACGTCAACTCCACTCCGCCCCCTCGCCCGGGCGCATCAGTTGACGCGGGGGAGACCCCCTCGCCAACTCCCTCGTGGGGGGCACACGTCGGCGCGGGGGAGGTCCCCGCGCCTATGCCCTCCTCTTGCCGAGCCCGTGTCTCTTTCCCGGTCCCGCTTTCCTCGATCCCCCTCCTTCTCCGTCATAACGGCCTCACACAAGGAGGCCACCGCCATCCACGACCTCTCGTTGCCGGCCATGTGGTCGAAACGAACCACGTTTCCTTTCGATGGTTCAGCCCTTACACCATTATACAGGGTGAGGCACCTAAGACTTTCACTGAAAATATCTCTTTTGTTATTAGTAATAGGAAAAAATGTTTCAGAAAGAAACTGTTCGGTTCAGTTGGGCAATTATTTTGGCGGAGAAGTTCTTTTTCCCTAGGTAATATTTTCCGATATTTCAAGGTTCTTGTCGTATTTTTAAATGGATCGACGTATTTGGATTAGTGCAACATTATAGCTAATAAAAAGACAAATTCAACCATATATAATATGTTGACCTTCAAATGCAATAGTGGTCATTCTTCATTAGGTATAATGTTACGCTAATCAAAATACGTCGTTCCATTTGAAAAAACGACGATGACCTTGAAATATCAGAAATAATGATCTAGATAAAAATTGCCCGAACTGAACCAAGCATTTTCTTCAGATAGTGCCTCACCCTGCACTATACTTATAGACCCGGCTTCAGACAACATGCCCTGTCTTATGATTATATCATCTACCAACTGACGGTTGTGTTTCCGTACGACCCAGTGACACACATTTCAAACCACCAAGTACATTTACGGCTGAGTTAGCAAGTTTTAATTAAATAAATTTCTGCTTCTTCTCCTTTTCACTGTATCACCGCGGCGCAACACCAACGCTTTTGCTCAGTGGATCCTGCTACCGAGCCGACACTCCCCGCCATTTTCGTTAATAACTTCTTATCAAAGCCGAGGCGAACATTTTTTCAAAAGAAATTGTTACTTTAAATAATCTCAGTAACCGGCCCATTCAAGGAGTCGGAACATTGTTGGGACACCCTGTATATGGTCCAAGGTTCAGCCTATGATAGTATTTTTCCCGCTAGCATCACATTGCCCACAGCTATACCGGAGGGCATCGGCGGGCGTCCTTGTATGGATGCTTCTCCTCTTCGTCTGCTCGACAAGTCAGTCCCCACAATGTCCATTCCGACTTTTCCTTCGGCAGGAGATACACGACCGCTGCACTGGCAGGTTACTCACCACTAATACGTATTCATGTACATGTATATACCGAAGGAAAAGGCGGAAGGTACATGGTGGGGACTAACTCTCTAACTAACTAAGAGGAGAAGCAGCCACATCAGTTCCGCGAGTCATCGTTGAGCAGGCCTGATGTAGGTTAATATACAGGACAGCAAGTTTAAAAAACGAATATCTAAGACACGAAGGCCGATTCTAAAGAAATCCAAAAGAGTTTTGTTATACTACATGGTCACTACGACCTCCGAATACTGTCCTTCTAAAAGCGAGTGCAACACCGGTATCTTATCCTTGTAAAATGGAAAACTGCAACATGGATAACTTAAAGAAATAAATAAATTCCCAGGCTCCATACAATAAATTATAATAAACAATAAATGATAATGTACACAACCTACTTTGGAAAGTAGGCAAAAACACTAACTATATCCCAACTCATCCTTAACTGTTGGATACCGTCGACCAATGCTACTAGGGAAACGATTTAAATACCCAAGAAAACATCATTCGATACTTTTCCTTCTGTTTTCAGGTGATTGCCCATGCAGGTGATTTGCAAGCATCCTGTGCGAAAATGAATCGTGCTCTCCGCGAGTTTCGCGTTCGTGGTGTCAAAACAAATATTCCATTCCTGCTGAACGTGTTGGAGAATCAAAAGTTCCTGAATGGAAAAGTCGATACGTATTTCATCGACGAAAATCCGCAGCTCTTCCAGTTCCAACCGAGTCAGAATCGGGCACAGAAGCTGCTCAATTATCTAGGCTCTGTTCTCGTAAACGGTCCCAGCACCCCTCTGGCAACAAGTTCGAAGCCAGCGGAAATAAAGCCGCACATTCCTCAGATCGCTTTAGGTATAGTATCAGACCTAAGAGAGTGATTAGAGAGAATGACATTGACACAAAACAGCGAACCTTATCATTCTGGTTTCGCGATGAACCTAATTGGGTACGGTGAAAAGTTTGAAAACGCATGCTCTTCATGCGAGGGTTAGCAAATCAGTGAAACCAATTATTTTCCCTATTTATTTAGCTTATGGGGTGTCTATACTCGGCCTATACTCATGAGGGCATAGCACAATACCTACTCTAATTTGCGCATCCACGGCACAATGAAAATAGAAGGTCCGAAATGGGAATGTGCTTTTTTCAATGAGTTGCGCCAAGTTATAAATATTATACCTATCCTTTTTGCTTTTTGAATTGTTTTCTATGTAGGTAAAAGCGGTAAGAGTTACTCTGATATTTTCGTTATTTATTATAATATGAAAAAATGATATATTATAATGCAAACATTTTTTATATGGACAAAGACATTTCGTAGATTTCAAGGTCACCTTGAATGACCTACCTTCTGCATTCTGAATCCAGACAGTATCAAATTCTGTGTAGAAATGTATTGACCTTCATATATCATATGTTAACGAGTTATCGAAATTCAATTTATTCGATTATCGAAATAATTTTCAATATGATATGTACACACCATGGTCAAGTTGGGGGACATTTGTTCGAGCACCTACTAACTTGCAGGTAGTACACAAACAGCCAAACCTGCTTTGCGAGCAAAAGGCATTTTGATGTTAAGATCATGCTTGAAGCAGAATTTGGTCTCTAGTTGCTATGAATTTGCCACCAAAACTTTAACTATGTCGAGTTTGAATATTGCTGTTATTTGTAATAACACGAAAAAATGTTATATAGAAAACTTAAACGGTATAGAGGGGGACATATTGTGACACAAACATTTTTTGCGTGTGTGGAGGGCATAGAGGAGATTTCAAGGTCAACTCTATTTTTTTAAATGGAATGCTATTTTTTAGCACGATGTGATAGACAGTGTCGAGACGAATTGAGCGAATTATCATTGAAGGTCATGCAAGGTCAAATATGGTAGTAAAGTAAACTTTATTACCTTACAGGAGATGCTCGAATTGGTGACCGTTTGCGTCAATGCAAAGTTGCAATCTTCGTATCCCTGCATCACGTGCATGTCTTGTCGTTCCTGAACTTATTCTAGTACATGCTGTATTATTTCATAAACCCTCACTCTTACATAAATGAATGGTTTTGTAACAAAGTTTATGTTGTGGCAATACATCGCGCATAGCTAGAAATGTAAACATCTCATCAGCTTGTAATGTAAACAACTCACCAGTTCGTAACATTCGTCTCAACACTGCCTACCACATCGTGCTAAAAAATAGCATTCCATTTTAACAAATAGAGTTGACTTTGAAATCTCCTCTATGCCTTCCACACACGCAAAAAATGTTTGTGTCACAATATGTCCCCCTCTATACCGTTTAAGTTTTCTATATAACATTTTTTCATATTATTACAAATAACGGCAATATTCAAACTGGACATAGTTATTGCTACCCCCTGTATATGTAGCGTATGTAAATTCGAGGATAAATATTTTAGCCAAATGTTTTTTGTGCAAGAACAGTGTAGGTAGGGTTTTGAACGAAAAGAAAACGAATATAGTTAACAAACACAAGATTTAATAAAAATAACGAGACAATATCTACAACGTGCACTCTTTTTGCTCTTTAGAACTCGCTACGTTACAGTTTTCCCTTTCTACAAACAATCTCAATCAGAAAGAATGATCAGTTTTCATTATATTTCGTAATTTTAATGAACGTTGATAAGTGCGCCACAGTGTTGATAATCAAAGAAATACGATCTCATCATAACAGCTTTGATAAAGAGCTGTATGAAGGAAGACTAACATAAATCTTAAATATTTCTGGAATTAAATTAAACTGCACGACTTGCGTAATTCATCAAAAAAGCGCACTTTAAAAATTCTTTCCTTCTAAATAATCGTAAATTTCTATAAACCAATTGTCCTTTATAAATATAAATTGGAAGTTCTTATTATTGTATTTTATAGTCGCCGGCGAAACGAGGAGAGTTGTTTCAATGGGTCATTCCACGCGAAATCGGACTCTTTTCAGAGTAGTGTTTTGGATTTAGTTCAAATTTGTATCTTAGGATTTTTACAGACCCGTAAAATAAAGTGTCAACCTTTTTTCATTAAATGATAACAGCTGAACTACCACGCGACGAAAATGATATTTTAGGTACTTATAGTAAAAACAGAAGAGTATCTAATAGGAATTATTTCAGTTGAAAAAATGTCGGCTAAACTTTACTTCTGGAGAAAATGCCGAAAGTCCAAGTTTCAATCCTAGGAGATCAGTAGTTCAAAAGTTATGCACGTGTAAATTAAGCACGAGATCAATGCATATTGTCCTTGACAGGTAAGGGAGCCTTCATATTGGTATGTACTCTGATATCGTCCAGCGAAGTCGCGAGGAGGTTGGTCTGGGTTAAGTTCTTGTGGGAAACTACATTTGCACATCTGCGTTATCAACATCTTCGTGTGATTGTGCTGCCATCTAGGCGGCTTCACTCGTTAGACAACGCGCGACGCTGAATACCTACCAACATGGCGGCGCTCTTATCTGTCAAAAACGCTTAAAATCGCTCAACTTTAGACACGCATAACTTTTGAACCAATGAATTCTTAACATTAAACCTTGGATATTCCGAATTTCCTCGCCAAAATCTACAGGATTACATAAAAAAGTTATAAAATTCTGGTTTCTTTAGGCACAGTTTAACTAAAATATCTTTTTTCACCATTTATTTTTCAATTGTCTTAAACTTACAGGTCTGCAATACCAACAATTTTCAAGATATTGAAAAATTCTTTAAGGTCCGTTCATATATCATTAAAGACTACAACATATTCGAATTTGAACAAAATCCGAAACACTACTTCGAAAAGTGACCGATTTTGCGAATACTGATTCAATCATATTGGAAAATATAAAAGATTCAATAAATATTTAAAAGGCTTGATTCGACACTATCAATATTCTAGGAGGATAGATGAATTGAACAAATTATTTAAATAACTCATCTAATTAACTTGTAAACACAAACAAACTTATAGAATTTTTAAGAAATTATTAAATCGTTATTTTAAGTCAATTTTGTCATTCTATAATATAATTGGAATAGAAATGTTCTCGAACGCTGTAATAGTTTTATAATATTAGATGCATAACAGAATAGATCAAGATTAAATATCTAATGCTACACATTTGATCTATAGTTTAACATTTGTTTATTATTTCATTTGTGTGCACCACAGTTTTTAAAGACTAGTAATTGTGTTTACATGTGAATAGTAAACAATAGTAGTAATAGACACCCTATTACCTTCTACTTAGTAAATGTCATGCTTTCTTGCTGGGTACACAGGCAATTATAGTGGGTCTTCACTAGTCGACATTTTATTTCTGCATCCATAATTGGCAACACAGGTAGTGCATTAATTACATGCACATATTTCACATTCTCGACATAAACAATGAAATTGTCATTATCTATACAATCTGGCATGGTATTTCATGTTTTTATGTATTGTAACTTTGTATATTCACTGAGGGGTACAGTCCGACTGAACGTTTGTAATTGAAAACTTTCTTTGTGTTCATTAATTTGTAACAATTTCCCAACTAGAGAATTCTAGTTTAGTGTTATCTTTTCAGTACCTTTTTTTCTGTTGTTAAATAACTTTTCACGTTCTTTTAGATATTAATGACCTTTTAGTTATTATACCTTATTGTTTATCGCATGCTTTTATTTTTTCGTTTGGCCATTTTTTTAGACTTTGCTAAGCTTGCAGCTGCTGACGAGAACACTGAAGCAGATTTACCAGGTATGCTTCCTATGTATTATCTCTTATGCTGTATTAGTTTGCTATTTTATTTTAAGAGATGAAAATATTGTCATATTCAGGACCTCGTGATCATGTAAAGTACTGCACAAAAAGGGTACATCAACGTTTTATTTTTTGTTTACATTCAGGAGTATTTCTTAATTTTCGCTGGACTTCCTTGCGACTTCTGAATTAGTATTTCGTTTCATAATGTTGGAATCATTTTTTCCACAATATTTTGCGACAGAAATTACAGATAACTTTCATTCCCTAGTTTATAATAATCAATTTTTACTAACACTTTTAGTACCACTTTTTGTTTTAGCTACTAACTTTACACATTATACAGGGTGAAGCGCCAGAAACAGGCCACCTGAATAACTCGGCTGTTATTAGTGTTAGGAAGAAATGTATCAGATGGAACTTGCTTGGTTTCGAGGAGGCATTAATCTGATGTTAGTAGCTTTTTTGTAGATTGACGCGCAAAGGACATATGAAGGTCAACTTCATTTTTTTAATGCAATGTCCCATTTTTTATACCATAGATCGATAGAATATGAAAGTCTGAGTATAAAAGCTTTGACCTTCATATGTCCTAAACCTAATAGTTAACGAGATATTATCCAAAGAAGAAAGAAAATTATTTCGATAATATCTCGTTAACTATTAGATTTAGGACATATAGAGGTCAATACAGTTTTACTCGGAATTCGATAGTCTTTCGATTCATGATATAGAAAGTAGGTCTTTCCATTTCAAAAATCAAGGTGACATTGAAATCTCCACTATGCTGCCCCCACCCCCCACTTAAGATGCACTTCGCTCGGCAGAGATTTTCATAAACGTCTAAAGTACAGGTGAAGCATACAGGTTGATTGAATATTTATTTACATTCAACGACCCATAATAAGAAATTACGAGACACAGATGAAGTAATATCAACAACCAGAGGCGGCAAGGAAGTGTGTATTATACAAGGTGGGGTAATAACTATGTCCACTTTGAATATTGCCGTTATTTGTAATAATATAAAAAAATGTTGTATACAAAACTTACACGGTATAGGAGGGGGAGGGCATATTGTGACAAACATTCTCTGCGTGGTGGGGGAAATAGGCACTATTAGGTTTAGTACATATGAAGGTCAACGCTTTTATACTCAGACTTTGATACTCTATCGATCTATGGCATAAAAAATGGGACATTCCATTTTAAAAAATGAAGTTGACCTTTATATGTCCTTTACGCATCCTCCTACAAAGAAGCTACTAACATCAGATTAATGCCCCCTCGAAACCAAGCAAGTTCCATCTGATGCATGGCTTCGTAACACCCATAGCAGCTGAGTTATTCAGGTGGCCTGTTTCTGGCGCCTCACCCTGTATTCTACGAGGGTCGGTTGAAAAGTAATGCAAACTCGTTTATATCCCGAGAACGAAAACAATTATCAAAATGAAACATAACGGAAATGAAAGTACAAGTCAATGTATATAAAATACCTTAGCTATTTTTCAATATAATCGTCATTTACGCCAATAAACTTTTGGTAACGCATGACAAGTTTTTGTCAGCCTTGAAATAAGCATTCATTAAGGTTTTCTTTAATTCTGAGAAAAGATGGAAATTCTTAGGAGCTTTAACTGAACTGCGAGACAGGTGGCGTATAACTTCAAAGGGTATAACCGGATAAAGGAATCTAATGTATTCCCAAATAAAATTGATCTTTCATCATACCATTCGATAGGGCCCTCAAAGTAAACCCTTTATGGCAAGTTTCAAGCCGGTGACCCTACCACAAGGGTAATTATATGGTGACCATTGTATGATGAACTGTGCTCTATTTCTTCCGTTCTGTTTAACAAAAATTACGACAAAATTCATGAACATTCTACCTGATAACACAGAGGACTACGAATTTTTCCAAGTTTTCGGCCGGAAACTTAAAATTGATGATCTTGTATTGAAGTTAGCAGATGTCTAATTGAGATTATTCAGAGTTGTGTATGGGTATTTCAATTAACCATGTATTCTATGATTTTGAATTGAATTTTTAATGATGTACATTGGTACGCTGAATTATCACGCCGTGTATTTTCCCGGGTCTCCAGAAGAGGTGCTGAAACCTACCCGACATCGGATTTTATCCGGGCAACGCACGGCCGCACGTACGAAATCCAACAGGAATAAAACGGCTTTCCTGGAAAGCCATTTTCACTACTCACAACCTAATGGAGGTTGTATCGGACGCCACACACCTCAAATGCAGTGTGGTCAGATTGAGAGCTGTCTTCCACTCTCTCTTACCCCTTCTACGGTGTCATTCCCCCATTTTTCGGCGACACGCATCCCCACGCTTCCGCCACGGCCTGGTCACGTGACGTGTTTCGTCTCTGCCTTGCCAGTGTCACAATGTCACGTGATTAACCCGGTACTGGCAGGGAGAGAGTAACTTTTTCCACTCAATCCAAGGCAATTCCCCTGATGTATCGACACTGGTCGGAAGCGGAAAGAATTTTCTCTTGGATGTCGTGCCCCACGGCCAAGCTGAATAGAAGCATCTAAATGTTAGTCGCGCGTGCTACAATAATCCGTAACAATTCGTCAGCGATAGAAGTAGAAAAATACACGCCATTACCTTACTTTACGGCAAGATACGATAGTGTATCCTACTCTAAAATATGATAAAATTTGTTACGTTATGGCAAAATACGCTAGATTATCTTAGAATACTCTATGTCGCACCTTTCTGGGAACGTCTAATAAGATCAAAACAACGTATTCAAATTACAAATAATCGCGAGGTATCGCGCTGCGAAATCACCCAAGCGGGCACGCAGCCAGGACTCACGTGAATTTTGGAACCAACTTTACACTGTAACCTTACGCAATTATGGCTAACGCAACAGTAACTCGCAAATTTCGGTAATTCAGTAACCCGGAACCAGAACTTCCCCCGCTATCCTCAGCTCTTCCCTTACACCAGGCCAGTGTCGCCAGACCGGGAAAATTGAAGGGAATACAGTTACCCTCCCTCTGTTATTGCCGGATTAGTCACATGAGATTGTGACACACGCATGACAGAAACGAAACATGTCACGTGATCGAGTCGTGGCGGAACTATGGGGATGGTTGCCGCCGGGGAATAAATTGGAAGACAAGTCTTAATCTGGCCACACTGCACCAAGCCGAGGCACGGGTGAAGGCCCTCAAACACTTGCTGTTCCCACCATCGTCTTGTTCATGTAGTCCGCACTTTCGTCGCATTCGCTGGTACCTTGTGTCTTCGTTGCTCAGCGTATGTACTTTTCGTAGCTACTCCGAACAGACAAAACGCGTCCTTTTTCTACGGCAACGATGCTTCCCGGAAGGAGACAGTGGATGCTACAGTGGGGACGCTTTCATCTCAATTGGGACAAACGTACAGAATATATATATAAAGAAAAATGTATATATATATATATATATATACATTTTTCTTTAACTCATCAGTCAGAAACACAGTCCTAACATCTATCTGCTTGTAATGATATTTAAATTGATTACCAATAGCCACTAGTGTCCTGATTGAGCTCATTTTTGCAACTGGAGAGTAGATTTCGTCGTAGTTAAACGATTCCTTCTGAGCACATCCTGTTACAACTAATCTCGCTTTGAATCTGTCCTCTACGTTTGGTTCAAAAGGTTTCAAAGGCAAATACCCATCTAGTACTTAGGATTTCCACGTCGTCTTCAACATTTACTTCCTTCCATGTCTTGTTTCTTTCAATGGAGCTTACTTCTTTCTTCATTGCGTTTCTCCAAAGTTTTCCAATGACTTCCACTGTAGTCGGTACATCATTAATAAATAACATTGCGTCAAAAGCCATGTACATCTTATATATTTCTCTTCTTCTTCTCTTGTTTCTCTTCTGGATTCAGATTCTTCACTCTCTTCCCCATTTTTATTTACATCTTCATTCTCGTTTTCTGGTCCAGGTTCTTCATTCTCTTCTTCATTTTTATTTACATCTACATTCTCGTTTTCGATCTCTGTTCCTTCACTTCTGGTAACTGTTTCCTCATTTCCATCTAACTCAATACACACCTTATCTCTTTTATAATCAAATGTGTCTTGGATTGAACACCACGTCTCTCGTAGTTACCACCTTTTGTTCTTTTATATCCCATAATCGATATCCATTGTTGCTATATCCAATCATTATACATTCCTTTAACTTTGCGTTAAATTTTATTCTAAGCTCTCTTGGAATGTATGCAAACGCTTGTGAACCAAATACTGTCATGTTACTAACATTTGATTTCTTACCAAACCATATCGTTGCTGGAACTTCTTTATTCACATTTCCTGCATTCGGACTCTTATTCATCGTATACGCAGCCACTCTCACTGCTTCATTCCAAAATGTCTTTGGCATTTTCACTTCATCCAGCATTGTGTAGCTTCTGTCTAACAGGCTCCTATGAAATCTTTCAGTTTTTCCATTTTGTTTAGGCGTGTAAGGGACAGTGTAGTCGATGTAGGTTCTATTCATCTTACAAAATTGTTTAAATTCGTAAGACATATATTCCCTTCCATTGTCGCATCTAAACACTGAAATCTTCGAATTAAATTTTGCTTGAACCATCAGTGCATATTCTTTGAAACATCCCAATACATCGCTTTTATGTTTAATCATGTACACATGAACAAAATTTGAATAGTCATCAACTAATGTGACAAAGTACTTTTCTCCATTGTGTGACAACGGTGTAACAGGACCAACCATGTCAGTGTGAATAATCTCAAGTATTCTTTCAGCTTTAGTTCTTGTTTCTAATTTAGACATTGTAATCTTACCCTTCACACATGCCGCACATATTTCCATCTCATTTACCATCACATTTTCAATCCCATATACTATTTCTCTATTTATCAATTTCTTTAAATTTGAATTGAGATTGAATTTAGATTTTCAGTATTCCTCATTTTAAATGGTATTTCATATAGGTTTTTCTTATAACCACATCCTATCATACCTTTATAATTATACAAACTGACTTTTCAATTTCCAAAAATTATCTTGATATTTCTAACCTTTTCACTGACAGTAAATTCCTTCTTGGGTTAGGGACATATAACACATTTTGTATAGTACATTCTCTGTCCTTACCATATACATTACTAATTACCTTGATATTTCCTATACCAATTGATTCCATATAATTGTTATTTTTGGTTACTGCTATCATAATAGGTTCATTTAGCATTACTAGTTCATGGAAATACCTTCTATCTTTTACCAAACGATCGGTACACTCTGAGTCGACACAAAATCTTAGTTCATCATTATTTGGCTTACTCGAATTTTCCATTTTATCTGACAGGAAACTAACTCCTCGTTAATCATTATGTTCTTCTCCACTCACATAGTTTCCTCTTCTGTCTTCATCACTTCTGTATCCAGGTGTTCTCATATTATGGCCTCTATGTCCTATCGTTCTACCTCTTCCTCTTCTATATTTAAGTTTTGGGAAATTCCTTTTATAGTGTTCAACTTCTACGCATAAGTAATATGTTCCTTGTTTGCACAAGAACGTTGCAGGCTTCGCTTCCCCTTTACCATGTTCAACCATACCTGCGGTACTTTTTCTTTCTACTTCTGCTCTCAACCTTGCTTTTACTACATCTAGTGTTAGTTCATCAGGCAGCATTATTTTCTAGAATTGCAATTGCTGTTTCAAATGACTTAATTGCCTAATCACTTCGTCAAATTTCGTTAGAAACTCCTCTAAGCTTCCTTGTTCTTCTAATTTCATTTCCATTAATTTTCTTCGCAACACTATATGTCCTGGAATGCCCTTCTTTTCATATCTCTTTCTCAATCCATCCAATTACTTCTTTTTCTGTTAGTAATGTCTCCATCCTAAATTTCCCTGTGTGAAAATTATTTTCATTTAAGAGATCAATATTATAATAATTCTTCCTGTCCATTTTTTTCTCCGTTTTATTACCTATCACTTTAATACACTTCACCACTTCGCCACGTGCTACTTATTCGAATTCACTAGACTATTCTATACGGGCCATTCCACGTGGCCTAGGTCCATAACCTGTTACTTTTTAATGAATTTCGTGTCGTAGGAAGATATATACATATATATTTATGTTTGATATAATAATAATAATGTTATGTACATATGTAACATAACTTAAAATAAGATAAACTATTCAATATAACCTTCGACCTTACTTTTGTCGCACTACATTTTTAACACGTCCGTTTGCTTCGGCGTATGTACGAGGAGGGAGCGCGCAATCGAAATTGCCAGGGCTACCACCACCATATATATGAAAGGGGAAAGCATTGTCAACATAAGTGGATGCTGGTTTTGAGCGCAACTGTCTTTTTTTAACTATAAACGGACATCTTTTTTGTTTAATTTCAACATAGTAAAAACCGATTTTTAAGTAAAAAATTCGAAAAAATCCACAGTCATATATGCTGTTCGGTATTATTCTACTTGATAGAATGTTTATGAATTTTTTCATAATTTTTTTGTTAAGTAGAACAGAAGAAACAGATCATAATTCATTATTGCGTGCTGACCCTATAACTTCCCTTATGATAGGGGTACCAGTTTGAAACTTGCCACAAAGAGTATTTTGGGGGCCCCTATTAAATGGTATGAAGAAAGATGCTCCATCCGACTCTGCTCTCTCGAACTCGCAAGTGCGACAAACGCAAGAAATTCGCCATTTGGTATGTTTATAAAAGAAGCATGTTTCTATAAACTGACTGCTCACGCAGAGGTGTATCCGTTGTCGAGGTACATGTAAAATCGAGTGTGTAGAGTAAGGGACCAAATTACTGTGCCTATTATACTGATTTTTAAAGCATAATGAACATTAAAAAAGAGATATATAACATATATATTACCTGATTTTAATGAAAAAAATTGAATATCTTTTTTTAATATTCATTATGCTTTACCAATACGTATAATTAATATTGGCACAGTAATTGGCATCCCTACAATAATTGGGTCCCTTCGCTATAGCTTCTTAGCCGATCCTCACACCTGGAGCAAGTACTATATTTCTTGTAATGTATTGTATATGTATATTTTATCAAAAGTCTCATTCGTTGTTTAAACGTCCATCTACTGTATGTTTGAATATCATTGTGCGTAAATGTCCTGCCTGTATCTTTATACAGAATTTAGTGGTGTGATATTCACAAATACGTACCGATTTATATAACTGTGTGATAAAAACATGTCCAATAATAAATTAGAAGCTTTAAAACTTTAATAGGAAACAAGTACATAATTTCTTGCCATTTGGAATAGGTTCTACTTGTCATATTATCTACCATCATAAACCAACCAACCAAGTTACCACGGATATCATGATCTAAGAATCCCTTTTGCAATTATCATTTAAATGAAGATTTTTAAGCTATATTTTGAATGGGCACGTTGTATTTACTATCTATTTTTCCTGCTTTGTAGATGGTGATAAAGAGGCGTGACAATTTTATTATAATAAGATCAACAAGTCAAGGTTTTAATGGCTAAATACTGCATTTTCTAACGTTTTTACGGAACTTGAAATTTTCAAGTAAAATCGAATATTTAGTTTTTCATCTGCTATAGTATACAAAACGATCTTAGACCACGTTTATTGTTATACTTTTTTCTTTTTTTTTTATGAAATTATCACAGTTTTTCAAAAATCAGAAATTTAGTATGCAAAAAATTTTTGGATCTACATTCTGAAAATTTCATCGAAATCGGTGATCACTACTATGAACTACAAATTATTGAAGATGGTTGATTACAACTTTTTACGTCTTTTGGCTTGTAACTATAATAAATTTTAACTTCAAAAAGCTCAAGTCGTTGCATCCAATTTTGAAATAATTATTCTCTTTTACAAATTGTTCATATATTAATGAGTGAAACTGTATTTCATATACAGTGCCTAAATCCCACTTTGTGATTACTACAAAGTAGAATATCTTTCCTGGAAAATGTGAAATTAATTGTTAATAGACGAGAAAACAAGTAACATATTTTGCATGTGTAAAATCTATGTAATTATTTATCTAGAATCCCCTTTCATATTAACCCTTAAGTGAACTATTGGTGCCGATGTGGCCTCATTCAAATTTATGCTGATAATTAATTAATGTGTAACTATTAATACTGTAATTATTTCTGGTTTTGGATGAAATTAGACTAGCTACGTTTTTATTTTCCATTACGATGAAGATGAATATTAATTCTGTGTACTCGAAGCTATTTTTGCTCCAAAACGAAACATTTCGTCCGACCTAGAATATTTCCCTTCTATATTTTTTTTTCATGTTATGCATACGAAAATGGTGCAATTTACTCGTACAATACTGAAATGTGTAATAATTTATCGAATACAAACAAATTTAATAATGTAAAAAATATTTTGAATGATGATGTAGCAATCTTTAGTGGCGCCTTACAGTCGCCATTCGAGTGCTAAGGGTTAAATATTAGGGGTACCCATAAGTAATCAATTATTTGCAAAGAATTTGTGTTGCCTTTAGTTCTGTATCGATCGTTGAAGAGGAAACACGTATTCTCTTACGCTTTTCGGTAAAGCAGCCTGTGTACTTTTTCATTTTCATGCGCGATTTAATGCAACGGCAACAACGAAGAAAAATTGCGATGATTATGGAGATGTATTAAAGGTCAACAAGTGTCAGTGTTGGTTCAGAAGGTTTGCTGCTGGTGATTATGACCTTTCTGACAGGCCTCGAAGTGGCCGACCAGTTGAATTTGATAACGACACCCTAAAATCTCTAGTGGAAGCTGATCCAAAATTAAGTATACAAGAATTATCGAGAAGCCTTGGGTCCACAGGGTCAACTATAAAAAGGCACTTACAAATCAATTATCTGAGACCAACAAGAATATTCATCGATCAATTTGCACGTCATTGCTGTCCAGATTTCGTAGAGATCCATTTCTTAGCAGAATCATTACCGGAGATGAAAAATGGATTCTTCATGATAATATAAAGTGTCCTAAGCAATGGCTTTCTGCAAATCAAACCGCAATATCAACCTCTAAACCTAGCTTTTCACTTAGAAAGGTGTTACTGTGCCTTTGGTGGGGCTGTCGTGGCATAATTCACTTTGAATTGTTGAAACCTGTAGAAACAGTTACTGCTGAGTTGTATTGTCAGCAATCATAACAACAACATTCAGAACTATTAAAAAAGAGGGCATCTTTAGTCCATAGAAAAGGTGTAATACTGCAAATTGACAATTCCCGGCCACATGCAGCGAAACTCACTCAGAAAAAAATGAAAGAATTGCAATGGGAAGTTTTACCCCCCCCCCCCCCACCCTTCGGACATTGCTCTCCCTGACTATCATCATTTCAGATCTCTGGAGCATTATTTACGAAATAAAACATTCACTTCTGTAGAAGATGTAAGGTGGCACCTTGAGTTATATTTTGCTTCACAAACCCTGGATTTCTATAAAAGAGGGATTGAAAATTTGCAGGAGAGATGGCAAACTGTCCTCGATAATGATGAAGATTATAAAAATAATTGTATGGGTCCCCCTAATATAATTTAATTGAATCACTATATTTTTAAAGTACATTTTGATAGTCCACTTAAGGGTTAAGGTACTATACAATATATTTAGTGTCTACCCGATCAGCTCTAATATTGGTAGGCTTAATAAAATAAGCAATGAATTTTTTTCAGATTGCTGACATTACTGACTCATCCTATACGTCGTTACTTTTGTAATCGTTTTAAATTTACTGAAGTAAGACAATAATCAGTTTTCGATTTATTAAATAATATGCAAATGTGACGACACAATTCGGCGCTACAGAAAAAACATTAAAAACAATATTTACAAATCACAAATGAGTCGGTAGTAGGTATCCTACAATTTTTAATCAACGGGTAGATTTGGGCATAAGACTAAAACAATGGGATTAAAAACAATCAACTAACACGTTGACTGTCAAAATGCCACCACTAAAAAAGGCCCCAATATCCAAATAATTTAGTCTATGTAATCAAAACTATAGAGTTGAAGCATATTTCTAGATCCCGGATTTTATGCACTTATGTCAAAAATGGGTAGGTGCAATTTAAAACAGTGAAAAGCTTAATACATTTTAAGACCAGTGAGCCAAACCTGACAGTAGCAGAAAATCAGCAGAGTCTGCTAGGAGACGCAGGCAACAGATTTGCAACGGGTGGCTGGTACAGCGCCCCCTACATCACCATGTGGGGATTTTGGTAATTGATGACGATGTATTCCGACGGTCCTCCACGGATGTGGGGACTGGAACGTAGATCTCGTAACGAACGAGAGACTGGGGTCACCAGTGGCCAGAAGCCACACGTTCTCTAGCGAGAACGCCCGAAATAAATGTGTGTCCAAGATGGACGCGCCACGTGGTCGCGGCAAAGACAAAATAGGTTAAGCACGTGAGGCCCACTCCTCACGAATAATATACACTTCGGGTAGCGACCAAAAGTAACTAGATTTATTAGTCAGGATCTGAAGGAGAGCTTGCGTACTCGCGGACGTGACACGCCGTTACAAAAGGAAGCCGGTACGAAATGGCGGTACTACGCCGCTGAGTCAACGTTGTCAAGAAATACTATGAGATTGTACACTACAGAGTCTCTAGTGAAAGAGAACGAATAGTGCCGCCGGCCCCACAACTAAATATCTGTTACTATCTATACTACTGCTATTTTAGTTACAACGATAGAGGTCGCGCATACAGTGACTCTAATTAATATTCATACGCTCTTAAAAATCGCATAATTTTGTCAATATTGGACTATACTACTTGAATTTTTTTGAGAAGTTAGAACAATTGGATCACTACATAATGTAAAAAAAAATGTTTGATTAAAATTGCAATTGGTCGAAGTTACAGAGAAAATACTAAAAGTTGTATTTTGCAACTAAGATAGTCGATTTGAGTCCTCTTTAAATATAGAGCTCATCTAATGTAAGTGTATAATTCTATATGCGTGTCCTCTATTGTAGAAATTGCAGATTGACTAGCGTGTCACTAAAATCGTCGCTAGATAATGGCATTTGATAAAAATCTGCTGCTAGCAGGCTCTGCTGCCAATATTGCTCTAGGTTGCGGAAGCAGATGGGCAGACCAATCGCGGTCGTGTCGCGCTAATCTTGCGCTATGTTGGTGAAATTTGACTGACTGGGAGAGCATTCATATATTATTTTCACTACATTAAAATTATTAGTGAAAAATAGTTTATACTTAAGTACTATATCTTGCAATTAATTCACAAACTTTTTATTTTGTTTAAAGATGCTGAATTTACTTATCACTGTTTTGGGTAATACGCAATGTAGTTCAGTTCAAACAATTGTATTATGAACAGAATTCAATTTTGAATTGACGTGGCAGTCAACGTGTTAAAAACACGGATTTGCTTAATGGAGGGCGATATAACTTGACAATCGCAAACGCTTTAACCCAGGGGTTCCCAAAGTGCGGCACGCTGGAAAATTGCGACCTGCAAACCCTAAAAATGCGGCCCGTGAATTATATTTTTGGAAGATGTTAATAAACAGTCTGTAATAAAAAGTAATTATTATCATAAATAAAGAACGATTATGTTATAAAATTAATATAAATCTTTCCCTTACTTCTAAATTTTTACCTTTCTTTTTTGTGACCCGAATATTCCCGAAACTTTGGGGACCCCTGCTTTAACTATAATTTCTATTTCTCCGATTTTGGGTGCTTATTCACATAATATATATTATACTTTTTTCTTAATAACCAAAGAAATCACTCAAATACAACTGCGATACGCTTTTTATTGTTACTTGATCTCTCGTGGTTAAAACCATTTCAGGCTCATTAACAACTGCACGCTGAAACTTTTTAGAAATTTTTGGAACATGTACAGCAAATTTCAACAAATATTTCAGATGTTCTGGAACCGCCGAAGGGTTTTCGTCACATCTACAAGGAGAAAGGTCCAGAAGCGTTTGCCAAAGCCATAAGGCAACACAAAGGGTTGCTGTTGATGGATACCACATTCCGTGATGCTCATCAGTCCCTCCTTGCAACACGTGTGAGATCACACGATCTTCTGACTATTTCGCCTTTCGTCGCTCAGAAATTTAATAATCTTTATTCTCTGGAAAATTGGGGTGGCGCTACCTTTGACGTCGCTCTTAGGTTCCTTCACGAATGTCCATGGGATCGATTGGAAGACATGAGGAAAGCCATACCAAACATCCCATTCCAAATGCTTTTAAGAGGTGCCAATGCTGTAGGTTATACTAACTATCCGGATAATGTTGTCTTCAAGTTCTGCGAACTGGCTGTGCAGACTGGAATGGACGTTTTCAGAGTATTCGACTCATTGAACTATCTACCAAATTTGTTTGTTGGTAAGTAATTTAATTGTTCCAAATTACACTTTACTATTATTCTGAATCGAACCTCGTCAGCAGTTTGTACTAATCGTGCATCAGGAGATGTCAGTAAGAAACTTGTAGGTGCAGTGTAATCTCGATATATGTCCGCAACACGGGTTTATCTAGGGACATATATCGACTAGAAGATACTATTCTTTGATACACTGCCGAACGTAGGAAAGGAAAGCGAAGATCGAGTGTCCTCGGTCGCCAAGGAATGTAACATAATGTAACAATAAAAAACTTCTTTATTTTTCATTATTTTTTTTTTGTTTTGACATACACCAACATATTCGTGGCATTTTTCTAATGAAGATAATACCAAATATGATATAATTCCGATGATAGTAAGTTCCCATTACAATTATATTAACGTAAAATTAGTATGAATATGATCCGAATGATATCGTGTTTAGTATCGTTTTAATCAGAAAAATTCCTCAAATATATTGATAAAAATCTCATAAAAAAATAATTAAAAATAAAGAAATTTTATTATTGGATTAGTAGTGCTCTCCTGGTGTTACACCGATATACCTGACCCGTATTATGTTACACTCCTAGCCGACCGAGATCTCTCCAGCTTCATGGCTCCTCACGGGGTATACGCCGCGTCAGTAGGGATAGTTCTGGGACTTTTGTCGGCTAGATATTTCGGACATATATCCAGAAAACACTGTACCACGTGATATCCCTACTTCGTGCTATACGTGTTCCACTATTGGCCGAATCGCTTAACAAAGACCGCAAAGCACGTATTGAGTGTGACTGGAACAGAGCGATGTGGTGATGCTGAGCACTTATGTCGATCGTTCCTGCGAGAGCCTAAGCATAAGAGTGGGTTCCGCCGGCTGGCGTCAAGAGTAGAGTTTTGCAGTCCTCCTCCTCCACTCTCGTGACGGAATCACTGCCATCTCCTGGTGGACAATCAGTACACTTGGTTTTTCATAAAAACAGCTCATCTCCACAGATGTGGGAAAGATATTTGTATAAACAGTAAAGCAAATTTTTTATCATTTGTTCAGGTATGGAGGCTGCCGGCAAGGCTGGCGGAATCGTCGAAGCTGCAATTTCGTACACAGGAGACGTGAGCGATCCAAACAAGAAGAAGTATGATCTCAAATATTACACGAACTTGGCGGATGAACTGGTGAAGGCTGGCACTCACGTTCTAGCGATCAAAGATATGGCAGGATTATTGAAACCGAATGCGGCCAGAATATTGATCGATGCGATCAGGCAAAAACATCCTGACGTGCCTTTGCACATTCACACTCATGACACTGCCGGAGCTGGAGTGGCATCCATGTTAGCATGTGCAAACAGCGGAGCGGATATTGTGGACGTTGCCGTTGACAGTATGTCTGGAATGACCAGCCAACCTTCTATGGGTGCTGTAGTCGCGTCACTGAACGGTAAGCCTTTTGCCGAAACAGAGGAAACACGTTTGCTTTAAACTCCGTCTATCCCCCAATTTCACAACATACGTCTCTCGTGTGTCAAACTGACACAATGATAAAACATTACATGAAATGAAACGATAAATAATTAACTTCACTAATTATTTGATTGGGAATAAAATAATAAATGTTTACAGAATATTTCGTCCACATATTCGCACATGTCCGACTTCGCTTCTCTTCTTCAAGTTCACCCCAAATACAAGAACACCCTATATACAGAGAGTTTTACCTAACACAAGCATCTAAAATATCTCGCTTTTTTCTATGATAAACAAACGGTACAGAGGAAAACATTAGTTGGTTCAGAGGGGCAAATATTATGATAGAAAATTTTGATTTTGAAAAAAAATTTTGTTCAAGGTTATATTTTTTCAGATTTCAAGGTCATCGAAGATTTTTAAATGAAATGATATATTTTTATTGCCGTTATATGATATCCAAGGTCAGGACGAATGCAACGACCTGTAATATTATGACCTTCATGTGACCCTGAGCTTGTTATCACCAACGATTCAACACCAAACAATTACAGTTCATAGACGCTGGTGCACAACTTGTCGCAGCCATTTCAGGTTTTTCAGTGCACCAATAATGCATATTGTAGCGGTACGCGATTCGCATCTCAAGATGTTAGAGTTGACCGCCTGCAGATGTTAGGGTCTAAGGTAATAAAACCTACCCTGACGTTTACAGAATGGCAAAATTATTTTATTTCTAAAATGACTTTACGGGAGTAAAACATTTAACTACCCCATCGTATAGCCCCGCCTTCTTATTTTCGGAAAGGTAACGCCTTTCCGAAGATCAATATATAAAGGGAGGAAATCCACAAAATACTACTTCTTGTACTTCTTGTCTACGTACTTTGTCTATCGGTCTCTCTGTATTTCGAACACGCTTATAAAATAAAGTTAGTTCTTATTACAATAACTCTGTTTTGTGGTAACACACACAGACATGTGTATAGACACATGTGTATTCAGTTTTTCGTGGTTAGAAAAAGTAGCTTTGTCAGTAAAGAGAACGCCATTAAAAAGATGTTCATTTCTTTGTATTTGGTGCAATGTCCATGTACAAATAGCAACACGATTCTCGAAGTCGTCACCATGAAACTCCTGATGTAAGAAAATATGGTATGGATGTTTGTGAGGTTGCAATATTCCGGATACACTTACTTTGGAAATGCATAAAGAACGTCCAATTTTTCGACAACCTGTAGCAGGATCAATATTGACTGTAGCCAATACAAAAGTGTCGGCATCTTCTTCAGTAGCAGGCTTTGATCGTTTTCTGTTCAGTGATTTAATAGTCCCTGTTTTGCAAACCAATTGATATATGCGGTCAAAACTTGTCGAGAAAACCTGTCGAGAAGGGTGATTTCTCACAACTAAAATCATTTCTATCTTCTATCTTTTCTATCATTTCTTATCTTTCACAATCGAATAAATCCCGATGAATTTCTTAAACGTAGTGATTAGAGTCACCGACACGAGAAGAATTTGCATCAGTGTTTACAAGTTATTGTGAGCTTGTTTACAGTCATTAATCAAGGTTCAAGAACATTTTTTGAACATTGAAAGTAATAATATTACAGGTCGTTGGATTCGTCTTGACCTCGGATATCATATAGCGATAATAAAAATATATCATTCAAAAAATATAACCTTGAACAAATTTTTTTGCCTACCATAACATTTGCCACTGTGAGTCATCTAATGTTTTCCTTTGCAATTTTTTTCTATCATAAAAAACAACCGAGATATTTTAAATGCTCGAGTTAGGTGAAACACCTGGTATATACACAAAGTTGACGGATTTTCAAAGTCGAATTTCTCAAAAACAAAGCCTCGAACAAAAAATTTATTCCGTATTTTCGATTTATTTTCTCATGTAGAATCACCTCCTCCACGGTTATACCATCAGTACTGGGACATCCTATGTACACTCGTGCAATAAGGCACGGTTAAATTTACATGAGCCCCACTCTTCTCCCACCATTCAATGTCTTCAGCTCGAAGAGGCTACCTCAGTAAACAAGGATAGGGAAAAAATACATGTAATAACCAATAAAATAATATACACATGATTATTTGATATCTTCAATATAGAATCAGCAATTTTAAGCTTCCGGAATTTTTAAAAATCGGTTTTGCAGCCGAAAATTCGGAAAAAATTCTCAGACGTGTGTGATACCAGGTAAAATGTTCATGAATGTTTTCGTAATTCTGTTGTTAAACGGAACAGAAGAAATAATTCGTTAAATCGTACTCACCTTACAACTGTCCTTACAGTAGGGGTACAGATTATTTCTGTTCTAATAATTTCAATCAAAAATGGTGCATCAACTTTCTTGAATTTTTCTAATGTCTTCATAGTTTTGTTTTTCACTGGTCCATTTTGTGCGCAAAATCTGCAGTCTACTAATCATAAAATGGAAACCTTACTCAAAGGTTTCTGTCCGTACGTCAGATTTTATACGTAAATATTTGAGTAACAATAAATTTAATACATACCTAATGCCTAACAATATTTTCACGATTTGCAGGAACGCCGAACGATACTAAATTTAATCTCCGCGATGTTTCGGAATATTCCGCTTACTGGGAACAAACGAGAACGCTATACGCTCCATTCGAGTGTACGAGTACTATGAAGTCCGGAAACGCCGACGTCTACTTGAATGAAATACCTGGTGGCCAATACACGAACTTACAATTCCAGGCTTATTCTCTCGGATTGGGCGAATTCTTCGAGGATGTCAAGAAAGCTTACAGGGAAGCCAATTTGTTGCTCGGAGACATCATCAAAGTTACTCCTAGTTCGAAAGTTGTGGGCGATCTGGCCCAGTTCATGGTACAAAATAAGCTCACAGCTGATGACGTGAGAAATAAAGCAGAAGAACTTTCATTTCCCAAATCAGTTGTCGAGTTCTTCCAAGGTGCTATTGGCGAACCTTATGGAGGATTCCCTGAGCCGCTTAGGTAATTTCAATACAGCAGAGATGGGCACGGTAGGGGTCCCTCAAACGCCTGCTTCTCCCACTAACCTCTCTTTCATGCAGCGTGCGCCTTCGTCGCGTTCGTTGCTGTCTAACGGCGAACAGTGGAGCCAAATGACCAAAAATCTATAAAACCGAAACTATCCAACTGGATATTAACAAATATCGAGCCTAAATAGCCAACAAATATCTTGAATCATATGAAAAAACTGTTTCAAGCAAAATTTGTACGATGTTGAAACATCCTATAGATGTCATATCAAAATTTTTTAATAGGAACCCGTACTTTTTATTAAATACTCTTGTAGCTGATATCGAGACATTTTTAAACCTACATATTTGAGTGTGTTGCACAGTATATTGTCAAGATATAATTTTTCAAAGATATGTTACCGACATTAGAATTAATATACAGCATGCAGCAAAAAAGACACAGGCGATTTTAACACTTTAACTGGGAACAACGAGTTAACTCATCAGTGGTATTTGCTATCATCTGACAAGAATTTGTTGCTTTCTTTTCAACTCAATAAATAACTCTTTCATTTTATTGTATCATAATATCTACATTCATATAAGTTACTTCGTATTTGCAACATTTTTGTTGTGTCGATTTTATTCGGCTTACCTCACGTTTCTCTAAATTTTCATGACTGGAAAGTTGCTCACAGTCAGTTAAAAGGATTAAACCGAAATAACTGATTGAAACGCTTTATTTACGATATTATGATCACAGCAACTCAAAGTGCAGAGACAAATATTCTAAATGCATAATAATACATTTTTAAAAATCAGGTTTACATTTAAACTCTTAAATGGAAATCTTTACTTAATATGTGTATAGTCCCGAAGGATCGAAGACTACACGAAGGTACCGAAAATACCGCGACTCTTCTGAATCTAACCGGGGTGTAAATCCGGTTACGCGTTGACGATACTCAGGTACCGCTGTACGTCAAACTAATGATGGACAGCTAGTTTGGGTTGAATCATTTATTTCGATGGTAGATGATGGTAATTCCAAGGTGACTAGATCCGGCTCGAAGGACCAGAAAATGTAGTGTGCGTAGGCTGGCTCGGTGTGCCTACACACAGGTCCCGAACTCTGAATTACTCTGTCGCTGATCGTGTGAGCGGTTGATCGAAGCGACGTTTCTGTCGTCTTGACAGAGTCGAAAGACCGGACAGAAAGGCGAGCGCAAGGTTGACGCGAATAGGCGCGTGGCCAACGTGGAACTGAACGTTTTGACCTGATGTCCACCCTTTTTATACTCAAAAAATGAATGGACGAGGTCTCGGTGCATCAGGTATATCGACCTGGCGTTCGGAATAGACATGAATGGGCGGGCCGTCATAAACGTTTGAGGCCCGATGTCCCATTGAGCGCACGCGTACCGTTGACCACGGCGTTGACTTCGCTAATTCGATTATGTGTACAATAAACCTAATGTTGGCACGGGGGGCAATTTCCATTTGAAGAATGGGCCGTTTTTTGGTAGAAAAACCGTTACTTTATGAGCAGCGAGTTTGCTCACAAGCATCTAACATCTGGTTGCCAAATGTTAGGAAAAGGCAATTTAGAAATCCGTTACGGACGGAACAATATGATCTTAATATGATCTCTACAGAACGATTTAAGATCATTTCAAGGTCAAGTGTCCCTCGACATCGTACAACTTTCATTAGAAACATTTTTTCGTGTTACTAATTTCAAATTATCAAATTTTTGCAAGACTGCACAACATAAGATAAACATTTACATCACAGACTTATTGTCTTCGCGACGTTAGTTATGTTATTATTTAACGAAAGCACTTTACAAATGTATATTTTTAAATTCTTTGTAAAGCAATCTCTGTTACCATGCTATGGTTTCAGGTCAAAAATTTTGAAAGACATGCCAAGAATAAAAGGCAGACCTGGGGAAAGTTTACCACCTTTGGACTTCGGCGCTTTAAAGACTCAATTGAAAGAATCTCATCCGCACATTACGGACAAAGATGTCATGTCGGCGGCTCTCTATCCTCAAGTTACAGAAGACTTTTTAACGTTTAAGGAAACGTATGGGCCAGTAGACAAATTGGAGACCAGAATTTTCTTGACAGGGCCGAAGGTCGGGGAAGAGTTCGATGTGACTATTGAAAAGGGAAAAACGTTAGCTTTTAAGACACTCGCCGTTGCAGAAGATCTTACGCCGAGCGGAGAACGTGAGGTGTTCTTCGAGATGAATGGTCAACTCAGATCTGTATTTATCAGGGACAAAGAAGCCGTTAAGGTGAGATTAGAATCTTTATTTTGTTCAGCGTTCAGTGAACGGTCTGCATGACAAGTGTAAAGTTCGAAGTACAATAGTCTACACTTAAGTGTCCTTTAAAAAAAAATGGGACCTCGACATGAGCTTCGACCTTTAACTTATTTTCACTGATTTCAGGAAAAAATGTATTTAATCGTCGTGTTTCATTTGTGTCAATGAACAATTTAAGAAACTCAAAATTATTTCTTTCCACAGAGGACAATTACCGTATCAAACTATTTTTTTTTTGCATATTCGAATCAAAACGAGATTTATCATTTCTATTAACGGCATATGTAAGTCCAAAGGTTTGCTCTATCACGTGGTGTAATTAGAGTTTCTCCTATGTCAGTGGTGCGCACAGTAGGGGTCCCTGAGCTGCCTGCTTTCCCCACCAACGTCTCTTTCATGCAGTGCGCATATTTGCTACGCAGCGGTGCCTCGTGGATGGAGATAGACAGGATAAGCCGTGCATGGGTCGATTAAGGTGGGACGTACAAGAGGGGAGACGGAGGCACGAAGCACCGCTACGCATCCAAGGTGCCCGCTGCACGAAAGAGATGTTGGTGGGGGAGGCGCTTTACCTGCTGCAGGCATACGTGCCCATCACTGTCCTATGTGCTCAGCTTTAGAAATAAATTTAATAATATCTGTAGAAATTGATATTTTATAGGTGCCTTTTTCACTGCAGTGTACTATCATAATATATTAAGTTACATCACCGTGTTCAGAAGAGTTCAGATAATACTACTATGCAAGTTTGAAAAGTATTATATATTGTTAAAGCACAAGTTAAGCAGTCTTCAAAGAAAAGATAAAAATCTGCATTTCTTTTTTTTAAATTGAATTATAAAACGCATCTACGGAATTGTATTCAGCCCACGTAAATCTATTAGAAACACCTATGTACATAATGTTATAAATTCAAATAGGTGTTGAACCGTCTAATTTATCAAGTAGCCATATGTCTGACACTGTAACTGTGTAATCAACAACCAGCGCCATTTACGCACAAGAATCGTGTCTAACGTTGTTTAAAAATGAGTGAACAACTCTTTTCGTTCTGAAATTAATCAAGTGATTATTATTGATCCACTTTATACAGTGTGCTGGTTTGCAATATAAATTCTTTCGATTATATATATATATACTCTAATTTTAACTCTTTGCAAATGCAGAATGTTGTACTTAAATAAAAACTACCCCGTCAGTCAAACCTGTTTCAAGGAAATTTTGATCTATGTTTGTAATCCTACTTTGCGAGCAAAAGGCGGTCATTTTGGTGCCAAGACCATGCTTGGAGCAGAGTATGGTTTCTATTTGCTATGAATTTGCTATCAAAACTTGTCGACAAATTCCGAGCATAACGCGGAAACAGATGACTCGGTATTTCAGCGTAAAGTTTGCAAGCGGAATTCGAAGGCAAAACGAGGGCAAACTCTGCACTCGTATAGAGGGCAGGTCGATCGTACTAAGAACGGACCTAATCTTGCTGTATAAGTAAATATCAAGCAAAATCAGTTATTAGTAAATCAAGTTATTTAAACTTCTAAATCATAATTTTATGTTTCATGTGTTTTCAATAATTTAAATATTTACAAATTTTACAGTAGTAACAATAACGATTTTGCCCGATATTTACTTTTAGAACAAGGTTAAGTCCGCTCTTAGTGTGACCGACCTGACCTTTTTAAGAGGCCTAGATTTGGCCTTGATTTGGCATGGAATCCCGCCTGCAGACTTTGCACTCAAATACCGAGCCTAATGCGGAAACAGATGGGTCAGAATTTGTAGACAAGTTTTGGTGGCAAATTCATAGCAAATCAAGAGCGGATTGCTTACTGGGTACTAGTCAACGACTTTACAATTGATTGATTATATTTCTATACTTTGCTAATCAATGAAAAGAGAATACTACAGTATTCTTCATGAAGATAACAACGAATTTATGTTAGAATCCAATAAATAAAAAGAAATTTTCTAAATAAAAAATTCGAAATATTTTTCTTTGTTAGGAACTTCATGTACATCCAAAAGCTGACAAAGGAAATAAAAGTCAAGTTGGAGCTCCGATGCCCGGCACTGTGATTGATATCAGGGTAAAGGTTGGTGACACGGTAGAAAAAGGAGCACCGCTGATCGTTTTATCGGCCATGAAGATGGAAATGGTGGTGCAGGCACCGAAAGCTGGAAAGATCAAGACCCTCGATGTGTCTCAGGGAATGAGATTAGAAGGAGAGGATTTAGTTTTGACTTTCGAATAAGATTCCCTCAAACCAGAGACTAGAACGTCTCCAACATCGTGTCATTATATACATTCGTGAGACAAGAGTACGTTTTGTTTAATTGATAGTCGCTGAATGTCGTTATCATTTGTATACAGTTAAGTCTTATTGGTTTAAGAACTTGTAGAGAATTTAGTAGTGTTATCTAAAGCGTTAACGAAAAAGTATCAATGCTGAAAATTGTACATTGTTTTATGAAAGTTAGAAGTGAATTAACTACCTCTAAAGTCGATGAATGGAATGAAATGAGGTATAATTAAACAAAGGTGTAGCTCTTGATCAAATCTAAAAGAATATTGCATATAAAAAGTCAATCTATTATATTACAATTTGCATTATATTATGTATCACCTGCTCAATCAGTTCTGTGACATCGTTACGTAATATATTTTTTATTTTAATTGATTTTAATCATTTTCCTACATCATTGCTTCACCATATAATCATTTACTAGTATGTAATTTAACATTATAAGTAAACGGTTTTTATTAGAATTTAGAGAAACCATTCTTCATCTTTAGAAAACCAGAGATAATTGTTAAGTTTTGAATAAGGAAAAATTAAAAACTTGTATTTTTATACATTGCAAGTTTCATACAATGGCATCAATTACGAAGCTATGATACATTTTGATTAAATAACTTTTTGAAGTTTCTGCTTTTTCAAGTTTATTAAATTAAATTATATAAAGCAACATAATAACTTTGAATAGATAAAACTCTTATTCAAAATTTTAATATCGTAACAGTGTCCATCTAAGTAAGTAATGCTTAGAAGATAGCACAAAATTCTGGTATATCAATCCCTCGGAGACGACATCAGTTTGCTTCTGTATGGTCAACGTTATATGATGTTATAGATATTACAATAATCTATTGATGATTTAGACTATTTGATATTTTTCTTAACTATCCTCAAATTCTAGAAATCCAGTAATAATGCACGAAAACACACCGCATCTAATAATTTCACCATCTGTAAAAAATTTTGAAATTTCAGGTTTGACGGGTTAAATAATATTTTTTATTTAAGATTTTAGGGTTCCAAAAATACTGTTTATACATCACACTGGGAATTGTAAAATTGTACAAAATATTTATATTCTAAACATAGAATGGTTGCAAACAGTGATTACAAACTTTATCAGCAAAATTTTGCATAGTGTAAAAAGTATGATTTTCTTCCAAATACAATTCAAAGCTACAAATGCTCAATGAACATCGCAAAAATTCAAGCGGAATTGTAAGAACTTACTGATTTCCATTTCTCATATATGAAAAATCAGCTTGAGTGGAATCATTCCCCTAGTTGAAGTCGAAAGAGGAGTTCGAAGCTTCAGGATGTACGAAATATCTGGGAGACATTTTGAATATAGCCAATAATAGATTCATTGATTATTAATATATTTTTGGAGCATCTACATGAAATATAAAATGAATCTGAAGCCGTTGTAAGCACAAATAATATACAATTTTATGTTCTTATGTTCTCAAATCTTGTGTAATTTATATACATATTCATCGTTGTCTCATTGTCATCATTGTCTCATTCTAATAATTACATACCTTGCGTAATAATATTGATATAATGTGATATTATTAATATTCGGAATAATTATTATTATTATCGGTGATTTTTAACATTTTTTTCTGTTTTTTCCTAAATTATATTTTACAATCTTCTTTTTTATTGAAGAGGTGAACAAATTTAGTGGGGTAAAACTATTTAAAGAAATATATACATATTGTCAAACTTACTTTTTTCCATCAAAATACGAACTTGATACAGAAAGTTTATAAATTAGGGTGAATCAACATTTTATGTGTAAGTAGCTACAATACGAAATTTTAACGTATTGTTCATGAAATCGTTGTACATATAAGTAAGTATGGCATGTAGGTATATGTATGTAAAATATTACAATGTTCTTCCTTTGCATACATTTCAAAGCATTATACAATGGTAAATAATATAAAGACATCCAGAAGCGTCAAATATTGCAGTTATTGCAATTTTTAGGCCAACGAGCGTGTAAAACTGTGTTTTAAGTGTATTTATATAGGTATTAAAGTTGTAAGAATGTAATTATATTTATAAAATGTAAAAGGAGAAAATGCAAAAAGTCTTTTACAATTAATGGCTTGAAAAATTTTTTTCGACATATAATTCCTCTCACAATATACACCCGCGGTTATCCCGGTATAAATATTTGTCTAAAAATACCGACCCTTCGGTGACTGAATTAAAATTCCATTCTAAATTGAGGCCGAACCTTGGCTTCGTTATAGAGGACAGGTCGGTCGCACTAAGAGCGGTTCTTTGCTCTAAGAGCAAATATTGAGAAAAATCGGGTGAACCTTTTTGTAGGAGGGAAAACGGAATTAAATTATACTTGCGTCAAGTAGCTTTCCCTGCGCGCATATTATGAATATCTTTTTTTTTTATCGTGAGGAAATGCTTTTCGCATACCCCGGCTCCCTGGGGGAAGCCGGGGTTATGTGGGACCACCCAAGGGCTAACCACTAAAACCTCACGCCTACCTAAGCTACAGAGGAGGTGTCTGGCTCACGCGAGTACTCAACAGGACACCTCCCAGCTAACATACTACCCGAGGGAGGGGGTTAGCCTCCCCCATTGCCTATGCTATAAGACCCCGGACGGAGGGATCCGTTCGGTGCCGGTATCCCGAAAGGACCAGCCCCAGCTGAGGCAAGAAGACGCCGTCACTGGAAAGACAGGGGTGCCGCCCCACCACGGGGGAGCCACGCTCCTGCCCCCCCCCCCCGCGCCGACGTAAAGGGCTCATTCGAAAGAGGAAGGTTCAATCTAGAGCGGGCTGGTCATGAGCTGACGAGATTATGCAGATATTTAGAAATAGAAGCGTTAGAAGTAGGCCAAAAATTTACGATGCCCGTGCCGTGGAATTCAAGCATTTTTATGCCATTGGATTTTCTGGATGATGTTGAGACCAGCCCGCACTAGAAAATATCTCCAGCTACAAATTGAGCTATAACACTGTCCAACAAAATCAAACTTTTTTCGAGTTTTGCAATACCTGTTGGGATATTCTTATACACTTTGTCATCCTAAAACCAAATCTGAAAGCAGAATTGCTCCATCACGCATGGGGAAGGATTTGTGCATGCATTCCGCACGGTCAGCCACTAGTCAGACATAAAATCAGTAGTATAGGTCAGCCACTAGTCAGACATTAAAATCAGTAGTATAGATCAATCACTAGTCAGGCGAATTTTAGTAGACATATATGATATTATTCACATGCGATATTTGACATGCCCAGAACATGCCCATATCATGGATAAAAACATGCGTAAAACACCCGTATAACATTCCCAACACACGCACAAAACATGCGCAATACACCCGCAAAACACTCGCAAAATATGCGGAAAACTCTCACAAAATATGCCCGAAACATTTCCAAAAGATGCCCAATTTACCTGTTCTCGCCTCGGATCGCGCGGTTGCACGCGCTTCATTGCCTCGCGCCATCGAGGTGGCACGAGCTTCTGGGCCTGGGCCGACGGAGCTCGAAGTCGCTTATTCGAGCTGACGAAAATTATTCGAAATTCGGAAGAATTAGTCGTAGCCTCCGAATAACAGTGCAGATACAAAATGAAAATTTAATTTTTAAGCTTCGAATATAAAAAAGTATTTTTATTCGTCAGATAAATTCTCATCTAATAAAATTATTTATTCGACACTCGTCCAATAAAGATGCTTTTTTTTATTCGAACCTTCAAATAACAAATAAAGATAAAGTATTTTTTATTCGAATTTTGATTTAAATAATTTTTTATCCCAAATAATGGCCAACTCTACGAGGGCCGTATGAAGTGTCTATGTGTCTGCGTGTGCTGATAATGGGTGATCATATGTGCCGATGGCCGCTACAAGTGTATCATGAATAAAGTGTATTCACTTGGAACTGTTACAGAAATATGTAATATCACCCTTTCGATGAAGTATCGTAACACGAGCGACTGGAGTCCGCCTCTTTTGAGGAGTTTAGTACACAGTGTGTACTACACACTGCATGTCGAGCATTCCTTTAATTAGTTTTGGTGGCAGGTCTCTGGAAGTTGTGGATGTATACGCTTGTATGGTCTGGCTTGCGACTCAATAGCAATTGTTAGCGTACCATAAAACTCCAGATGTGACGCAGAACACAGGTAGTTGTGCTAGGAGCTACGTCACCAACGCACTAAAGGACTGAAATGAAGGAAACACTTTTGTTTTTTCGATCATTGGATCGTCGCAAAAAATTGTTCTTCCTTGAATATGGATGGTACCATGGTATTGAGTTGTAAAAGAGTGTTAAACAGAGCTGCAATGCAACCCATAAAAAATTAGTAGAACGGTGAAATAAAGAGTAAACTAGAATTTTTTCGAGTAAAATTATTTAAAAATAGTTCTAATGTATTTTTAAAGTCATCTAGTAAAAATCTTATCGTGCTGAGGTGGAAAAAGTATTTATTCATGAAAGAAAATTTTTTTAATTAATAATAACAGTAGCATAGTACATGAAAAAATTTAAGATAGTGTTGATGACAATAGCTCATTATTAAATTAATATTCATGTTGGTCGCTTTTAAACTTCGATATGAGATCTGTATTTCGTCGAATTTTTCCGGATTTTCCATTTTTTAGAACTAGAGTTTGCAACTATAAACTTGGAAAAAAATAAAATACGTATCATTACAATTAATATTATTCATAATTTATATTAATTAGAGATTTTGTACACAAGATTATATGTTAATTACATATTTCATATAAAACAATTAAGCTGTGCGTTCTAATCCTGATTAAAATATTAATGTGCGTTCGGTTTTATGCTAAAAGACGGCCCGGTTCTGTTCCAGGAAAAACGACACGGTTCTGTGTCATGCTAAAAGACGGACCGATTCTGTTCCAGGAAAGACGGACCGGTTCTGTGCCATGCTAAAAGACGGACCGGTTCTGTGCCATGCTAAGGCTGAGCAGATGTCAGCACTATATCGGGAACGCCGAAAACCCGGGCGTGATCACTCTCCTATCGTCTCTGCACATACATAACTCGTCAATCATTTGTATTTGACCAGATTTGATCATTCTTGTGGATCTAGTTCCAGATCATTTTAATAATTCATAAATTTATTAAAAAATTGTACAAAAATATTTGCTTGCTTCTTAGAAATGATCAGACTAATTTATTACAAACATTTCAACCGTGGTTATTTTTATTAACGAAGCAAAAATGTTAAATATAAATCGAGAATCTAGTGAATTCTTATATCAATGCACTTCATAGAAATACATTTAAAAAAAACGGTTGATAATAATGGTTATAAAAATTAAAAAAAAGTTGCTAAACACATCTTATATCCTTACTTAAATTTGATTCCCATAAATTACAAATTAAGAATTTGAATTTGCATAAATATCAAAGCAATTGATTATGGCAATTGATTAATTTATCAGACAAAGTGAAATTACAAATTTTGGTCATGTACAATAAATATATCTTTTTATCTTAAGAGATAACTTTTTAACTTAAAAGTTATTATCACTAAAATTTTTAGTAGAAAATAAAAGAATATAATTACTTAACATTGTTAATTTAAAAATACGCTCGGTCTAATTATTCTTTTTCGAACGACAAAATATAATACCGTATTGCTAAAAATGATTTTCGAAATGCAGAGGGCAGTGTAAACTGCATTTCATCAACAACGGCTTGGTTGTTTCTGTCGCCGGCATAACAGTGTTTGCAAACGATGTATTTCAGCGAGTAACGTTGACATTTTGTGGTAACATCGATCGATCGCCACACATTCATGTTCCTGACGACTCCTCCTCGAATAAAATATTTAATCGGTCAGACTATGCCACCCACAAGCATAAGTTATAGACAGGGTCAATAACCTCTCAATCGATTCTCGGTGTATGGTTAATTATTTAATGATCTATGTTTGCCAAACTTTCTCTATCGAACAAACGACAAATTTTTAATTCCCTTAAAAAGTCAAATTAACTCCTTCGATTACAAAATAACACATTAAATTATATTTTAATTCACAAGAAGGATTTTAAGGGTAACGTAATGTTCTGGAAAATAAAATTTCTTCCTATATTATTTCATATTTATTTCTGTCTTCCTTTTGTAGCAACTTATAGAAAATTTAAAATTGAGAATATTAATCTCTAGTAATAATATGTGTTTTAATCTCAAACTTGCCAACACATATCTTTTAAAGTTGTACTCATCTACATGCGATCTTTGTCAAAATTGTTAAGAGTAGAACATATAATAATACAATATCAAAAATTCACTGGAAAATGTTTAGCGTAGGCTCGAAAATAAAAGAAATTGTTGGTAAGCCCAGTAAGTCAGAAAATACTATTAAATTTTTGAAAAATATTAAATTGTACCATAATATGTTTTAAGAATCGTTATAGTAGAAATCGGATCTTTATGCAAAATTAATATGAAAAATATGAAAAAATATATGCAGAGTATATACGACATATATCCGCGGCATATGCAAAAACATATGCAAAATATATGCAAGATAATGAAACCAATTGTACATTGTATACATATTTTCATTTATAGTTTGTTGTAATTTGCATTACAATACGTAACTATAATTTTTTCCATAGTGTCAACAGTAAGTTTATGTCTTTTCTCGCTAAAAATTAATTTGTATGCCGAAAATGTCCTTTAAACATCACAGGACGTAATAGATGCATATTTGTACTTTTTTCAATATCTTCAATATCTTTCTAGCGTGTTTAGTGTTTGCGTAACACGTCATTTTTTATCAACATCATGCATTTTTACAAAAACCAATATTTTTCGAAAACGTTGCATGATAGGAGCAATTCTGCTTTCTGCTTTGGATTTGGTTAAAGAATGACAAAGTGTTTAAGAATCACCCAACAGGTATTGCAAAACAATTTTGCTGTTGGACAGTGTAATTAGTGTGTCATAAACTTTTAGATACGACACTGGACACAGATAGGTTTGCTAGATGCGCCGTCATCCCCGAACTCAGTGAATGTTGAGGTCACTTTCTTGGGGTTTGTATCTATCCCCTAGCCGTGTGTACTAAACTCCTCGAAAATAGCGCATTTTATCGCTGACTAATATATTTTTACATTTTTTTATGGGGATATAAATACGCATGATAAATAAGCTTCTCTTCTCTCCCGACAATTTATCAGTTCTCAATACAATACTTATGTAATTTTTCTGTCTAGAATTCAATATTTAATTTTATTACACGTATGTTAAACTATTAATTGGCAAAAATAATTTTTCAAAAAAGAGACTTCGATCCTGAACTGATCGGTTTGACAAGGTGTACTACTGAACTAACGTTATGTCATATATCAAGACCATCTTCGGCCCCTCTGGGCCGCGATTTAAGTTTAAATATCATCTTTCAGAATTTCCAAGAATGAATCGAGTGGATGTTATGGTTAGTTGATGTTTTAGATAAATTTTTAAGCGATATATCTTACATAATAAAGAAAAATGTAGGGGATAACGAGTAGCATCGAGTAGTACATTATATAATATACAATTTCATTTAAAAAATCAAAGTTGATCTTCATATGACCTCTACCCGTAAACATTCAAAATAGATATCTATATCGGAAAGTGTGTCCCTGATATCGTTTAACTTTTGTCTAGAATATTTTTTAACGTCCGATAGTTTCTGAGATATTCTAGATTTCCAGATAAATGGAACACCTAGTATGTGTATGGCTCTTCCATGTTCTTTGATGTTCTATTTCGGATTTTGTTTTTCAGCGGTACATGGCCTGTCGTAAAGAAAATGAAAAAAGAGTACGGAGCTTTTTTTATTGTTGACAAGCTTAAAATAAGTGCATTACACGTAAGAAAGTTGTATTATTTTCTACATTGAAGTTTCACTTGACTTAGGAGAATTAATCTCGCAAGCAAGACTAGTAAGCACTTTTGAAGTATTAGAAAAAATTGGGTTTGCTTGTGTAGTTAATCTGTTGTTACACGCCCCCTACTAAATTATCAGTAGCAGCGCCAGACACAAGTCTCTCTGATAATATGATATTAATACACGAACGTTCAAGTTTGCATGATTCACGTCCTCGCTTCGATACATACACGTGCAAATATTCACTTTAACTGTAATATAATGTTCATACAAATCTTCACTCGAATGAAAGCCATAACAGCACAGGAAATAATTGTTTACAGGTGAAGAAACTTTGAGGATTTTAAAGTCAACTTACTTCTTTTTAATGAGACTATTTTACATCGACCATTGCTTTAAAAAATGGCACGTATCGGTGAATTGAAGTATAATCTTTTACAATTAAAGTACAAAACTTGAAATATCTCACAAACTGTTGAATTATTATTTTCATCATAGCATTTTATTACGTAGAATATTCCGAAGAGTCGTATCATACATACAGTCGGAGACAAGTAATGGTCACGATTTTTAACTTTTTGATCTGTACCTATAATGAAAATTGAAAATACGTCTTTTGTAGGTGTAAGTTACATAGATGCACAAAGTTTCATCACAATGGGATAAAGTTGCTACGAGATGCTAATAGCAAAAATTGTGAGATTCTGCTGTGAAATCTGCGATTTTGATCAATTGTAAACCCAAAATTCAAAGATTCTAACATCTTTCAATACCTATAGCTTTTTTATGTGTCATATTTCTTGCTTCGATGAAACTTTGTACGTATAGTATAACTTATTTATATTTGCGAAACACATGTTTTAAATTTTTGTTATATCCACAGATAGAAGAGTTAAAAATCGTGACCATCGATTCATAGCTGAGGAATGTGAATATAAGATAGATATATAGGTAAGGGACCAAGAGACCACTACTAATCAAATTATAAAACATTTATTTTTCATTATGTTTTTATCAGACAATCACCAACATATTCATGTCACTTTTCTGATTAAAATGAAACCAAATATGATATAATTCCCATGATATTTACTTGTGTAATGAGCGATCGCAGAGGAAGATAGCATATGGGAAAGAAAGAGACGCGGACAGTCGCAGCCGCCGCGCCGGCACAGATCAAAGACCGCGTGAGCGCAAGCCTCTAAATAAAAAATTTAACTTCTTTATTATTAATTATTATTCTATGAGAGTTTCACCAATATATTTGTGGCTTTATTCTGATTAAAATGATACCAACCGCGATATAATTTGGATCAGATTTATACTAATTTCCTGTTAATGTAATTGTAATGGGAAGTAACTTTCATCACTCATTACACAAGTAAATATCATCAGAATTATATCAAATTTGGTTTCATTTTAATCAGAAAAGTGCCATGAATATGTTGGTGAAAGTTTTATAAAAAATAATGAAAAATAAAGAAGTTTTGTAATTGGATTAGTAGTGATCTTCTGGTCTCACACCGATATACCTGACAATGTTGTAGCATACTCTTCAGCGACGACGGCTCTCGAGCTTCGGCCTCTCACCGCGGTGGTGTGGGTAGTTCCACTGACTCCAAATCGTAAAGTTACCATTAACTCGTAACGAGAATTCACTCTATAATAAATGAATTATTAATGAAATTTATAAATTTTTCTTTTTAAACTGTTAGGATGACTATAGTAAACTCCATTTTTTCAATCACCGAATATGTCCTTCATGGAGACAGAGGGGCCACTACCCCCCTTCCTATTTTATACTCCGTGCGAAAATGCATTACGAATACCCGACTCCCTGGGGAAGCCGTGGTTATGTGGGACTGTCCTCGGGAAGTGGAGCACCAAAGGCGATTCCGTCCCGGAAGACTAACCACTAAAAACTCATGCCCACCAAAACTAACAGTAAGTGGGAAGTGCCGGGATCACGCGAGTACTCAACAGGACACTTCCCAGCTGTCATACTACCCAACCGGTGTCTTCATCCCTGAAGCCGCCGGATCGTTCCAGAAGGTTCCTACCCCAGCCAGAGCAAGAAAACGCCGCCACCGGTAAGGGAGGGTCGTCGGTGGCGCAATCCAGTGGACCTCGACCCTTCCCACCCCACCCCCTACGCGTTCTCCTCAAACTGCGCTGTTAGGGGAGACGGATTACACCCCCCACACCGAGAGTTAAAATGGGGGGTGTACTACCCCTCTTCCTGCACCCCCTCCCAAGAAATCTAACCCAAGACTAACCTAGACCTAACAGCTTTCTACAGATATCTCAAAAACTAATCTAACTAGTCCAGCTACGGTAAGATGTACAGGAAAGAATGGTTCAAAATTACACCCCAAATTTTGGTTACAAGGAGGGCAGATGACTATAAGAGAAGAGACAACACCCCTTAAAAAGGTGATGCCTCGAAGCAGGGACCGTAAGGGCTCACTGGAGACACCACGACCAAAGTGCTGTCTTCTTGGGAATCAATTTCAGTAGAACTAGGTAGGAGGACTCGGGGGTTTGAACGCGAATGATGTTGCTGATCTTGGTTTAGATCGGCCGGCAACTTCGGCGAATTTGGTGGATCCGGAGTATCGTTTTCAATATTTGGGGAGATAGTGGAGAGGACTCGTGCTCGACACTGGTATCGACGCGGATGAACAGCACGGGAGCCCATAAACTGCGTTTTAACCTATCTCGATCAGGTCTGTGACACACTTCTGTTAACGGTAATCGTCGCGTCAGCACTTTCTCTCTCTTTCTCTCTCTCTCTCTCTCTCTCTCTCTCTCTCTCTCCCATGAACGGAAACCGATATGTTTTAGCGCAATGGTAGGAATTTAAGGGACGGGGGGAATCCTCGCATAGCTGAATTCAAGTACGGACTACCAACCATAGTCTTGCTATGTGTTAGCCGAATCTCCATACTGTTTAATTTCTTGCTGAGAAGAGGGGGAATGTATGCAGGATTATTACTGCAGTTGTCAAAAGGGGATCGGCTCGCCCAACATTTACGACCACCAAAGTTAGAGAAATAGATAGTATGGCCTGATCCCTGACAACTGGCGTCTCTGGAAACAGCGACCCCGCGCCCGCATGCGGACCGCGCGTATAAAAAGTCTCGGGCGATGTAACGGGGTTAATAGTTCCTTCGGTAGAACGCCGTCTCTCTGAGTGGTAGAAAAAGGTTATCTGAGAAGTCCTATTGTTGTCTTGCAGCCGGAACCGTCCGGCTGTCCGAAGATTTAAGATACATAAACATAACATATACATAGGTCTGATTGTGAGTTAAGTTTTTGGGGCGGGTGAGCAGGAGGAGGAGTGGAGGTCTTTCTTTGCCCCACTAGTCGAATTCGGTCATTGGGAAAAGGTGAGGTTCGCTATAGTAATTCCAATAGTTTTTTGCGAATGTCTCAAAAACTAAGGTTAAGTAGCCATAACATATGTAGGTAAAAGCTGTTCAGGATGATGACCTTGATTACATATTTCAAGATCACTGAAATTAGTGAGAAAGTTCCTTTTCTAGATAATCATTCTAAGCATCATAGACGTTTCACACTGAAGCGTTCTTTTTGACATAATTTTAGAAAAGCGTACTATACATATTCCTAAACTATACCGATTGCAAATTAACTTTTTCGAAATAAAATTACCATTGTTCCACAGTGACAAAAAGCAACAGCGCTTATGCACGAGTTAAGAGTTGCAAAGATCAAGACGAATGAGATCAAGGTCGATAGAGAAACCACGCTTACCTGGATGCGAGATTAGAGAGAAGGTTAAAAAGCAAGTAGATTTCCTTGACACGATAGGAGTCAGCGGACGTGAGAAAACATTCAAACCGCGATGATGAACTTCGACGACACAAATTGACTTCCCGCTTTAATGTTATATTCCATTTTAGAATTCAGATAGCCTCGCTGTAATTGTACAATTTAATTTCGGGTTAAGGACACCGTCGTCGCCTTAATTGGAGTTTCGATCGATAAAATCATGGAATTAGGTAGTTAAATGGGAGCACTAATTATGGTGCCACCAAAGGCCCATGGATAATAGAACACTGGCAAAGGAGTTTCACCGATTAGGAATTTGGTTTCAGTTGTTTTTAAATCAACTTGGAACTTGCGTGACAGAATTTAATTTTGAAAGTCGGAATTGAAAAAGTATCATGTTTTTGCTAATGGTTGCCAAGGTGTTACAACAGCATTCTAAATCTATTACTTCTGCAATTACTTCTTGGATTTATAAATTTGTATATTCAGTAGGGAAAGCTAATTATGCTTGATGCATAAAGAGATTTGGTACATTCTATATTTCTTATCTGTAATTATTTAAAATTAATTACACAGACTGATTATTGCAAAGTGACCGATTGAGTTTTCTCCGAAATGGATAGACATACGAAAAAAATCGATTTATAATGAGTTATAAATTACATACATAAAATTTATACTACTGTTAACTAAAAAATATTTTCTCTTTTGTCATGAATAAAATTATAGGACTCCAAATTGAAATTATATTAGTATTCAAGTTCTACAGTTACTCACGGTGAAAAAAATGTGCAGTGCAAATATAAATATGCAATTTTTTCCTTGTTTTAACTGAATCTTGTAATTTGAACATTTCTATTTCGAATAAAAAATATCTTGCAAAAATACGTGTTTCCAAATCCTTTCACAATCCTTATTTGTGTGATCTACGTGAAAAATACGTGCACAAGAAAGCGTTTTCTATACATTTATCTATGAAATCTAGATTAAGAATTGGATTTATGTAATTATCAATAAATAAAAACCTGCAAACGTAGCATGTGCATAATTATTGAGAAATAACTATTTTCTGCATCTTTTTAACAAAATAGGTAGACATGCAATGATTGCATCTGTGAAAGCAAAAATTTCGAAATCTAAATTTGTTTGATTCCTTTTCGTTTTTTAGATATCCAATATACCCTTAATTTATACACATATATATATAGGTACAGTGTGTATAGTCACTTGACGACTTCGAATAACTTGTAAATTATTTATTGTACGAAGAAATTTGTCAAACAAGTGTTGCATGGTTTTCAGAGACCACATGTCTGTTTTTTGTTTGTTTGCTTTGTTATCAAAATATGAGGGTCCCCTCAAGTTTTTTTATTAAATAGAAGGCCCAATAGTTTTTCGAATTTGTACGAAGCACTAAATTCTCCGTAGAAAAGAATTTCGCCAAATAAGACTTAAAATTAATAACTAGTGAAACATTCTCAAACTTATTTAACTTTTTAGAGATTAAAAAATGAAGTTTATCACGAGCCATTAACGACGAGCGATGCGTGAGAACGTATTATTAGTGTATGTGCCGCAATAACTGTAGAAACGCAAGAAAAAGTTCTTCTTTCACTCATAATCCTATTACGGCTATGCATTGACTATAAGTGACAACAGTTCGGACACCGCTTGAAATAAAATTTGTTTTACAAATATTTCAGGAAGTATTCATTCTAATCCCAATTGGGTATAATATTTTTTGACGGCGAATTTGGTGCTTTATCCGAATTCGAGAAAAAATATTGGACATTTCACTTAGAAAACTGAATGTGACCCTCTCATCTCGATAAAAAAAAACCAGAATAACAGAAAACAGGTTACAGCACTTTATGTCCCTTTGGATACCATGTAACATTTATTGGGAATTTTTTTTTTCCTATATGAAATAACTCACGAATTATTTGAGGCCGTCATGTTACGACGCTCATCCTGTTGTCCCAAAAATGTTGTATTTCCTTGAAAAGGATGGTTCCTTCAGGGTAAGTTGAAACAACTTTTTCCTTCGCGAAACTGTTCTCCGCAGCTTAGTTAATGAGTTATTAACGAAAAACACAAACCAATCAGAGCGCAGTTACAGTGGATAAATTCCGGTCGGCGACAGATCTCGCTGAGCATGGCGCTGGCATTGGCCAAACCGGATCCGTTTGCTGAAGCGCTCTGATTGTTCCGTTTTATTTTTTTCGGTAATAAATTGTTGACGAATCCGCGGAGAATAATTTTGCAAAGTAAAAAGTTACTTCAAGTGACCTCAGGAATCGCCCCTTTCTAGGAAGTACATACAACATTTTCAGGACTCCCTGTATTTCTGAACCAAGTATCTATTTATGGAAAATATTTATTTTACGAGTAAAAGTCTTAGGTAGCATCATTCAAATGCCATCATCATGTTTAGTAATTAAAATAATTACTTTAATTTGGAATATTTGATAGATACATTTTTGCATTTTTTTTCTGTTACTGATCATTTTGTGTTGGCACCTGTATTATAAATGTTGCATTATAATTGTACGGCATAATATTCATGTATATTCATGTGATACCCTTCACTTATAAGATTAACGCTCATCAGTGCTTTATGGGAATAACGAAGTTATATTATTTAATAATTTTCATATTATACATTTACTATATTATATCTACATACATATATGGACTGTTGTATTCCAAGTGGTCACACGTTATGCACACGTAGGCTTCCATCTGTGGGGTCCGAGGACCTGTGGCCTCTACAGTGGGACCAGTTGTCCCAC
>CM052130.1:4932714-4960967 GCA_028454255.1 Halictus ligatus | reverse complement strand
TATCTTTGAATTTTAATTTAAAAACGCTACAAAGTTTCTGTGATTGTATAATATGGTATCTAATTACCTAAATGTTGATGTACTTCTTATAAATAAACAATATATAGTAAATCTTTTAAATAGAATGCTGTATTTTTGTATACATGGTATTACAGTACAATTTAATGTGAATCCAATGAGATGCTATGGAAATCCTTTCTGCCGACAGAAACGTGAAAAATTGTCACACGTTTATAATCATGTAGGCAATCATAAATCAGACAGAGTGTTGTAAATACAAATGCCTTCGGATGCACCTCATTGGATTCGTATTAAATTGGACCGTGTATACAAAAATATAGTATACTATTTCAAAGAAACTAACTTGACCTTGAAATCTCCGTCACTTTTTCACCGACAAGAAAACTGTTTATATCACGTTATGATCCTTTTCATACCAAGTAACTTTTGAAAACATTTGGTAAGACTTGGGACCCCCCCCCCCCCCTCCCCTCCTTTCGGTACATGACTTACGCCATTCTCTTTGTTTTGACATGCTGAACACAAAATGTACTTGTCATTTTTGGCGCAAATGAATAGTTTTCGAGATATTTGCGAAAAACTACCGCTACTGCAACATGAATCTTGCGTATACGTACGCGTCTATGACGGCGCGCCGCGACGTGTATGCAGCATACTTCCCCCTCTTTTCTACTCCTCCGAGCGGCAGCCAGCAAGCAACGTATATAACGGGTGAACTTGTTAAAAAGGTATTTTCTGTATAGAATATAGAGAGGTCGGGATTTCTGGGATTTTTAATATTGTCGAACGTGAGAAGTTTTAACAATACAAACAAAACTATAATAGAATATTATATTGTTTAACGTCAGAATCATAAAGTTTGCTCGTTCGCTTGAAAAGAAATTAACCCAAACCAACACTACTAAATAATGGATTTTCGGTAAGTTTTCAATATTCCGGGGGCTTTTCCAAAAATAAACTTTGATGATTCTCACATTCGTCAATATTAAAGATCTCAGAAATCCCTATCTGTCGGTATTTTATACAGAAAATACCTTTTTAAAAAGTTCGCTCGTCTTATACATTGCTTGCTGATCGCCGTGTTGAGGAGTAGAAAAGAAAGTGGTCTATGCTGCATACACATCACGTCGCGCGGACACGTAGATATACGCTGGATTCATGTAGTAGTAGCGGTAGTTTTTCGCGAATATCTCGAAAACTATTAATTTGCGCCAAAAATAAAAACTACATTTCGTGTTCAGCATGTCAGAACGAATAGGATGGCGTAGGTCACGTATCGGTAGGAAGGGGGCAGGGTCTCAAGTTCAGTCAAACATTTTGTCACTATCTTTCGTCGTTTCTGAGATATTCTGGATCTCCAGATAAATGGGACACCCTGTATGTATCGTATATTGTTGCATAGACATATGCTATGTGCCTATCAGGAGATAGCAGTGATTTCAACAGTGGGGTGCAGGGGGATCTGCGAGACCCCACTCTGGACCCTAGCTTGCGGACCCTACTGCTACACTTAGGCTCTGGCGGGAATGGTTTACATAGGTGCTCAGCGTTTGATTTATGTCGTATTAGGGTGGCTCTTATTTTCAACATTTGAATTTTTACCCCCCTCCCCCACCCCAATTCATTGTCCCAATTAATGAAAAAAGAATATGTGCAAAGTTTGAGTTCCATCGGATAAAAGGAAAACGTGCCTCCGGGTCCTTAAACATTAAAATGATTAATTAAATGCTCATCAAATAATTTCATGAATTAATTATTTTAATTAGGGGTATACCTCGCGGTAATGGGGATCATTCCGCGACATTTATCATCCAGGCCTTGGCGACTTATCCAGGGTATTCGACTATATGTAGGAGAAAATTTAAGAGGTGGTTCTCCAAGCAATATAAGACGAAAATGAAGCATAAAATAATCATAACAGCGTGTAACAGTCACATATTAAAGGGGGTTCTCATTCGCACCTAGTGGTTAGGCTTTTACGTCACACACTGTAGCTAATAATTCGGCTAGAACCGAAAATGCATGTGGAATTACCCAATCACTTGATACCTTGATACATGACTGTCGCGTGCCTCTGTGAAGTACGCAACATACATCTCTATTGGTCGGGTTGTCGCAATTTTAGGCGGATTTTTAATTGTTAATAACTAAAAAATGAAGCTGAAATCACAATTTTTTTACTTTTCATTTTCGTCTTATATTGCCATGGAGTTTTCCCACCTGTAGTCGAACATACTATAGAGCTGGGCTCCCGGGTTCCCAAAAGTAGAGTGACTACGTTACCGACAAAATATGGTTTTACGGGGATCAAGTTTTCCTCCTTAAAAAAGCATATTTTTTCGCTGGTAAAGGACTCATTCGAAAGAGAAAGGTTCAATCTAATGTGGACTGGTCATGAGCTGACGAGACTATGCGGATATTTAGCAATGTAAGCGTTAGAAGTAGGCCAACAATTGACGATGCACGTGTCGTGGGATTCAAGCATTTTTATGCCATTGGATGAGTTTTCTGGTTGATGTCGAGACCAGCTCGCATTAGAAAATATCTCCAGCTACAAATTGAGCTATAATTTGTCTTGATTCTGTTGCGAAATAAAGGCGAAAACTTGATCCGCATTTCGGAATGGGTTTCTAGCGTCAGAATTCATGATATCGATAATATAGAGCAAAAAATGTGACAAGTTTAGTTGAGCTGGAGCTCATCAGGTGGAGCCTAAGAAGAAGGACTGTCGAAGTGGGATTGGAGGAAACTGCAAGCGTAGATCGTGGCACAGACGAGGTATAGAAGTAGACCAATCACCCAATGTATTTTTTTGTCTCACGCTCAGGGGCTCTAGAGCCCTCTTACCATTCCGTGTCACATCCTACCGTATCAGCCAGATCTTGTATTGTGTAACCAATATTCTGTAACCAATATAACAACGGCGCTGTTGCTGATAGAATTTTAAATCTCATGTCGGAAAATCTACAAATGATGAATGAAACAAAAGCATGTTGTATCCTTTTAATTTCGTTACGCCTGTTACACGAGTGCATCGAAGGAGACGTTTCTACGTGGAGAAGCTTATATTCAGCTAAATCATATACATACATATATATTATTTTATATTGCATGCGCTTCGTAAATATCGGATTTACTATTATAGAAAGCTACTGTTCCGTAATCTGCTTATTTTCTTTCTAATCACTTTACTATCCTATTTCTCGCATACAATGAAGTGGAATGAACGGAAAACTCACTATAAAAAGTCTGCTTATCCTTTTTGTGATTTAACAAACCGTACTACAACGAACAATATTTTTTTTCATTCATTTCCAACGAGAGATAGTGATAGGTGCATAACGTGGCTGATTAACTGTGGTTTAGACGATTGGGTGGAAATGTCTGATAAAAAATTACAAAATCAATATCTGTGCAGTCAACATTTTTCTAATCATTTTTTTACGCGCCGAGTAGACTGCGCAAAGATGCCGTATCGGAAATTTTTCATTCGTCCGATATGAATAATAATAGTTTTAGCACTGAGTCAGACACTATGTCTATACAGGATGACATGTCATCAATACAAAGTTGTAATGGCTTGGAACAGCAGCTAATGGAAACCCAGGTGCAATTAGAGCAAGGGAAGAAAATATCTTTTTTTCACAAAAAAATAATTTTTTTTGTTGATTTTTAAGACAAAACCGGACTATATAGTCAAAAGTGCTTCCAAACCAAGTTAATTTTTAGTCGTACCATGCTCAACAATAAATTACGAAAGAATTCATGAATATGCGGCCTAATATCATACACGACTGAGATTTCTTTAGAATTTTTGGCTGCAAAATCGATTTTTAAACAAATCCGAAAGCATAAAATTGCCGATTTTATATCGAAGTTTTCAGTTGACCAGGTTTATGTTATTATGTTACTTGTGTCTCATTGTGATTATTAATGTGAATTATTTCAAAAAATCTATTTTGCAAACCGAAAATTATGAAAAAATCTCAGTCTTGTATGATATTAGATAGATTATTCATGAATTTTTTTCGTAATTTTTTGTTGAGCATGGTGCGACTAAAAATTAATTTGGTTTGTAGGATCTTTTGACCATCTTATCCGAATTTATCTTAAAAATCAACAAAGAATTATTTAAAAAACATAGAACATATTTCAGTATAGACATTAAACCCGATTTTAAAAAAATTTCTAGTCCAAATTTCGCATTGATATTTTTTTTAGTTTAAAAGTTGTAGCAAAATGTGCATCTCGCCGAACCGGGAATCGATTGCGGTTCAGGCGCTTGAAATTTTTGATGCCGACTGTGGTTGACCACATGGTCGCCAGCGAGGGGTCGTGGATGGCGGTGGCCTCCTTCGCCGAGGACGTGATGTCCCAGAAGGTCGACGCCGAGCGGGCCCGGGAGAGAAACCCGGGCTCCGCGAGGGGGATTCCGGCGCGGGGGCCGCCCCCGCGCCAACTTGTGCCCCCGGGGGGAGCACAGCTCCTCCCCGTGATAGGACGGCACCCCCGGGATTAGTATCGGTGTGGGGGGTGTCGGTCCGTCCCTCCCCTAGGGGAGGGGGATTCGTGGGGGGTTTGGGAGGAAGGTTCGGAGCGTGCCGGAACGCGCCTCCGACGACCCTTCCTTCCGGTGGCGGCGTCTTCTTGCCTCGGCCGTAGCTGGTTCCTTCGGGAAACCGGCTCCGAGCGGGGCACGAAGACTCCGGGAGCTGTGGATGGACCGAGCTGAGGCTGGGGAAGCCCAATCCGAAGGCTCCAGGGATGGGGACACCGGGCGGGCCCCTCCGCCCGGGGTCTTATCGTGTAGGCAATGGGGGAGGCTAACCCCCTCCCTCGGGTTGTAATGTTAGCTGGGAGGTGTCCTGTTGAGTACTCGCGTGATCCAGGCACCTCCCCTGTAGCTTAGGTGGGCGTGAGGTTTTAGTGGATAGCCCCTAGGGGTAGTCCCACATAACCCCGGCTTCTCCCAGGGAGTCGGGGTATGCGAAAAGCATTTCCTCACTGAAAAAAAGGCGCTTGAAATTTTGGTAATGTGACGACGGTACATCTGAGTGGGGCCAAGCCGTCGGCTGCCCCCCCCCCCCCCCCCCCCCCACGTGGGACGGCGTCCCATGATTTTAGCATCACGACTGGACGAGTCTGATCGGGCTCGATGAATGTAGTTGTGTTCGTACATGTTGTACTATTGCGTTCGTCGTTTATTTTCTCACTACAAACATGAAGGAAAATAATATAACTACATTCTGAGTCACATAGATTAACATCTCGCAAAAAACGATCAACTACATAATTATTGATTAATTACTTCTTCACTCTTTCGAATTTCACAATTAATATTAATGGTTATTTTGCAAGATTCTTTAAAGCTAAAATGTATGTTGTTTAAATGAAATATACATTAAAATATATAGTAAATTTCAATTTAATTTCTTTTTCAAACTCAGTTACAAAATATTTTCAAAATGGATGCGTATTAAAATGTGTAAATAAACTGTATAAAATAAATGTATGAAAATTGTATTTCTATAATTTGAAAACGTGATATCTATAATTATTTAATATTGTATTTATTATTAATATTGTATTTGTAAGAATTAATATTATATTTTTTATGATATCAAATAAAAAAATATAATTTGAACATATAGTCATAACATTAGATAGCGTCAATCATTTGTATTTGACCAGATTTGATCATTCTTGTCGATCTAGTTCCATCATTTATCGTTCGTCAGCGTAGAGGGCGTAAGAAAACCAGTTATTTACATGTGAGACACGAAGCCCCATATGGTGATATCTACACCTATACCTCGTCTGACGACCACCGAATCTTGAAAAGTCCCGTGACTCACCGGGCCCTTTGCCCAGCAAAGGACCAGCTTTGCCAGGTGGCCTTGATCCGCCCCAGTGTGCGTGCCGTGTGCGTGTGGCTTGGTGTGCCGCACACAACGCTAAATCGTACAAGGTTGCAAGGGTTCGGGAGGCTGGGATTTATGGCTCGATAATGCGAAGATCTTATCAGTGGAGCTTATCAGTGGTCAAAAGCGCTAGCTAAAGGATAAATCTAGAGCGCTCGCTACTAGGCAGGTCCTACTTTTTCGTTGTCGAGCAACATTTTGCATTATTCGGTCGCATGATGCCTGTCAGAGAGGCGATCTGAGCACGCGTGGCCGACAACGTAAACAACGACGCTGCCGTAGCTTCGGCCATGTTAATGTTATGTTTTTATCATATGAATAATTATATATTAAATTTTTAAAATTTCCTATCATTTTCCGGATTTCGAACAAGTTACTATTACGTTTGTGTGATGTGACATAAGTTCATCTACCTTTTCTTGAACAAGTGTGGTCTTTTCTCCCTTATATGATATTGTACATTCGAAGTTGATTGATACTGACATCCTGGCTGATCCGTAATTAGAATTGCGAGGTGAAATACGATTTTACTACTTTCCGATCATTTGCGGCGGCCTGCTATATTTTGTCAAAATTAAATCGGTTTGTAAGATCCTACAAATTCTACCCTTTTGTGCTTGCGTACATGTTTGGTGGGCTTGTAATTTAAAAACTTTAAAGCATTCTCCGCAACGCAAGGTATATTCGTTTTGAATCTATACGGTATGAAACAGCATTACTGTTGTCATTATTTTGCATGGAAGGTTCATTTGATACCGGGTTGACGATTTAATATTCCACAATATCACGGTGCGCTTATTTTCCGAATTAAAATTTCACAGACCTTGCAGGTGATTGTATCGACTTTAAATAGCGCAATGCACATCAGAACTCTGGAAACCAATTTAGATGCTGATGTAACTCATAAAAGGAAGAAACCTTACACGGATGGTATCAAGACATCGGAGTATTATAGACTGTCGGTGTTCATCCAATTTTCACTTTTTAAAAATAAATTTCCGAAGGTCGAAACTACATGAAAATTTATTTTCTTTGAAGAAAGATTTAATATGTTTGCAATAATACAAGAATTGCTAAAAATATTAGTAGACATACAATTGAATTCTTTCCGACATTAGGGTAAAAGTACAATATTAAAAAGTATTTAGAAGAGCTTAACTTTCGAAATATTTACTATTGTTACTAGTGATTTTACGCTACCTGTATGGCATACATATTTGGCTTTGATCTAATATGTTCATTGAGATATTTTCGAATATCATCAACTGATTTAGAAACAATCTAATCAATAACAATCAGATGGATCGATTGCAGTTAAATAAAGTATCAGTTATAAAGTAGTAGTTGTAGGGTGGTATGCGAGGGAGGGGAAGAGGCAATCCCCCCCCCCCCATTAGCTTAGAACAGGTCATTGGGGTGGAATTAGTAGGTATATCCGCCCCACGCCTCGCAGCTGCCTTCTTATATGGCCTCCGAGGGTCCAGCGGAGCCCCACACGTCCTCGTCATTCCCCCAGGAGAGTCGGAGAATCTGTAAACAGGATTACCACCTCGCCAAAAGAAAAAAGGCCTGATTTATACTACGATTTGTTGTCATTGAGACGACAACTGTTTTCAGTGGTTCCTTTTGAATTTATCTCCAAATTTATTCGTAGTATCCCCTAACCTAGTTGTCTTAAAGTGATCTTTCATCTCATATGTAGGGTTATGAATGAGACATTGTATTAGAATGATTGTTTAGAGTGACTGTGGACGCGACATCGTGACGCCAACGTGTTTGGGTCCTGCGTGAAAGGAAGTCTGTTTGGGTCGAAGTGTGAAAGAAGAGTGTTTGGGTACGTGATTGTTTGGGTTTTCCGAATGGATGTGAAACTGATAGAGAGAGAATGAGAGTGCGAAAGAGGAAGAATGAAAGAGGGCCTTATCATAAAAGGGACGAATGCGAGGTCAGTCTGTCAGTCGGTAGAGCGAGAGTCGCGAGCGAGTGAGTTGCCGAGATATAGAATTGTCGAGTCGTCAAATAAAGTATTTTAGCGAAACCGGTGCTTAATCATTCCACCCGATACGTCACACCTAGAATGTAGGAGTTACCTTAAAATATTCTTACACATATAATAAGTATCTTCGACTAAACTAATTCTTCTAGTTTTACAGAAAAACTGCAGTAGTGTGGTCGATTTGTAAAAAAGTTACTCTGATTTAAAATGAACTGTTACATACTTTTGTTAGATGTCACTCTATAACATGGACACTTCGAGAAGAACATTATTTAAAATATCATGTTATTTTATTTTATAAGAGCTTCCATGTCTGTGATCTCCATTTGAAATAACATTACTTGAAATACTATTATTTCAGATAATTATTTCATATTTTCATTTCAAATAAAGTTTGTCCAGGTTTGTTGTATAAGAGGAGATCATTGAAGTATTATGTATTTAGTGCAGAAATTATCGAACATCTTCAGTCTCTTTATATTTTGCTAAAGGATATAAATTGTGCACGTATTCCTTTCGATTTCATTACTGTACGCTATATGCTCAGGAACATATTCGCGTCCCCGTTTTGACGGTTCGTCGGCCGCTTTAGTACGCTTCTTTCAGTATTGCTCAACAGTTATGTTATATGATGGAATATATCATGCACATTCATTCTTAGCAGAAAATAACTAAATAAATTTAGTTATTATTTATTCATGACGAATAAATTAATTTAGTTAATATTTATTTATGATGAATAACTTAAAATCATGCGTTATTCAAAGTTAAAAAAGAAAGCATATAAATGACTTTTATTTTTTGCTTTCTACACCAGGCTTTTGTGAAACGTTTCATCAAAAACTTCGCGGCGAGTAAATTAACTAAAATGGCGCGGGTGAAAAGTCTTATTTTATCAATGTCTTTTCAGGTAAAGGTATTTCAGCTGCTATTTGTTGTCATTTCTTTCACTATCGCGCTAACTATAACGTAAGGATACTGTCAGTTTCTTGGGAAAATGCATTTTAAAGATACAATCTGACAAGGAATATTTATTCTACCCGGATGCAGACATTTAAATCTATTTTAATCTACATCTATTAATTAGTTATTGATATTACATGTAATAAGGGGATTTCTGCCTATTAAATAAGTATGTCTGCAAATATTTATCGAAAATGGATACATAACAATTTCAATGGATTTCTTGTAGGTAGGATTTGCATCTTTTGACGGTTTCATTAAAATGTTAAAAATTTAGTATCTAAAAGCATGAAATAAAAAATTTTTTTTATTACCTAAGTACAAAAATGAAAAATTAAAACTGTGCCTTTTTACTTTTAAATTAATCCTTTTAACATCTCAAAAAAAAGTCGTTTCGTTCAATTTTTAAAAATTATTAGTTTTCAAAGTACTGTAAAAGAACTATTCAAAGGACTGTACATGTATAATAAATTTTAAATTTATATATTCTCATTTGTTAATAATGAAACTAAATTATCATTTCCGATACATTGGTAGGTTAAAAATAAAATGTAAATTGGATGAAACTCAATTAATGGTTTTATTATATTTTGTACCAAAAAATATAATAAACAAATTACAATTGAATTTTAAATAAATTACACTGTCCAACAAAATAAAACTTATTTCGTGTTTTGCACTACCTGTTGGGTGATTCTTATGGACTTTGCAATTCTAAAACCAATTTCGAAAACAGAGTTGCACTATCACGCAACGTTTTCGAAAAATATTGATTTTTGCAAAAATGCATGAATTTGATAAAAAATGATATGATAGCCTTTTCTCGACTCGCCAGGGCCGTCGCTGTGCGACGTTGGTACCACTCAAATGTGTAGAGACTAAAGATTACTGTTGGACACTTATTATTGAAAATCGGGATATCGTGTACAAACGTCAAGCAAGGCGGAAAGATTTTAAAATTTGTTTACACCAGAACTAAGTTACTTTCTGCATTTAATTTTCTGTTTTAAGCATTTTCACAATAATATGTGAATATAACTCGTATTTGAATAATTTTGTGTAATGATTGGCACCCAACAAGACAAAAAAAAACATGTACGTAATTAAGCATAGTAAGAAAAGACACATTTAAGTGGTGCGGCGGCCACGACGAGTCGCGAAAAGACTACAATGGCCGTCTGGCGCGAACAAGCTATCAATGAACATTTTCTTAACCTGCCATATACTAAGGGAACCAAATACTTTTCGTGAATGGTTTCTTTACCAGAAATGTCTGTAGAATGAATTCCTGTATAGTAAATTCCTCCTAGATAAAGCATTTTTCACATAAATACAAAAATATAGCGTATAAAGTACCAGCGTCGGCTCTTTTTCAAACTTTAACAACTATTTACAATTATTAGGAAGTACATAAAAATATAGTTCAATATATGGATATATAGAGGAGAGTCCCCTCTATCTTTTGAATCAAACCTGAACTTTCTCGCATGTTTAGTTTTTGCGTAACACATCATTTTTTATCAAAATATTATAATATTTTCGAAAACGTTACGTGATAGAGCAATTATGCTTTTGGATTTGGTTTTAAAACTCAAAGTCTATACGAATCACCCAACAGGTATTGAAAAATAACTTTTGAGTTGCACAGTGTTATTTTTGTAAAATTACAATTATAGTAACTTTCGCGAAAGGAGTTCTAGTCATCAGAAAACCAAACCGGAACGTTCTTACACAGAAATGCCTCTGTGTTCTTGAATTTGCAGCGAAAGGGTTTTAAGTTAATCCAATGCTCGTTATTACTATAATTCGTTCACTGTTGGGGAAACACAATTTTCGAGTTCACGCCTCGTAACGAGGAAACCCGTGGACCGTGCCAAACGGTAGCAACGCAATGGATTTTTACGTTTTATTATAGAGACACAGATGCTTCGGAGAAAAATATGGCTCCTATACGAGTGTACGCAACCACCAATACTATATATATTGTTCGATAATGACTAGACTGCAAATTTTATGATTTTATGGTAGAAATGAATCGGTGCAATATAAGTTTTGTAGATATTCGCAAAAAAAAAACTATTGGAATTACTATAGCGAACTCCACCTCTATCCAATGACCAAAAACCCTTAGGGCCTTCGCTCCTCCTTCTGCACCCCCACTCTAAAAACTTAACCCAGACCTAACCAAAATTCGATTCTGATGCGCTTCGAATATGTTATTTGGCGTGTGATTCTGAACAACTTTTCCCTATACTATAACATGTACGTATAGGAAGAAGTTGATCAGAATTATGACCTTGACAACATATATCAAGATCATTTGAATAGGTGAGGATGTGTCCTTTCTAGATTATTACTAATCTAGATGATCATAATAAAAGATTACCTAATGATGACTAGAATTAAATTATGTTTGTAATTAATTATATTAATAATCTTTTACTCGATGTAGGTATAGTATAGCATACCTTAACTAAATCGTACTAGTCTTAGTAAAAGGTCTTACAGCAATAGAGTAACTCATTCTTGACAAATGGTGCCAGAATATTTGACAATTCAAATGAATACTTTCACAAGAAGTTGTAGCAGAACTCTAAAATAACAATACGGGTACTACTTTTTTTATGGTACAGTGGAACGCAGAAGATTGGAAGAAAAACATTCAATTCCAAGTTTTTATTATTCATTTATGTGTACTTATTTCAAAAAATTACAGCAATTTATGCGTATTTCAAAATAAATAATATGATTTCGACATTTCAAAGTATCATTATATTACTTTATTTAAGTATGTATTATTATATATTTTTATGTTATAAAACACTGAAGTTTTTCCAGGCCTCTCTTAGACTTATAGAAATTTCTAATTTGAAAACTTTTGGAAGTCTTATGGATCCATCCCGTCTAAATATATACTTTGACACGATTATTAAGAGATAAGGAACAGCTTTCCCGTGATCCTTTGCAGAAAACGTCTACACATTTTTTACAAACATCAGAACATTACAAAATTGAATGGGCCCTTACAATATAAGAATATAGATATTCGTAAAAGGAAATCTACGTGAAATTATAATATCGAGATGAAAGAAAAAAATAATCATACATATTTTATTTCATCTGTAGGGCCATTTTATCCGGAATTATTATATTAGAAATCGTTGCAATTCGTTGCAATTTACAAAAAGCAGTAGGTACTCCGAATTACTTAACGTATTCTTAAGAAAATGAAACACGGATAAGGTCAAGATAAAAAAAAAAGAGTACTTAATTCAAACAATATTATCCATTGAAGATATAAATTAGCTATTATCTTATTCACAATATGAGCTAATGTTTCTACCGTGTTATCACCAACGTAATCTCAACATGATTGAGGCGTGCTCATTACATCCTTGGCGTTTGTCTTAATTATACTGACTATGTTCAAATATACTGTGGGCAAAATGTGCTCCAACGAGAAAGTTAATTTTCTTCATTTTTGTCATTCATATGTATTACGCAATATAGGAATAAATTATAAAATTCGAGTTAGTTCAGCTTTGAAAGGTTGTACGTTCTTGTGAATACAAAATTCACACCTACAAGAGTTACTTACCTTAGGAATTTCTTTTTAATTTCATATTTAATACCAGTGAGTACATTATACACTTTTTTAATTTGTCATATTGTAAATTAATGTATTTCTTCAAAGTAGATAATCTCTCATATACTAACGCTTGCAAACAGGTTAGATTAGACCTGGGTAACTTCTTCTCCGCCGTCGCCCCACAAGCCTCACTACCAGTGTGCAGGTTCCCCCACCACTGGCCACTTAATATTATCCTACCGTGCTTTAACATCTCCTGGAGACAACCTCCTATATAGATTCCTAGACTCCCGCAGCCCTCGTACATACTCGAATGTGGCTCGCATATGGTTGACGCCAGATCAAGACTTGTGTCCTCACTTTATATGCCCCTTCTACCGTGCTATTCCCCACGCTTCCGCTGCGGCCTGGTCGCGTGATGCGTTTCTTCTTTGTTGTGCATAGTCCGGTGCTAGCTAAGAAAGAGAGAGAGAGAGAGAGAGAGAGAGAGAGAGAGAGAGAGGGAGAGAGGGTAAATATTTCCCCTCAATTTTTGCTCCCTCCCCTCTGGTGACACTGGGCTCGCGAGCCACCAGTTGTCCGGGGCTGGGTTAGACAAATACAGTATTTACTCTATATATGTCTCAAATACCTAACCGCCAAAGTTCCAGAACTATCTCCACCCCCACTGCCACGGGGTATGCTCCGTGAGGGCCATGGAGCTCGAGAGACCTCGGTCGCCGATGACTGTAACATAATACTGGTCGGGTATATTGTTGGAGACCAGAAGACCACTACTTACCCAATAACGAAACTTCCTTACTTTTCATTATTTCCTATTTTCACTATTGTCCTTTTCTACTGCCGACGTGGATCAAACAATGGTATGTCGTAGCCGATGTATGTTCCTGGCTAGACCCCTGTTTTGGACATATATCGAGTAAACACTGTACCATCAAATTATTCCTCTCCTGTGCACTTTGAAACTTGTATTGTTTCGTATATATCATATAACTTTATAATTAAACATGGAGCCCAGAGAATTATGCACATTCCGTTCGCACATATAAATTGAAAAATTCGGTACCAGTTTGCAAGTAAGGCTTCGTTATGGAGATATATTAATAGTTGGAATTGATAGTATCGCTGTCGGTGCGCGTTTATGCAAACTCTAATCAACTGATCGGTAAATCAATAATTAAATTAGCACAATACTGTCTTGAATTGAAAGTACACCTTTATTAATACGTGCTAAACTATATATACCAAATGAATTAGCATAATATTGAAGGTGTTTATTCTTCACCGATATGCAGGTTTTACGCTCAAAATTCACATATTTTACAGATCATATTTACATTTTTGCAAATCAAATTCAGTTTCAGTCAAATCAAATTTTTCTAGAAAGAATATAGTCGGATAAAATAGTAAAAAATGCACTTGGAACAAATTAAACTGTCTATGAGCCAATCGATAGGGCATCAAGAACAACCACGTTGTGTAAAATTTGAACCCTATATCTTAACCGGGAGGGTAGTTATAAAGTAAAATGGACAAAATTAGTTTTTGGCCTGTGTTCCCTATTTAGTCATATGCGAACATTTTCTTAATGATGAATATGAAGTTAATGAGTATGAAGTTAATTTAATTTACTAAATTGTGAACTTGATCTGTGAAAAGAGGAATTTGTTTTTTGAAAAGGTGAAATTGATTCGTAAAAAGGGGAATTTTGCCTACGTAAAGGTGAATTGGGGTTGCAAAACCTGTAGACTAGAATCCAAAAGAGTGCAACAGTAATCTTACATTACAATTTAGAGCAAACGTTTCTGATAGAACTTCGTGATATATTACACTATATCATCTTATTCGAGATAATCAACAGAATACTACAAGAATACTCGAATTTTTTTGAGCAGATGATAAATGATACGTAAGCAAGACAAATATAAACAAAGCAATTGTTGATAAGGTAAACTCTAAGAGCCACCAAATAAAAATTTCTAATAAAAAAATTCTGAAATTCTGAAAAATGGTACGGTGTAAAGTCCTATTTCTTATCATGTAAGCTTTCCGTTATCTCAGAAATAGATTTTTATTATTTATTTATGCAACGATCGACAAAAAAACTTATTAAATATCAAATTCAAACTCACCTTTAATATTAAAGTGAATAAAATATTTTCAAAGGCATTTCAACTCAACGATGGTTAATTTATTATGAAGTATAAAATGTCTATTTTAGTAAAAAAAAAAATGGAAATATCCACGTATCATTTATATTGCGATTGAATGTTCGTAATTATAATAAAAACTGATACGAAACAAAATCTTAATTTGTAAATACAAAACTTAAACCTATGAAAGAATAACTAACTCTACTTATTTTACTAACTTTTGTTAAAAATTCAATCCTAACTTCTTGACTATTCAGAGTAACATTCTCCTATAAAAGAATAAATTACACAAAAGTATTTAGAGATGTAGTCGTCATAATCTAGTCGTTTAGTAGTATTATAGTAATAAATTGTTTTCACTTTTATTATTTATTCAATCTTTATTCAATCTTTAATTATATATTATTTTATTCTTTATTTGTTGTAACGCAATTTATTTAAATAATTGAAAATACATGATTTTCACACATATTGTATATAACTACGATAAATTATCTGTTATCTGTTATGTATTGTTAAGTTATAGCACAAAATGTTTATCAAATCAGAATGGACTTTTTGTCCCATGCGTAGAGTAAAGACTCCTCGTTATTTGATAACTGGTATTTCATGTAATATGAAACTAAATAAGCTAGAAATTCCTTTTAAATTAACAGATATTTATTGAATTAATTGTTCTTGTTATATAAAATCTTGTTATAAAAATATTAATTTTTTTAACAATGACAAAAATTATTATTTTATTATTATTTCCTTTTGCACTCAAACAATAGAAAATTTATCATAGTCTTAACAAATATTCAGTTAAAGTATAAAAATCCGAATGTTGCAGAATGATGCTTAATTTCTCTGAATGTTTCTTCAATGGAGAAGTATTCCTAGATCATCTAAAGCCAGAAAGTATTCTCTGAAAAAAAATAGTTTCAGGATTATGTGAACTTGTATCTTCCGCTTCATATCCATAAAAGCGTTCTCGTTTACTTGCTCTGACTTTTTTAAAATTTAATGTTTCAGAAAAACATGAAACAGATTTCATGTGGAATGTTTTTTAAATACATATATTATTCAAATTGCATTTTACAACGCGTCCCAATACTGTTGATACAATATCTAACTTACATTTACCACAAAAATAATGAAACCGCTTGAGTACGTTAAAACAGTAAAATAATGCCTCGTTGCTGATACTTCGTCCATTACAATTTATTTATTTTCTATCCAAATCTGGTAGTAACTAAGAATAAGTGCGGGACCTCTTAGATGCTGGGCTCGAAGCAAATGCCACGTTTGCCCGGCGCTAAGGGCGACCTTGTATGTAGTACAGTGACTCCAACTAATATTGGCACGCTCTTAAAAATCGCATAACATTGTCAATATTGGAGTATACTACTTGAATTTTTTTGAAAAGTTGGAACAATTGGTTCCAAGGAAATGATCCTTAATATTGTTCCATGGTAACAATGTTACCGTGAAACACCTAGAGTCTATTCTCCGATGTGATTTATTGTCCGAGTAAGTTGTCACCGACCGTGCAATCGGCGGACGGGCCTGACTCGAGTGTAAACGCGCGTGCGCGGACGCGTAGCTACGCAAGAATCCGCGGTACTGATTGGTAAACGTCGAGACGCTCCGAAACAGCACGCTTACGTGCACCGTTCGCGTCGTCAGTCTCGCGCCGAGCGTCGTTCAGTGCGTGTTATCGTTATTAACGGTGGTATTTATCCGTGTTTTCGGAGCAACGAATCCGAATATTTTCGCGAACTCGAAAACCAATCAACGGTGTGCATGACAGTCAGGAAATAAGTGACACGCCCGGCGAAAACCCATCGAAAGTGCATCGGCAATTTATTCGTTTGCATTCATCGCTCACGATTATTCGAAGGTCAGCATCCTTCCAATTTTCGCAGGAGCGAACGTTTCCCAAGTTGTGAAAAATCATTGTGCAATTCGAATACGATTGCGGACGCTGTTTTTTTCCTCTTCCGGTCATTTTCACTGTCGCGGTGCGAACTCTGTTTTCTTTATTATCGGTACGAAACTAGTCACCGATGGAATTTGTTATTGTTCGGCACGTTCGGTATGGTGATTTGTCGTGTTGTTCGACACGGAACGGAAGAAATTACTGAAAAATTATTTCTTCACGATGAAATCCACCGAACTGGTTCGAAATGAAATGTTCGATTGTTACGCATTATTGTCGAAAACAAAAAGTATATGTATCGAAGTGTTAGTTCAATCGCTGTTAAACGGTGCTTAAGCCATATGTCATTAGTTGCACGAGAAACGTAAGTTTATCGACATTAATAATCTTTAGAATTCTCGGACTGCGGATCTTTATGCAAAATAAACACTTTCGTTCTGAATTGCAACAAACTGGGATCGAATAAAAATTGAATTTCTTTCTTAATATGTTCAGTAGGTTTAAAATAATATGGTGTAAGGGACCCAATTACTGTATGGGTACCAATTTCTCTGCCTATATTAATTATACTATATTTAAAAAGAGCTTTAAAAATAAGTATAATTAATATACGCACAGTAATTGGGTCCCTCACCCTAACGGTATCTTTAAACTCTTCAAATATGTTTAATGTTTGAAATTACACCTGCTCATTTTTGTGATGACATTAAATCCGCAGTCTAATAATTACTAACGTTATTTCAGCGCTGTATTCGTTTACACTTTTATTTTAAAAATTTGCTGTTCAACGTTTTGTGTTTATTCATCTTTTCTACCATTTCCCCATTCTTTCTTTTCCTTTTTTAATTTATTTCACCTTTGTGGATAACGATGCTCCACTTTGGTTATTGTTTTCACGTTAATGCTTCAATATTCGTTAACGTAATATTGTGCTATTGTTAATATTGTCGAACAAGATTGTGTTGTGAAATGATTAATTGCTAAGTATGGTTTTGTATTTTCACCGGTAATAGAATGGCGTCGTCGAACTTTTTTAAAACTAGGATAAGGGGCTCAATTACCGTGGGGGTAACAATTACTGTGTCTATATTAATTATACTTATTTTTGAAGCATAATGAATATTACAAAAGAGATATACAACATATATATTAACTCATTTTAATGAAAAAAATTGAATATCTCTTTTTTTAATACCTATTTATTATGCTTTAAAGATAAGTACAATTAGTACATAGTAATTGGGTCCTTACACTATATCACGAGAAAGGGAGCAGAGAAAAAGTGTTGATCGTACTAAAATGGTATTTTATACTGCTAGCGAGAATCTGAACGATGCTACTTCCTTCTATAGGGAGTTGTTAGTTTGAAATTCAACGCTTGGCTACTCAGACGAGTACGATTGACAATCAGCCGTGCAATTCCGTTCAATTCAGCCGACTGCTGCGACGAATTTCTCCAATAATAATTAAGCTCATGTTTGTCGAACTACGCTCAATATTCCCGCCTTCGCAATCCACGATGTACTTCTAATAATGTTTGCTGGAAATTATGATGATCGCGTACATATGTACGAACGAAAGTAATATTTTTTCTCAGTAAGAGAATAGCTGATGATCATAGATATTATTTTTACTGCTATAAACACAGATTGCCCATTTTTTTTATTCATTGTCGTTATCAATGGTAATATTCAAAATGTTACATTCTGTAAATTGGACAAAATATTGTGAAAAGAAATGAAGACTAAGGTAACAATTTCTGTGGGGGTACCAAGTATGTACTGTATCTATATTAATTATACTTATTTTTATATCATAAAGTATATTTTAAAAAGGGATAATGAAAACGATAATGAAAAAAATGTAATATCTCTTTTTCACATACCCATTATGCTTTAAAAATATGTGTAATTAATGTAGGCTCAGTAATTCGTACCCCCATAGAAATCTGGTCCCTTACACTATGTCAGTACCATTCCTGCAATTGTTGATTGAAAAGCGTATGACACTGAAACCTATATGAGCAAATTTTATTTGAAATGAAAATAAGAAATAATAACAGCGGATCTGCATGCAAAATAAAATTTTCCTACCTGGATTGAAAATAATATAACAGTATTTTTAAATTCTTTTAATATTTTCACTGTTTTCAATCGCACCTACTCACTTTTCTTATAAATGCATAAAATCCGTTGTCTGGAAATAAATATTTGGAATAGTTTCTTTCGCACCGCTATTTTCAATATTGTTACTTGATTCATTTTAAATAATAGCAATTTCAAACGGTATTTTTTGGCTGGACTCAAACCTGATAATCCGGTTACCACAATTACCTACAATAATTATTTCAAATAATTATAAGATAAAATAACATGTTATTTGATGTAATATTTCAAGTAATGTGATTTCAAAAGTGATCACAGGGCATGGAATTAATTATAAAATGAAATAACATTTTATTTGAAATAATATTTTAAATGTTATTTAAAAAATGTACTATACAAAAATGACTGAAACTATTCCCGAATATTTAGTAACGATAATTAAGATTCTTTATGGTATATTATTGTGCAGAAACGAGGAACTTCATTAATCGGTTGTAGGTTGATAAATTATTCTGTATATGTATGTAGTCCTCAATTTATTAATTTTAATTAAACAGAATTTTGAGTAAAAATGACCGTTTTATTCTTAAACATGTGTATTTGATTACTTTTAATTTGGATTCCTTTGGAACAAGAACACGATCTTATTTATTGAAAAAAAGTTGCACCTATATCGTAAATGTTACTTTTAACAAAATATCGTAGTTTTAAATAATAACGATTACATCGATTGAATATTTTTATGAAATTGAATTGCATAAAGAGCTGTACGAGGTATATGAACACAACATAAAATTCGTTTCGTTAAACGTTGCTATTTAAATAATATTATTTAATTAAGTTTAATTCAATCGACAAAATATAATATTAATGTTTCACCGTTATTATCAGTTTTTTAATTGTGACAAATGAAAGATGCATGAATGTCAGATACGGAAATTGTTTAAAATGATTGAAAGTATTGTCAGTTGGAGATTTGTAACATTTTTTAAGATTTGCATGTAAAATAAATTGAAAAATTACGCATCAGTTAAATTCGAAGTGTAATCCATCAAAGAAAGAAATGAAAATAATAATATAAAAATTGTTATTTAAATAGGTATTGTGCAGTCTGTATCGACACAAACGCAATTTGATTAAATGTAAAATTCAGTTCCAAAATAAATTATTTTGCAGTAAATCCTTTGGCTGATTGATTGCCTATCTCTTTCTCGCTGTACTTGCAAATATTAAACGGCGAATGTAATAAATGAATAAAACGCATAATTGTGTTATTATTTATGGGGTAAAATACTTAATCTTAATTATGTTAGCTTTAGCAAAAGCTTTTGGTAGTTGACTAAATCGTTTAGTGGAATAGAATTCTGCTTAATTCCAGTCACCATAAATCAATTCGCACAAATTATATGCATGAGCATGTATAGTTTAGCAATTGTGTCCGAAAAGTCAGCCGATTAGCAATTTAGTGCACGCGCATGTAATATTAAATTTTGCGCTGTAGATTAGATTAGAGATTTGTGCCTCTTGCATGCACAAGGTCGACATAATTATTTGTGGAGTAGAATACTGTTCGAGCCATTTAATTATCGCTAACTATTCAATGAGGCAGAAGGTACATGCTCTAAGACAATGCCCTGAGAAAGTGAGATAACTAATGAGCGTAATTAGTCGCTGCAGTTGTGATTGTGAATGTGTTAAGACCGGGAAATTCACTTGAACGCGATGTAATCCGCGTGATATGTCGGTCGTATCAAGTAATCTGATAAGCTGATAAATTATTATGACGAATCTTTCTTGATACGTCATAATTAATTTTCTGTAAGTAGCAGATTGATCAATTAAACGTTTCTTTAGAATGGAATGTTTCTTAAGCAAACTATCTTATCTTAATCGTTTATGTTTAACAACATTTGCTTCGATTGAAGATGTCAATCGCTTTAACTGCATTAACAGTTTTCATTTTGTCAGAAACTTCTCATCGCGTCGACATATTAGAGTACTGTTAAAATTGTGGTCCTTCCAATTTAAAAATCTAATCATTTTTTAATGGTACGAAATTTTTTATATCAAACATTTTTGTTACTTGCACTCTGTACTGTACCTTCTGACTTATTAATGTATTAACCATTGTTTCTAGCAAATTGACAAAATTAAAAATAAATTTTGTCCTTGCTTTAATAGAATCTCTATCATTTACATTACACGAACCGAAAAAGGGAGGAGGATACTGCTATCTATATATTTTCTCAGCAGAACTAATTAACTATCGATTACTCATCACTAATCGTCACACCCACCGACATGTATCAACTCAGAAACATGTACCACCAGATTATATACCAGACGCGTTATTCTTCGTTTCATCATTGAATTTTACGTATCATTGTATTTTACATGCATTTTAGAAACGGAAATCGATTACCTTCAAAATATAAAGAATTTTTAAAGACATCTTTGACGACTCATTTTTGTAAGTAAATTATCAATATCTATATATATATGTATTCACACTTTTTTCATTCTTGAATAATGATACGAACAAACAATTAATTTAGTAGTAATATTACAATGACACCATTTAAATCGTATATTACTGGCAAAATTATTAGAATCCTTTCTGGTTAAATATTTTCAATTTAGCGAGCATAAATAACTACAATTATTGACAAAAGTTTATGTCAGAAGAACAATCTTCGAATCAGTAGGAAACTTTCTATGTAATATGATTTAAATAATAATAATAAATATACACTTTTTCGTAATAAATGTAGAATTACTGGATGACCCAATTTTAGTTGAAGTTTCATTCGCACATAAATTAATATCATGAGTGTGTTTCATGTTCGTTTATATGTACATAATTTTTGTATTTTCGTGACTTGTATGCGTATAAATTTTTTGTTCTTCGTGCATTTTTCTTCTAATTAATAAATTTAGACATACATAATGCGTAACATTTTTGTCTGAACGATGTTGTTATAAAATCCTATGGGAATTTTAAACTAAATTTCATTTACAAAACTTCTTCAATGCATTTGCAAAGAATTTGTACAATATAAATTTATAAATGTCTGGGGTCTAATATACATCTGAGATTAAACTTGGTTGAGAAAAGATGAAGTTTCCATTAATCAGAAACTAGAACGATTATGCTATTCTTTACAAACAGAACGATAAAAAAATTCTTACAAGAGCATACTTCAGAAAGCCTCGGAGTCATCGACATTTTTTTCTAGGAATACATACACACACATGAATAATTAGATGACGGATTCGAACGACTATAGACAAACGATATTGATTGCTGGCGATGGCAATGTGAATTGAAGTGCCACGGTACCTTGAGGAAATATTTATTCTTCCGAGATTTATTGAACGAAATATTATGTTTCTACAGTGGTTTTTCTTCTACTTCTTTTCAAACTTCTTTCACTTTTCGTAAGAATATAGAAAATGTGTACAGAACAAATTTTAAATTATGAACACAACTAACTCACTGAATTATTTTGTTTCTTAACTTATTTTGTTTCCTAGAGGAAGTAATTACACGCAAGGTTTGTTTGAAACATTTTACGAGTAGTAAACAATTGAGGAAAACAATAGATTAATAGATTAGAATATCATCAACAAAAATTCCGATAACATTTTAATGCCACTTAATGACTGTAATTTTCTTAACATCGTTTTGATTGACCATTTCAATAATTACCTTTATCTGGCCCCGTACCAGCGTACGACTGCTTCCATTAAATCATTAAATAATTTATAATATATAGCTTCGCAAGCGAAGAACAAATACTTAAGCTTATTATTAGTACTGTATACATATATCAAGTATACGATATCAGTGTATATCATGATGTTTGATAAAGGATTCGTGTGCTCTCAACGAGGCTGTTAAATGTTTTAAATAAATTTATAAATATCGAAGAAGCCGAAATCAGCTTGTTTGTCACACAATTGAGATTTGTTTCTATACACTATTTCTGGACAGGTTTAATCCAATTTGATTTTACCCATCTGTTTATTTTTATTTGACAAAAAAATGATTTCCTCGAAAATCTAGCGAGTCGAAATGATAGCACACGCAGTGTCGCCCGATCAAGGCTTGTGCCCCCCACTTTAACTTCCCCTTCTACCGCGCTTTCCCCCCGGGCTTCCACCACAATTCGATCAAGTGACACGTTTCGTCTCTGTTGTGCATACTCTGGTACTGACAGAGAGAGGGTAACTTTTTTCCCTCAATTCATGCTCCCTCCCCTCATCAGGCGCCACTGAGCACACCTGTATAGGAACTTAAAATATTAACTTTGTGAATGATATTTTGTATTTATATTTTAGTGCGTCTGCTTTACCCTTACAATCATCTTGTGATGGTTTTACTTCGTTTACTAGTATTTCAATCATTTATAAATGTATCGATGATATTGTCTTCATATTGTGCTATAGATTATAACCATTGCCAATTTAACAATTTTATAAAGTGTCCAGCGAGCTATGGACGTGTTTAACCGCGCATCTCCAACATGGCGAACCTCAGATATATCCCTTATTTTTCAAAATTTAATAGAACGGCTAAAAAATATTAACGACTTTCGCTCCAATCTTTAAATCTATGAACAACTCAGGCATAATAAAAATGATTAAATCCTAGTTCCTAGTAGAGACGCTTGAATCTGCAAAATTTTCGACGAAGACCCAGACCTATGCTCTTTCTACCCCATGCTACACAATGCACAAATATTTTAACAGAGAAGCTAAGGAGAGATTCTGAGAGTAGGTGTTTCACTTTTTAAAATGAGCTTATTAAGTGTGATGTTGTAACATTTTCTTTCACGAAGTCGTAACAACATAAACGATAGCAATTTCTAGCAAAAATTCAAGTGTCAAATATTTTATTACTTCGAAGTTCGCATGTTCGCATCTCGATAGTGAAACTGATCGTAGCTGGTTTCGAGTTAATGGATGCAAACGAGCATGACAAAAGGAGGTTCGATCGTAAATTAATGGATCCATGATTGCAACCGCATTAAGGGAATAATGTTTTCGTAGATCTGTAAGGGAGCCGGTATCCGCGCGAGTATTGAGAGAACGTGTCGTTGGTCGTTATGGGTACCCAGTATTGTGGCCCGCGGGTGTAGTGTTCGGTACTCGCGTAATCAAGAGGAAGGCAGAGTGAAAGGAGAATAGAGATAGCTGACTGAACGAGAGAAAGAGAGAGTGCGAGAGAGAGAGAGAGAGAGAGAGAGCGCGCGAGAGAGAGGACACGAAAGAGAGGGGAACACGAGTGCACGAGCGCTCTTTCAGCCAGGACAAGAAAGAGGAAGGGGCGAAGGGAACCTGGTCAGAAAGGAAGAAAGAGAACAACCGTGGGCAAGCGTAGCCGGTAAGACTTCGAAAGGCTACTTCTAACGTGGCCGTAACCGAGAACGAAGTTGAAGAGCGAGGCAGATAGGAAGAATAATGCAGTCTCGGCACTTCCGCCTTGATCAACAGGACGTTCGGGTCTACTCCTAGTAAGTACAGAAAACTTGGATTTCCTTAGTATACATTTATCCCTCGCAATGTTTTTTATCTACAGTGGAATCTCGATAACCCGAACTTTGAAGCACAGGGAAAAGATCTGCGATTAAGAGAGATTTAAAAAACGAAAATTCGACTTATAGAGGCTTTATACTACGGTGAATGTTTCAACTTGCGAAGGTGTAAAGAAAGGTTTTGAATTTTAAAAGTCTCCATATATGAAAATAATTATAAGACACACTTCCTCGCTCTTTATTATTAAAAAGTCAGTGATTTTGCTTTGTGCTAGCCTTTTAGTGTATTGTAAACTAAGAATATTTTTAATTGTGAATAATGCAGAGAAAACATTTTTCTCAATATTCTGAAATCTTTCAACCAAATTTCGTAATGCATCCACTGCTGCTCTGGCTTCAGTTTGGTCGGTTACAAAAGATTCTCCATTATCTTGATCTACAATTATGTCTTCGTCTAATTTATCTTGAGTGATGGAGTCAACAATTTCTAAATCATTTAATGATCTCGTAGTCATAAGTCCATCATCGCGTTCCACAAAATCTTCGAAATTTACATTACCGATACTATATTGTGATGAAACTTGATTCCAAAATGTAACAACATCGGCTACCATATTGTTGCTTGTAACAAGTTCTATTTCTTCTTCGACATTTTCTTCTGCTTGTAAGTTAAACCCACATGTTTTGAAGCAATTGTTAATTGTTTGTTTTGTTACCGTCCTCTATGACTTGTCTGTCATTCTGATGGTCTGTAGTAAAGTGGTGGTTTCCTCTTTTTCCATATTCGATATAATTTTTGTCTCAATAGCGGCAAGCCACAATAGCAGCCCACTATAGCGCACTCTGTCCCCTTCCACCCTTTAAGCACCGCTATCGTGGGGCAACGAAGACGCGAGGCATCAGTGAAGCGAGAAGCAGGCATTTGAGGGGCTCGAAGGTATACCCACTAATTCCACCACACTGACCTCCCTGAGGTTACGGATGGCGGCTAACACTACACGGCACCCCACCCCCTTCGTCCAAGGCGGCAGTGGGGGATTAGCTCCGCCTACCGCCAGCCGTTTGAGGTCCCTCTACCGTGCCCATCACTGCTGTCAGGAATTTTGAAGATTTTAATGATTCCTTGATCCAAAAGGTGCTATTTTGAAGTGGTGTTAAGTGGTAAAAATTGTACTTTTACTGACTTAAATAGAGGGATAATATTGTGTGCTGTACAATTCTGTATGAATAATAGAATTTTACGTTTTTCTCTTGTCGATCTGTACCAGTCAATTTGAAAATAATTCGGAGGTCATCCATGCCTTTTTATTCGCAGCATAATCGAGTAGAAACGATTTACAACTCGCAAAACATCGCGGTTTCTTTATTTGCCAATAAATAATGGTTTTAGTTTTTCTGTTCCTGATATGAACTTATTGCAATAAGAATTGCAATAAAATTGCAATTCTGTCTTTGCTGCATTTACCTCTGTAACACGTTTCCTTAACATCGTACTTTTATTTAAAAGGCATTTATAGAATAAAGCTGTTTCGTCCGTATTCATCCTTATAGAGGTTTTCGAGTTATCGAGGTTCTACTGTACAAGCTTCATGTATTCGCTCGCGAATTAATATGAGAACCGAGTGTAATACAAACTTTTATTTTTTCTTGGCATTGATTAATTTTAGAGGTCCGATTACGGGATCGTTTTTTCTCTGAAAAAGTGATGGGCTTTTTTAAACTGTTACCGGAATATATACGGGATGTCAAGAATATGTCGAAAATATGGAATTTTTTCATTTGACGCCCCGTTTTCGAGAAAATCGAGTTTGAAGGTTCTGTGAACACGTGTGTCATCGAATAGGAATCGTCTGACGTGTCATTCGGACTTGCTGTTCATGACCTACTGGTTCTACTTTGTACAAATTCTAGGCACATGAACTTTGACTGATTTTCAAAGTAAATTTTGACGAAAACAAAGCTTCAAATTGAAAAATTTGACTGCATGTTTTCCACTTATTTTCTTATGTGAAATCACCCTGTCCATAGTTGCACCGTCAACATTAGGACATCCTGTATATTTATGCTGTACAACTTGTAAGTAATATCTTTTTTGCAGTGGTTTTGCGTCGCATAAAATGTTATTACCACTGAACCTTTTAACTGGGTTCGACGAGTTAATCCGTCATTTATGTTTGCTATTACATTAAAAAATTGTTCATTTCCTTCTTACTTCAAAGAATACCTCATCCATTTCAATGTCTTATAGTACCTGTATGCAGGGGGTCCCAAAAATGCTGTATTTCCTTGAAAGAGGTAATTCCCGAGGTCATTTGAAGAAACCTTTTCGTTTACGAAAATGGTCTCCGTGGCTTTGTTAAGGAGTAATTAACGAAAAACACCAACGGACCAATCAAGGCGCGGCTATAGCAATGTGGCGTCAGAGCGGAGTCGCCAGATCAAGATTTGTTCCCCCACTCTAATTTCTCCTTCTACTACTTTGATTTGGTATGTTTGAAGTACAAATATGAAGTGCAAATGTTATATTCTCGTTAATTATGGAATTTTTATCATTTTACTCGTCTTTCATAACATCTTGGAAACAGTTTATGATTGAAAAGTCGCCTAGTTAGAAGGTTAAGCATACGATGCAGTTTTAAACATGATACTCGTTTAGAAAAGAAGTCCATGAATCTTTTCAGAAAACATTCTTGACACTTTAGCAACAGGGTTATTGGAAATCACATTGTTTTACATCAAATAATACAGTTATAGACACATGAATATTAACATTTACATAACAAAATTGATTTATAGACACTACACTAGCGTAGGCATTAAGACAATCGCTTTGATTACACGAGATATCGAGTACCAATCGTTGAGAAGGTAAATATGAATTGCTAATGCAGGAAGAAGCTAGCTGTGAAAGTGAAACCTTAATTACACGAAATGATTAAGCAGAACAATGTCCGGGTAAACGATATTATGAAGCAAGAATGATTGTTCTTACACTTATACAGTTTTGTAATGATTGCTTATGTACCTATACAGAGTTCTTGTCAAATATGCTATGCAAAAATTCTATCATCGTTAGCGTTTCTATCTTATTTCCGGATAATTATACAATTATGCATAATTTTGAATATGAAACTTCCCTTTGTTCATGGTTACGAAAGGCTAACGTTGCGGTAGTAAGGTATAGAACAGAGAAAATTGTTTACCTAAGTATACTTTTCATAGTATGTCAATTTTTAGAGTTTTTTGTTTGTTGCGTAAGAGCGAATATGCTTATATCTATAGTACTTATATGGGTCAGCAAAACAGATTTTAAAATTTTTAATTGCAGATAATAAGTCGTAAAAAGTCTTTATTATTTTTTGCGATTCCGACCAAATGCAATTTTCACAAAATTTTCATTGCACACCATTTACTAAACTAATCCCTCTAGCTTCAGAGAAAAATTGAAGTCGTTTGTTAAATCTATAAAGAAATTATTCTGACTTCAAGTATGAGCAATTAATTATGTATGTCACTGCATGTATATCAACGCATATACGTTTCAATATTTTTGTAGTTTAAGAGAAAATTATGATGATGAGATATGTGAGACTTACATGTATGGTAGACGACTAACAAGGGAACATATTCAAGTGCGACACGCCGATTTTGATGAAACTTATGGGAGCTATAGTTCTTTGAAAAATATTTGACACGTATTTTTTTTTATCGGCAGACATTCACTTTGAAGGGGTGAAAACAGCCTTCAAAGTTGGGGGTCAAAACCATATTTTTTGAGATATCTCGGAAACCAGAGGTCGAAAAAATTTAAATTTTTTTTTAAATTGTGTGTTTTTTAATGGGAAATGTACTCGCGCAAGAAAATTTTAACAAAAGTTTTTTGTTTAAACAATATATTAAAAATTTGATTTTTTTTTGCAGTTTCTTTTATTTATTGGTAGTTCATTTTAATGTAAACTTGGGTCTGTGATCTTTGATCCAAAATAGGGGATACATGTTTCAGGATTTTCTTTTTTTTTGCCATTTAACAATAATTAAGCATAATGG